>CP136894.1:10137500-11337500 GCA_034359265.1 Canna indica | reverse complement strand
TTGACTTTTGAGTTCTTCACTCTCTCTTTGTTGAGCAATTTATTGAACATAAATATATATTATTAATTGTCTACACAAATTTTCTCAGTTTTCAGTTTATCTTTTTCTTTATTTAAAATTGCAGTTTGTTGTGCTTTTTTAAAATATGCTGACTTCAGAAACAGGATGCCTCAAAATGATAATTGTCAGTATAGTGGGTATTAGACAAAAGCACCTTATAATAGCTGTTCCCGTGACATTTTGAGACAATAAATGAGTCAAGTCTACTCATAAACAATATAATAAAATGTTGGTATTGCTTTTAGTTTTTGTCGACAATGCAGATGAATTATTTAGAAGAAATTGCACATATGATGGAGTATATCTTCAAGTAGGATGATCGTTGGCCTTACTTATATGATCTATTAGGTATAGCGCTATTGATAAAGCAAACCCCACATTTAGAAACCTATTAAGAGTAAATAAGTTATTAGTTAAGAAACATGCGTGCCAAAGATACAAGAAGTAAAATGGACCAAACTATTAATGGTTTTTCAACTAGAAGAAGCATAGAGGGGTAAGATGATTAACAGCTGATTGGGTTATTCCACAATTTGTAGGGTATGATAATGATTTCTCAAAAAAGTCTGTAAGTAGGATTGCTAAGGTATTAATAATGAGCTATGGAATTGAATCTGGTATGATTTGTCATCTAGGAATATCAGTGCTCGCAACAAGCATATCATCTGTTTTCTTGAAAAAAGGTTCATGTGGATCAAGAATCCGTCCTTTGCAGTTGTACTTGCAACCAGATTTGTCGATGTTAAATTTGATTAGTTGACCAACTTTTCCCAAAGCTTAAGCCATTTGAAAAGGGACCAATCTACGCATTTATATTCTTAGCACTCCTCACTTGTGGGCGGATAAACTTTGAAGAAACGGACTCAAACTGAACAAGTGGATTGACTTAATTGAGGTGGGAGATAATTTTTTTAAAAATACTGACTCTAGGAAGATTTGAACTCAGGACTCTCCTATGTAAAACTTGATTGGATGATTAACTTTTCCAAAAGCTTAAGTTGTTAGGAAAGAGATCAATCTCATTCATATTCTTAGCAGTCAACTTAAGTTGAAAAATGACAACTGAATTATCTCCTATTTCAAGACTGACCATTTGAGATATATACATGCATATCACAGGTATAACTTGAAGTATGAATATTGTAGCGAGAGCACAAGTTTTCTGAAAATTGTATTGAGAAAAAAGGCCAGAATTTTGGAAGCAAGCACTACCAGTTCAATAAGCCTCTGGAATGATGATTGAGTGGCTGTCTTGCTGTGCAAAAATAGAGTTTTAAAAAGAAAACATCTGATATTTTAGGCATCCTCAAAGGAACAAAAAGAAGTTTGAGGTTTTAGGCCTGTTTAAGAAACCAGCCATCTATCAATCATTCACTAAATTGGGAGGATGATATGAATAGAGAAAGGAGATTAAATGTACTGCCTAGACTTCAGTTCAACCGGAAAGTCTGCTCAGCTACACCTAATGAGTTAGTGATAAGCTAGGTCTTTCCTCGCTACACCTAATGAGTTAGTGATAGGCTAGGCCTTTCCTCCTATCCATGGGTGTGCAATCAAGAGTTAGGACTGCCACTTTCACAGGCATCATCTGTTTTATATTTGTCTTGAGTTATTGAAGTTGAAAATTAAAAAATATGACATGTCTTCATGTACAGTATTTGCAACATGCCTGTGTATGAATTTGTTGTTGAATACAGAGCGCATTCAGCCGCTTCATTGGCTCTTAGTAAGCCTGAATAATTGCTCGCACATGTCAGTGGTCTCAATATCACTACAATTAGAAATAGTGTAATGCTTATAATTAGTTGTAAAAGCAGCAGAGATCAATTTCACTTGCTCTCATTATTTGATAACTTACAAAAATTATGAAATTTCACATGAATCCCATGCATTTTATCACTGAACCATGCGAAATGCAACTGTAGCTTTACCTTTTTTATGTCACATTGTAAATTTAGTATAGAAAAATGAGTAAATATGAACTATGGGTGTATGGTTGAATTTTGATAGATCAACCATTTCATTTAGATGTTTCATGGTAGTTTTTTTCACTTAACTAGTGCAAACTTGTGTTTCAGCTTGTGAATGAGAATGACCGAGAGAGAGTGTTGGGGCCTCACCCAAAGATTTTGCAGTGGATTGAGAATGTAAAGTCTGCAACAAATCCTCATTTCGAGGAAGTCCATGGGATTCTGTACAAAGTCAAGGCAAGATTACACAGCAGGTTGGAATCCACAAAAAATAACACTGTTGATTTCAGGATGAAACCCAACCCCAAGCTTTAACTCAATCGAACCTGTGAGTACTGCAGCATTATTGCTTGTGTTAGACTTTTTTTGCTTGTAATGTAACTCAAAATAGTGTCTTTCATTTCATATTTTCATGTAACAAGGAAGTCATAAAATAGTGTCGTTCCTTTCATGTAACAAGGAATTATCTAAAAACACAATAAGGTTTTGAGTAATTTCAAAACTAGAATTAACATTTTCATAGTTTTCAAAAGTAAAATCAATATAAAAAATTCTCAAACTTTAAATTTCCATTTAAATTGAAAATGTTTTATACATTTTATGTATTTAGGGCTTTGGTTTATATCAAAATTGTCAAATATCATTTTCAGCTATATTGATGTAGTTAATGTTTGGTGAAAAGTTTTCAAGCATTTAAATTTTTTGTTTAAATTAAGAAATGTTGAGCCATTTTGATGTATTTTAAAATCTTCATTAATATTAAAGTTGTGAAATAGAGATTTGTATGACTTTACATAATTTGTGATAAATACTTCATGCTCTGTAGCTTATATTTTATTTTCAACTTCTTCCTCCTCCATAGGTGATCCATATCAAGTTGATAACCTCATTGGCGAAACATGAATTTTCTTTTTGGGTAAGGGTCAAATTTTATAATAATATTTTTTAAAATAAAAAAGTAATATATAACAAATGCATGTTAAAGATGTAGACAAAAATCACAAAAAATGTGGCTTAGTGGGAGGCATATTTAATATTTTATTTTTAAAAAAATTATGTTTTTTAATACTAATTTTGTGTGTGTGTATATATATATCCAAAAAATTTTAATAGATAATCTCAATTCTCAAGTTTTGCCTGAATTTAATGTAGGTGAAAATAACACCTCGTACTTTTAATATAAATTAATATCCAATATATACATACATATATATAAACTATTAAAGAGTTCTTACCAAAAATCTTCAACACCTATAATTATATACCAGAAACTAGCTAAAAAAATTATATATTAAATACAATGTGAAGCAACACTTTAAATGCATGACAAATATATTAAATATTTTAAATTTAAATACATATTTGAATTTTTAAAGGTTTTGTTTCAAATGCCAAAATTTTAAGGATAATTTTAAAAGTATTGATAAATAAATTCGGTCTCTGAAAATTCTTAGTTGATATTCTCTTTTTTTCGAAAATGACTAAAATAACGCTTTTCGGCAATTCCTTTGTTTTCATTTACTTTTTGTCCAGGCATGTAATGGAGAAGGTGAATTTTTATCTTTATGCAATATTTATACAGGCCATTTAACAAAAATCTAAAATTTAATAAACTATTAACGATTTAAAATTTATATTAACTTAAAAAAATCAGATATAAGTACACCTCTATCTGATGTGCGAAGATGATGTATCAAAAGTTTCGTTGAGCATTTAATGGTAGCGGTGGGGATGTGACAGACTCCCATATTAATAGTCCGTTAACTTCACTGATCCATCGTATCAACTGACAACAGATATCACTAGCCAAAGTCTTCTTGCTTGAATGCATAGTCTTAGTTTCATTAATTAAAACCATTTAGCATGACAGTGAAATGACTTGGAACTTATCCACTAATAAAAGAAAATTCTTGTATCATATCAGGAGCAATTTCCCATATTATAACAAGAAAGTTTAAAATTTCCAAAATTATAATTAAAAAAATTTAAAATTCTCAAAATCATAATCACATTTCTTAAATATTCAAAATTATTTTTCCCCATTTCTTAATATGAAGTGGCTAAAATGGAATATTTTTTATGTATGATATGAATTTGAGTTTAACAATCTATAGCAATATTGTGGCTAAATACTATATTATTAGCTAAAATTACTGCTGTCTAAGTGGCTAAAATATCTATAAATTTAAAGTAAAATATTGGTTTTGATTTTTAGTCGTTTTAAATTTTTTGCTCAAAAGTCTTTGAGTAATTTAAAATATTTTTTTATTATTCATAATATAATTTATCTTTAGCAATCTATCTCAGTATCTTAGTATTTTTTATAGCTAAATGTTACTTTAATTTTTAAATTTTATGTGCTGAAAAAATTTTGAGCAAAAAATTTTACAGATTTTTCTAGAAGAATCGTAATAACTAATCAACCATAATTTTACAATTTTTTCAAAAAATACTTTACTAGAGGTCAGAAGAGAAATCTTTTAAAAAATAACTTATCATAAAAATCCGAAACGAGGATCTCTTCACAGCAAATCAAAATAATAATTTCCGCAATCTAAAGAAATATAAAGTCTACTCCAAGTCAATTTAAATAAGAATAAATAAAGTAGTGTCTGTCGGGGGCGGGTAGTAGGCACTGCGAAGCTTTCGTGGTGGAATCAATCCGACTCGACCGGCCACTAAATTGGACCCATCGATCTTGTCGCGTTCCCGAACCGAACCCAAATCATGGAGCGGAATATTTGAAATGGCCGATGACGTGGGCTGATGCGGTCAGCTCTTTAAATCCTTAATTGCCACGGGGTTTAATTCAACCAATCCCAATTGTTTCAATTTGGTCTGTTTTAGTCAGTTGGTAGGACGACCCACGCGCTCTAATTAGACTCGACTTAGTCAATTGCAATTTTAAGCCATCATTAATCTAATTCAAATGCTGCTTTTTTATGTTGGCATTCATTTTTCCTACTATTCCTTTTTTAAGTAAATTATTAATGGTCCTGTCACTGGGAAACAATTAACAAAAAAGACCTCCTACTTGGATGAAATAACAAAAAATGATTATCCTAATTACTACACGTGATTGGTTGGTCAAAATTAATTATTTTGGTGCAAAGTATCTAATTAATCAAATTTCTAAAAGAAATCAAATTAATCAAAGAGGAGCTTAATTTTGATTAATTTTCTATGTATTATTATAATATATAGTTCATTCTCATTGTTTGCATCAATCTTAAATTTTATTTTCTTTCTGAAAACATGATATCAATAAAAATAAACAACTCTTCTAATTATTATTATTTTTCTAAAATTTAGTAAAAATTGCTTATTTTTTCTATTAGGATTAATTTCTCATTTACTTACTCCAATTCCTAAAATTGTTCATCAATTCCTATAATTTCAAATATTTATTAAAATAAACTTATTGTTGCATTTTTAACATATAATTATTCATCTAATATCATCAGCATTTAATTAAAAAAACAATGTGAAATGGACAAACAATATTGTAAGAAACACACAATTATGCAGTACAAAAGTCAAACACCATGTTCATTGCTTATCCAAAAGTAGCAGGTTGCAATTCCTATATAATATATATAAACAGAGGTCATAATCTTTGCAACGATTTACTCATAAAGTATTCATCCACGAAGATTAAACAAATACAAACTTGTCTTTGCTTGTGTTTTGCATGCCATTATGGAAAAAACACCCAACCATTTTTATTAATCGTTTTGTGGACGGTCGTTTTAGCTTCTAATATTATATCTTGTGGAGAAGGTGAACAAAACCCTCAAAAATATCATTTTTCTTCTGACTCCTTTCGAAAATTAATAATTCGGATGAGTAGCACCAGAAGGAAAAAGGAAGAGATAAAAAAGAAGGATTGAGAGGGATGTGTTTGTCGCTGATGGCGATGGCATCGATTCTTCTTCATCATCTATTTCCTCACACCATCGTCGCTCTGTCTCTCGCTTCTTAAACCAATTCAGCAGCACCCTTCTCCTTCTCCATCTCTCTCCTTTATCTTCTCCCTTCCCCTTCCTTAATTCTTTGCTCTGTGGACTCGTCTTGACTCAAGAACTCAAGAAGCTTTGGATTATTAATTTTGAGGTACACACCTATTCTTTACTTCCTTTTTCATGTACTCTTTCTGTTCTTGATATCTCTTTTTCTAGTTTCTCTGTTTGAGGTTTGTTTATTGAATTTATTCTTTTCTTCTTGGATTACTTAATTTCCACTCGCTGGAGATGATGAAAAGTGATTTACTTAATTAGAACATAGAGCTCTGAGCTTAAAGTAACAATTTGGTGGAGATTCATTATCTGCTTTTGGTTGGTTAATTGTTTTGAGACTTGAGATCATTTAGCTCTCTTGTGCTACCATTTTCACTCTGAGTTCTGAATTAACTGCAGAAGAATATGAGTTGACTTGCTTGATTTATAGAGAATGAGTCAATCTCTTATTGTTAGCAGGTGTTTTTGCTTATTACTTTGATAGAAAGTGAAAGCCAGTGAATCATATCTCTGGTAAAGCATATAAATGTTCAGTTTGCTTAATTTACACATGAAGAGGATGCATTTGAGAGACATTTGTTCAACTTATTTAGTGCCAGGTGAGAGTAAGCAAAGCTTGTTTTTTTGGGATAAAAAACTGGGATGAAATGGGGTGAGGGCAGATGATTAAAAATTTGGCCCATTTTGATTGAACCATGCCATAATTATTCTTGGGATATATAGGTATATTCCTTCGTTATCATAACCTTAAGGAGAGACAGGCTCAACCTACTTGTGGCCTGCAGGGTAGGAAAGAGGAGTATATTCTTCTCTCTATTTCAACCTAGGCTCAACCTACCTGCTTTCCAGTTTTAATCAAATACTAATTGCCTACTTACTTTTCCTTATATGCTAAGGAGGGAATCTTAGTGGAGATTGGCATGCTTTTAAAAGGCTCAAAGTCCATCTCTACTTCACGAAGACATCTTTCCAAGTATAAAATCATTCTGGAGTCTACTCTTAACAGGAACAATATCTCAGTATGCGAAAACTGTTTTAACTATTGTTAATCTGTATAGTTCCTGAAAACTTGTGTCTCCTTATCTAAGCCTTGTTAATTAAGGAGAGTTTTTGCAATTAAGTAGGATTAAGAAACCATGATCAAGGATGCTCACAGGATTGAGAAACAAATGGCTAACTATTCTTCTGCAGCTGTTTTTTTTTTTTTGAGAAACTGAATCCTGCAATCTATTCAAGAGTAGTGAATGGAGTACAGGTTCAAAAAGGGGGAGGAGGGAAAAAAATCAAAAAAACTTAAAAAAATAATATAGTAGCAGGGAGACAAAAATAAAACCAACAAACAATTACACAATTAAGCCAGCATCCCAAAAAGCAGCAGCCGAGGCTGCCACCGCACTCAATTGGGAGGATAGTCCTCGAAAAACTCTACGGTTCCTCTCAAACCAGACGAACCAATACCAGACCAGCATCAATCTGAACCGAAGCAGCGATGCACAGGAACTGCCCCCCGGGAGGTCCCAAGGTGAAGAAGACAGGGGAAAGAACTGCCCAACCGCGTGAGCAGAGCATCCCAACCGATTGTGACAAAAGCACACGAGACAAACATATGATGGTGAGTTTCGTCTCCGTCCTGGCAAAAAATGCAAGAGCCATCTGACGTCACACCCCAGCGCCTAAGTCGCTCTCTCGTTAGTAGCCTCTTCCTAGCCCAGATCCACCCAAAAACAGAGATCTTAGGCGGAAGTTTCGGCTGCTATACAAACTTGAAATAGGGACTCGAGAGTCCTCTAAAATTCAGCATTTTGTAAAGACCAGCCGTGGTGAGTAAGCCTCTCTCACCCCATCTCCAAATAATATGGTCCTCATCCGGGGTAAGAGCAATCCGATCAAGCTCGCCCAGCACGGAATCAAATCTGTTAGCATCAACCAAGGCATTGAAGCTTAACCTCCCGTCGTCAAAAACACCATTCTGGTCGAGCGACACAGCTTCTTTAATAGTGATGTTAGGATGTTGTGCATGCATGAAGAGGTCAGGAGGTATCAGCCAAGCAGGCCCCCTCCGACCAGCAATCTTTCCATAATCTGGTTAAGTTCCCTCGTCCCACTTGGAACATTAAGCCGACAGCAAATATATCTTTAAGCGGCTGAAGATCCCTCCAAAAAGGAGAAGCCCTTCTATTGCTCCTACCCTCAAACCAGCTCTGGAAATTGCCATAGAACTGCCTCACCAATCGGACCCAAGGTAATGACACCCCTTGAATAGCCTTCCAGATGAGTGATCCAATTCTTGCCAAGTTGTGCATCCGAATGTCCAAAATCCCCAGCCCCCCCACCCATCTAGGACAAGTGATGGAGCTCCAGCCGACGAGGCATCTCCCCCTAGTCGACTGACCCTCCATACCTACCCAGAAGAATCTTCTCCTCCTACTATTGATCTGCTCAATGACCTAATGAGGCGCCATGAAGATGGAAAGTAGGTAGGCCGCCGTGCTAGTGATCGTACTGTTGATCAAAGTCAAACGCCCCGCCCTTGACAGTAGTCGGATTTGCCATCCATCAAGCTGAGAGTTAATCTTAGTCACAATGGTCCTCCAGTCAGCTTTACAAAGCCCACCAGGTCTGAGAGGGAGCCCCAAGTAACTGATTGGAAATGTCGCCGCTTTGCATCCGATAAGCGAGCCATCTGATCTGTCGTCTGCTCGTTGCCATTGAGGCTGATCACACTGGTTTTGTTCAGGTTGACCTTCAAGCCAGAGGCAAGTTCGAAACATTTTAGCATGAAGAGGATGTTTTGAAGCGATGATCCATCATTTTTACAGAAAAGAATGAGATCATTCGCAAACAAGGAGTGGGTGATGCCCATCGGTAAGTGATTGTCCAGGACCCCCCGAACCTGTTCGAGTTGTTGTGCTCTCTCTAGCAACCTCGAAAAGCAATCAAGGGCAAGGTTGAAAATGAACGGTGAAAGCGGATTCCCTTGCCGTACCCCTCTCTTGTGTCTGAAAGCTCTACCAGCCCTGCCATTAATCAACATCGCAGATTCTGTAGAGAGAAGATATTTTATCCATAAGCACCAAATGTCAGGGAAGCCTCTGTTCTTTAACATATCCAAGATGAATTTCCACCCTATGGAGTCAAATGCCTTCTCAAAGTCAATTTTAAGAAGAAGACCCTTATCTTTAGTTCTATGACAGTGCCAAACCGTCTCGTGGACCGCAAGGAACCCATCAATAGTGTTTCTTCCTTCAATATAGGCATTCTGCGAGTCAGAGACCAAGTCCTTCATAAGGGGTCTCAGACGGTTGGCAAGCACCTTGGAGAATAACTGGATGATACAATTCTCCAAGCTAATAGGCCTGAAGTCTCCTACTTCATACGCACCTTCCTTCTTCAGAATTAGGATAATGTGCCCGAAGTTGATTCTGCTGAGGTTGTGTGGCGCCCGCCACAGCTCATCAAAAATGTTGAAGATGTGGTCCTGTATGATGTCCCGATAGCGTCGGAAGAACTCCAGAGTAATCCCATCCGGTCCTGGCGCCTTATTTGTTCCCATGTTGAACACTGCCACTCGTATTTCTTCCATGGTGAACCGTTGAACCAAAGCATCTGGGGAGGGCACAAAAGGTATCTCCATCACATCCCATTCTAAGCGCAGCATAGGCTTCCTCTCCTTGCCAAGGAGTTGCGAGTAGAACGATATGAAAGAATCCTCAATTTCCTCTTGTGTATTGTATTCCATGTGATTCCAAGTAACATGATGTATCTGATTTCTTCTCCATCTCAAAGATGCCCATCTGTGAAAGAACCTAGTATTCGAATCCCCTTCCAGAGTCCACCTTCTTTTTGCTCTTTGCCGTCATCTCAAGTTTTCATCACGATATAAAGCATCTAGAGCAGCTCTCGATCTTTTTAGATCACCGAAGTCTTCATCACTCGGATCGTTTCGATCAGCGCGGCCATTAAGCAAGTCTAATTGCATTCAAGTTGTCTTCTCCTCTTATTGCTATTTTTCCTCATTAGAACAGCCCGCTGCAAGATAGTGGGACGCAACTTTCGCCACCATCGGACCCACCTAGCCGTAGGTGATGAAGAACTCCAGGGATGGCCCCAGCAAGCGCTAATTATGTTGCCAAAGTCCCCATAATTGAACCAATAATTCTCAAGTCTAAACAATTTGGTGGATGAGTTCAAGAGGGAGGACGCTCAGAAAACCAATGCATTATGATCTGAGAGCTTCCTCTCTCCTCCCACCACCGACGCTGTCGGCAACTCCGCAGCAGCCGACAAAGATAGGAGAACTTTGTCAAGCTTCGCAAGACTTGGAATGCGCTGGTTGTTTGTCCAAGTGAAACTCGTCCCCTGAATTGGCAGATCCAGAAGTCCTTTGTCCATAATAAACTTTGAGAAACTAGTAGAGTCTCTTACTGACCCGGAGCAATTCAACCTCTCATATGGAAATCTAGTGACTTAAAGTCTCCTCCAATAGTGAAGCGGTCATCAGATGCATCCACAAACTGCAATAACTCTCGGAAGAATTCCGGACGATCTCCACGTCTCGGGGGGCCGTAGACACTAACGAAGGTGAATGATTTCCCTGTAGCGAGCAACTCCAACCGAGCAAGTAATGTCCATTTTCCCACCGCCGTTTTGACTGTCTTCCAGACCACTTCGTTCCAGACTAGAAGTTGTCCCCCCGCAAGACCATCATCATCTAAAGCAAGGTAAGAAGGTGAACGGAAATCGGACAGTTGTTTGACACAACCTTTAGAAATGGAATTAAGCTTTGTCTCTTGTAAAGCAATAATAGAACATCGCAAATCCATGCAACATTTTTTCATCATGTATCTCTTTGAAAGTCTGTTAACTCCCCTTACATTCCAAAACACATAAACAAAATTTGTCTGATTCATTACAAACAAAAATCGCCGATCAATGGAAAAAGCACCAACAGGCTATGCCGACACCACCTCCAGCGGTTCACTCAAGCCTTCAAACTCCTTGCTCACACCCGACAACGGGGCCGAGACAGCGAACCCCATTCCTTCAATTTTCTTTCGCAGACGCCTCAGCGGGGAAGAGATATCCACCATTGAGACGTCAAGCAGACCGAGATGGTCAAACATCGAACCGACTTGAGAAGAGGAGATGGCAATGTTCGCAGTCACCAGGGAACGAGCCTCGCAGTCACCATAGGAGGCCGCCTTCCGAGCTTGGGCACGTTGTAGACATCCTTCGCCCAGTCCCCGTACTCGCTGTAGTCTGGAGCTACGACGCACCATGATCCGACCAGGGTTGCATGCCTTCTGCAGCTGTTCTTGTTACAATAAAGAATTGCTAACTTTGATTACAAGCTATGTGCAATTCTGCTTCATGAATCATGAAGTGAAACTTGCCTTCTATTACATGATATTTATATATATTTCTGCTATAATTTTAGTTGTTCTGATTCTAACATCTTCCATGGGCAGTTCACCTGTCCCCTGTTTCCTTGTTTCAGCTCAGGCGGTGGCCTCAGTCGTTGACCAGTGTCTGCAATCTCTCATCTACCTCCCACCAACAAAAGCAGCATCGAGATGAGCAACCTCAAGCTGGGCGTCGAAGTCATCAGCGCCCATGACCTTATGGGCAAGGACGGTCAAGGCTCCGTCAGCGCCTTTGTCGAGCTCCATTTCGACGGTCAAAAATTCCGAACTACCATTAAAGAGAAGGACATCAACCCCGTTTGGAACGAGCGCTTTTACTTCAACATCTCCGACCCTTCCTCCCTCCCCGACTGCCCCCTCGAAGCCTACGTCTACCACTTCAGCCGCGCCGCCAACTCCAAGACCTTCCTCGGCAAGGTGCGCATAGCGGGTACCTCCTTCGTCCCCTTCAACGACGCCGTCGACCTGCATTATCCGTTGGAGAAGCGCGGCATTTTCTCCCGCGTCAAGGGCGAGCTCAGCCTCAAGGTGTTCCTCACGGACGACCCTTCCATTCGAGCTTCCGTTCCCCCGCCGGCTCTCGATTCGTTGTTTGGGAATCCTGCTCCAAACCTCGCCGCGGCTCAGGCTCAGCAAGCTCCGGGACCTGGAATCGCTGCCGCCGCCGCGAACCTCTTCCAGGAAAGTAGGACGGATCCCGTTAGGACCTTCCAACATCTCCCCAGAGATTCCTGGCCGCCGCCGCAGCAATACTACTCCACAGCTCCGCCGGTTGGAGAGCCGTCTGTGAGGTACGCCGCCGACGAGATGAAGGCGGAGCCGCCGCGAGTAGCGAGGATGTTCTCCTCCTCGTCGCAACAGCCGGTGGACTTTCAGCTCAAGGAGACCAGTCCCTGGCTCGGCGGCGGGCGCATCATCGGCGGCCGGATGATCCCCGGCGAGAAGGCCGGCGCGTTCGACCTGGTGGAGAAGATGGAGTACCTCTTCATCCGGGTGGTGAAGGCGCGAGACCTGCCGGCGAAAGATATCACAGGGAGCCTCGACCCGTACGTCGAGGTGCGGCTCGGCAACTACAAGGGCACCACCAGGCACTTCGAGAAGAACCAAAACCCGGAGTGGCACCAGGTGTTCGCCTTCCCCCGCGAGCGGCTACAGGCGTCGCACGTCGAGATCGTGCTCAAAGACAAGGACTTGGTGAAGGACGACTTCGTCGGCATGGTCCGCTTGGATATCAACGAGATCCCAACCCGCGTGCCGCCGGACAGCCCGCTGGCACCGGAGTGGTACAGGCTCGAGGACAAGAACAGGGAGAAGCTTAGCAAAGGCGAGCTGATGCTGGCCGTGTGGCACGGCACGCAGGCCGACGAGTCCTTCGCCTACGCCACACACTCCGACGTCATCCCCTCCGTCGACGCCCACACATTGAGCAACTACATCCGCGCCAAGGTCTACCACGCGCCGCGACTGTGGTACGTCCGTGTCAACATCATCGAGGCCCACGACGTGTTCCCCTCCGACAAGAGCAGAGTCCCCGACCTGTATTGCAAGGCAAGGATCGGAAACCATATGCTGAGGACGAAGCCGATCCAGTCCCGCACGGCGAACTTCTTGTGGAATGAAGAGTTCATGTTCGTGGCCGCCGAGCCCTTCGAGGACGACCTCATTCTCTCCGTGGAGGATCGCATCGCCCACAACAAGGACGAGGAGATCGGCCGCGTGCATATCCCTTTGACGAGCATCGACAAGCGCATCGACGACCGGATGATCCGCTCACGGTGGTGGAACTTGCGGAGGCCGGTGGTGGTGGACTTGGACCAGCTCAAGGAAGACAAGTTCTCGAGCAAGATCCATGCCCGCATCTGCCTTGACGGCGGCTACCACGTGCTCGACGAATCGACCCAATACAGCAGCGACCTGAGGCCGACGGCAAAGCAACTCTGGAAGCAACCCATCGGCCTGCTCGAGCTCGGCATCCTCAACGCCAACGGCCTCCATCCAATGAAGACAAGGGATTCGCGGGGCACCTGCGATTCCTATTGCGTCGCCAAGTACGGCCACAAGTGGGTACGCACCCGCACCATCGTCGACGAGATGAACCCCAGGTTCAACGAACAGTACACCTGGGACGTCTACGACCACGCCACCGTCATCACCGTCGGCGTCTTCGACAATTGCCAGCTCGTGGAGAAGGGATCCAGTGGGGGAGACAAGGATGTCAAGATCGGCAAGGTGAGGATCCGCCTCTCCACGCTTGAGACCGGTCGCATCTACACCAACTCGTACCCCCTACTCGTCCTCCACAACTCCGGCGTCAAGAAGATGGGCGAGCTCCACCTCGCGATCCGGTTCTCCGTGACGTCGATGGTGAACACCATGTTCATCTACACGAAGCCGCTGCTGCCGAAGATGCACTACGTGCGCCCGCTGCCTATAATCCAGCAGGAGCTGCTCCGCCACCAAGCAGTGCAGATTGTGGCGGCGCGGTTGAGCCGGATGGAGCCGCCTCTGCGGAGGGAGGTGGTGGAGTACTTGTCCGACGCCCACTCCCACCTGTGGAGCATGCGCCGGAGCAAGGCCAATTTCTTCCGGCTTATGACCGTATTCTCCGGCTTGCTGGCGGTCGGGAAATGGTTTGGCGAAGTCTGCGCGTGGAAGAACCCCATCACCACCGTTTTGGTCCACATCCTCTTCATTATGCTCGTTTGCTTCCCCGAGCTGATACTTCCGACGGTGTTTCTCTACATGTTCCTCATCGGGGTCTGGAATTACCGGTTCCGGCCGCGGTATCCGCCGCACATGAACACGAAGATCTCGCATGTGGAGGCGGTACACCCCGACGAACTCGACGAGGAGTTCGACACTTATCCGACGTCGAGGAGCCCAGAGATAGTGAGGATGAGGTACGACCGGCTGAGGAGCGTGGCCGGGAGGATACAGACAGTGGTGGGCGACATTGCAACGCAGGGGGAGAGGCTGCATTTGCTGCTGACATGGAGGGATCCCCGGGCCACGGCGATGTTCTTGGTGTTCTGTCTCTGCGCGGCGGTTGTAGTGTACGTAACGCCGTTCCAGATTTTGGCGGCGGCCGCGGGGTTCTACTTGATGAGGCACCCGAGGTTCAGGCACAAGATGCCGTCGGTGCCGGTGAATTTCTTCCGCCGATTGCCGGCGAGGACAGATAGCTTGCTGTAGAGAAGAAGGTTGGATTGGAAGGGCTTGATGAAGTTGTAGTTGTTGGGCGCTCTCTCTTAGAATCTTTTTCTATATATATATATGATCTATGCAATGTTGATAGAGTGTGTAGTTGGTCATGTAGATCTTTTCTTGGAAATTTGTTGTCGTTTATGTAGCAATTAATGGCTTTTATCACACTTAAAAGATTGTGTTAAATATGATCAACATTGTACACTTGTAATGATCTTGTTTGACTGAGACTCTGTCTTCATTAATCAAGTTGAGAGATCTGCATATATAATTAGAGGGAATTACTTATTATATTTAATTTGCGCCAATTATGTTAGTAACTAGTTGTAGTACCGTGTTTTCCTAAAAATATAGTTTTTAAAAATAAAAAAAAAATTAAAAAATTAAAATTTATATTTTAATATATTATATTATCAATCATTTTAAAAATAAAAATAAATAAATTTATATTTATATTTTAATATATTACTATATATTAATAGAATAGTTTATCATTTTTTAAAATATTTTTCACATTTTGTAATGTAATTTTAATTTAAAATTATATAAATTTAATTATTTTAAACATCGTATGTAAATTAATTCTAATTTTAATTTATAGTCATAATTTAATATTTTTAATAATTTAAATTTAAATATTTATATATCTAAATTTTCAGAAATAAAGTATCATATTATTATCATATTATAAAATAATTATATTTTAAAAAATAAAAATTGATAGTAACAAAAAAAATTAATTAAAATTTTAAATAGAAATATATAAATATACCACAAAGTAATATATTAACTTAATTTGATTTATATAATTATGAAAGTGTGCACCTAAATTTATATAATTTAATTAAAAATAATTATAATTAATTTAATATAAAAATAAGAATTAAAAAAGCTAAAAGATAAATTAATAATTGTTTAAAACATAAAAAATATGTTCATATAGCAAAAATATAAAAAAATAAATTCATAATAAATTTATAACTAAGAGTAACATACAAAATAAAATATTAATAAGATTTAAATATAAAAGTAGCAATAATCTTTTTATATAATGATATTAATTTGTTGTTAAATACATGCATCTTCTTCAAAGTAAAAATTTTGAATAAAAGTTAAAATAGTAATTTAAAAAAAATCAAAACCACTACAAAACCAATATTACTATATATATTGTCAACAAAAATATATATATATATATATATATATATGATAAAATAGAATTAATAATTTTAGGGGTAAACATCAAATCTAATGTAAATATAAACTAAAATATATCAATTATTTATTTATAAGTATAGATAATTAATTAAAAATAAGAAATTATTTAATTTTTTCAAAATTAAAGAAAAAATGATATTTCATAAATACAAAAAAATATAAAAATAATTATAAACATTAAAACTAATTTTTATATATTTCAATGATCAAAAAATAAAAAATAAAATAAAATAATAATAATATTTTTATGGATAAAAATTAAATATAATATAAATATAAGATAACAAATTGAAAGAATTAGAAAATAAAATATTTAAATTATTTTGAATTGCATAATTTTGTTTGATTTTGAAATACTATTTTTCAGTAAGAAATCCAAAAAAAATAATATTTCAAAACTCAAAAATTAATATAAAAAACTTCGATAAATAAAAAAAGTATTTAAAATTATTATTTTCAAAAAACAATTAAATCAAAAATTAAAATATCAAAAATAAATGCACACGAAGAAAACAAAATAATAAATAAATCTATATAACTAGATTAGACGTTATAATCTAAAAAGAGTAAAATTCATAGTAAATATTAATAAAATGTAAATCTAATAACAATATTTAAAATTTGATGATAAAAATAAAAAAATAGTTATTTTAAAATGATACCAAAAACACAAAAAAATACTTCCAATGTAATTATGTCTAAGTCATCTCCTCTTTACTAGTTTATTTTTCGGTGTTCTTGAAACTAATTTAAAATTTTAAAAAAAAATTTAATTTAATATTTTAGTAATTTAAAAAAAAAAAATTTAGAAAAATAATTATTTTAAACTTCAATTGTAAATTAATTTTTAACTGGAATTCTAAATTATATTTTAACTATAATTTAATATTCTTAATAATTTAAATTAAATATTTATATATATAGATTTTCAGAAATAAATTATCAAATTATTAGCCTATTATAAAAAATTATATTTTTAATAATAAAAAGCTTTGAAGATTTAAAAATTAGTATAAGATAAATTAAAATTTTAAATAATAAAATATAAACATGTCGGAAAACAATAAATATTAATTTGATTTGATTTATATAAATATGAAAGTAAGTGATTGTACATATATATAATTTAATTTAAAATAATTATAAGTAATAATTAGATTTAATATGAAAATAATAAATAGAAAGATGATAAATGGATTGTCTTAGATTAGTAATTAAAAAGTATTTTTAACACAAAAACAATATATTGGTATAGAAAAATATAGAAAAAGAATAAAAGTTCATATAAATAAATTATAATCTAAAATATAATATCAAAAATATGTAAATTTAAAAGTGGCAGTAATCTTTTTATATAATGATAGTAATTAATTTTAAAATATATATCTCTTATTCAAAGTAATTTTTTTGAATAAAAAATTAAACTAATAATTTTTAAAATAAAAAATAAAAATTATTTCAAAGCAAAAAATACTTTGTAGTATTTAATAAAAAAAATATAGAAAAAAATAAGATGAAAAACTACTAATACTTTTACGAATAAATATCAAATATATTACAATTATAAAGTAAAGTATATCAATTAAAATTGTATAAATATATATAATTAATTTAAAAATAAGAAATGTAAATATTTTTAAGTTTTTTTTTCAAAATTAAATAAAAAATATTTCATAAATACAAAACAGTATAAAAAAATAATTATATACATTGAAAAATAAATTTTTATAAATTTCAATGATAAAAAATTACAAAAATAGTACTAATTTTATGGATAAAAATAAAATAAAATATAGATATAAGATAACAAATTTAAAAATTTAAAAATAAGATATTTAAATTATTTTAAACTATATAAATTTCTTTGATTTTGAAATACTATATTAAGTTTTCTTCGATAACAAACCTCAAAAATATTATTTCAAAAACCAAAAATTATCTATCAACATATATACAATTATTTTTTAAAACTTAAAATATGCTAACTTCTAATATGATTAGTATAAATAAATTTCTTTGATTTATAAGAACGATAAATGTAATTAAAGTTTAATATACAATTTAATGATACATATTAATAGTTAACTGTGAATAACATAATTGGTGACAACTTCTTGAATATTTTTTAGAAATATGAGGTTCAAATTCTAGTATACATTATTTTTGCTAAAAAAAAATAATATGTAGAATAAAACGGTAAAAATATAAATGGAAGATAAAAGAAAAATATTATAGATGAAAAATTTTAGGTGAAAAAAATTTGAATAAAAAAATTTTAGGTTGAAAAAATTTGAGGAAGAAAAAGTTGGGGGAGGGAATTTAGACGAAAATAACACTTTGCTTGCTTATATATATATATATATATATATATATATATATATTTGCCCCAATTATGTTTGTAACTAGCTCCAAGAACATGTAATCTATTAGATGCTTAGAAATGAGTGTTTAAGATGTCAAATATCAACTAGGGAGCTAATCACATCTTTCATACTTGTGACTTCATAAAGCACGACCAATAATAGTAATATTGACATTAATTACCAAACTAGTAATTTGGTCGGGCCGAATTAGGTTCAAAAGTGCACACATTTATATAATCAAATGTCCAATGAGAGGATAGGATCACATCCAAGACGGCCAAGGCCAATGCGTTCGGAGAAATCGTGAATCCAAACTCCTCCACCTCCTTGTAGTGAAAATTACTCAATGTGTACTCCTAACGGTATCTTCGTCCCCTTGAAGCAGCTAGGTGAACTTGAAGATGTGACTTTTTTTTGACTAGCACAATGATTAGTTTTGTTTTAACGAATTTGAAAGTTTGGATATATTTGGTATAAATAAAAACATAAGATAAATTTATTTATTTGCTCATAGTTTGAGATATATTTATCTATTTTTTTATTTTTTATTTTTCATTAGTATATGTTGCATCTGATCTCAGTAGTTATATGAATTCTAAAATTTATGATAGATTTAATATAAATACAAAGATGTGATAAAATTATTAATTTACTCATAGTTTTAGATATATTTATTATTTATCATTAATTTTTCCTAAAAGATAAATTACTATTTTATTTATTTTATAGAGGCCAGCGAAGGGCGAAGGCAACTGCTCACACCGTCATACTCTGGCATTTCGTGCTAGGATCGTGTTCACACTTTCTCTAATCTACTATCACGCTTTCTTTTATTTTACGTAATTTTTATGATAATTGATGAGCTGTGTGTGAACAAATAAATAAATAATAAATATATTTATTATAGTCAAATGATGTGTTCACATTGTAGACAGAAAACCTTCTAGAATCCAAGTTTTTTTCTTGTTACGCTCCTTCCTCTCCCTCCTCCCATCATTTATTTGCTATAAATAAAACCGCAAAAGGTGTAATCTCACTGTAATTGACCCCGTGGATCTCTCTCTTTTCTCTCCTTCTCCCGCTCTGTTCTTCCATTTGCTTATCGCCTTTGATTTATTGACTTTTCCGCGTCCGATGTCTTCCTCCGACTCCCCCAAATCCGTCCATGACTTCACCGTCAAGGTTCGTCTGCAGGAACTTTTTTTTCGGCATCAGATGAATCGTTGTGTCATTACCCCCAATTTTTAGGGCTTTTGAGGCATATGCTTTCAAAAAAAAAAAAAATTCTAATTCTGTTATCAATTTGGGGTATAGCCCAAAAATGGGATTTTGATTACTTTGCTTGTTTTGTTTGGTTTGATTTTGATGTTGTACTGCCCTGTAATTGGTTTTCCTTTCTAGAGCCATGTAAGTAATGATTGTCTTGCTTTATTTTGGGGGGTTCTGAGTTGGGGTTTTAGGGGTTCAATTTTTTTGTCAAATATTATTGTTATTATCGTTATAATGATCAATTCTTTTAGCGTGTCTGATGATTACTGACGATATGCAACTTTAGATAATTTTTATGATCAAATTCTCGTATATTTTGGATATCTTATTAGTTTTACTTTTCATTTGGAATAAATTCGCGAACCACTTGAATTTTATCTTCTTATAATTATTCGTGAATACATCCTTTTGTTTTTGTCAAGCCAATAGGCTATTCATATTCATTTTCTTCTTGTCATTAACTCCTAGGTAGGACTATTATCATTATGTTCAACTTGCTGATGTGTTGATCCTTATGTCAAGTGTTCTGGCAGTTTTTGTTATTTGCCGAAATAGAAAAGCTCCTTTTTTTTAGTGTGTGGTAATGATCCCGCTGCTGACTATTATGTGGTTGTGTCACTTCTAACGCAGGATGCCAGTGGTAAAGATGTGGATCTTAGCATTTACAAGGGGAAGGTCTTGCTCATTGTCAATGTTGCATCTCAATGGTATTGCAGCTCTCTCGAGCTTGCTTTTGTTCTTTGAGTCACAGATTTGCTAAGCATATTTTAGAACATAGTGGTTATCTATTGTAATTGAAAAATGTTGTGAAATACTGTTCATTTCACCACCTTTTTTTGAAAATCTAAATCTATGATAATGCTTTTTTTAGTGGGCTGACTAACTCAAACTACAAGGAACTCACTAAGCTATATGAGAAATACAAGAATCAAGGTATGTAATTCTTGTCTTAACTTCGGTAGCTTCTTTTTATCATTCAAAAACAATCCTGTTTTGCCGGATACTGTTGATTTACCACTAAAAATTGTCGACGTA
This sequence comes from Canna indica, assembly GCA_034359265.1. Classification (NCBI taxonomy): domain Eukaryota; kingdom Viridiplantae; phylum Streptophyta; class Magnoliopsida; order Zingiberales; family Cannaceae; genus Canna; species Canna indica. Next base: position 11,316,942 of record CP136894.1, on the reverse strand, counting down.
TTATACCTTAGATTTCATTTGTTTTTGAGAGAGTAGAATCTGCGTTGACCTTTTGTGCAAAGTTGAGGTCAGCTCATAATCATGTCACTTAGAAATTAGAATTATATGACAGAAAATTTGAAGGGTCCTAGATATTCTTCTTTATGTAGTTCTGTGGTGAAAACTTCAAGCACTGTCATATTATCATATCCAAATAACAGACATGTTAATTAATAGAAAGTAAAGAATCAAAACTATATCCCTGAGTCAAATTTCACCTCCATGATTGTTTTTGTTTACTTTGATTGCTTGCATTTTACAGATTTTGAGATTCTGGCTTTTCCTTGCAATCAATTTGGTGGACAAGAACCAGGAAACAATGAAGAGATTGTTGAGTTTGCTTGCACTCAATTCAAAGCTGAATTCCCAATATTTGACAAGGTAACATCTACCATATTTTTCAGTTCAGCTCTCGAATTTCTTGATTCATCTGAAATATTTTGAAGACACGTGTCTCTCCCTCTGTGGAACATAAGCTTCTTTATTCCTATATTTGGAATCTTTTAATATATTGTATTGTTTAAAAACTGACTAGGTGCCCCTATTTTGATGAAGCAATAACACCATCAGTAGAACATTTGCTATTAACAGGCTTCACAGCCTGAATATCCAAATCTATCTGAAGTTTGTTTGTCCCTTATCTTAGGTTGACGTGAATGGTAAATCTGCTGCACCGATATACAAGTTCTTGAAGGACAGCAAAGGTGGCATTTTTGGGGATGGCATTAAGTGGAACTTCACGAAGTTTCTGGTTGACAAGGATGGTCGTGTGGTTGATCGCTATGCACCAACCACATCTCCTTTGAGCATTGAGGTAAATTGAAGCCACCTCATTTCATTGACAGATCCTTTTGCAACTATATCTGTTCAATGTACTTGACAGTGCAAAAAATACCAACTAAACAATTGGTTTTGCATCCCTTTGCAGAAGGATATCAAGAAGTTATTGGAGGTTTCCTAATCTCACGTTTGCAGCTCATTCATAGGATATCGCTCTTGCATGGATAAAAGTTTGTGTTTATTTGAACAAGGCACCCTAAAAACCTCTGCAATTAAGGAAGGTGTAACATATATTATGTTTGTTTCATGTAGTTGATATGTTCTCTTTCTATATAATTAGGTATATCAGTAAAAAAAGATGAGATTAGTATCTCATCCATTTGTCGATGGTCTGTCGTTTGGCCCTTCAATGATCTTCTGATTATTCTGTAATCTCACTAAAAAATTTCATCTTGTTGATATATTCTCATAGTATGTTAGTGAATATGTTCATGATAAAGATGAGATTGCTTTCTCATAAATTATATGTGGTCCTTAAGATGGCTCTTCATTGATCTGTTCACTGATCTGCAATCTTGGTGAGGTTAGATAATTTTGTCATATTACTGTTCTTAATATCCTATCTTAGTTCTTTCTTTATTCTCTTTTTTCTTATTTCAAATTTTTGTTTCCTTAGACAAATGGAACCCAAGGCGTCAACATGACCTACAAGAAATATTTGAATATATGGTTGTTGTCTTTAGATTGCTCTAATTTTATACTCTCTCCATTCCAAATTAAGTGTCTTTTAGAATTTTCTTTTTATTTCATACTAGTAGATTCACGCGTTGAGTAATTATATATATAATTTAAATTAAATAAAATTATTTAAATTAGTTTAAATTAAATTATAATTTTAAACAATAATATTTATACTTACCCAGAGTAATAATAAATATTAGGGGTAAACAAAATAGTACATATTTGTTTAATTATATATATATATATATATATATATATATATATATATATATATATATATATATTGTTAAATATGATTTTTGGTTATTGTTTAAAATTTATCAAACACAATAGTATATAAATAAATACTAAAAGTTATATAAATTAGAGCTCAATGTAATTTTTTTAATATTTAAATATCATAATTTTAATAGTGATAGTTGAATTATTTTTTATTTCAATCTTTTTAATTACGCTATTCATTTTTAATGGTATAAAATAATATATTATTTTTTGCAATAAAATAATATATTATCAATGTATTCATTTATTTATTTTTAATTGTATAAAATAATATATTAATAATGTATTCATTTATTAATTAATTACAATTTTATTATAATATTAGTATGTTTGTTTACCTGCCTATTAAAAACGAGTAAATTACAAAATTAAAATCTATGATCAAATATGTAATTAAAATAATAATATCATTTTTAGGGTATATAAAACAAAGATTCAATTATATAATAAATAAATAACTATAGAAATTTAAATTTAAATTTCCTAAAAATTAAATTGTAAAATTTTGTTTAAGTACCAAATTTAAAAATGATTCTTTATCTAATATATTTAAAATATATATCGCTTGATTAATATAAATTTATCACAATTAACTACACCACACATATATATATATATATATATATATATATATATATATATATACTCATAATTATTTGAGTATAAATATTATTATTTAAAATTATAATTTCATTTAAACTAATTTTGATAATTTTATATCTCGTTATTTTTAAAATTTATATAAAAGTAAGAAATTTTATGAATAAACATTAAATGACACAAAAATAAAGTAATATCTACCAATTAAAACTATATAAGCATAAATAACTCGTTTAAAAATAAGAAATGTTAAATTATATAAATTTTCTTCGTAAATAAATACAAAAATAATATTTTAAAAACATAAAACTAAAAAAAATAAATTTATACATTAACAAATATTTTGAACAATAATAGTATTTTTTATTAATACAAATCAAATATAATATAGATATAATATAATAAACTGAAATAAATTAGAAACTAAAAAAATTAAATTATTTTAGACTACATATAATTTTGAAATACTTTTTAAAATTGAAAAATTAATATAAAACATTTAATACATTAAAAATATTTTTATTAATTATTTAATGAATTCAAAATTAAAAACATCAAAATAGGTTGATATAGAAAAACACTAAAAAATTTGCACCAAGAGACATTATAATAATTTATATAGATTTCAATAAACAAAAAAAATATATAAAAGAAAATTACAAAAAATAATAATATTTTTAAAAATAAAAATAAAATATAGATATAATGTAAGTATATAACAAATTGAAACAAATAAAAAAATAAAAAATTTAATTATTTTAAAATACATAAATTTGTTGAAATATTATTAAAAACAAACTAATGAAATTCCAACTCAAAAATTAATATAAAAATAATTCAATACATTAAAAAATATTTTTATTATTTATTCAAAATAATAATAAATCTAAAATTAAAAACATGACAAATAACTTGATTGTGAGTGAGAGAGAGAGGGGTGTGAAAAAGAAAAGTAAGATAAAATTTAAAAAAAAACCTCAGTGTACCGTATCAACGAATTCCTCTATTTTATGTTGTTCTAATTGTGCTAATTGAGTTGTTAGGATTTAGTTATCTTTTCAATTTTTATGTTTCTTTTTCTTCAAATTTTATCCTCATATAATTTTTCTGAAATTGGCGGCAGGTTTCTTTATTATCTTTTGTGGTGTAAAATAAAAATACTCTCTTGAAATCAAGGATACACCTTTTATATCTAAATATATGACATATTACATCTAATAAATCAAAGTATAAGCATTGATCTACTTTTTTTTCCCCCTTAAGTAAAGTGGAGCAGCGTGTATTTTGAAGAAGGCATCGGAAGCTACTGCTGCCAGGAGAGAAGAAGATCAAGCTGCTTTCGGTACTGCTGTTGCCTTCCCGACTTCATTACTCTCAACTATGCTTTAATTCTACATTGTTACTTTCTCTTGTCTTTGTTATATGCAGTAAAAGTTTGCATGGGTGAATATATATATCGATCGATATGTTTGTCTAGAAATGTTGTTTTTTGCAAAATATCAGCCCGACAATGATTGTACTTGCCTCATGATACTGCACGGATCGTGTTACATATATTAATGTTTTGCAATGTAATATACATGTAGAGATGCATGCACTTGATCAAAAACTAATTGGGAAATTAGCATAATTTTGATGATTAAAATTCAGTTCATCTGGATTTCCACGGACATTTAATCCGACTAACACCTAACGTCGTGCTCACCCTTATCACGATGCTTCCGCTGCATGCCGCGTGCTTCGTACCAGGAAGGCGCCGATCGAGCACGTTGGTGGCCATCACCCGCTCGAACACCAATGTCTAGAAATTGAGGAAGCTCGTGCAAGGGTGACAACGGTATCGACCGTACTGTCACGGACTAACTTGCTTGGGCGACAAATGTCCGTGCGGCTCCCTTGCTCCCGCAAGGGATAAGCCTTGGGCAAGGATCACCTTGCCAATCTTCGAAAGTCGCGGGCTAACGGATCGCCCGTGTTCGAACCTCTGTGTGCTTGGACGCAAAAACGTTTGGCCCAAATGGCCGTTTGCAAGGAAAATGCTTGCAAATGCTTGTGCGAATGCTAGTGCGAATGCTTGACGAAAGAACTAGAGTGTGCCCAGGCTATACCTGGGTACTATACTTGTGGCCCCTAACCCCCAAGTGCCACCCCCAAGGTTCCCAAAAGCACGAGGAGCATGACAAAATATTTTGTGGCCCAACACCCCCACCGGCCATGTAACGGCTAGGAAACGAGGGGCGTTACCTAGCCGTGCGCGAGAACGGTGGATGGTGCGCGAGCGAAATTACAATGCATAATTACATGATCCGCACACCCCACCGGCCCATGCCACGGCTAGCAAACGAGGGTCGTTTCCTAGCCGTGGGCAAGAGCGGTGGGTGGTGCGCGAACGTTTTACATAAATGCGAAAGATGCAATATTTACAAGTATTTACAATGCACGTTAGGGACCGTCATGACACGTACAGGACTTGACAAACCCGAAGGTCCCTAACATTCTCCCCCACTTACGAAGTCGACGCCCTCGTCGACCCCTTCTTGAACATGGTGATGACGCCTTCTTCATGTCGCAAGGTGCTCTCCTTCTCCCAGCTAGCTTCGGAGGTAGGGAGTCCCTTCCACTTGACAAGGTACTCCCGCTCTTTGTTGCCGTTAGGGAGTTTCACTTTGCGGTCCGCCAGGATTTCTTCTGCTTCACGTTGCACCGCCTTGGTTGTGGCGGGTGGACGTGTTGGAATGTTGCGCTCGTCATCATGCAGGTCGGCGTGGTAGGGCTTCAGGTTGCTCACATGGAAGACGGGGTGTATCTTGCACCATGCTGGCAGTTGGAGTCGATAAGCCACCGGCCCTACCCGTTTGATGATGGGATAGGGCCCATCGTATTTCCGTACGAGGCCCTTGTGTATCTTGCACCGAAAGATTGCGAGGGATGCCGGGTGGAGTCTTATCAGTACTTGGTCTCCGACCTTGAATTCTCGATGTCTCCTTCCTTCGTCGGCCCACTTCTTCATTTTGCGTGCTGCCGATTCGAGGTAGGCTCGAGTGATCTCTTGATTTTGTTGCCACTCCTTGGCCATTTGATAAGCAGCCGGACTGCTCCCAGTGTAGCCAAGCACCAGTGAGTGGGGTGTGTCTGGTTGTCGTCCCAACAAAATCTCGAAGGGACTCTTGTTGGTTGCGGAGCTCCTTTGCAGATTGTAGGAGAACTGGGCTACGTCCAGCAACTTTGTCCAGTCCCTTTGGTTCGCCGCTACGAAATGTCGGAGGTATTGTTCAAGGAGTGCGTTCATGCGCTCCGTCTGCCCATCTGTTTGTGGGTGTAAGCTTGTGGAGAAATATAGTTGAGATCCCAATAATTTAAACACCTCTGTCCAAAATCTGCCAAGGAATCGAGGGTCTCGATCACTGATGACATTCCTTGGCACGCCCCAAAGTTTCACGACATTTTGCATTACGAGTTTTGCGGCTTCGCTTGCGGTGCAGTGAGAGGGAGCTGTCATGAATGTGGCGTATTTTGAGAAGCGATCCACGACCACCAGGATGGAACCGAACTCCCCCACTTTTGGTAAGCTTGCTATGAAGTCGAGGGAGATGCTTTCCCATGGTCGCTCCGGAACAGGCAGGGGTTCGAGGAGACCGGCAGGCTTCTGCCGTTCGATCTTGTCTTGCTGGCAAATCAGGCAAGTCTTCACATACTCCTCAACGTCGTCAACCATCTTCGGCCAATAGAACGCCCTCTCCAGTAGGGCTATAGTTCGGTGTACGCCAGGGTGCCCTGCCCAGAGAGTATCGTGGCACTCCTTTAGCAATTCTCTGCGCAGACCATCTGCCCTAGGTACGTACAGTCGGTTTCCTTTGGTAAAGACGAGTCCATCTCGGACCCAAAACTTCCTTGTCTTCCCGTCCTTGATCAGCTTGAGCAACGCCTCTGCTTGGGTGTCTTTGAGCAAGCCCATGCTTATTTTCCCCTGGAAGTCGGATTGCACTTGACTAATGCTACCCCCAGTTTCTCCTCGAACGGCTGCAACCCGTTCTATCTTGCGGCTCAGGGCATCTGCTACCACGTTGGAACGTCCCGGCTTGTATTCCAACGTCATGTCGAACTCAACTAAGAAATCCTGCCATCGCGCTTGCTTTGGTGAGAACTTCTTCTGAGTTTGAAAGTAACTTAGCGCTATGTTGTCCGTCTTCACAACAAAGCGAGATGCGAGCAAATAGTGCCTCCAAACACGAAGACAGTGCACTATTGCCGTCATTTCTTTTTCATGGGCAGGGTATCGTCGCTCCGTGTCGTTAAGTTTACGACTCTCGAAGGCGACGGGATGTCCTTCCTGCATGAGGACGCCTCCAATGGCGTAGTCCGAGGCGTCAGTGTGGACTTCAAAGGGTTGACCATAGTTGGGAAGCTTGAGAACTGGTTCCTCAATCACCGCTCGTTTCAGGTCTTCAAATGCTTCAATGCATGGTTGGGACCAATGCCATGCCTTTTCCTTCTTGAGCAAGTCCGTCAGTGGAGCTGCTCGTCTTGAATATCCGGCGATGAATCTTCGATAGTAGTTCACGAACCCAAGGAATGACCTGAGTTCTGTGACCTTTGTTGGTGGTTGCCATTCCACTACAGCGCGGACCTTTACATTGTCCATTCGAATTTTTCCGCCTCCTACTCGGTGTCCCAGGAAGTCGATCTCTTTTTGGGCGAAGTAGCACTTCTCCCGTTTCACGAACAAAGTGTTCTCTCGGAGGATCTTGAAGATGATCTTCAAATGTTGCAAGTGTTCCTCCAAGGTTCGGCTGTAGACCACGATATCGTCTAAGTACACCACAACGAATTTGTCCAAGTGCTCATGGAACAACTGATTCATCATGGTACTGAACGTAGCTGGAGCATTCGTGAGGCCGAACGGCATCACCAAGAATTCATAAGCTCCATAGCGTGTTACGCAAGTGGTCTTTCCTTCGTCCCCTTCGGCAATCCGCACTTGCCAGTAGCCCGATCTCAAGTCCAACTTGGAAAAGAATCTCGCTTGGCCAAGTTGGTCGAATAGGTCCATGATGAGCGGAATGGGGTACTTGTTTTTCACGGTCACTTTGTTCAAAGCTCGGTAGTCCACGCAGAGGCGGAGACTCCCATCCTTCTTCTTCTGGAACAGAACAGGGGCTCCGAATGGCGCTTTGGAGCTTCGGATCAATCCTCCGTCGAGCAGTTCCTTTAGTTGTTTCCGTAATTCCGCCAACTCTGGTGGCGTCATACGGTAAGGTGGTCGGTATGGGGCCTTAGTCCCCGGCTCCAGCTCGATGCGATGATCCACCCCCCTTTTTGGTGGTAAGGCCTTTGGTAGTTCGGGTGGCATCACGTCTTCGAACTCATGGAGTACTCTAGAGACTGCTGCAGGTTCTCTTTCCGCTCCATTGAGTGATCCCTCCAACTTCATTGCAGCCACCATTGTGAGTTCGCCTCGTCGAACTCCTTTCTTCACTTGTAGGGCGGAGAGGAGTTGATTTCCGCTCCCTGGGGTCGAACGTACGGTGGGAACGATGCTGGGATTGTTCTCCCCCATCAAGCATAAGGTGTCAAGGAAGGGCATGGGTACCACCTTCGCCGACTTGAGGAACTCCATCCCCAAAATAACTTGGTAGTCGTCGAGAGGCATCGCCATCAGGTTGGCTTGACCCTTCCATCCTCCAATCTTCAGTGGAACGTCCCGAGCGACTCCGTTGATTTCTCGCGCTTCGGAGTTCACCGCCTTGACATGACTCGAACTCTTTTCCAGCTTGAGCCCTAGTCGCTTTGCTTCACCTTTGGCGATGAAGTTATGAGTTGCTCCCGAGTCGACCATCGCTCGGGTATTCTTGCCATTGAGTTCGATGTCAATGAACATCAGCTCGTGTGTCGCTTTGGTGGCTCCCTTCTTTGGGCCTTGCTCCCCCACTTGAGTCTTGAGAGCATTGAGGAGACGCATTGCTCCCATGTTAGGCCCCCCAGTATCTTCACCTTCGCTAGAATAGGCTTCCGCATCAGCGATGGCAGGAGCCTTGCCCTTCTCTTTCTTGGCGGTGATGTTGGCTATGTTCTCCGCCACTGACTCCGCTATGATAGTGTTCAACGCTTGTCGTTGAGGGCATTCTCGGACCACATGAGGTCCTCTGCACAAGAAGCAAATCGGCCCAGGTCTCTGTTGGTTCCCCCTCGGAGGATAATCCCTTTGAGGGGGTCCCTTTTGAGGGTGTTCCCTTTGTGATTGATCCCTCCATCTCGTATCGCCTGCGGCGCCTTTGCCCTTGTAGAAGTCGGGCTTCTGGAATCTTGGTTTGTAGGGTGCCGCCTTTGTCGGATTTTCTTCAGAACCATAGTCAGAGAGTCGTTCTGCGGCGATCTTTGCTTCCGACAAGGACTTGACATTCCTCCTTGCGAGTTCTTGTCGCGCCCATGGCCTTAGCCCTTCAAGGAAGGTGAATAGTTGATCGGTCTCGGCCATGTCCGGAATGTCCAACATAATGGTTGAGAATTCCTTCACATACTCCCGAATTGAATTGTGGTGATGGAGTTGTCGTAACTTTCGTCGAGCGATGAATTCCACATTCTCGGGGAAGAATTGAGCTTTGAGTTCTCGTTTGAGATCATCCCAAGTGTCGATCTTTGCATGACCCTTCTGAATTTCGTCATATTTGGTCCGCCACCAGAGTTTTGCATCCTCAGACAGATACATGGTTGCCACGGACACTTTCATATCATCATCAGTTGTCCTAGTGACCTTGAAGTATTGCTCCAAGTCAAAGAGGAAGTTCTCCACCGCTTTGGCATCTCGAGCCCCGTTGTAGGGCTTTGGTTCAGGTGCTTTAATGTGGTGTTGCGGCATTTCGTGTTGTCGAGAGTTGCCACCACCTGAGTGTATTTGTCGGACGAGAAATGAGATTGTAGCCCTCAGCTCTTCAATCTCCCCTTGTAGTTGCTTGATCGCTTCTTGAGTGTCGTCCTGGAGTCCGTCTAATCTTGCCTCCATAACTTCTTGTGTGTCGACTAGCTTGCCGACCTGTGGCCCCATGCCATTCTCAAGGACGTTTATGGCTACGTCATGAGCGGCCACCATTGTTTCCAAGTCTCCAAGCCGTTGGACGGTGCGAGTTCCCGTCCTAGCTTGTTGAGCTTGAGTTTGTGTTGGGTCCTCCCCCAACGGTTCTTCTGGAACGGTCGTCACCGCTTGGGCGACGCCGCTCGTTTCACCGACTCCTTTGCGAGCCATGCTTGTTCAAGAAAATCTCTCCTGCGAGATTGTCGAGTGCCCCAACGTCGTTTGTCTCCAACGACGAAGGCACGAGCTTGTTGACGATTTGCGTCGGTTGCTTGCGCCAAAGCTTTGCGAGCTTGCCTCGCTCTGATACCAACTGTCACGGACTAACTTGCTTGGGCGACAAATGTCCGTGCGGCTCCCTTGCTCCCGCAAGGGATAAGCCTTGGGCAAGGATCACCTTGCCAATCTTCGAAAGTCGCGGGCTAACGGATCGCCCGTGTTCGAACCTCTGTGTGCTTGGACGCAAAAACGTTTGGCCCAAATGGCCGTTTGCAAGGAAAATGCTTGCAAATGCTTGTGCGAATGCTAGTGCGAATGCTTGACGAAAGAACTAGAGTGTGCCCAGGCTATACCTGGGTACTATACTTGTGGCCCCTAACCCCCAAGTGCCACCCCCAAGGTTCCCAAAAGCACGAGGAGCATGACAAAATATTTTGTGGCCCAACACCCCCACCGGCCATGTAACGGCTAGGAAACGAGGGGCGTTACCTAGCCGTGCGCGAGAACGGTGGATGGTGCGCGAGCGAAATTACAATGCATAATTACATGATCCGCACACCCCACCGGCCCATGCCACGGCTAGCAAACGAGGGTCGTTTCCTAGCCGTGGGCAAGAGCGGTGGGTGGTGCGCGAACGTTTTACATAAATGCGAAAGATGCAATATTTACAAGTATTTACAATGCACGTTAGGGACCGTCATGACACGTACAGGACTTGACAAACCCGAAGGTCCCTAACAGTACGCTCGACATGGGACTCATTGGCGATGTGACCTTGTCATCTTGGATATCGGCAGCGACTACTCGAGCGCCATGGCCGGCGAAGAACTTTGACGTGTTCTGGCCAATGCCTCTTGCGCCCTCGGTCGATCACGAGAGCAACTTTTTTTTTCAAGCTGTTTGAAACAATGTCATATATATAAAAGAGAGAGAGATGAGAAAGAGAAATAATATTGAATAAGAATTTAATGTGAATTAAGATTAGCAATAATGGTTGGAATATAATTACAAAAGAGTCGTGAGAAACAAATGAAGAATAAGTTGATAAATAAAAGAGAAGTATATGATTACAAAGTTCCCAGAATAAATTGTAACATGCTTATTAGTTTACATGGTTATTTCTATCATTTCATATTCAATAAGTGTGGGCCTCATACTTGTATAAATAGGCTCGCACACTTGATGTATTTGTCGGTTAATCATTTTTCTTTTCTACAAGTTTATTCAAATTAGAATAGAAGTTTTGCTCATTTTCCTCTTCCTCTAGTTCACCCATTTGTTCAAGTAGACTGCCTTCCACATCTGAGAATTCAAATCTTAACATGATATCAGAGCGCAGCTGCTGAGGTATCGATCGTCTTCTTTTTTATTGGAAGCTAAATCAGGATCGCATTGCTATTTGCATTGACGGCGAGGAATAGGCGATCATCGGTTAACCAGATATGTGGTTGGTGAGTCGCAAAGCATCTAGGAGAATGGATGGGGATCAGAATTAGCAAAAAAAAAAAACTAGTTCACTCTATAGGGGAATGATAATCACCTAGGTATGAGTTTGGTTTCAGTAGCATTGACATGTTATGAGAAATATATTCAGTGGAAGGAATTGATGTTGATTTCTCTTTTTGCTAACAACAAGTTGAGTTTTATCGATGAGACAATCGTAGCTCCAGATGTAGGATCACCCAAACATGGGATTTGGCATATCTGTAATGACATGGTGCAGTCATGAATTATACAATCCACTGCATCACAATTGTAGCCTAGTATAATGTATGCCAAAATGGTTGTGAAAATATGGAACGATTTGGAAGCTAGGTTCGAAAAGAGCAACGAACCAAGAATATTTGAGGTTGAGATTGTTGGCTTTAGGTTTTCAACCTTTGTCTTAATCTCGGTTTTGATGATAACAAATATGTGATTAATGATTTCATTGAGAATATCTTTCAGGTTCCATATCAATTAGCGTTCGATGTCCCTGATCGAACATATCGGAAGAAATCGGAAGGACATTGATCGTCGCGCTCGGGTTCATCGCGAAAACTTTTCGAAGAGTGGAACGTGCACGAAAGACGTATTGGATGGGCTCAAAGATCACATAAAAGCTCTCCAAGTTGATGGTCGTTGAAAGTCGGAACCCGAAAACAAAGCGCGGAAGAAAACCAAGTTGAAAAATAAAATTCAGCCTAAATTCGGTCGACCGAACAGGGTAAGAAAAAGGCAGTAGCTTTGCCGGTCCACCGAACACTGCCGAAAATAGTCAGTGGCAACTTCGGTCGATTTTAGATTGAATTAGTAATTCTTGCCATGACAATTTTAAGATTGAAATTGAAGACTTAAAAAGTGATAATATTGACTTGAAAAATGAAAATGATGATTTGAAAATTGAATTGAAAAATATCTCAAAAGTTGAGATTGAGAATTTGATAGTAGAAAATATGAAAATAAAAAATGAAAATAGTATGATGAAATCTCAAATGCAAGCCTTACATAAATCCATCAATGACTTGAAAAATGAAGTTATTTTCTTGAGTAAAAAAACTAATAGTTTATCACATGTTTCATCCTTTAGAAATTCTAGGAAGAAAAATATTTCATCTAAGAATGCTCATGTTCATTATCCTCCTCATGTTAAGCATTCTAACTTTAAACATCATGTTAAGAAAAAAAAATTTCATGTCATTATTTTTGTTGTGGTGTTTATGGGCATACCATTCATGATCGTGCCTTTAAAATGAACCCTAGTGTTGTTAAGACACTTTGGGTACCTAAGCCCACTAACCCCCAATGACCCAAAGTCATTTGGATACCAAAATTTTTATTATCTATTGTAGGGGGAGCTACCACACAAGAATAAAGAGAAGTGAAGAGTTGAAGTTGACATTGGATCTAAATGAGAAATCTCCAAGAGGTTGCAACTTCAAATCATCATGATGTCATAGCTATGAAAATTGACATCCAGGTATACTTTTTATCATTTTCTTATTTTGGATTGTTTTTATTTAAGTTGGAGTTATGATATTATATTTAATTTGAGTTGTTTTTCCCGCTTTTGCTAAAGAGTTCTTTTTGAAATTGATTTTTGATTTTTGATTTCCCGGTCTCTTCGGAGACCTATGTAGCATGTAATGGGCTCATGCGACCTTGCAGCTTTAAATCGTAGGCCAATTGTGGCTTTCAATTTTCAACCAATAGGAAGGGTTGGAGATATTATTTATCAAAATTTCATATTTTTAGATCTTTTGATTCATTTTGTTATCATGAAGATTTATATGAAAATGAATCCAAATTATTTAGTGAAGTTGAATTTTGAAAATGATACTTGGTTTTTCTCTTCACTATTTAGTTTGATAGCTTGCATGTAGATTTGATTTTATTTTCTACTTATAAAGTATACTTGCAAGTTATAAATATTTTAGGAAGACTAATTAGGAAGAAAAAAATTAGTTTGGCTAAATTATCATGAATATGATATAACTTTGATAAATTTAAAATCTTAGTGTTATACCTCAATATTTAAGCTTAAACTATGTCTTTATACTCATGATTAGATTTGCATGATAAAATCCTTAATTTCTCATGAGTTGGTAGAATTTTAGCACTTAGGCAAAATTTCATTGAATGAAACTTGCTCTACATTAATACTTACTATTAGAGACATTTCTATTAAGTCCAAACTAGTTAAACATGATTAGAGATCTTATTCCTCAAATGTTCATATCTCAGGATCTCTTAGATTCATTTTGATATCATGATAAATCCTTAAAATGAATCTTAACTATCTAGCATAGGTTAAGTCTCTTAAATGAAACTTTGCATTGAACTTTTGCTATTTAGTATGTTAGCTTACTAATATGCATATTATTTTATTATGCTACTAATGAAGTCTACTTGCAAGTTGTGAATGCTAACGAAAGACATGCTATCTAAAAGAAAATGAAAAATGATATGAAAAGTTGGGCAAATTTTCAAGAAAAATATATGAATTTGATTTTGCAAAAATCTTAATATAATACTTAAATATGTATGCTTTAATTATGTCTCTATATACTCATGATTGATTTTGCATGATAAATATTTGAATTTTCATGAGTAGGAAATTTTTTGATAATTTAGCTCATTTCATGATATCATGATTTATGAAATCGAACTAGGTTAAAATTCTTCTTTAGAGACTTCATTTTAAGTTAAAAAAGAAATGAACATGTTTAGATACACATATCACATTAGTCTAGGTATTTAAAATTGAAAATTCATGTCTAGATAAATAATGTGATAACCATATCACATTGATGACTTAAGCTTGAGAAGATTGACCCAAGTCAACAAATTGACTTGGACACTTCATTTTAAGTCCAAACTTCATAAACATGTTTAGGAATATGTATGATATGTTTCCATGCACTTAGAGTGAAAAATTCATATGAATATGGATAAAATGACATAGAGGTCAATTCATGATTACCTCTTTTGAACCAAGTTGACTCAAGTCAACAAGTTCACCTAAAGGTTTCATTTTTAATCCATATTTGAGAAACATGTTTAGATTTACTCATGTTAGGTATCCATATGGTTAAATTTGAAAAATCATGAGTAAATATTAAGATTGAAACTTAGTAAGTTTCATAAAAACTAGTTTAGTTTTGAATGAAACCATGCTAGGTTGATATCTTGACTTAAGGACATAATTTTTATTTCAAACTTGACATATACTCTTTACATGACCATCATGTGGTGTCATGAAAGTTTGAATGAAAATTGAACAAGTTTTAAGAATAACTGAAAATTACAAAAATACCCTTTTAACTTACATTTGGTAGCAATTTCAGTTATTTGTAGAAAAAATAAATAAATTTAAATGATTATTGAAACTGCACGTTCACTGAAAAATCTAGTTTCTTTAGTAAAAATTTCAAAATATTTCATCAAGAATCTAATTTATAATAAAATTTTGAAGTTGGATTTTAAAAAATGCAAAGTATCATCCTTATTTGAGATATCAATCTTTTCAATACTTTGATCTTTCTTCAAAAACTTCAAATGAAAACTCATGTATATCATTTGTATTCTATTTCTAATATCATTCACATAATTTCTTGAGTAAAATCATTTCTAGGAATGATTTTAATATCTTGGATGATAGCTAGAAATATTCATTTGTTTATTAGAGTCAAGATAGGATGAAAAATAGTCTTTGAAAACTCTTTTGAGATCAAACTTTATTCATGCATTTCAAATGACCATTCAATATTTGGTATCAAAATTTTCATCCAAAAATTGGTACCAAAGTTTTTCATCGAAAATATGATCTTGTATAGATTTAAAAGTTTGATTCTTTTCAAATCTTGAAGTATAGGTTAACCTAAGTCAACAAAGTAACTTAAAAATTTCATCTTAAGCCTCAACTTAATTCATGGACTTAGATTTTCTCATGTTTGATGTCTAGATGCCTAAGTTTGAGAAAATATGAGTAGATAGCAAAACTTGAGACTTAGCATTTTCATGTCTTTCATGCTTATTTCAAATGAAAACATGTTAAGTTCATATTTGGATTAAATGACATTAGTTTCACTTCAAACTTGATATACATGATTTAAATGACCATATCTTGATATATTGAGAGTTTGAATGAAATCTAAAAATGTCATGAAAAAGATATGAGTACATTCATACTTGAGTGCATACATGATTCAGCTTTGAATTGTATCTATCATTTTTTTTTTCTATCATGTATGATTTTATTTTCATATCAAATATTGTTTTTCATCCATTTGGTTGAGATTTTCATGTTTCATGAAACTAATCTTTAAAGTCTCAACTTCATGAAAAAAATATTTGTGTTTCATCCCTTTGAATAGATAGACATTTCTTGCCCTTTTTGATTGATGTCAAAAGGGGGAGAAAAGTATGGAGAAAATGGGGAGAAAAATATAGGTAAATGGGGAAGAAAATATAGGTAAAGGGGAGAAAAATATATGAAATCCATGCATATAGATAGGGGGAGTTTAATTATATAGATATGCATGTCGATAGAGGGAGAAATCCAGTTGATATCCTTGTGTTTTAATGTATATATTTTCTTAAGGATATTTGTCATCATCAAAAAGGGGGAGATTGTTGGCTTTAGGTTTTCAACCTTAGTCTTAATCTCGGTTTTGATGATAACAAACATAGGACTAATGATTTCATTGAGAATATCTTTCAGGTTCCATATCAATTAGCGTTCGATGTCCCCGATCGAACATATAGGAAGAAATCAAAAATCGGAAGGACATTGATCATCGCGCTCAGGTTCGTCGCAGAAACTTCTCGAAGAGCAACGCGTGCACCAAAGACGTATTGGACGGGCTCAAAGATCACATGAAAGCTCTCCAAGTTGATGGTCGTTGAAAGCCGGAACCCGGAAACAAAGCGCGGAAGAAAACCATGCTGAAAAATAAAATTCAGCCTAAATTCGATCGACCGGGCGGTCGATCGAACAAGGTAAGAAAAAGGCAGTAGCTTTGTCGGTCGACCGATCGGTCGATCGAACACTGCCGAAAATAGGTAGTGGCTACTCCGGTTGACCGACAGAGGCCTGATTTGGGCAGTAGCCCTAGCGATTGACCGATCGCTCAACCGGATTAAAAATCACGCGGCGCGCGATCTTTGCTTCCTTGCATCGGTCGACCGGTGGGTCAACCAGATTGAGGGAACGCGATCTCGCGTCTGGGCAATTGACCCGTCGACTGACCGACCAGAGAGAAAAAATGGTGGTCGATGTGAGAGGTCGATCGGTCAGTCGACCGACCAATTGACCAACGTCTGCAACGGATAGAAAACTATCCGTTGAGCTACCGTTTCTTCAGGAGGGTATAAATACACCCCCATATATCTCATTTAATCCTCTCCCTCCACTCTTACAGATTTATTGAGCAATTAAAAGAGAGTTTTTAAGCCTTCCAAAAGATTGATTGCAGCGCGCTCTGCTTCTCCGTCAAGTTATTCTTCAAGCGCCAACTGCTCCTCAACTTGGGTGTTGATTCAAGCTCTACTATTTGACGAGTTGAAGGATTGAAGGATTGCAAAAGAGCGTTTAATATTGGTTTTCTCTTTAAGCTTTTTTGATTGTATTTTAACTGTTATTTTAACTGTTTTTGGATTTGTGTTTGTACGAAGACCAGGTGTTTGGTCTTGTGTGTGAAAGTGGTTACCTTGGTGAAAAGGTGTAAAGCCACTTGTGTAAACTTAGTGTTTACTAGAATTTGTTTAGTTGGCCCTTAGGGTTGAGGTGGAAGAGTGCTCTCGATAAGAAGGCGGAGACTTCCGGGTGTGGAAGTACCTTAGGTCGAGAGTGCGACTCTTCGAGTGAAAAGTCATTTTTGTAAGGGAAACCGAATTAATCTAGTAAAACTAGTTTGAAAATCCTAAGCGGGGTGCTTAGGTAGTGAAGTAGGCGTTGGGGCTGAACCACTATAAATCTTGTGTTAGCATTGTTATTATTAATTATTTTACCTGCTTAATCATTTATAGCTTCCGCATCTAATCATTCAATCGTGTTTAGCCTAACTAATCAAGAAAACGATTAAAATCAGAATTTAGGCTATTAGAATTAGTAAATACACTATTCACCCCCCATCTAGTGTCGTCATTACACCTACAGAGATTATGATAGGGTCAACAAGGCAAGGAAATATGACAACATCAAGCTATTTCACCAAACTGAAAGGTTTATAGGATGAACTTGATGTAGGTGATTCAGGTTCATAGTACTGCAATTGCAAAGCCGGCCAAAAATACAAGCAATGCCAATGCAACAATGACTTCAGAAACATGGTACAAAATCAGTACTCGAAAACTATCAAAATCCTAAGAACTAATAATGATAATGAGTTCTTCAATTATACTATCAAAACCTTCCTTTCAAGCCTAGGGATATATTGAGCACCAAAGCTCATGCATAGAAACACCCCAACAAAATGTCATTGTGGAAAGAAAACACAGACATCTACTTCAAGTTGCAAGAAGCCTCAAATACCAATCTAAACTGCCCTTAGAATTATGGGGTGAATGTTTGCTGATAACCACTTACCTCATTAATAGGTTACCCAGTCCATTACTCCAAAACATCAATCCATATGAATCCCTATATCAGAAACCACCCAATATTTCATATCTCAAGGTGTTTGGATGTCTTTGTTATGCAAACACTCTTAGCACATTGAAGAACTACTTGCATGGATAGGGAGTTCAAAATTAAAGACCTGGGAATTTGAAGTATTTCTTGGGTTTAGAATTTTAGAGAACAAAGGAAGGTATACACTTGAGCCAAAGAAAGTACACAATTAATCTATTGCAAGACATGAACTTGAAAGGTTGCAAGCCAAAAAGAACAGCAATGCAATAGATCTTAAAGTTTGATACTGAAGCTACCGAAACAAATCCCTACATTGAAGAAGTAACTCGGTACAAAAGCCTTATAAGGAAGCTGTTGTATATGACTATAACTAGACCTGATATAGCATACAACATTCATACATTAAGTCAATTTGTCTAAAAACCCAAGCTGTCACACTATTAGACAACTATAAAAGTCCTGAAGTATTTAAAGGGAACACCTGGAGTGGGCTTATTTTATCCTATATTATAGGATATTCCGATGCTGATTGGGGTGGTTGCATTTTCTCTCGGAAATCAACAACAGCTTACCTAGTTAAGTTAGGAACATCACTAATCAATTGGAAATATAAGAAGCAGGCTCCAGTGAGCCGCTCCAGTGCTGAGAGTGATCTCAGAGCACTCTCAAGTGTTACAACAGAACTAGTGTGAATTTTAAACCTACTTTCAGAATTAGGTTTGAATTGTAAGTCCCAATTCTCTTTGTGATAACCAAAGTGTGCTCCACATTTCAACGAATCCAGTGTTCCATGAGCCCACGAAACACTTGAAAGTTGATTGTTATTATGTCAGAAAAAAATACTTAGAAGGAATTGTTTCACCAATTCATATACTAGGAAGAGAACAACCTGCTGACATATTAACCAAAGTTTTGCCTCTTCAGCAACATGATAAACTCAATCCAAGTTGGGAATGAACAATCCGTTCACTCCTCCTAACTTGCGGGTGTGTGTTGAATAATAGATCAAGAATCAAGTGCAGAATGAAATGAGTTGCGAGAAACATATGAAGAAGAAGCTGGTAAATAAAAGAGAAATATATGATTACAAAAGTGCCTAGAATAAATTGTAACCGGCTTATTAGTTTACATGGTTATTTCTATCATTCCATATTCAATAAGTGTGGGCCTCATACATGTATAGATAGGCTCGCACTTCAAATTAGAATAAAAGTTTCGCTCCTTTTTCCTCTTCCTCCGGTTCGCCCATTTGTTCGAGTAGATCGTCTTCCACATCTGAGAATTCAAATCTTAGCAATATCTTCAACGATACTTAATTTGGAACGAATGGAGTAGTAAGTATCGACATGTCTATTGGCTTTCTACTAAATAGTGATTTATGGAAGATTGAGCAATCCCAAGCTAAAGAAAAGGAAAATCTTTCAGAACGTTGTTGTAAATTGCTATTTTATGTTTGTTTATTCACTCCTATTGTCAGGTTCATTTTCTTATTTTTATTTTCAATTACCTGCTAAAAATAATTTTTATTTTTTATAAGTTTTTATATTTAATTTGAATTAAAAAATTGAACGAATATAACTTGTAATATATAAGGTAGTTAGTAGCTGATATAGCTCATTGTGAATTTATTATTGTCTTTTCATTAGACAGTTGACATGAATAAAATATTTGTTGGTAATCAAATTCTTGATATTGAGATGTCGGTATGGTTTGGGGTTATATTCTACGAAGATATTGTATTCTGGTAGGATTTATCGAATCTCGAATTCGAGTTAAAATTTAATCGTTATTCAAATTAGCTTGTAAACTAATAGGATTTGTTGGGGATATAAAATATATCAAATTACATAGCGTGATTGGAGAAGTGAAGTTATCAGTTTCATAACTTCAATATCTATGTACTAGGGCTTGACCTAAGGTCCTCTTCTTCACATGGATTTTGCCTAATAATAAGATGTGAACAAAGCATTTTATGCAAAGAACACAACTAGTATTGATACTTTTTACATCAGATGTGTTAAAAATAAGCGTGAGTTTCTTAATTAATAGGCGCCGATTTCTTCGTAAATTATTGTAGTGTATTTAACTTAAATCTTGAATTAATGGTTAGATAAATTATTAATTAAATTAAATCAAATAAAAAAATTATATATATAGCATAGTAAATTGTGAAATAAATAGATCAATATATTTATATATAAAATTTTAATCAAATAAACTTTTAAAATCTCTTATATATAAACAGTAAACTGTTCAATTTGAAAATTGAATTTCGAATTGAATTCCAATTAATTAATTCAATTTTGAAATATTGAAGGCTGCAATATAATTTGAAATTTAAATCATAAATTTGATTCAAATTTCACATGCCTTTGTTACTGGCAGCACTAATGTGAAAAGTTTTGTTTAATTTTATTTCTCTGGTATCGTACCGGCGCTAGTATGCAACATGAATTTTTTTAAGTTTATAATATTTACATACGGATGCCATATTTGGCGTCAGTATGTCTTATTCGACCGTCTTTATTTTCAACTCATTTATATTATTATTTGATCGGTATATTTTAATCAACAATCTTTATTTCCAACTCATTTATATCATTTTTGTCGGTGGCAATTTAAAATTTCGATGCCGCCGGTATTTAATATACAGAGAAGTTGATTGTTATATCATTTTCTATATAGTGTGCTCTTATAATATTTAGTCTATCGTAACGCTAAGACAATTCTTTGCAATGATTTTATCTGTCAGCACGATTTTAACCTTCGATAAATTCATCTTAAATTGTAGTAGTGCAAAATAATTTTTTGATCTAATCAAACCTCTCAAATAGCCTAAAAAGTTATAAAATCTTCAAATAATTCTTTACCAAACATCCACAACAGAATGAGTTAATTACGTTCATAGTCCTTTTAATTATATTAATCATAACTTTTTTGATCTGATTTCAGAATTACGTGGCACCCCCTTATGATTATGTGGCAAGCTATTAATAGTAAGATTGGAGCTTGAGAGATTATGAACTTTAATATATATTAATGGAGAGAATAAAAAAACTTTTTTTTTATTTTTACAACAAAAGGGCAAAGTCCTCAAATTATATTAACATAAGACTGATCATTAAGATCATTTACAAATATGTCAATTAGATGCGCAGGATAATGCATCTCCTAGTATTTGAATACATGGTTAAAAATTGCAAAATGAGCTACCCAAATGATAACTTTATTACATGAAGTAAATGCTGTACAAATATTAACTGATTTAAATTGAGATAGAAGACTTCTGGTTTTTTGAATGGAGTGTAATTGCCACCAAGGAGAACATGCATTGCCTTAGAGGAATTGAACAATTGAAGGAGAACTGATCTGGATATCAATATATTCTAAACTCATGTTCTGCAAAACTTGAAGTCCTCTCTTAATTGCATTTAATTTTGCCAATGATGGGGAATGGTTTGCCATATATATTGCCTCAGCATGAGTACAATAGCCAGAGCTATTTTTTATCACCAAGTTCCAATTTTGGAACCTTCTGCAAAGGTAGCCACATTAAGCTTGGTTCTGTTTAAAGCAGGAGTTATCCAGTGAGTAAGAATAGTGTTGCTTGAATTTGTTCCTTCAGGTCTCGTAGGGTATGTATTGTATGAAACTATAAAAGCTAGAATTCGGTTCACGAAAATAGATGGGGTAAGCTGCCTATCAAGGTGAACATATTTGTTTTTAGCGTGTCAGGTGAACCACAGAGCTACTACTATATGAGGGGCAAAATGCTTGAGTGTAGATGAGGATGTTAACTAGGAGCCTGAGTGCCAATAATCTCTACATGAAAAGTTTGTATGAAGTTTGGAGGCAAGAAGGGACCAAACATTAGAAGAAAAGTTACATTGGAAAAAAAAGATGTTTTATGGATTCTGTTTCAGTGTTACATAATATACAAGCAGAGGTATTTGAAATACCAAGTTGATAAAGCTAGCTCTGGTTGGAAGTTTTTGGTGAAGGAGTTTCCATAGGAAGAGTTTAATTTTAGGTGGAGTGGGGAGGGACCAAATGGATGCCCAAGAGAATAAAGCAATAGCTACTATTGGTGGTCGGCTTCTTAGACATTTATATGCAGAGCTTGAGGTAACTAGCACATTATTCTCACTAACCCATACCCATGTATCATCATCAAGATTCAGGGGTAATTCTATTCTTACTATGGATTCCCATAGCTCCTGTCCAAAACAGGTTAAACCCACGGTATCATTCCATTGATTATCTTGGATTAAGTCAGCAACAGACATATGAGAATGTATCAAATCAATATTAAGATAAGTTGATTTGAGTGCAAGAGGCAATTCACCAATCCAGTTATCATATATATAGGACAGAGGTTGTAGTCCCAGATTTAATTTATTTTCTAAAATTTAGGAATAGCTCTCTGTAGGCTTGTAAAAATAATCTCCATGACCAAGAGCAATTGCTAGGAGTATTATTGCAAAGGGGTGAGACAGGGGGTACTTGGCTTGAACAAGCTTAACCCAAAGAGAAGGAACATTGTTTAAATAGTCTAGAATTCTCTTACTACGTAACGAGAGGCATTTAAGATACAAGTCTTGAATACCTAAGCCATCCTCTTTCTTTGGGAGGGTAACAGTATCCCAGGATATTAGAGCAAGGGATTTTTGTTGATCAGACTTATGTTGCCATAAGAAAGTTCTAATCGTGGAAGTAATTTTGTCAAGGCACTTCTTTGAGATCCAAGAAACAACAAGGGTGTGAAGGGAAATGGTGTTAAGGACATCATTTATGAGAACTAGTCTTCCAGTCTGAGATAGAAATCTAGATTTCCAATTTGCCAATTTGGTATGAATGTTGTGGATTAAATGATTAAAAGCATTTGGAGGAGATCTTTTAGGGCTTATAATGTCACCTAAGTATTTGAAGAGATAGGTACCTTTTCTCATGCACAGAACATTAGTAATGTGATTGATAGTATCTTGAGACGTGGATTTGGGAAAATAAATTTTAGATTTAGAGGTATTAATGGTTTGACCGGTAAGGGTAGCATAGTGATCAAGAATAGCCTTAAGATTATGAATGCTTTTGGGGTTGACTTTTATAGCGATTAATAAGTCATCTGCAAATATTAGATGACTTATTTTGAAATTATTTTTTATAATTAAGGGGAATATCCAATTTTCGCCCACAGCTTTATTAATTAAATTAGATAGGATTTGTGCAACTAAGATATATAGAAAGGGGGAGAGGGGGTCTTTCTGTCTAACCCCTTTATTGGAATTGAAGAATTGAGAGATGTTTCCATTCACTTGACAAGCAAATGTAGGACTTGAGATGCAAGCTTCTATCCAAGTTATGAATTTAATAGGGAAGTTACAAAGCTCTAAAACATGAATAATGACTTCTTTGGATAGGTTGTCAAAAGCTTTAGCTACATTTAGTTTTAAAATAATATAGGAATATTTACCTTTGGAAGGGTAAATGGAGTGGACTATCTCTTGAGTGATGAGGATATTATCGTGAATATTTCTACCTTTGATAAAGGCAGATTGTTCAGGGATATGAGATTTGACAGAAAAACTTTGAGTCTATTGGCTATAAGCTTGCTAAGGATCCTATAGGATATGTTGCAAAGGGCAATAGGGCGAAAATTAGGGATTCTAGAAGCATTTTTCTTTTTAGGAGTAAAGATTAGAAGAGTACGATTCCAATCAGGGGGCAAGCAAGCAGAATGATAAAATTCATTGCAACAATGGAAGAAGGAATCTCCAACAATGTGCCAATTTTTTTTGAAAAATTCTATGGTGTATCCATCGTATCTTGGGCTTTTTCCATTAGAGAATGATTTGATGACCTCCCAAATTTCAGATTTGGAGAATTGGGAAGTAAGGAAGTTATGAGCAGAGGGATCAATTGTTTTAAATGAAGACCAGAGATGATTGCTATAAGAACTGATACTAGAAGATCAGAGTTGAGAATAATAAGAAACAAAAGCCTGAGAAATAGCTTTATCATTATTTAGGGTGATATTGCTATCAAGATGAATGAGCTTGATAAGGTTTGAATGCCTATGATTCATGACAATACGATGGAAGTATGTTGTGTTGGCATCACCTTCATGAATCCATTGGGTTTGACTTTGGACCACCATTTTAGATTAATTTGCCTTAGAAGAGAGCTGTTGATTTGTTATGAAGGGTTCGAATTTGTTGTTCAGCAGATGACCATGAGAGGCCTCTACATTTTCTAAAGAGTTGATTTTAGAGATAGTGTTCTTCGGGAGGTCTTCAAGATTTCCCAAAGAAAATTTATTCCATTAACCTAATAGTCTTTCTAGTTTGAATTAAGTTTTGGAAAAGATTTGAAAGGGAGAGAGAAGAGGATTGGTGTTATTCCAAGAGTTAGATATTACATTGTTTGTTTCACTATATTCAGTCCAAAAAGTCTGAAATCTAAAGAGTTTTGATTTGGGCTTAATAGAGGGAACCAGAGCAATAGAGAGAGGACAGTGATCAGAAGCATTTCCATTTAAATGAGTAACAACAACCTCTTTAAAATAATGTAATCATGCATTATTTACAAAAGCTCTATCTAATCTAACTAAAATGCGATGAGAAACCATTCTGTTATTACACCAAGTATATTTGGGGCCAACAAAGCCCAAGTCTGCTAAACCAGAGTCTATAATAAAGTTATGAAAATCATTTATAGCAGGAGTATACTTAAAAGGTAATCCACCACATTTCTCATAGGGATCTAAAATGCAATTAAAATCTCCAAGAAGCATCCAAGGATATGCAAATAAATCAATGCTTTTCAAATGCAGCCAAAAATTGTTTCGGACAGAAGGATTGGTAGATGCATAAATATTAGAGATAACAAAAGGAGGGAGATCATCCACCTTAACTACTGCATGAATACATTGAGTATAGAGAGAGAGCACTTGGGTTTTTACACGTGAGGAATCCCATCCAAGCAAGAGACCTCCAGATGCTCTAGAGGATGAAAAAGCAGCTCCTTTCAATTCCAAGATCGACCCAATCGAGAGATAACTTTGATAGCCTCCAGATCGGGTAGATGTGTTTCCTGCAAAAGAATCAGAGGGAAGGACAGAGTACATTTGAAATGAAAGATAGTGTCTTGGACTGGTTTTCGTCCCAAACCCTTATAGTTCCAATTGAATATAATCATTTAAAGGGTTGGAGGGGCGCCACCTTGAATAATAGCCGTCTCCGGAGAAGGTGAGATCTGGAGCTCCAACAGATGAGCTGAAGATCTCGGCCTCTTAGAAGAAGAGGGGATATCTAGAGACAGCAGGCTCACAGCTTCTTTCTGAGCCTTGGGAGGCTTTTTAGCCTTAGCCTTAGGCTTAGAAGGGGGTTTAGGAGGGTTAGGAGGGGGAGGAGCAGACGTGCGGAAGAGAGAATAAAAAAAACTTAAAATTACATATTTGTGGAGACAAGTCGTATGAATTCTGCGTGATGGTACATGAGACACCACATATGATAAGGCATGTTGTCGCCCAAGGATTAAGGGTATAATATCATCATTGATACAATTGTCGCTAATTATAATCTTAATATTATCCGAGATTTAAATTGCGAAAATAAAATAAAATAAACTACTCAGCTAAATATATAAAAAATCTGGTCGAAGTCCTTTATCAGGTTTATAAACATCCCTAGCATTTATATTAGGGAAAATGTACTAAAATATCCCTAATGTTTTCTCATGAGTGCTGAATTAAAATGGTCCTAAGATTTTTTTTGGATAAAAAATACTCCTTACATTATGAAATTCGGTACAAAAATAATAATATAGGTAAACAACGTTAATGGAGAGATAACAGAGCTGATGTGGCTGATGACTGAGACTGATGACGTGGACACCTGGCGTGCATACAGACCAAGACGTTTTCGGTTCAATTTCGAACCGATTTTTCGATTAATCGAATTTTAAATTTTTTTGCTCACTCCTATGTTGCATCTTAAGTGTTGCTTTCGTGGCAAGTTGATCTCTATATATGCGCCACGTGTAAAGTAAACATCACAGTTAGCATCCACGACATGCATCTCTGTTAAGTGCCACTTAACATAAGTTTAGCTTGAGTGATCGAATTTTATACTATTTTCAATAACCTCAGTTGTATTTTAGCTCCAAAATAAATTGAACATTTTAGTACCCGCGAGTAAATGTTATGGGTATTTTAGTATCCGTGAGAAAACGTTTGGCTCCGCATGCGCGCCACGTGTCTACGTCATCCGCCACATTAGCTCCGTTATTTTCCTCCATTAATGTCGTTTATGTATAGGACCATTTTTGTACATAATTTCATAACGTAAGAGATATTTTTTATCCCAAAAAAATCTTAGGAATATTTTAATACACGTAAAAAATGTTACGAATATTTTAGTTATTTTTCCCTTTACATTAATTAGTAGCCGGTTTAATTCATTAAATTGCCTCTATAATATTGATAAGCCAACCAGTGAGGTGAAAGGTACACGAAAGAACCCTAATTCCATGGATAGTTAAGCACCACCGACAGCGCGGTGGAGCACACCACCGACGCCCCCACATGCTCACCCGGAAGTCAGAACAAAACTCTCCACGTCCAATGAGATGCGCTGCTTGTTCTTTTCCTGCCTTCTTCTTCCACCTTTCACCTGCCTCCATGAACACAGCTGGCAGCTGATATCACCCAGACAAATGCCTCTTTCTTACTGCTTCATCATGACATTTATTACATTCCCATGCGTTGGATTCCAGTGAAATCCTCTGCAATCATTGAAGTCAATAATTGAGAGCCCTCCTGTCCTTCTCCCTACAGCTTGGTCAGAGCTTATCTATTTCATTCACTTGACATATCAGCTAATTCCCGAAACCTCTTGAACTGTTTCTCAGTTAAATGGAAATGGAGACATGTTATCAGAAATTATTGTAGTTATTTCTACTGGAATTAGGACATGTTATCAGCTTGCTGCAGTGCACTGAGGATTACTTGATTTCAGGAACAGACAATAAAGAGAGAAAAGGACCAGGCAATGAATTTTGAGATGATTTGTTGCAAGCTTGCTTTCATTTGGTGGCTTAGTTTGTACATAATCTCGAATTTTGATATGGGAGTCATTATAATATTTGACAGCTTGTCCAATTCCACCTTATCAGGTTTTATATAATGGAAAAAGATCAGATCCTGCATCACTCTGCGAGCTGCTGATTTGGGCTTGTTGACTTTAACATCTTAACCACTTGAGCAAAACAGTCTGATGAGTTTGTGTGTGTAAAAATCATTGAAAGTTATTTTAGTACAACAGCTAAATTGTACTACTAACTACTAAGCTACTCAAAGTTGCAGTTTTTTGTGTGGAACCATGTAAAGGAAGGTGATAAGATTGGCTTGCTTCATCTGCCTCTTTTTATGTGGTTTTAATTTGAAAGGATTAAAATCAAAATTAAAGAACGTATCCAAACAATAATTAAATAAAGTATCTACAAATTTTCCCAATCATTAGTTGGGTATTAAGTTCATTGTTAAGTGATAACATCATTGTCAGAAATAGTTACTTCAACATGCACCTGGAAAATACATATCATCTACTGAAATAGCTAGCAGTCAGAATATACATGACAAAATAGTTATATTATGACCTAAATATATATACATGACAGTGGAATCGCGGTGAAGGCTCAATCAAATCAATGAAACCACTCAAGCCACTCAAGATTGATCAAATGGAATCATTTTTTTACCTAGGCGGATTGATCAAACCACCTAATTGGTTTAACAATCGTTTCGGATTTAAAAGCATTGATGTTTTGGCTTTCTCTCTATTATAGTGGCCGGGTTCCCTTTTCTTAGGAAGGGGAAACTTGTATTGATCCTAAGAGGTGACAAATACAAGTAAAAGAGGAGAAGAACAAGAATATACAACTAATTACATAGAACTTCCATAGGAAGAGAAGGAGAGATATTCAAGAAGATGTACGAGAGAGAAATAGGTTCACCCCTTCGATAGCCGGCTCAAGATAAGATTTACCGGTGCTTTTGAAACTACGATTATTCCTTTCGGAACCAGATCTTACACTTGCAAATCATAAGATTTACCAGTTGGTTCCCTTCCTTATTATTCCATCAAAGTATTTATTTATCAAAACCAATTTGTAGTGAAAAGTAGGAAATTAATTTTCCTTAATTACTACTTGAAACTTAATGTATTTTTTATGTTGTAAATCAGCACCAACCCAACATATTTTGCAGGTACAACATGCCACAGATCTAGTGCACTCGATCTCCTCTTATTATATATCCATCCTTGTCCTCCACAGCTTATTTTATAAGGATCTACATCCTCGCCTATAATATATCAACGAAATTGATCTTCATGCAAGTTTATATATATTAAAATTAATGTTAATAATTTGAGAGAGAATGCGGTGGAGTGAGTATATGCATGAGAGATCGAAGAGCATGTTATCATACTGGCAAATGAATAATTGCAAAGCATGCAGCAGCACTGCAGCAGCTTGTCTCCTTCCATTCCAGCTCACTCC
The DNA here is from genome assembly GCA_034359265.1 of Canna indica. Lineage (NCBI taxonomy): Eukaryota > Viridiplantae > Streptophyta > Magnoliopsida > Zingiberales > Cannaceae > Canna > Canna indica. The sequence goes on along the minus strand of CP136894.1, from coordinate 11,288,542 downwards.
GCCCTGCTGTTGTTGCCTTGTCCATCTCAGTAACATGCCCGGCCACATGCCAAGTACTTCCTTCCATGTTATATTTTATCCCACAAACTGCTTATTATACCAATACAAGCTCTAAAGTAGGTCACCCTTCAATCTAATTTTTGCTTCTCCTACCGGATACCATCTGGATCAGTATTCGATTCCGCTTCTATCTATTTATAGTATTTTACATTTAAGATTCATGCATTTTCAACCTAATTTTTGAATCAAATATTGTTACTTTTCTTATTGGAATTCAAGAGGGAAAAATGACGATTTAGTAGCATGTAATTTTTAACCTATATTACCCTTTACTTAATTAGTGAATTTTTTTTTTGATTTTTTTAAAGATTTTAAGATATATTTTCATAGACAAATAATTAGTTTAATAAAATTATTTAAATATTTTAAATAAGAATTTCACAATAATAATCATTTTGATTATGAAAATGCATTCTTAGATTTCTAAAAAATCACAATAATTTTTTAAAAAAATTTAAGATTGCATTTTCATGATGAAATGATCAATTTCAAAAAAATTCAAGTGAAACTCTTAAAACTGTTTGAATATTTCAACAGTTTTACAAAAGTGATCATTTTGACCGTAAAAATATATCCTCAAATCCTCCAAAATTGCAAAAATTCCAGATTAGTGAATGAATTTTTTATATATATAATTTTTTAAAAATTTAAAATACATTTTTATAATCAAATGACTATTTTACTTTTTTCATAACAAGAGTATTTTGAATAATTTTTTAATTAAATTCTGATTTCAAAAATTCAGATATTATATTCGGGAAAAAACTTTTAAGATTAAAATGTTCCTTTTCCTTGGATTTCAATTTAAAAGATTAAATTGAAATCAACCTTCATTAATTTTACAAACTTTTAGGATTTGCAATTTAATTAGCTTGGCTGAAGATCCACATTTAATTAAGTCATCAATCATCATCTTCTTCGCTCTCTACCGACCTTTTGTTCATTTTCCTCTCTAAAAATATCCCACCGAATCATCACACTCTTCCACACCTACAGAAGCAGTCTTTGCCTCTCTCTCTTCTCTCCCTCCTACCTCTTCTTTCTATATATTACTTCTCTTCTGTTTCATTCATTAGCTAGCCTTCCCACTTGGCCAGTTCTTCTTCCTCTTCAGTTTCATTTTTCTTAATTATTACATTTATAATATACATATATAATTAAGTAAATAATATTAAGTTATCAACCATGAGAGAGATCCTGCACATCCAGGCCGGGCAATGCGGCAACCAGATCGGCGGCAAGTTCTGGGAGGTGGTCTCCGACGAGCACGGAATCGACCCGAAGGGGAACTACGTCGGCGACTCGCGGCTGCAGCTGGAGCGGGTGAACGTGTACTACAACGAGGCCAGCGGCGGGCGCTACGTGCCGCGGGCGGTGCTGATGGACCTGGAGCCGGGGACTATGGATGCGCTCCGCACCGGCCCCTACGGCAAGCTCTTCCGCCCCGACAACTTCGTATTCGGCCAGAATGGCGCCGGGAACAACTGGGCCAAGGGGCACTACACCGAGGGCGCCGAGCTCATCGACGCCGTGCTCGACGTCGTCCGCAAGGAGGCCGAGAACTGCGACTGCCTCCAAGGTATTTACACAAACACCTTGTAGGCATGCACATATCTGCACTGTGCGTGGAGCTAATCTGTGGTGGGAGTAGGTTTTCAGATCTGCCACTCGCTGGGAGGAGGGACGGGGTCGGGAATGGGGACGCTGCTGATATCGAAGATAAGGGAAGAGTACCCCGACCGGATGATGATGACGTTCTCGGTGTTCCCGTCGCCCAAGGTGTCGGACACGGTGGTGGAGCCGTACAACGCGACGTTGTCGGTGCATCAGCTTGTGGAGAACGCCGACGAGTGCATGGTGCTCGACAACGAGGCGCTCTACGAGATCTGCTTCAGGACGCTCAAGCTCACCAATCCCAGCTGTAAGTGCACTCCCCTTCTTTCTCCGCCATTAATGATCCGTTGAAAGCTTCTGCGAAAATTGGACCAGACCGATTCGGACCGGTGCGAATCCGGTCCGGTCAATTCTTTATATTTGCTTAGTAATGAAGCAGACAGATTCAACTGTAAATCCATCTAATTTCAATACAATCCGGACCGGTCTACAAGTATTCAATAAACCAATTGCGCTGCGGTTCAATCATTTTTAAAAATCTTGGTTCGGTCTAATACAAATATTTTATATGAACCAAACCGAACCGAACCGAACCATGAACTCACTGACTCACTCATTTCTTCTTCCTCTTACAGTTGGTGATTTGAACCACTTGATCTCCACCACCATGAGCGGCGTGACATGCTGTCTCCGCTTCCCGGGGCAGCTGAACTCCGACCTCCGGAAGCTGGCCGTTAATCTCATCCCCTTCCCCCGCCTTCACTTCTTCATGGTGGGCTTCACCCCGCTCACCTCCCGCGGCTCCCAGCAGTACCGCGCGCTGACCATCCCGGAGCTCACGCAGCAGATGTGGGACGCCAAGAACATGATGTGCGCCGCCGACCCCCGCCACGGGCGCTACCTCACCGCCTCCGCCATGTTCCGCGGCAAGATGAGCACCAAGGAGGTGGACGAGCAGATGATCGCCGTCCAGAACAAGAACTCCTCCTACTTCGTCGAGTGGATCCCCAACAACGTCAAGTCCAGCGTCTGCGACATCCCGCCTACCGGCCTCTCCATGTCCGCCACCTTCATGGGCAATTCCACCTCCATCCAGGAGATGTTCAGGCGCGTCTCCGAGCAGTTCACCGTCATGTTCCGCCGCAAGGCCTTTTTGCACTGGTACACCGGCGAGGGCATGGACGAGATGGAGTTCACCGAGGCCGAGAGCAACATGAACGACCTCGTATCCGAGTATCAGCAGTACCAGGACGCCGTCGCCGACGACGACGAAGTTGGCTACGGCGAAGAGGACGAGGAAAACTAGCTTTATATATTTATACAAGTTCAAGCATGCACTCATGCAGCGAGCGAGGGATGTGAGCATGTTATTGTCCATTAATTCTTCTTTTCATTGTGTGATGCATCGTGTGTTGTATTTTCCAGTCTTTAATTTGTTGTTGCCCATAAATCATATATGGATGGATTGTATAAAGAACGCCAATTATTCGTTGTTTGTTTATTATGATCATTATAATAAAATAGCTTTATATTTCGTTGGATCAAATTATTTCTTTGAGCCACAATGTGTAATACTACAACCATTTCATATTATATGATTTGTTCATTTTTCTGTGTTCTGCTCTCTTTACACTTACCACAGGTTGATTATTACACTTGCAATTAATCCCTTCCCTGTTCTCCATTTTCTTTACAGATTCTGATTTGAGCATACCATGAATGTCTATGACATCAAGAATCAAACTGTTGAACCACAAGATCAAGGGGTTAACTGATGCCGGTTTCTTCGAGGAAACCCTCCATGCTTACCGTACACTTCGTGTTTCCGACACGAAGCCTGACAGATTCACATTCGTTTATATTCTCAAGTCTTGCGTTGGCCTTTCAGCCAGACAGGAAGCGATGTCGATCCATTCCCATGTCACAAAGTCTGGTTTTGAAGTCGATTTGCTCATCAGGAATTCCTTGATTGAAATGTATTCTAATTTCGGCGCAGTAAGCTCTGCCCGGCAGGTGTTCGATCATATGCGTCGGAGGAACTTGGTCTCCTGGAACTTGATGATTTCTGGATACCGAAAGAATGGTTATTATAAAGAAGCCTTGGATCAATGTATCTTGATGAGGCATGAAGGACAAGCATTAGATTTAGTGGGATTAAAGATTGTTCTTCCCTTAATTGGGTGTGTAAAAGCCTTGGGGCTCAGCAAATCCATTCATGCTCATGTGGTCACAACTGGCTTGTCTCAGGACACTGCCATAGCAACAGCTCTATTAGACACATACTCCAAATGTGGAGACTTCCGAGCTTCAGAGCAACTCTTTGATGAGATATTGCACAAGGACATCATATGTTGGAACGCAATGATCACCAGGTACTCTCAACTAGGTAAACATGTTTCAGTGCTTGAGCTCTTCAAGACAATGTTGTTCGAAGGCTTCGAGCCCAGCATTCCTACCATACTGCTTCTTCTCAATGCTTGCACTGCCGTATCTAATCTCCAACTTGGAAGCTGCATTCATGGCTACATCACAAGGCTTGGTTTCACTGAAGATGTTTCTCTAAGTGGACTTCTTGTGGACATGTACTCTAAGTGTGGAGAGTTATGTTCTGCTGCTTGTGTCTTCAGTGAGATATCAAAAGGGAATGTTAATTCATGGAGTTGCATGATTCATGGTCTTGGCATGCATGGACATGGCAGAAGTGCCCTAATGGTGTTCTTTAAAATGCTCAAAAGAGGCATTCTTCCTGATGGCACGTGTTTCCTTGTCTTGTTAGCTTCTTGCAGCCATTGTGGACTGATGAAAGAAGGGCAGCAAATGTTCTACTACATGGTTTCACATTTTGGCATCCAACCTAGAATGGACCACTTTGTCACTATAATTGATCTTTTTGGGAGAGCAGGGTACATAAATGAAGTAGTAAATTTCCTATCTGAGATGGCAATAGAACCAGATGGCAGTTTGATTGGGGCTTTACTTAGTGGATGTAGAGTTCATGGTCATGCAGAGATGGGAGGGTTGTTTGAGATGTTAATTGGATCAAAATGGTTAACCGCAGGTCTCTACAAGATATTGGTGGACATATACGCATGTAATGGTCGCTGGGAGGAAGTCATTAAGATCAGAAGATTGATTGAAGAGAGGGGTTTAGAGGGTACATGTGGATGTAGTTTGATATAATTAAAAAGATGATATTTGTGTCAATTGATTCCAAATCATATTAGATGTTATTGCTTATCTATTTTTTGTTCAGGCTTGCAAATTATAAACTCAGAGCTAATTAAGAACCTTAGCAAATTGCTAATGTTGGTAGAATTCATTGTATGTATATATATATATATAAGTCTGGATAAGTTGGTAATATTCTGAGTACTAAAAACGTCAAAGGCTTGTTTTACTTGCTTTTTGGGCAAAGACAGCCAAGCCCGACTTACATAAGTGTATTGTATTTACTGAACTAGAATAAGATTAAGGTTGGGGAATTGCATGTGAAGTTGATCTATCACTCGATACTTAGATATGCATCAATAAGATTCTTCTCTTTCCAAAGAACTAATTATCAAACTTCTGACCAATTAAATAACAGCTAAAGAAAAAAAAAATCAAGTGTAACCTCTTAATTCGTCATGTAGAGGAGATGAGTACTTAAACAGTTCTACTCTTATATGAGATTATTATTAACAATTCTCGGATTTATGTAATGCTTTCTTTGCATTCCTGAACAATTCTACTGTTGTCTCCAATAATAAGCTGAATCCTGAGACTAATTCTCCTTCAACTCATCTACTGCACTTGTAGTCTTGGAAATTACACCAAATTGGAGCTGAGTAGCATCTTGGAGGCCTCAGAAACCTACTTAAAAGCTGAAACTAAAAGGGAAATCCTGAGTATCTAAAGAAGTATGCATCAGTTTAGCATGCATCCTCTTGTGCTTCTTTACCGACCTCTTAACTCTTCAGCCTTTCTGGACCTCCTGGCCACTAGGTTTGGTTAGTAGGTACATAAGCCATGTGGTGATACCTTGGAAAAAGATTCTTCGAATATAAAGAGTATAATCCATGTGCCCATCATATTGAAAACAGCAAAGTACATACCAATTTTGTTCTTAGCAAACAAAGTAGAAGGTATAGATGGTGCTGCCAAGCACAACACAGCAAATAAGTATCGTGGAATAACATAAGAGCCAGTAAACCTTTATGATAATCCAGGTCTGTTGAAAACAGAATGCACATTTACATCACAGTTCTCCAGTTCTTCAATCCTCAAAATACAGTCGTTTATTCTCTTCAAAATAAGAGGAATTGCAGAAATGTTGCTTTCAGCTTTAGCTCTGAGTACTAGTAATTTCTCATTCATCCTCTGATCAGCGCCTGTGGGCAAGCTTTTCTCATGTGATTCATGAGATGGTGCAGGCATTTCTACAAGTACAAATGATGTCAGTCAGAAATTTATCAAAGGTAATGGTACTGAAAAAGAATCATGAAGACAGAACATGACAAAGGATGGTTTCTCAGATCACTGCCTTCACAGATAATGTGACCAACAAAATATTGGACTAGTTTAAGCAACAAGCATATAAAGTAGGAAGGCAGCTCAAGATCTAAATGACAAACATGGAAGCTATGAACATCTGATCAGCAACTGGAACTTATGCCATTACTTTATTTGATCAGTTAAGACTTATCTACATTTACCAAAATCAGCAATTGCCCTTTTGGGTTTCAATAAACTTTTCACCTACCCTTAACAGTTGCTAATAAATATACTGATGTGGGATTGCTGGTTAAAACAACTAAAATTACAAGTTAGCTCAAATGCTCATCCAATTGCTATCTTAACCTCTCCATTATATGATTCTTTCATCATTTCAATACAAGGCGTCCACTCTGAAGTTTATTATGTTCAGAATACAAATTGGAGCTCTCTTGCATGTTATTCAGAAGTTTACTACTGAAATGTCCACAAAACAAGGTCTGAAATGCATTTTTGGGAATGTATGTACTATGTTGTATGTTCCATGTCAATGTAGTTTCTCAATTAATAGTCTTATTCACCGTAACTAACAAGCAAACCAACAGTAAGTTTCTGACTTTGTGTTGGCTGAGTGTTGATGATAACAAACTAAAATTTAATGAAGAATTTAAGCAAGATGATTTCAATTTGGTTTAAGTGATTGAAAGCTCAATTGATACTAAATGATGATATTTTAGGGCATGTTGGATCAACTTCGGAAACACACCGAAAGTTTTATTCTTATTATGTAATCATTAACGTGTTTGGATAGAGTTTCAAAATACTTACACTTCATTCTTCATTCTGATAATCTATCTACCTGATTTATGATTTATGATTTATGATTTATGTATTTCCACAGTTTGGTTGATGGTCAACCGAAGGTCAATCTACCGAACTTCGACTAGCAACAAAACGACTTATTTTTTAGCTGTCAGACAACCACTATGTGTGACCTACCCGACTCTAACCTCTATAATACTCTTACCAAATTGATAATGACCCAAGCCTTCCTTGAGTGAATCGTTGACATCCTGAGTGCTTGAAAGTGAGACCCTAGCAAAAACTTCATCATTCAGCCATTTTCTCATATCTAGTCTCTTTAAACCATTGTTCTTGAAGTACAAATGCCTTAAATGATTGTTCAAGCACTGCTAGGCGGCAAGAAGAGGACCCAAGCTTCATTGGCTAAGAATTTTCTCCTCTATACTTGTTACTTGATTGTTTTTGTTACTTGTAATCAATTATGAGACCTAGGTTACTCTTGTTTTGCTTGGTTGCCTTGCCAATTGGTTGTAAACCCAAGTTTGTATCCCCTGTGATTTTAGTGAAAAAATTAAAATCCGAAGTGGGATAATTAGGTAGTGGATGTAGGCTCACTTAGAAGCCGAACCATTATAAATAAATTGTATTAGCATGGCTTTCATGTGTTCTTGTGTGTTACCTTGATATTTATTCTTGTGAACACTTCATATTTAATCTTCTTGCTTAGTATCTCACTATGAACACAATGCTTGGCACACTTAGCGCACTTACTTGATTCAATAAAGTTTACTTTGATATTTTATTTAGTTTGCTACAAAATCTAAAAAGCAAAAATATAGCCTTAAATATACTTTTAAGCCCACCTCTAGTGTGTAAGATTCTACCCTCACTTTGTTCTCTGATGTCCACTAAAATTCTTTGACTCTTATGACTCCAACTACTGAAGCCCACTAAACGGCTATACCAACAGGACCATCTTCATTAATTATTATAATATTTAGCCACCATCACCACATCCTATATTGGTAATCATCAGACAAGGCTTGGTCTATCATTTCAATCCTAATCATATAAAATATGTAGAACTCCATGATGCTATCAAGTGACGGACGAAGAAAAAAGTGGAGAAAAAACTCCTGAGTTTTAAATGACATTCATAAGAAGATGTGGTGTTGTTTGAAAGCATTCAGTGGGATGAATCTATCGGAAAAAAGATGTAGTGTGCTTCTCGATTTTGCTAGTCCTTTTGAAAAATAGAAAAAAAAAAGGGGGGGGGGGGATTTCTGCACCAGCCAAACCCAGAACCAAGCAGCGAGCTAAGACAAAATAAACTCATACATCTTGGAGAAAGTAGAAGAAATGAAGAAGGAAAAAATAAATGAGAAATGAAAATGTTCAAGAAAGTTACCGCCGCGGACAATGTCGGTTAGGGTTTGTGGCGGAAGGATGGGCCTTCCCGCGAGGAGCCGGGACGAAAGAGTTTGGAGGAGTCGGTCCGGAATGGTCCGCCGCGCGTCGAGGATCCTTCGCCCCATCTCTCTCACCTCGCGCTCCAGCTCTTGGATCTGCTGCTCCTCCTCCTCTTCGTCTTCCAGCTCATCAGCACTCAATCGCCTCCGCTTCTCAGGAGTTTGGGTTTCCATCTGCAACTCCCTCGACAACTCTTGTAAACCCTAGAAGAAAGCAGAATTGACGAACTTTAAAATTCCCCCCAAACAGAACTTTTTTATTTTTAAAAGAGATAATAGACTAAAAAATCACAAAATTCGTAAAAATTTTATATTCTACCCGCGTTTTCAAATTTTGTCTGTAAATATACAATTTTTATTTCCATTTATGTCATCTACCAAATCGTCACGCGTCGTCTCAACTTAGCTTACGTGGAGGTAAACGACGCTAGGCTTGACAGCGTTATGTGTGGTCACGAATTCATCTGTTATTAAAAAGAAATACATATATATATATATATATATAGTCTCATCTATTTTTCTCTCTCTTCTCTTCTTCCTTCCACCTGCTGCCACCTTTTTCTCATTTCTCCTTCTCCTCCTCCTCCTCTTCCTGATGAAAGAGTTTGATCACAGATATATCTACCAGCAGATGGAGATTGTCTGCTACAAGGGACGTTTCACGGTCAAGCCTGTGGCTTCCGATTGTATTCCTCCTTCCATGCTAAGGAAAGAGTACTACGATCTGCATCAGTCCGAGCACGACGACTTCACCTTGGTGGAAGCCTCGGGCGTCAACAAAGCTATTTGCTCTCGTCTGCTGGCGTTGTACTCGCCATCGACGAAGGCGAAGAACGGTGGCAACGTGGTGATGGGAAGGTGGTATATCCCATTTGTGTTTGTGAAGGAAGAGATGAGCTTGAGTGAACAAGTGAAGCAACCTGCCTACTACGAGATCACTCTTAAGCAATTCTGGGAACAAATTAGGGCATGTGAGAGTGTATATGGCGTAGAGAGGGTGGCAGAGGTGTAAAGTATCGTGAGAGTAGAGGCTGCTTACTTGAACGGGAAGGAGGCCAAGTGCTTTGACACACATAATGTGGATGGGTTAGTGTTGTTTAAGACGATCAATTCTGAGGGAGGAGGAGAAAGTGTTGTGAAGTTGAGTTATCCAATTTGAGAGAAGATCAATTGGGAGGAAAGCAGAGTGGAGTGTAATGGTGGTGGGAATGAGAAGGTGGAGAGGGAAAAAACCATTATGGAGCCTAGCTCCATAAAAAAATTTTATGGAGACGGGCTTCGATGATGAAGCACGAATCGCAAAGCAAAATAAAAGTTGCTTTGTGATTCATGCTTCGTCATCGGAGCCGGGCTCCATAGAAGTTGCGTTCGGTGGAGAGGGTGGAGGAGTACAGAGGAGGAGTGGGTGGATGGAAGAGGTTCGATTGCTATGTGTTGGTAGAGAAGTTTGTGTTGAGGAGGATGGACGACAGGGTAGTTCCGATGGTTGACTTCAGGCACATCAAGAAAGTGAGGAGGAGGAAGAGGAAGAGGAGTGAGAAAAAGATGACAGTAGGTGGGAGGAAGAAGAGAAGAGAAAGAGAAGAGGAAAGATATATGTTAGAGATTGACTTAAATTGGATCCGAACCGAATCTAACGAATCTGACTGAACCCAAATCGGAGTTCATTTGATCAAGATATAATTTATTGAATCAGATCATATAGAATTGGGCTTGAACCTGCTCATTAAACTAGGTGGACTCAATCAAGCAATTGGGCCGAGCCCAACCTTTTCTGATGGTGCATTGCACATGGTGCTTTTACCGCAACATTATATTGCTGGCCAAATTGGAGATTTGATTACTTAGTCAAATTGAATATTCACATGCTATTGATGTTTAAAGTATTTGTTTATTGCAGTTGACCGATCAAGAGATAATAATGGAAGAGCTTTGCCTTTTTGACCAGTCAAATAGATAAAGATGCAAAGTACTGCCTCACGTAAAGAATTCGAAGATTTCGAAATTGAAGCGTTCGGCCCCAACAAGTTTCTTGGTCAAATTAATTGCTGCATCCGTGTGATTAAATCGAACGCAGCAGATAATTTTTTGCCATATATTTTGGTCTAAATTTCAAGATACATCGGCTTCTTCTATGTTCATTATAAAAGAAAGCATAATATGCAGTTCTAAGGAATAAATCTCACACCAAAAGAAAATTTCTCATATGAGAGTTTCAAAGATCCAAAAAATTAAGAGTGCCGCTACGACCCTTTTCCTAAGGAGTGCTCCTTCTTAGTTTCTGACATACAGCAGCAGGAGTTCAGTTTCCAGGCAGATCTTGCAGAGACAGTGCCTTTACTCCGTACCAGTTTCAGGTTCAATTAATTTAAGATAGTTTGTTGTATTCCGAAGGGGATTTAGATTATTGCACTCTTATTGTAAAAGTTCTTTTTCTGGATTTAATAAAGCAGTCTCCTATTCTCCTTGTGGACGTAGGATCGGCACCCCGCCGAGTCCGAACCACGTTAATCCCCTTGTGTCTTTTGTTTTTCCTGCATTATTATTATCAGATTTGGTTTTTCTGTTTTCCTCGCCGGATTCAAATTTTGTAGATCCTGCAGGAAATTACCCTAAATTTTCCTAACAATATATGACCTCGATTAAATGAGAGTAAAGAGGAAAAATGACTAGATTGATCTCGTAAAGTGGAAGAAAGTTGAGGGCAAAAATAAGATTTCGTAAAGTAGGAGAAAGTGAAAAGCAAAAAGATTATGGGTGACAGACCACATATGACGCCATCAGGTCAAGCAAACGTCATTTACCTCTACGTCAGCTAAGTTGAGACGGCGCATGATGATTTGATAGATGACATAAACGGAAGTAATGTTGTGCATTATAGGCGAAATTTGAAAATACGGGTAGAACGTAAAATTTATACAAACCTTATAATTTTTTAGTCTATTATTTTTTTAAAAAAAAACAAAAAACAAAAATGCCTCTTCATTCGAATGCTCCGATAAATTAATACTTCTTCGTACATAAATTAACACTTACAACTATAGCAGTGAGTAGAGTCAGTCAAGTCAGTAACAAAAATGACTCTTAAATCAAGAGGCCTAATGAAGTTCCATGCATAAAACTTCTTACATACTCGAAGCAGTGATATACTGGATATTTCATAATGCTAATTGCTAATATTATTTTTTTTCTAGAGATCAAAGCTATTTATCTCACGGTTCATTTGCTTTACTAAATAGGATTAGTCAAGAACTTCCACGTTGCGCAAATATATATGAATAAATATAAATTTAATAAAATTTAATATAATACAAAGTTAATATTTTAATTTAAAAATTATAAATAAATTTTAAATTAAATATATCATATTATTATAAATGTTTTACGATATTATTAGTCGACAATTTTCACGTTGCACAAATATATATGAATAAATATAAATTTAATAAAATTAAATATAATACAAAGTTAATATTTTGATTTAAAAATTGTAAATAAATTTTAAATTGAATATATCACATTATTATAAATGTTTTGCGATATGTTAAATGTAAAAATAGATGTTTAAAAGCATTTAGGACATATTTGTATAAGAGATGATGCGATAAAGGACGAATTAATATCCATTGTTTCATTATTCTTCCAATAACCTTACGATACACTTATTATTATTAAATTAATTCAAGCCTTCAATTCCCAACAATTTTTTTTTTAATTCTCTTGATTGAAGTGTTCCTTTTTGTCGGTAGAGACTTCTTGAGTTTTGTGAGGGTTGATTCAATTTAATTCGGATCAAATTTGAAATGGACCATATTACAAGACTGGATATATATTTAAAAAAAGAAATAATAATAAGTTGCTTTTATTATGGGCTCGGCCTGGCCCAAGTGAGCCAAGCCCATTTTTCCAAGCAAGCAACATGTGCTGCAGGTGGTGCCTCAATTGCACCCGTTGTTATTCAATTGCACCATGTTGACCAGTCAAATGAATTAAAGCCGCACCCCATTTTTTAGTGGTGCGTTGAACGTGGATTGTTATCAGCTCGGCTCATATTTGAAGATTTCAATCTTGCACACGCCTGTCGCCTCCAAATGTGCTTATTTCTCGGTCAAAACAGCAAATTATATCACAGCAGCCGTCCGATCCTATCAAACGCTTTTGCATAATTTTTGCTTGCAAGTTTCTCGCCGAACCGAATGCAATTTGTCGACTTCCATCTCATTATAAAAGGAGGCCTATTTCTAAAATTTTAAATCATCTCAATGATTCTTAGAGTATCTCATCTACTCCATTTGTCAGATAAAATTTCTTTTCTAGTGGCTCTCTTCCCCTTCACATTGTCTCAGTCAGAAGCAAGAAGAACAAGGACGCCACATTCATAATTTTCAGGCAGAAGCAGGAATCCAAATTTCGGGATGCAAAAAAATATTCGAGTACATGTAATATTTTTCATTTACAGTTTAGATATCAGTTGTATTCAGTTTCTCTTATATTGGCTGTGTTTTTTTCTCCTTCTAAAATCAAATGTCATCTTCTCCCCGTCGAGTAGGCTTGGTACCCCGCCGGGTTGAACCACGTAAATTTTGGTGTTCTTTGTGTTTTCTGGATTTACTCGTTTTGATATTTTTTCTTTTGGCGTTTGGATTTTTGGATCCTTGCAGGAAGACCCAATTTCTTCCTAACAGTTGTGGTATCAGAGACAACAATCCATAATGTCAATGACAAAATATGAAATCCAAAAATTGAACCATAATGTCAACTACTCATTATGGGCTTTGAAGATGAAAGTAATTTTGATCAAAGAGAATCATCAATACACTATTCGTGGGCTAGATGCAATGGAAGGCACTGAAAGGAAAAAGGACCGGGCCGATGAAAGTGCTAAAGTCATCTTGTACATGAGCGTCTGCAACGAGGCACTACAAGAAGTTGCATCAGAAAAGACTGCCGCAGATGTATGGAAAAAGCTTGCTACAATCTACCAGGATAAAACTCTTACAAGTAAGATGACTCTTAGATAGAAATTATATTTTTTACGCATGACTAATGACACTTCTATTAAAAATCATATTAGCACTTTCTGTTCTATTCTTGCTGATCTTGAGGATATGGAAGTTAAATTTGAGGAAGAAAATAAGGCTTTTATGCTTTTAATTACTTTCCCTGCTTCTTTTAAAAAATTTTGTGAAAGTTTATTGTATGACAAGAATACTATTACTCTGGATGATGTGACAACAATGCTAGTATCCAATGAGATTGTCGACTCTCAACTTACCACAGGATCCTCTAGAAGTCGTGGAGAAGCCCTGAACACTAGAGGACGAAACATGTCATTAGACAAAAGCTGGGGTAAGTTCATATCTAAATTCAGGTCCAAAAACGTGCAGTGCTATAATTGCAAAAAGATGGGACACATCAAATCATAATGTCGTAAGTTGAAACGGAGACAAGAGGAACAAAATCAGAACGGGGAAGAATCCTATGCAGATGAGGATGAAAAAGTAGAGGTACTTACTATTTCTCATTGTTATGCTAGATATCAAGATAAATGGATTTTAGATTCAGGTTGCTCTTATCATATGACACTGCACCGAGACTGATTTACCACATATGAACATGTTGATGGTAAGGAAGTACTAATGGGAATGACTCATCATGTCAAGTAGCAGGTGTTGGCTCAATAAAAATTAAAATGCACGATGACATTACAAGGACTCTAACTCAGGTATGGCACGTTCCAGGTCTTAAAAGAAATTTAATTTCTTTATCTTCTCTAGATGCACTTGGATACAAGTATTCATGCCAAGATGGAGTTTTCAGAGTCACGAAGGGCACTTGTCACAGGGTTGATTCTGAGGATGCAATTTTCCTACTCAAAACCAGCCTGTGCGGCGTTGAGTAGTGTGAAACACTATCAACCAACCTACTCCATCTTTGTTCGAGGTTCAAGCAACACAAGAGAATGCACAACACGGTGAAGGGAAACCTTTAACTTGTATTTACAAAAATACTTACAAGAATGGACTAAAACCTTTCCACATCCCAAGCAAAGGACTCGCCCAACAGTAGGACTTGTACGCTCCGCTCAAGACACTCTCCTCTCGCTCACCAAATGCAAGAGATTACAGTGTTACATTCAGCTCACACACACAGGACCAGCCAACACACAGCCAACCCTTAAACATGCAACCAAGGCCCCTATATAAAGGGTACAACTCGAGCAGCCCCAAGGGATCTCAGCCCTTGGATCAATACATCATCTAAACAGCCGTTACAACCACCAGGAAACCGCCCAGCAATTGTCCCAACTTCTGGGAAGTTTCGCAACCGATGTTGGGTCCATGAACTCGAGTCTGGTCGCGACTTGAACCCGGTCAAGTCCTCTTTGTTGCCTCCAGGAAGCAAGAGCTCTACTGGGTGCCTGCAGCCCGTGCAGCGCCCACGCGTGCCGAGTACAGCGCTCGCCCAACACGACGTGTTACACCTGCGTGCTCTGTAGCGTCTGCCAATGAGCATGTGCTGTGCACACCGCCCCGCGTCAAGTTGCGCACGGGACATTTCCTCGCCACGTCCCCGCCCCGCCATGGTCATGTGCCGCGCACTGCCCCGCGCCATTGCGCATACGGGACTCCGCTGCTCCGCAACATCTTCAAATGCCCCGCCTGTGGCGGAACTTTCTCTCGCCACGCCCCGCCCCGTGCGGGATTGCTCCCAGGGACAGATTTACAAACATTCACTGCCAAAATGCCTATCTACTGCTCAACCGAACCCAGGTTGTGTCTTCTTCTTCAACTCCTTCATTTGCACAAGTTGAAGTCGTCCAAGTCTTCCCAAGCATTTGCCAAACACTTGGTTTGTTGCGCGCTGCACGCCACGCAACTCCGTTCAAGTCACAATAACAAAGAACATATTTTTATACTTTGGCATCATCAAAATCTCAGTTTGGGGCAGAGGCCTTCAGCAGATTGTTCAAGCATTTTGCTTTTCGCATCACCTTCTTCTGCACTTTGCAGTAGCCCCGTCTAAGTTTTTGCGCCGAGCAACAGTCCGCATCAAGTAGCAGTCCGCGCATCTCGCAGTCCGCATTGTGGCAGCCCCATGTTGTCACCTCTTGACTATGTCACCCGCTGTGATCGTCTTCACTGTGATCACTGTGGTGGCCGTCTGCCCACCACGCAATGCCAAGTCCATGCCACCAAGCACACGGACCTGTATGGTTCCGCACCAGTGTCTACAATCCCGAACTTTCCTGCACACAAGAAAGTTAGACAAAGAGGGGTCCTGCTCACTATCCACTGCTGTGCGCACATAGACAGTCCGCCTCTATAGTGCAATGCTCGTGCCCGTCACGAACACTTGTACTTCGCTGCGCTTTTGGAACACCGTGCAAGGATGCTCCCTCCAAGTACTCCGACACCTGGATGTTGTCCCTCGTGTTGTTCAGGTTTGGGTTGGGTGTGTGCCCGAGGTCTGCGCACACCGCCACCTTCCTCAAGATCTGGGCCGCCGTCAGCCCCCTCCACTTGAGGCATCCGACTTCGTAGCTGGATTGGACTGAAAGTCGTCCAAGGACAGGGAACTCCTTGTCCCCTTGAAGGACTTTGGCTTCAGAACCTTCACCATGGTTCTACAAACTTCTGCCGTCTCCAACGCATCTCATGCTCGACGCAGATCAGCCACCTCCGCCTTCAAGTCGGTCACCATAGCCCTCAAGTCGGCCAATGGAGTGACCACTGGATCTGCCACTTTAGCGTTCTGTTCTGCCACTTTAGTGGACAGCGACCCTCTTGTCTCCGCCACCGCACCGACGAGGTCAGAGACGTCCCTAAGGGACTGTTCTAGGGCCTGGACGCGTTCCCGCAATGCATCCATGTGCAGCACTCGAGAGAAGTCCACTACACTGGGCTGAAGGGGTCTTCGAAGTGTGGTATGGTGACAGCGCCGACTATCACAGGAAATGCACGAATCTGGTACGAACTTCTGCGAACCTGGTTGCCGTTTGAAGGGAACCTAGCTCTGATACCACTTGTCACAGGGTTGATTCTGAGGATGCAATTTTCCAACTCAAAACTAGCCTGTGCGGCGTTGAGCAGTGTGGAACACTGTCAACCAGCCTACTTCATCTTTGTTCAAGGTTCAAGCAACACAAGAGAATGCACAACACAGTGAAGGGAAACCTTTAACTTGTATTTACAAAAGTACTTACAAGAATGGACTAAAACCCTTCCACATCCCAAGCAAAGGACTCGCCCAACAGCAGGACTTGTACGCTCCGCTCAAGACACTCTCTCGCTCACCAAATGCAAGAGATTACAGTGTTACATTCAGCTCACACACACAGGACCAGCCAACAAACAGCCAACCCTTAAACATACAACCAAGGCCCCTATATAAAGGGTACAACTCAAGCAGCCCCAAGGGATATCAGTTCTTGGATCAATACATCATCCAAACAGCAGTTACAACCACCAGGAAACTGCCTAGCAACTGTCCCAACTTGTGGGAACTTCCGCAATCGATGTTGGGTCCACGAACTCGAGTTTGGTCGCGACTTGAACCCGGTCAAGTCCACTTTGTTGCCTCTTGCAAGCAGCAGCTCTGCTCAACGCCGCACAAGTGGAAGAAACACAACACCTTTGTAACTAGTTGGAAGGGGGTTGTTTGAAGACAACTCCAGCAGTGCCTTAACACTGTTCCGACGAGGACGTCGATTTCAACAAGTGGGGGTGGTTTGTTAGACCCCTAAAGTCCGGGCATGGCCTAAGTGTCGCACCTCGGGCACGGGCAAGTCATGTGCGTTTAAAACAGAGGCATTTTGGTGGCTTTGCTGAATGAAGACAGCTCATGTGCGCAATGCCATGGGCGTCGCTCACGGCGCATGGCAGGAGGCCGAGTGCGCAAGAGCGTGGGCAAGGCATGGCGGGCAGCAGCCTATGTGCGCGGAGGTATAGGCACAAGCAAGACTTGGCGTCGCCCGGATGCAGAGCAAAGCAAGTCCCGCACGGGTTGGGGCGTGGAGTAGTCCCGCACGGGACGGGGCGTGGCGAGAGAAAGTCCCGCCACGGGCGGGTCATTTGAAGATGTTGCGGAGCAGCGGAGTCTCGCGTGCGCAATGGTGCGGAGCAGTGCGCGGTACATGACCATGGTGGGGCACGGACGTGCCCGTGGCGATGAAATGTCTCGTGCGCAGCTTGGCGCGGGGCGATGCGCGCAGCACATGCTCCTTGGCGGACGCTGTAGAGCGCGCGGGTGTTGCTCGCCACGTTGGGCGGGTGCTGCACTCGGCACTCACCGGCGCTGCACGGGCTGCAGGCGCCCAGCAGAGCTGCTACTTGCATGAGGCAACAAAGAGGACTTGGTCGGGTTCAAGTCGCGACCAGACTCGAGTTCGCGGACCGAACACCGGTTGCAGAAGTTCCCAGAAGTTGGGACAATTGTTGCGCGATTTCCTGGTGGTTGTAACTGCTGTTTGGATGATGTCTTGATCCAAGGGCTGAGATCCCTTGGGACTGCTCGGGACCTCTGAACACTCTGATGATGATATTGCTAAATTATGGCATATGAGATTAGGGCATATTAATGAGAGGAGCATGCTAATTCTTGAACAAAATGGACTACTTGGAAAATAAAAATTTGCTAAGCTAGATTTATGTGAACATTGCATCTTTGGCAAACAAAAAAGAGTCTCATTCTTCACATGGTAACACTATGCAAAAGAAAAATTAGACTACATCCACTCTGATCTATGGGGGCCATCACTGGTTGAATCTCAAGGAGGAGCTCGATACATGCTCACCTTTATTGATGATTACTCCAGGAAGATATGAGTTTATTTTATTAGAAATAAATCTGATGTCTTTTCTAAATTTCAGTCTTTGAAGGGAATGATTGAAAAGCAAACCGGTAGATATGTTCGGACCCTGCGAACCGACAATGGCCTAGAATTTTACAGTGGAGAATTTAAAGATTTTTGCTCCAGAGAAGGGATCATAAGACATCACACAGTTCCCTACACACCTCAGTAGAATGGAGTAGCAGAAAGGATGAACCGCACCATCAATCCATCATAGAAAGGATAAGATGTTTTCTAATGCTAACTTTTCTTAAAAAATTTGGGCAGGATTCTTTTTCCAGCGGCTCTCTTCCCCTTCACACTGTCTCAGGCAGAAGCAAGAAGATTAAGGACGCCGCATCCATAGTTTTCAGGCAGAAGCAGGAATCCAAATTCCAGGGTGCAGAAAAATATTCGAGTACAGGCAATATTTTTCATTTACAGTTTAGATATTAGTTGTATTCAGTATCTCTTGTATTGGTTGTGTTTTCTCATCCTTCTAATAAAATCAAGTGTCATCTTCTCCCCGTGAAGTAGGCCCGATACCCCGCCGGGCTGAACCACATTAATTTTGGTGTTCTTTGTGTTTTCTGAATTTACTCGTTTTGGTTTTTTTTTTGGCGTTTGGATTTTTGGATCCTTGTAGGAAGACCCAATTTCTTCCTAACAAGTTTGATGATGGTCTAGTCACATCGTCATGAATATGTATAAATTCATGAACTAAGATGGCATTTAAAATCCATCTTATGAGTACAATGCATAGAAATATTGTTCTAGTATTAGGTAAAGGTGGACGATTGTGCTTTCTTTAGTCGCAAACTCACATTTGGAACCCAACCTTCTGCACTTGTAGAGTAGTAGGTAAGAGTGGGATAACAGTTGAAGCTTTTAACATAACAATTTTACACCAAAACGAACTTGGTCTCACCACATCCACTCAGCGTAAACATAATGCTTAAATCCTCCCCACCTCAAACGGCAGAAACATGGCATAAAACAACATGATGGACCAAAGCTTAAAGTGGTGGAGGTGAAAAAAGTGACCATCATTCAAAGTGAGTCCAAACAAACTGCTTCTTCCTCTTTCTCACATAAGCATTTAAAGTCAGTGGTGTATACAACACAGCAACATCCATAGGTAAAAAAGAAACAAACCTTTGATGGCTGGATAAGAATACTAAACAATTGTCTGATTGGGAATGAGAATGGCATACAGGTTGAAATAAATTCGAACCAAGTAATATCCAAATGCTTTCAAACTGTAAACATGCAGTACAACTTGTATAGAAACTTAATAATGGAAGCTCCCATATCAGTCATTAATGCTCCAAAGAATCGGGCTAAATTGGTTTAGAATGGGAACTCTCAGAACAATAGCTCTATAATAAGATCTTCTAGATTAAAGTGTTGGTTTGAGAAATAAGATGCCTACTGCCGTACAGGAAATATTTTCACTCTTTATAGAGCTATGTTCTGGTGTACTGAAGTTCTTTTTATTGAGTTTTTAATTTGGTGAAAATTTTCACTGGAATATATACTATCTTGCTTAACAATGCAATGCCTCCAGCATTTCCTTTGTAATAAAATATTTCTAGCATTTTTTTTAAAAAAAACAAAATAAAAATAAAGCCCAACTTCCGAACAACATGGCCGCCAAAAAGCTTGTAACAAGCGGTTCAGCCTAAGCCCCTGTTGTTCACCTTTGCCCTCCCACCGTCCGATCCTGCCAAACAATACAATGCCTCTAACATCTGCTTTGTAATAAAGCGTTTATAGAATTTTTAAGAAAAAAATAGATATAAAGCCCAACCTCCAAACAGCAAGACCGCCAAGAAGCTTGTAACGGAGCGATTCAGCCCGAGCATTAGCATAGAGCCCCCTGTTGTTCATCTTGCCATCCCCACCGTTGGGGTGTCCGCCTGCTTGAGCACCTCGAGCACCAGGTCCTCCTTGAGCTCTGCGACAACCACTTCCCGTTCCAACTATTCTACGACAGACATAAATATATATATAGAGAGAGAGGGTAATGTTACTTACTTGCCATTAAAGAGAGGTTGAGGAGACGTGAATACAGAGAGAGAGGGTGATATTATTTACATGCAATAAAGTTATTTTACCTGCAATGGAATTTAATTAAGGATTAAGGGTGATTTTTATCCTCAAACTATTGAAAATATGGTAAAAATATCCCTAAACTCTTCTTTGGTTGATTTTTACCCTTAAACAAATGAAAACAGTTAAAAAATATCATCGAACTATTATAAATTAGTAAAAATATCCCTAAACTTATCTTTTGATAGGTTTTTTTACCCTTAGACAAACGAAAGTAGTTGAAAAATACTAGTATTTTTACTCATTTCTAAGGAAAAAAATACTGGTATTTTTCAACTATTTTCGTTTATCTAGGGGTAAAAAAACCTATCAAAAAAAAGTTTAAGAGTATTTTTATCTATTTCTAATAGTTTGAGGGCATTTTTCAATTGTTTTCGTTTGTTTAAGGGTAAAAATTAATCAAAGAAGAGTTTATGAGTATTTTTACCCTATTTTCAATAGTTCGGGGGCAAAAATCACTCTTAACCCTTTAATTAAAGGGGAGCATTAAAACATTGAAGAAGTTGAGAAGACGTGAATGGGCATTAAAACAGTGATGAAAAACTGGCAATTCGGTGTGGGCGAATGGTAATCCAGAAGGATTGGAAGAGACAGAAAAAGAGCACTAATTGAGAGAGAGGGAGTTAGGGAGGGAGGTGAAACGTGTGAGAGAGAACAGTAATTGCAATTTAAAAACAGTGATTTCCCAAATTCGGATTTTGGGAAGGGGAAATTCCCAAAACCGGATTTTAAGATTCAAAATCTCCAAAATCAAAATTTAGTGGATTGGATACTCATTTTACCCCTGGGCCAAAGTCTCTAACTTGACTTTGGTCAAAAATTAATATATATATATATATATATATAATAATTTAAATTTATACAATATTTTTACGATAAAAATAAGATATTAGATAATAAAAAATATATTTTTCAAACTCTCTAATGTATTAAAGACTTTTGCACAAAGTCTATAAATTTAAATTAAAAATTATAAAATATTTTGACGTGAAATATTTTTTTGGATCATAGTACATCCTTTGTATCATTAAAAAATTATTTCATAAATTCAAATATTTTTTTTAAAAAAATATGAAGTTATTATAGACTTTGCACAAAAGTCTGGGATCATCTCGTGTCGATATGGTCGACCGAGCGATTGTAGGAGGTATCTAGGACTGCGGCTAGAAACCGCATGTCGGGGGGAGGAGCGCGTCACACTGGCGGCTCTATGTTCATTTGTCATGCACGCGAGATGCATGGTAAGTATTATACATTATTTTGAATTATATATTTTAGGGTAAATACCCAAAAAAATACGAACTTTGAACCTTTTTTTTATTTTTAGCATAAACTTTTTCTGTTAGCAAGAAAATACACAAACTTTTATTCTGTTACCCCGTTTAGCACGCATCATCATTTTTGACAATTTTTGCTGATGTGTCACTTAACAGTGACAATGTGACATAAAAAAAAGTCATGTAGAATAAATAATGCCACATAGATTATATTATTGACTAAAATATTGACCTATCTTCTAAATTGTCTTCTCCACCGCACCTTCCTCCTCACCTCCTCTCTCCGATGGCGTTGGCACCCATTTCAATTCTTAAAACTTCACTAATCTTAGACGAGAGGTCACGCAAACCTCTCCATTCGGATCTCCTCTCAGAGAGGTGGCGAGAGGAGAGGTCGACAGAGAGGACGCGCCACCAGAGAGGCGAAGAGGAGGCGGAGCCAGAGAGGCTGCGAGATCACGCGCAACCTCTCTGCCACGCACGGCCTCTCTGGCAGAGAGGTTGCGCGACCTCTCTACCAGAGTGGCGGAGAGGAGGCAGAGCCAGAGATGATCGCGCAGAGAGGAGGCGGAGCCAGAGAGGCGGAGAGGTGTCTGCCTCCTCTCCGCGCAATCATCTCTAACTCTGCCTCCTCTCCGCCTCTCTGACAGAGAGGTTGCGTGATCACGTGTGGCCTCTCTGCTAGAGAGGTCGCGCATGGCAGAGAGGTCGTGCGTGATCGCGCAGCCTCTCTGGCTCCGCCTCTACGCATGGCCTCTCTGGTGCGAGGTATTTACGCGATGACCTCTCCGCCCGTCCTCTCCGCCAGAGAGATCGAGAGGCGAAGAGGTTGCGCCTCCTCTCCGCCAGATCGCCGACCTCGCGTGCAATCTCTCCGGAGGAGAGGTCTGCGATGGCGACGACGAGCTTCTACCGAGCTCGTCCCCAACGACGACCCGTGGAGTGCAGTTAACGTCAACGTCTTTGAGAAGAAGGACCAAGTTATTAATAATAATTTTTTAAATAATAAAATTGATTAAAATAATAATCCACGTAGTATAAAATTTGCCACATCATCACCATTAAGTGACACATCAGCAAAAACCGTCAAAAATGATGGTGCGTGCTAAACGAAGTAACAAAATGAAAGTTGGTGTATTTTTTTGCTAACGGAAAAAGTTTATGTTAAAAATGGGAAAATGTGTAAAGTTGGTATTTTTTTGGGTATTTACTCTATATTTTATTTGTTACTTTGTGTACTAATTAATGTATTTATTTTATAAATATAGACGACGGTGATGGATGACGGCACTATCCAGCGACCCTCCCCGATGAAGGTGTTTGAGCGGACTCACCGTAGAGGACATGGGGTGGGGGAGTACATCGACACCCGCGCTGCAGTCATCATGATAAGTATATTTATTTCAATTATGCATTATTTATTTATAATTTAAGTTTTAGAAAAAATATGAAATAAAAATCAAACTCGTGTAAGAGACCTACACTCATGCACCCCCCTCCTCCCCCGAGGACTTTGATGCGGGAGCGTCGGTCGAGGCTACAGGTGGTTGGCCGGGACCATGGCCGCGTCTATGGTTTTGTTGATAGTGGTCATGCGTGAGCCGTGCTCAGGCCACTTGGGGCACCGACCCCTCCGGCAGTCGGTGAGCGACCCACCACCTCTAGGATTAATGATCATAACAGGCGAATATCGACACTGGAGGAGATAATCGCACAATAGAGTGAGATGATGGCTTTTCAGAGTCAGATGATGGCTGAGATGCATGCCATGCTGAGACATATGACAGGTCAATCCAGCGGTATACACTCAGATCCATCATCATCGACTCAGTCCACGTCGGTGTACACTCAAGCACTACAAACCCTGTCGTATGATCCCGACCTTCCTCCACCGTCGTAGCGAGCTTTTGTTGTTTTATGATACGTAGTGATCTTGGAGATACTTGTTACTTGATTGACTTATTTGGATGTTTATTTGTATCGTGTTGATACGATAGTTCTGATTTCGTATTGTGGATATTTATAATTATAAGTATAATTGTTTTGATGTATATCTGGGTGTATCTATGATGTGTATGTGTATGTGAATGGATGTGTGTATGGGTGTGTGAGTTATGTATCAGGTTATAAATGTATCAATAGAAATTTCTCAGTTACATGTTAACATCATCAGCAACGGCTTTTCCACGGTCATTCGTGTGAAAGCCATTGCCGAAAGTGTATTGTAATACCTGGGCCGCAAACTTAAAGTCGTTGCTGATGAACAACAACCACGGCTTAGCAACGGCCTTTCAACAAAGGCGTTGCAATGGTGTGGCGGCCGTTGCTGATGGCAATATTCGCAACAGTCATCGCGTCGTTGTGGCATCGTTGCTGATAAAAGTAGTACCAACAACCGTGCCTCGTTGCTGAGCCGTGATTGATAATGTATCAACAACGGATATAACCCATTGCGGAATCGTTGCTGATAATATCATTAACATCGGCGTGAGCGGCCGTTGCATATCTGTTGTTAAGTTATCGGGTACGTGATCTTCTGCAACGGCTGAATTGCAACGGGCGCAGCCGTAGTTGATGCTTGTTATTCCAGTAGTGTTGGGTGCTACGAAATTAGCATTCGTTGTTGAAAAATTTTAGCTTGATGCATTAGGTGAGTTGCTGAAAATTTCAGCCTAACTCATCTAATGTATCGCTGAAAATTTCAGCTTGTTAGGTTGTTGTTATTTCTGAAATGTTCAGTATTGTAGGGGCCCTTGTGGCCTGATTTTTCCAAGGTATTTAGAGTTGTCAAATTTCTTAATGTCGTTGATATCGCTTTATTGAGATGACTAAATGGTCGGGTTTTTTTTGGACTTATGCTGAAATTTCGGGTAGGTTGTGGGATGTTACGGTTAGATTCTTAGAGGCGTTCTTGGTCGGTTTAGTCACTGATTTATACTATTGATTCCTTGTGAATTAAACTTGCATTCAATGGACATGTGGTGAACTAAATATGAGCGAGACTATGCTGAAATTGCAATTCACATTGTGCACTATTAAGGTTGAATTTTTTAGGTGGTTAGTGGCTGAACTGAATCAGGTTTCTTGTTGTTGATTGTGTGTTCAATTCACAGTGTTTGTAGTCAAGTGTTGGCTGGTTTGGTCGCTGAAATGTTCGACCAAGGGTGAGATTGACATGGCCGAGGAAGTGTAACTTAGTTGCTAGAATTTCTAGTTGATTAAAATTTTTGCATTGCTGAAATTTCTAGGACGCTGAAAATTTTGACTCGGAAATGTTGTGCTACCAATCCTTGGGTTGCTTGTAGGCTGCGGGTGGCCAATTACACTTCAGCGTTGTAGGTCGAAGTGCACTCACTTCGGGGCTGCCACTTGGCTTTGGATTGGGCGTGGATTGAGTTGCCCGCAAACTGTTCGATGAAATGGCCCAATGTGATGTGCATGATGAAATTACATAATCATTGCTAATTTTAGTAAACTCGTCAAATTTGAAAAAAAAATTTATCAACACGGGGGTGTGGTGTGTGGCTAGTGGTTTGGGGCCCGAGGGAGGGTCGGGTTGGGCAATTTCTTGTAATAGATGAACAAAAATTTAAGGATTTGAATTCTTGTGTTGATTCAATCGTTTTTACAAAGTATTCTTCATGTTTTTATGCTGAATTGGGTGGGGATGGTTTAGGCAGCCCTAGGGTGGGTTTGGCCAAATTCCCTTCTTGTTGACAGCCGCATAGTGTAGGACTTGATGCGGCATGGGCATGCCCACCAAGTGTTCGATAAAATCTTCACTCATATATCCATGTTCAAATTGCATTTCTTGGTAATGTAACTTCATGATATTACTAAAATATTGTTGAGAGTCAAAGGTGGAGGTATGGTCGACCCTAGGGAACTGGGATTTCAATTTTAGGGTGGTGTTCGGGTGCTAACCCTTAAGACACCCGAAACTAGGGATGACAACAGTTCGGTTAACCGCACATTTGGGGGTTAACCGAAATCGATTTCCAAACTCGCTAACCGAAATCGAAATAGGTCGGCTTCAAAAATCTATATCTGAAACCGAAATCGGCTCGGTTTTGATTTTCCACGGATAGCCGAAACCGAATTTTTTAGTTCAGATAGAACCGGTTATCCGTTACTAATCAGATAACCGGTAGTAAATGAATAATCAGTTCAAAGATTTAATGGGTAATGGGTTATGAGTAAATGGGTAAGTGGATAAGGATAACGGGTTTTGGGTTTCGGGTTTATATTTAATATAAATGATATTACTACCGATTTCGGATATCGATTAACCACAAAAAATTGGTAACTGAACCGAATATATAACTGGTTTCGGTTACTAGTTAACTGTGGCCCAATAATCGAAACTGAACTAGTTTTAAACGGTTTTTTGTTTTTGCTATCCGAAATCAAAACCGAACCGCAAATCCACTATCCAAAAATAGATGTTGTGGTTCGATTAACTTGTTAACCGTGGTTAACCGATTTGAATTGTCATCCCTACCTGAAACTGCCCAAAAAATATAAGTAGACGTATTTGGCCCTACGATTAGAGGTCGAAGCATTCTCCTACTCAAGCAAGGTGCTGGAAATAACTTGTAGGGTAGATGGCCTACTCCAATAACCAAATTCAATATAGAATAAGCTGAGGTTCATATGGTGTTTTCACTTGGCAAGTGGCTAAGTGAATTTGAAAAATTTTGTACGCGCAGTCCCAAATCTGAGTACGCATGTTTGATGCGTCGTTTAAAGGGTGGGACATCGTCATACTCAAGGGAAATATTAGGAATATCTTGTGGAGTACATATTCAAGTTCCAAGTCCATGCCCAGTAGAAATTGACAGAGTTTCAAGGGTTGTTCATGCTCGGTGAGGTGACTAGTGAATACAGAATTTAAACTGTGGATTTTTTACCAATCGTGTTTTTTTCCTTATCAAGGGATGTCTTCTTGAGACAATCATACATATCTCCTTCTACTAATATCGAACTAGAGGGGCTATATGATAGCAGCTTGCGACAACTAGATGGTCTATATGATAGTGGCTAGCGACGACTAGAGGGGCTATGAGGTTAATGTGATAGCGGCTAGCGCCGACTAGAGGGGCTACGCAGTAGCGATTAGCGACGGCTAGAGGGGCTATGTAGATGATGCGATAGCGGTTGGTGTATGAAACCAAGCAGTTCTGACCGTAACTAGAGGGGCTATGTAAATGATGCGATAGCGGTTGGTGTACGAAACTAGGCAGTTCGGACCGTAACTAAAGGGGCTATGTAGATGATGTGATAGCGGCTACTGTACGAACGTAAGCAGTTCGGGGTGTAACTAGAGGGGCTGCAGAATAGCGGCTAGTATGAATGCCCAATCGGTACGAGCAGCTACTGGAGGGGCTACCTTCCATACTGTCTTGTGTGTATGATTATGAATAAATGTTTCTACATTGTGCGATTGATCAATGAGCTTTCGCATATTTATGCCACGGATATTGATTTATTTTTCCATATTGTTGCTATTATTATTATGTTGATTATTTGAGAGGGCTTGATCACCACTCACTGAGTTGTAGACTCACGCCCTCCTGCCTATGTGTGCAGGTTCATGTTGAGGTACATGGTACCTATGGTGTGGTTGGCGACGCAAGCTCAGCGAGGAGATTCCCTAGTCGCAGTCTAGTGTGTCATGAGTCCTTTGACACCGTTGATGCATCTTGTAGTTTATTTTGAGTACATTTTGTGCATTTGAATTGAGTCTTGTCATTTACTTGCGTAATGTTGAACCTAGATGGGTGTTTGATTATTGGTGCATCTCATTGGTATATTGTGGTTCTATTAGTTAGCAAAAATTATTTTCTGGTTTGGTTTCAGTCAAAATGAACACTAGGTTTAGGAAACCTCATTTCAGTATCTAGTTTATAGTTTTCTGAAAATACGTTTGGTTAAGAAAATAACATCAGTTTTAGTTGGTTGAAGCTAGTGAATACTTATTTGATTATAGAAAATAATATTAATTTTTATTGAACCATTTTAGTAGTAATCTGATATTGAATAAATAGTAAACTAATTCATGTGAAATAATTTATAAAACTTAATATGACTGTAAAAAAAAGCCGCATACTAATAAAAGTAAGAGGAATCACTATTCAATCACTATAATTTGGACTATAAACAATTAAGATAAATTTACTAAAAATTAATATATGAATATTTTTGTATCCATTTTCAAAAGACAGTTGAAATTTAATCAATTAAAAAAAAATGAATAAATTGTTCTTATTAGTTTCTCAGCACAATTTAAACTATTATAAAGATGAAGGAGAGTTGTATAGGTTTATAAAACATTAATTATGTATTTATAGTTAATTTATAAAATTATTTATGCAAATATGGTTGTATAATATTTTTAAGATTTAATTAAGTTATTGGTAATTTAAGAGAAAAAAAAATTGTTCAATTGTAAAATTTCAATAAATAATAATAATAAGTTCAATGCATGCTGTAAAATTAGCTTTGATTAAATTATAAATAAATCGACTTTAAGAAAATTGAGTTATTTAAAAAAAATTAGGTTTGGCTTAGATATAAGTTGGTTTAATTAATTTATCAATTTAAGATAATAATTTGAGTTAAAAATTAATGATCATTTTTATTTTTATTTTTATAAATTAGATATAGTTTGATTTATTTGTAAAGTAATCAATTTTATTTAAAAAAATTATAGTTACAAGTTTACTATTTTGATATCGAAACCAACAGTCTTGAAACCATATAAAACAACCTTTTGATATTTTATTTTTACTAAGAAAATTAGTTTCATTAAAATTCATTTTCATTCTGATTTCGATTCAATATTATGAAAACGTTGAACCAAACATATTTTAGTAAACAATTCTTGTTTCAGTAAAATCGAAACCATGAAAGCAAACTTGGTCTCGCTAAGATTTAAATCCTCGGATCACGTAATTGAATGCTTTAGAAAATAATTTCTAGGACCAATAGGGGTTAGGTTTAGGTTGGCTAATAGGCCAGGTTAAAGGTTGATATTCAGTTTAATAATTTTTAGCCACAAGGTATCATGATTATTAATATAGGCCTGAAGATGTTTAGAATACAAAGCCATACTTTTTAATTGAGATCATGAATACCTAGACCACCAGCAAGTTTAGGTAGAACAACAGTTTCGCACGGTAGCAAATGAATTCCAGTACTATTAGGATTATTTTTCCATAAGAAAGTTTTAATTTGTTTGTTGATAGAGTTCATACTATTTTTCGAGTGCCATGTTATTTCTAGTGAGTGAAGAATTGTATGTTTTTTTTAAATTTTTTTTTTATATTTTACAATGACAGAGTCAAAAAGAAATAAAAATTACATTAGCCTGATAAGGGGGGGGGGGGGGCAGTCTTTATTCCAGATGAAATTTTGCTCCATGAGCTTTGCGTGCTTGGCAAGCCAATCTGCGGCTTTATTGATGTCCCGGTTGACAAACTTGAAGTCAATATTTGCAATTTTACCTGTAGAGTACTTAATATCAGAGATCAAATTTTGGATATTCCAATAACACTGCATTTTACCATTGATGGAATCAATAACAATGCTTGAGTCGCTTTCAATAATGATATTATCTAATTTATAGTTAATCGCATAAGATAAAGCATGCTTAATAGCTAATGCTTCATTCGTAAGAACAGAATTATTATAATGAAAGAAACCTGCAACTACTAAATATGAATCAAGGTAATTCCTGCCAATGAAAGCAAAAGACCCAGCATTTGAAGTAGAACAACTATCTCCATCAGTATTAAATTTAATCCATCCTGGCGGAGGTAATTTCCAAGTTGACTTATCCTGATCGAGAATATTATTTTTGCCCTCAGATGAAGGGATATCTGCATAATGAACCGTCGGGCCAGGGTGCTAGCAAGCAAACGATCAATACATGGATTAATATTACTAAAAACAGTCTTATTCCTAGCAAACCAAAGAGAATACAAGGAATTTAAACATAGCGCCAGAGCAGCAGAGTGGAACTTAATGGTTCCCGTACTCGGCACAGTGCTAAATCCAAGATTACTCAAAACCAATTTAATGCCGACAAACCGCCCCTCAATCAATTCCCAGATGGCCCTAGTTACCTCACAATCAAAGAATACATGAGATATGGATTCTTGATGGCTGCCGCAAAGGGCACAACAATGGGAATTGACCATCCCAAATCTAAAAAGCCTATCAGCGGTGGGAAGCTTATTATGTAAAGCTTTCCAAGCAAATATTTTAACTCGAGGCACAACCCGACATTTCCATAATTCATCCCACCGCGGAAGGCTAAGAAGGTTGGGATTCAGATTTTTGAATATAAAAGAATAGGCTGATTTAGAGCTAATAATCCCATGGTTTTCTGGCCACCAAACCCATTTATCCTCATAAGGTTGATCAGGAAGGGTCAAGCTGGAAATAGCCTCCACCATAGTTTTACCAAAACATTCATTCAAAAGACCAAAATTCCAAGAGCTGTTCTCAATCAAGCAGTCAACAGAGCAATTCAGATCAAGCATAGACATGTTAACAAAGGATGGTTTGAGATACAGAGAAACATCAAACAACCAACAGTCAAAGAAAACAAGAGTATTCATACCATTCCCAATAATTTTTTTAAAACCGGAACGAAGAACATTGATGGCAAAACAAATAAGATTCCAAGCATTACTACAACTAACATGATATTTCAAACTCCAAAGAGAATCAAAACCATATTTAGCTTTCACAACACTAGTAAAGATTGATTCAGAATTATGGCAAAGCTTCTCAACTCTTTTAGCATTCAAAGCAGAACTCATTATCCTAAGATCTTTAATACCAAGACCTCCCAAGTTTTTTGGCTTAATTACTTCCTCCCAAGCAATTAAATGCAGGTCTTTATTGTCTTCTTTAGAAGACCACAAAAAATTCCTAATTACAACAGTAATTTTATTCAAAACCTTCTCAGGCAACCAAGTAACACAAAGAGTATGCAAAGGAGCAGAATTTAATACAAAATTAATTAAGACAACTCGACCAACCTGATAAACATTACCCCTAGTCCAATTATTAAAGTCTACTTAAAACCTTGTTAATAATATAATTACAGTCTTTGATCTTATACCTAGGGGAAATATGAACACCTAGGTACTTCATAGGAAAGGAACCGGTCTTCATTTTAAATTCCTTCTCAATTTTGTGCTTAACAGCAGAATCAACAATTCTAGGGAAGCAAATCTCATATTTGTTCACATTAATCACTTGATTTGTAACTCTACCATAGGTATCAAAGATCTTTTTAACATTCCTAATAGATTTATCGTTTGCACTAAAGAATAATAAAATATCATCAGCATACATTAAATGACAGATTTTAAAAGAATTCTTAATGATAATAGGAGAAATTCTACCATCAAACATGGCTTCATTTAAAAGAGAAGAAAGAAGGTTACTGACAATAATATAAAGTTAAGGAGATATAGGATCCCCTTGCCTAATACCACATTGCCCATGAAAGGATTTAGAGTTACAATTATTCAAACAGCACCACTGAAAAGATGCAAAGCTAATACAACATTTTATCCAGTTTATAAATAAGTCAGGAAAATTCAGATGACTAAGCATATCAAAAATAGAACTCCAATAGATTTTATCACAAGCCTTTTCAAGGTCCAATTTCATCACAATATAAGGATTGTTGCCTTTACAATTATAAAAAGAATGAATGATTTCTTGAGCTACAATGATATTATCGTGAATGGATCTATTACTTATGAAAGAAGTTTGATTAACAAAAATAATATCATTTAAAAAGGGCTTCATTCTATTTGCCAAAACCTTAGGAAGGATCCTATAGTTAACATTACATAAAGAAATCGGCCTATAGTCTTTAATAGAAATCGAGGACTCATTTTTTGGGATAAAAATAAGATCAGTATTGTTCCAACCATTTGGTAACCCAGAGCCATCATGGAATTCAATGAAAGCATGCTTAAAAGAATTAGTTACAATGTTCCAATATGTTCTATAAAATTCACCAGTAAAATCATCTGGGCCAGGGCTTTTGCCAAGGCCCAGAGATTTCATAGCATTTGTAATTTCCTCAAGCAAGAAAGGTTTAATTAATTCAGCATGGTGCTCAGAGTTAATTTTATTCATAGTAGGAATGAGAATGGAATTAATAAAACTATTATCAAAGTAAGACCACAAATGCTCATAATAATCAGCAAATTGATTACAGATATTAGATGGAACCACAACACAAGTATCATTAACATTGATAAAAGAAATCCAGTTTTTCCTCTTATTTTTTATAACAATTTTATGATGAAATTTAGTATTAATATCACCATCTTTAAACCATCTCTCTTTGGAAATGGCCCACCATTTCAAGTTTATTTGCCTTCTAAGAGCTTTGGCCTTATTATATAGACCAGACAAAACATCAATTTCAAAATCAGAAAGAGAAAGAGAAGCATCTCTAGATTCAAATTCATCAATGTAAGCATTCACCTTACTTAAACTAAGTTCAATATCACCAAGATAATACTTATTCCAAAAGGATATCTTTTTCCTAAGCATAGCTAACGCCTTAGGAATATAAACCAGAGAAGAAACAGAGTCATTATTCATATTCCAATTTTCCTCAATGATTTCAGCCACATGAGAATATTGGGTCCAAAAAATTTGAAAGCAAAGTTTGAAAGAACCTTTAAAATCAGAGTTAACCAAATTCAACCAGACATGACAATGATCCGACACAGATCTATTAAGAAGAACCACATAAGAATTATTAAATGCATCCAACCATACAGAATTAGCAAAGGCCCTATCTAGTCTAGCTAATATCCTTTTTCCATTCTTCCTATTATTACACCAGGTATACTTTGAACCAATAAACCCTAAATCAGTGATATCACAATCACTAATACACTTTTTACGGCAAATGATGTTATTATTTCATTAAAGGGAGAGCCACCACATTTATCAGAAGCATTAACAATGCAATTAAAATCACCAACAAGAAGCCAAGGGATATTTTCATGACTAAGATAATTCCAGAAAGAATTCCTATTTACAGGGTTAGTATCAGCATAAAGACCCGAAAAAAGCCAAGGCTTATCATTTCCATATTGGATAATAGCATTCAACAAATTCTTAGATCTAGAGACTACATGAGCATTAATAGAAGGAGACTTCCAGGCAAACAATAAATCCCCAAAAGCCCAATTGAACTCATAGTAGAACCATGACAATTACAACCAAGAGAAGAAACAAAATCTAGAGCCAAATTCTCATGAAGATGAGTTTCTTGCAAAAATAGACAGCTAATATTCCCTGATCTAACTTGAGACCTAATAAAATCTTTAACAGGTCTCCTTCTTAAACCCCTACAATTCCAACTAAGTATTTCCATCATCATTAACATGATTAATATCCTTACCTAATTTACTGGCTACATGATGAATTTGAGCATGATTAATACCTACCCCAGAGTCAATAAGCAAATTGCTATTAAAATTCTCCTTAGGAGAAGACACAACAAATTTGACTGGAATAGAATTAACCAGCAAATCCAATTCAAATTTTAAATGACTATTGTCCTTCCTAATTTTCTTCTTCTTTTTAGTTTGCATAATGTTGTCCAACTTAGCCAAATTTTTAGAGATTTCAACCTTAGTAAACCTACCTTTTCTAGATTGACTTTTAAGTTTCTTAGAGCCTTCTAGAATGGGGGTACTAACAGGTTGCTCAACTAAAGGACCACCAATACTTACCACATTAGTTTCAACCTGACTAACTATACCCGCAAAGGAAGGGGAAGCCTTAGATTTTATTAGAACTGGTTAAGATGATGTTTGAAGCCCTAGCACAGGAAGACCAATCAGAGGTTTTAGCTTGAAGATCTTTAATATTAGCAACCTCAATAGGCACATTAATAAGGCTAGCATCTATAGGTTCAGAAGAGTCTTTAATTGGACTAAGAGGCAAATCATTCCTAATATTTTGGGCACTATCCTCAGCCATAGGGATGGGGTTTTGAGAGGTATTCTCCTCATCCTCCCCATCAAGGCTGAGGTTAGACATAGCAGGGCTATTTCTACCATAATAATCAGGTATTGAAGGAATAGGAGAGGTAGGGATATCATAAGGATCTACAAACCTAGGTTTATTAGGAGCTCTACCCCTTCTACCAACTTTAATCCAGGGACCATAAATGTTAGGGTCAGCAAAATTAGATTTAGCAAGAGGATTATCAAACAAAGTAACTTTATTACCAAGAAATTTAATTCTCAATATTAGCATTATTCATGTCAACAGTAGAGGCAGAAGCATGCTTAACATTGCAGTCTTTAGCAAGATGACCAATAATACCACATTTAAAGCAAAAAATAGGTAATCTTTCATACTGAATAGCTTGAAATAAACCATTACCAGGCCACCCAATCCAAATACCTTGCTTGAG
The DNA here is from genome assembly GCA_034359265.1 of Canna indica. Classification (NCBI taxonomy): domain Eukaryota; kingdom Viridiplantae; phylum Streptophyta; class Magnoliopsida; order Zingiberales; family Cannaceae; genus Canna; species Canna indica. The sequence continues at coordinate 11,254,426 of CP136894.1, read as the reverse complement.
AGGTTTATTAAAGTCTAATTCAACACAAACACGCACAAATTTACCATGCTGCCAACTAAAATAATTTTCATCGACTTTAATCGGTTTACCAACAGTAGAAGCAATTTTAAACAAACTAGAATTTTGCCAATATTCCATCGGTAAATCGGGAAACTGAATCCAAACAGGAGCAGACGAAATTTCTTCTTTAAAGCTTTAAAATCAAGCTTCCAAGGCCGAAGATTAATCAAATCTCCCCGAAAAGCCCACGAGCCATTAGTAAGAACTTTGATCGCATCAGCCTCAGAGGAAAACCGAAATAGAAAAAACCCATTCTCAAGATCTATAACATTAGTTATGTTATACATCGACCAAATCGACATGGCCCAGTCACAGATCTGAAAATGAGGAGATCTACGCAAAAACCGACCGATCAAATAACAGAACCAAGGTTGTCGAAGCTCCTTCAGTTCATTTTCATTAAATTCAACAAAATCCGACGAAGAAGCCTTAATCGACAAAAGTAATTCCTGAGACGAAAATGCGCGACTATTGGAAACATTCAACTTGAACAAAGAAGCCCAAGAAATTTTTGGCATATCATGATTAGGTTTAGATTTTACCAGATACTGTCTATTAACAGGGGACAAGGGCGGATTAGGCTTAGCAGAGCTTTGACCTAGAACCAGAGGACGATTAACAGCCGAAACCCCAGCCTTCTTTGGATCTGCTACTCGAGGAGAAGCTCCGACTCCAGGATGGGGATCCGAGTGGTTTTTACCGACGCTGACCTCAACGGGCTTCATCTTCACCTTCGGGCTCCCCATCCCAACTGAAAAGTCGAGAGGGGGGAAACCCTAGCGGCAGAAGAAAAAAGCACCCACAAGGCAGCGAACCCTAACCACAATAAAAGCCAAGCCCACCAAAATAATCGAAGAGGATACCAAATCTTCTTCACGTCAGCCTCGGGATAACGCAGGTGTCATGCATACGCGCGCCAGCTAGCATTTCGAGAGCCAAGGGAAGAGAGGATCGGAACCCAGAGCCCACGAGCCCCAAGCAGCCCAATAATTCGTATCTTGAGTCTTGGAGCGGAATTCACATTAGACGATCTTCTTAAGAATTGTATGGTATTTAAAACTGAGTTTGTGAGGACAATTCGTCCATCGCGAGAAAGCTATTTGACCTTCCAGTAGACTAATTTAGAAGTATTTTTTTCATGAAGAAATTAAAGGTATTTGGAGGGGCCCTTCTAGGAGAGATAATTGACCCCATATATATATTTAAATGTGAAAGATTCATGTTTCATACCGAAAGTAAGACAAATAGCATTAATATTTTGCCAGGGAGTGGATTTTGGGGGTTAACCATTTGTCCAGTTAGGAAATAGTAGTGTTCATCCGCAAACAAGGGTGATATTTCAAGTGTTTTTTTTAAAAGCTTTGTATGGATTGAATGATTGATAAGGTTAGTCAAAGTTTGTGATATTAGGATATATATAAAAAGGGTGATAGAGGATCACCCTGACGGATACCTTTATAGGATTTTAAAAAACCTAAAGTTTTGTCATTTATCATGCATGCAAAGGATGCTATGGTGATGCATGCTTTGACCCAACCAATGAATTTATGAGGAAAATTGCAAAGTTCTAAGAATGTAGAAATAGCATTCGAAGAAATTATATCAAATGCTTAATTTATATCAAGCTTGGTAAGAACATAAAGGGTCTTATGCTTCGAGCTATACATTGAATGGGCAAGGTGTTAAGTGATTAAGATATTATCATGAATGCTACGGCCTTTAACGAATGCCAATTGTTCTTGAGGTATCAAGGTTGGTAAAAAGGTTCTAAGTCTATTAGCTAGCAGTTTTGCAATAATTTTATATGAGACACTACATGGAACTATGGCTCTAAACTCTTTAACCTCCTTTGGACTTGAACATTTTGGAACGAAGGTTAACCGAGTTTGATTTTAGTCATAATGAAGGGACCAATGTTCATGAAAATGATTAATAGTCTTCATGTAAGTGTCACATAATAGTCTTCATGTACGTGTCAGAGATAATTATTCTAGTAAATTTTGTAAGATTCAATGGTGAAATCATATGGGCATGACCTTTAACCATTTTCAAAGGATTTAATGGTATTTTAAACTGTTGAGTAAAACGGCACACTAGAGGGGGGGTGAATAGTGTGTTCTCTAAATTAATTGGCCTAATTTTGAGTTAAACATTTACTTAACTAGTTTAGGCAAATTACAATTTTATGAATGGATGCGAAAGCAAGATAGGCAATTAAACACAAATAGAGTATCAATGCAAACACATAATTTATAGTGGTTCGGCCTCAATGCCTACTCCACTACCTAAGCACCCCGCTTAGAATTTCCAAACTAAGTTAATTAGATTAATTTGAGTTTCCCTTACAACGAGGACTTTGACTCGAAGAGTCGCACTCTCGACCTAAGGCACTTCCACACCCGGAAGTCTTCGTCTTCTTATCGTGAGTACTCTTCCACCTCAACCCTAATGGACAATTTAACTAATCCTAGCTAAACTAAGTTTACACAAGTGACATACTCCTTCACAACAAGGAAACCACTTCTACACACAACTACACTCAAGACCTAACACCCTAGGTCTTTCAACAAATCAAATACAAGTGTTTAAAAATAAATTAACTAAAAACAAACTATTACAAGAAGAGAATAAAATCTTATCACACTTGGGAGCCTCTTCTTCTTGCGCCTAACCAGCTTGATCCACCCTTTGAAATAAAACACCTTCAGCAGCTGGGATCAAGCGGAAGTATGAAGAAATTAACTCTTTGAAGATTAAGGAATGCCTAATGAATCACTCTTTGAAACTTTTTTTTCACCAAAAATCTAAGAGATAAGTTTCAAAACAGAGTTAGAATGGAGTATATATAGATCCGGCTGAAGCAGGGCGTCAACGGGATTATTTTCGACCATTACATATGCCCGGTCGATGGTCCGGTCGAAGCATCGGTCGACCGGCCATTCGACCGCTGGCTCACTATAACGATTTCTCTGTGATCGGTCGACCGACGGGTCGATCACTCGATGAAAAACCGTCTACTTCAAAGTCGATCGACCAGTCGATCTACCGAAGTCAGCCTTATACGCCAATCGGTCGACCGACGGGTCAACCGATTGTCGCGAGAATTGGCGCGGTCGACCAATCTATCGACCGACTCAATGAATCCCTCGCGCTCTGTCATCCGATCGACCAATTCAATCGACCGACGAACTCTCGGCCATATTTTGGCAACATTCGGTCGACCGATTGGTCAACCAACATGGCTGCTGCCACTGCTAAAACACCATTCGGTCGATCGACACAAAGCTGGAAATTTTCTACCTTGGATTTTTCATTTCGCGCTCGATTTCCGGCTTTGTTCTTCAACGTGCTTCATCTTTGAAGGATTCTCCATGCTTCCCAACATATTTTTGATGCACGCTTTAACCTGTTTTGAGGATTGATCGAGATACGATAGACTTGACGAATCTTTCATCAATCCTATAATTTTTATACTTAAACACTTGTTAAATGGGTTTGTTATCATCAAAATAATCATGAGGAAAATAAAGCATGAAGGAAGAACCCTTCAGCTAACAATCTCCCCCTTTTTGATGATGACAAACCAATGACGATTAATATCAAGATACAAGGAAGCATTAAAGAAATAAAGCAATGTTAATCAAATTAAGCTCCCCCTATCTATATGCATGTATCTTCTAAATTCTCTTTTATCATTTTGTATCTTCTATATGAATGTATTCAATTATACTACTTCTCTTATCAATATATTTACACCCCCTATCAATGAGCATATTTCCATGTACTATCCCCCTTTTGTCATCCATCAAAAACAAATATAGCAAGCATAGCAAGATGAACATGTTCATAAAGATGAAAAATACATCACATAGTCAATCAAAGACAAAGTGTCAATACATCACAATACCAATACATCAAAGTGTCAATCAAAGACATGTCCATATGATGAAAAATACCAATACATCATATGTTTTGTCAATACATCTGTACACCAAAATATCAATACTCATCTTCAAGTGGTGGTGGAGGTGGTAGATGCGACTGATAATACTGCCACATCTCATCCACTCTCCCACACATTTCATCAACTCGACGATCGTACTCATCTATTTGCTGACCATACTGGTCAACACGTTGACCATACTCGTCGATGTGCTGGCCACGGTCACCGATCATGGTGCCAAACTCATCCATCTAACGATCGATCGCTTGCATGTGGGCTGATGATGTGTTATTCCATTCCATCTGATTAATTTGAAACTGCGCAAAGCGATGCTCCAGATTACTTTGACTCGCACGGGAAGGGTCGGATGATGATCCTCCACCAGTTTCGTCCTCCTCTATCTCTGACTCATGCTCCGCCTGGTCCATAGGATCTCCTCGCGTCCTTTTGCCGCGCTGATGTTCAAGAATCTTCATGCGGCTCGGGGAGGAAGAGTCTATGGCTCTCGGAATAAGCTCTATCTCAAATCTAGATCTATCAACCCCAGCTTCATATATGAAATAAGAGATTACTGAGGCATAAGGAAGAGCTTGTTTTTTTAAGGAGTGGACTTCAACTATGTATCTAAGCATAAGGTCAGGGACATCTATAGGTATACTAGACATGGCACATAAGAGTACCCTAGAACTCATGGAGGTGACCTCATCGTAATGTCTTGCTCTAGGAAGAATGTTATATGCAAAGATGAGGTGCACAATCCTAGCTATGGGTGAAAGCTTGATGCTTTGGGCTTATGGCTGGTATAATTACATGAGGAGGGTACTCCTCATAAAAATGGTTGGAGGATATCTTATAAATTCGTTTTCCCATTAGGGGAAACTCAAAGACATCTCTAATGAGGGATTTTGTGATGGGACAAACTGGTACTTGTTTTGCTAAAAAATCTATCCAACCCATGCTAGCAAGTTTCTCTCGGATATCAAATCTTTCTAAGTCATCTAAGTTTACTGGTCGAGTTTGCAGGATGGCTCTATCTACAAACTTGGAGGCTTGTTTATTTCCTAATTGGGTCAAGAGATTATTAGGTAAGGATGGGAGTTTGGTTTTAGGTGCCATTCTGCAAAACAATTTTGAAGATGATATAAGGGATTAGTCTTTAAATGAAAAATGCATGCTTTCTAATGCAAAGGAAAAAGAGCAAAAAGGTTTAAAACTCGGTATAGGCTCATGCAACAAAGATTTCTCATTAAATCTCAAGATAAATAAAAAATAAAGGTAAAATAAATAAATAAAATAGAAGGGTTAATCATGAAGATCCATATATAAAAAAATGTTTTGGCCAAAAAAAAAAAATTTCAAGAAGACCTAAGCTTAAAATTGAGCCAAAAACTCTTGCAAGCAAACAAGAAGATTTATGATCAACATAAAATTTCATTAAAGAACAAATGATGAATCATTTTAAGAACACATGAAATCCTTGATTTTTGTTCGAAGAAAAACTCTTTTTGAGGTAAACATGCTCAAGAGAAGTTAACAAAAAAAATTGCATGAATGACATTTTGTGTGTGAATAATGATGCATTGAAAGAAGAAATCATGTTCTTGAAGACAACTTCATGAATGAAGGATGAAGAAAACTTTTTACCTTGGAGAAGAAGCTTGGAGAGGAGGTAGAACCCTAGAAGATGGTAAGAGATGACTCAAGATGGGACAACCGATCGAATGGGCAAGAAAGCCCTAGTTTCGGGCTTAAGTAATAGATTGGACGGCTAGGATTCAATCTGGGTGAAAAATCAGGCGATCTGAGCATTTTTTTTCGCCCGCCGGTCGATCGGGCGGTCGAATGCCTATCGACTGCTCGATCTGCTTTATCTTTTATTCCTTAAGAAAAAAAAATTTGAGAGGGTGTGATCATCCGAATTTTGTGAAACTTTTTCTACATAAATTAGACCCTATGACGATTCCAAAGAATCAAGAATCACTCAAAAAGGATATCCCTACCATTTTCTAAAAATCCTACAAGATCTCAATGGCATTTTTGTAAATATGTGTTATTTAACCACGATTTCTGATTTTGCTCAAATCTTCTAGATATCAAGATATGATCATTTAACACTTGTTTTATCAAATTTGAAGTGAAATTTAAATTAATTAGTCATGTTATGAGCTTAGCACAATTTTAATCAAAATAAGCTTGAAGTTATGAAAGTGCTAATAATCAAATTTGGCTATCTACTCGTGTTTTCTCTAACTTAGACACTTGGATATTTAACATGAGTGGATTTAAACATGTTTGTGAAAATTTAAACTCAAAAGGAGATTTCTAAGTCAAAATATTGACTTAGGTCAATTGTTTCCAATTTTGAGTCTTATGAACTAATCTAGTTTTGAGTGTTCATATGATACAAAGTGTAGCAACCTAGACTGATATGATGTGTATATTCAAAACATGTTTTTCAACCATAAAAAATGAGGTCTCTAATAAAAATTCTAACCTAGAGCAATTTTCATCCAATCAAGATATGAGATTGTCTAAGTTATCAAACATTTACTTATTCATGAATTTTCATATATTTATCAAGCAAAACCAATCATGAGCATAGAGACTTCATTAATCATGAATAATCAATTTCACAAATATTTTTGCAAATTTGAACTCATACCTTACCCTTGAGAATTTTCCAATTTTTTTCATCTCCTTTTCAATTTGACTCTACTAGCCTTCTATCACATTTTTGATAGCTTGCAAGCAATATTCATTAGTAACATAATTGAAATGTAACTACTAATAAGTTATCATACTAGATAGCAAAGAGAAAGCCAAGTATCGATCTCAAGATTTGCTTTGCTAAATAGTTTGAAATTCATTTCAAAATATATTGTCATGAATTCCAAAATGAATTTTTAAGAGATCATAAATATAATATTGATGAAAATGTGATCTCCAACCCTTCTTTTTGGTTGAAAACCGAAAGGCTACAAAGAGCCTACCATTTAAAATCGCAAGGTTGCTTAGGCCCATTACAGGCCACATAGATCTCCGAAGAGATCAGAAATCAAAAATTAAAAATTATTTTGATAAAACTTATCAAGATTAAAAAAATCTACTAACATTAAGCATGTATCAAAGCTCTAACTATAATTTAAGCAGGTAAGTATAGAAGATTATACCAAAGATACCTAGATGCCAATTTTCATACCTATGGCATCTTCATGACTTAAAGTTGCAACCAAGGATGGATTTTTTATTGATGTCCATGGTCAACTTCAATTCTTCATTTTCCTTTACCCTTGTGCGGTTGCTCCCCCTACAAAAGAGCATGGGACCTTTGGTACTCAAATGGCTTTGGATCCTTGAATGTTAGAGGGCTTAGCTACCCAAAGTGTTTTAATTCCACTTAGGTTCATCTTGAATGCGCAATCATATATAGCATGCTCATATACACCGCAACAAAAACAATGTCCAATAAAAAAATTTATTTTTGCTATGGACTTGTGATTTATTATTAGAATGCTTGACATGTGAAATATGATGAGTATAAGCATTCTTAAACACATTATTTTTCTCCTTATGATCATGAGGTCTTAGAGTAGAATGTCTAACAAAAGATTTAACATTGGCATGAGCATTCTTTTTCGAAAAGTTATTTCTACTAAAAAATTTAAATGAGGAAATATTTTTCATTTCATTTACTTTCTTGTTTAGGTTTAGAACCTCATTTTTCAATTCAATCATGGAGTTATGTACGTAGAGCATGCAATTGAGTTTTCAACATGCTATTTTCCTTCTTTAAAATGTCATTTTTTGTCTTTAAATCTTGAGTGTCAACACTTAAGGTGTCATGGCATGAATTTGAGACACTAGTTATTAACTTCTCATTTTCTAATTTTACATCATGCAATTTAGAACTAAGATTTAAGTTTTCCTTTTTTAATTTTTTGTTCTCTCTATCTTTCCTAACAAGCAAGACATACATTCTTTTATATTCATCCATTAATTCATCATAAAGGAAATCATGAGAACTAGATGAATTAATACTACCATTTTTGTTATCATGACTAGAGGAAGAACATATCTCCTCATCAATGTTCATGATGTTGGCTTCTTGATCATGGTGTGAGGATGTCTCACTTGATGCAAGTGAGTGAGTGGAAGCATCTGGTCTCTGTTTTGCCTTGTTCTTCATGCTAGGGCAATTCTTTCTCACGTGTTCTTTCTCATTGCATAGGTGACATGTCACTTTTCTCTTCCGACTCTTTGTACTTCTTTGGCTAGAAACACTAAAAGCTTCAAGAACCTCATTAGATATATGAGGATGATAATTGTCATCGTCTCCTTCATTTAGAGTAACGAGTTCTTCAGTTTTAGCATAATCACAAAGCATGTTCAAAGTATTCCAGATATCATATGCAGAAGTACAATGCATTATCTTCTCAAGTATATTATTTTCCAAAGAACAATATATGCAATTTATTGCTTTAGCATTTAATTCGAACATATTAATTTGTTCTTGGGTCCATGAATTCATATTCTTTTTAGGTTCACTATATTTTATCCTCACCATGCTATATACACTTAAACCTTGAGTCTTTAGAAAAGTATACATTCTACTCTTCCAAAGACCAAAGTTGGACTCATCAAACTTAGGGGGTGAAGACGCTCTACTCTCTAGTGTCATTTTAGAATCGAGATACGGTGTAGAAGAAACGGTGAAATCTCAAGCTACGGACCTGCTCTGATACCAATTGTTGAATAAAACGGCACACTAGATGGGGGGTGAATAGTATATTCTCTAAATTAATTGGCCTAATTATGATTTAAACGTTTACTTAACTAGTTTAGGCAAATTACAATTTTATGAATGGATGCGAAAGCAAGATAAGCAATTAAACACAAATAGAGTATCAATGCAAACACACAATTTATAGTGATTCGGCCCAAATGCCTACTCCACTACCTAAGCACCCCGCTTAGAATTTCTAAACTAAGTTAACTAGATTAATTTGAGTTTCCCTTACAACGAGGACTTTGACTCGAAGAGTCGCACTCTCGACCTAAGGCACTTCCACACCCGGAAGTCTTCGCCTTCTTATCGTGAGCACTCTTCCACCTCAACCCTAAGGGACAACTTAAATAATCCTAGCTAAACTAAGTTTATACAAGTGGCTTTACTCATTCACAACAAGGAAACCACTTCTACACACAACTACACTCAAGACCTAACACCCTTGGTCTTTCAACAAATCAAATACAAGTGTTTAAAAACAAATTAACTAAAAACAAACTATTACAAGAAGAGAATAAAATCTTATCACACTTGGGAGCCTCTTCTTCTTGTGCCTAACCAACTTGATCAACCCTTTGAAATAAAACACCTTCGGCAGCTGGGATCAAGTGAAAGTATGAAGAAATTAACTCTTTGAAGATTAAGGAATGCCTAATGAATCACTCTTTGGTGCTTTCTTTTCACCAAAAATCTGAGAGAGAAGTTTCAAAACAAAGTTAGAAGGGAGTATATATAGATCCGGCTGAAGCAGGGCGTCAACGGGATTATTTTTGACCGTTACAGACGCCCGATCGATGGTCCGATCGAAGCATCGGTCGACCGGCCATTTGACCGTTGGCTCACTGTAACGATTTCCCTGTGATCAATCGACCAACGGGTCAACCGCTCGATGGAAAACCGTTTACTTCAAAGCCGGTCGATCAGTCGGTCGACCGAAGCCAGCCTTATCGCCAATCGGTCGACCGATTGTCGCAAGAATTGGCGCGGTCGACCAATCGGTCGACCGACTCAATGAGTCCCTCGCGCTCTGTCATCCGGTTGATCAATTCGGTCGACCGACGAACTCTCGGCCATATTTTGGCAACATTCGGTCGACCGACACGGCTGCTGCCACTACTAAAACACCATCCGGTCGACCGACACAAAGCTGGAAATTTTCTAGCTTGGATTTTTCATTTCGCGCTCGATTCCCGGCTTCGTTCTTCAACGTGCTTCATCTTTGAAGGATTCTCCATGCTTCCCAACATATTTTTGATGCACGTTTTAACCTGTTTTGAGGATTGATCGAGATACGATAGACTTGACGAATCTTTCATCAATCCTACAATTTTTATACTTAAACACTTGTTAAATGGGTTTGTTATCATCAAAATAATCATGAGAAAAATAAAGCATGAAGGAAGAACCCTTTAGCTAACACAAACTTCATCCTTAGAAAATGGAGTCGTAGGATTATAATAATCAAAATTCTCGATTTGTTGAAAGGGGGACCAACGTTGAGGAGAGAAATGAGTGGAGTGATGAATTTTTCATAAATTTGAATAATGATGTACAAATTCCTCTAGTATTAAAGAGCCCTCTTGAAGTGTATTTTGGTTTCTATCAAGGAGGGTTTTTATTTTTATTTTGATGCCTACAAACTGTTATTATTCTATGGAAAAATGAAGTATTTAAATCTCCTTCAAGGAGTCATTTGGTTTTGGCTTTGACCTACCACTTTTTAAGTTTATTTGTCTTTGGAAGAATGAGGAAATGCTGTATAGGCTCGATGGATAAGTTCTTGTTTATCATCTAAACCTTGATTTGAGTTTATTAGTTCTAGATAGGAAATTCAAGAGGTGGTCTTATCTATTTTTTTCTCTAAATTTCCTACGTGAGTTTTGTTCAATCTTGAAAGGGCAACTCTAGCAATTCTAAGTTGTATAGGGAAGGAATAAGGTGAGGCGCTACTGGGATTGGTTTAAGTCCAAATATTTTTGGGTTAAGAATGATTTTTTCCCTCGAATTATTAATCGTATTCTTTTCAAAATAATTGAAATTTGAAGAATTTGGGTTTGCAAGATATTTTTGGATTAATAGTTAGAATTATGGTGGCGTGAATAGAAGCAATTCGATTCAGGTATTTAACTGTAGAGTTTTCAAAGAAATAAAGTCACGAAATATTTGCAAATAAGGGTATGATTAGGACCTTTATGATTATTACATCAAATGTAAGATGAACACTTAAATCCCAAATCGTGTAGGTGAGTATTTTAAATGAAGGTTTGTAAGTGTCAAATTAAGGAGCTTAATGTTACAGGCTGACCACCATTTTATCTTGTTGACTTAAAATGACTTTTCGCCCTTGGTGTCGCCGATGAACGCCAAGAGACGCTATTTCTTTCATATGAATTAAGACTTTAATACATGAAAATAGTATGAAATTTCTAATTAGCAAATATTAGGATGCTTTTAGAATTTGCGCTTAAAAATTAGAATTTTTCTGTTAGTTCTGCTTCAAAAAACTTTTGGAGCGTTGTTGTGGTTTTGAGAATTACCTCAAAAGGTTTTTTACTTTTAGGTAATTCCTTTGTTTCGCATGCTTCGTCAACGTATGTTGAGACATGTTGAACTAATTACAATAGCAGTGTTATTAAATACAAAATACTTACCTCCTTCATTTGTCATTATTATATCAAATACAAAATACTTTTTTCTCTGGCCCCAGCTACCTCTCCAACGTAATGTTAGCAACAGTGATATTGATCATTATTGTCAGAAGTCTTTTAGACTTCAAATTTAACAGGTTCGAATGAAACTTGTTCAAACTATATCCACTAATGCGAAAATCAAAGCAAATTTCTTAAGTTGAAATTAAGCTTTTTTAGACTTTAAAGACCAAACTATAACTCAATAAATTTCCATGGCCCAAATAAAACCTTTTAAACGTCGGGAGTCAAAATGAGAAAGGAAGAAAACTTTGAAGGCCGAAGTGAAATTAACCCAACATAATTAGGTTTCTCTATATATGCAAGCTGTGTTCTAGACATGAAGCTAAATGGCTTATAGCTATATTGCGTCATAATTTAACTAAATACTAAATGTGCATTCAGATATCACAATGCAGAGTACTGATTAGCTGTAGAACCAAGCTATATCAACTTCTAGATCGCCACCAAAAGGTTTAGGATAAATACAACAATTTCTCCAACATGAGCTTTTAATTAAATACACTACAGAACAAGGGAACCAAATAAGGAATCCAGTTGAAAAAGACATGGAAGTAACTGCCAGCTTCAGATCAAACTAACCTAATTATAAGAAAAGAAGCCAGGACATAAATATACAAATAATGACATTAATACCTGAATTTGATCCTTCTTTCTCTCATCATTGCTTGTTGTGCAGAGAATGTACTGCTCAGATCGTATAGATTCCATGATGTGAAACATTAACACAATGCATAAGCTTGTAGTCTAGACATTTTACTGCTTGATCATAGAGTTTAGGTATTACTGCAATTCATTAGCTATAAGCTTTCTTGCTTCTATCAAAATCAACAAGGGAGATAGCTCCTGATAGTCTTATCTAAAACCCACAAAAAAACACATTGCATTGGCCAAAGGAAATATATATATATATATATATATATATATATATATATATATATAAACGATTAAGCCACAAAGACGAAAAAAAACGGATGAAAATAATTAATTGAAAAATAAAAAAAAATGATTGAATATAAATTTTTTAAATCCAAAATATATCAAATATAATATTAATTTTATATTATTCTATTCTCATTTTCTTCTAATCCATTCGCTAAAATAATCAATATTAATCTATTCCTTATCATATCCTCTCTTATCCTACGAAGCAAACATTGCCCTAAGAGTAAATACTCGATCATAGTGCCGAAAGCTTCGTGCAGATGACACCGCTTTCATCACGAGAATAAGCATGCAATCTAATTTTGAGAGGGGAAATTCAACCATGGCAAAGAAAAAACAAACATTAGAAGTCAGAAGTTCCTCAGACATTTTACCCATTGAGGAAAAAAATAAATATCACATATATACAACTTGACATCATCATGGCAGTAAAAAAGCGTGTTCCAACTATTCGCTTGACATTGGCCCTGCATATGGCACAAGCCCCTATTTTCAAATACAAAACCCCCATTTCTCATTATCTCATGCCCATGCCAACTTTCAAATACAAAACCCTCACATCCCATGCCCACAAGAGAAAATATACCCAACTCCATTGAAGTGAATACCACTGACATGAGCACTCTGTCACTGCCAATCCGATTGTCAAATAATGGTACAAGGTCAGCTATCCTCATCCAGGGCCCCAATATAAGTAAGGTCTGTTCTCTGCACCCTCACAGTACCCTTGAGCCAGACACAAGCCTTGAGATTAGAATGGTCTCCACTACTACTACCCATGTTGCTGCAACTGCTCAAGGCAGAAGCAGAACTAGTACCATCTTCGAGCAAAGTCCATGGGTCAATCTCCATATCAATATCCTGTGAAGAATTCTTGCTTCTACCAGATAAATTATTAGAAGTCCGGGCAGGAATTATTCTTTGGTAAGGATTTGGATTGGGTGTGCTGGGTTGAAGTGATGTGAGTGCTGCTGAAGACAGACTTGGAAGATGGCAAGGAGTGGATAAGGGAAGAGATGGGGCCAGCAATGGCATAGCAGCTTGGATGCGGCGACGAATTGTTGCAGGCAACTCCATTCGATCCAAGTCATTCTACAAGAGTTACACAATCACAATATTGTAAATAAGTACAATCACAATATTGTAAATAAGTACAAGAAAAGCAATCACTCGTCCGTCAAGCAAATAGACAACAATTTCTAAATGAAGAAAGTACTAAGTAGATGTTCAAAATAACCAATAATGTGGTGGTTATGACATTGGGGAGCGGATTAACATAAACTGGATATGTCACATGTGCACTAATTTGAATGTTTCAAATTCATTGTTTAGATTTTAATTTGCACTTGAATTTAAATGTTTGTTCTAAAAATGCTTGAAATATTTCTATGAATTACACATTATATCCATTATCTAAATGTGTGCTTCAAAAAATTGCTTACAGCCCAAAAAACAACCTGAGAATCAACTCAATTCAACCCGACCCTCAAAACCAGAAACCCGGACTAAAAACAATGATTTGTTTTTTTCCTTCCTAAAAGTTGGGTATGGGAATGGAGATGGGAATTCTTCTTCAACCTGAAATTTTTGAATCAAGTGGTTAACACAAACTGAAACAAACTGAACCATTGGCAGTCCCACTACATAAATTTGTATAACAGTATCTGAACAGAATCCACAATAGCTAGATGTAAGAAAAGTCACAATTTTATAACTGTGCGCACTCGTTAAAAAAAATAATGTTCAGCATTATATGATGTCAAAAAAGTAGTGCATAGTTGGGATATTATGAGTAATTGTAAGTTTGTAACATCTCAAAATTTAGCACAAACATTTTTATTCTTTATTCCAAATAAACATTCACAAAAGTAATCACACACAGCAGTAAAAAGACAAGAACTGACCTGCAAACTCTCTACTGCCTCGCGATCAAACGGAGAAAAATCTCGAGGAAGTTTACTGGTTGACTTCAAAACAGACTTGGGCTTCAGCCAACTTGGCTTGCAGCTGCTCAGCAAACCATGCAGAATAGCCAAAAGTCTATCAAAGAGGCTATCACTAGAATGGTCCAGTAATGAAAACTCACTGGCAAACTCTAGCTCTCTTTTTACAGGACCCGCATGTATAGTTGAAATGCATATGTCAGCATCCTCGTAAACCAACCGTGTTCCAAGTAACCGAAGTATGATAGAAGCAAGCATCTGCCTCATATTCCTACAATGTGTTAAAAAGAATCTAAGGTAAGAAAAATCCATCAAGCAATAGAAAGATAATAGATACTGTAGTCAAAACTAAGCAATTGAAGGTTTCTTAAATAAAAGTTGAAATATACAAGCTACTACAATAATCCACACCAAGGCTGTCTATACCAAAATGTGCAACTACATATGTTTTGAGCAGAATCAGTTTTGCTAATTTGCTAGCCACAAAACAGACCAAACTTGCTGGCACAAGGAGTAATTCACCTTATCAGTTAAACAACTCAAAAATGTCAAAACACTTGGTCCAATTACGCCATAAGCTTTTTGGGATGTGAGTATAACATTGGACGCAGCACAAGAGTTGTCAAAAACTTCATTCGAGTAATCATGGCTCACATAGTTGTCAGGGGCGAAAAACGCAAAGCGCAATGACGTGCAAAGGTCCCCGGAGCTATAGCGCGAAGCGAGCGCTTTATTGAAATAAAGCGCAAAATAAAAACATTGGTATATATCTTATGTATACACCAAAAATACCAATAGATTTCAACTATCATAAAGAATAACAACTAAATATTCAAGAATGATGAAGACCAAATGTATAAAAAGAAGAGCAGAGATGTGTAGGAGGAAGAGGAAAGGACATTTGCATGTAGTTTGACTTCTGGGTTGCCTGCACCTTCCAAAAAAACCTTCAGCAGCGTCGTGCGATTCTTGCTGCATTGCGCAGATAGCGCCACATAGCACGCACTATGCTGAAGTGTCCTGCACGTAGAGCAGCGAAGCGCACAGGGTGTGTCGTCGATGCGCTACGCGCTATGTGCGCTATTGATAACTATGGGCTCTCAGATGGTATTTATCATGAATGATGAATTTTACAATGGAAGAATAGAGGCAATAGTAGAAGGTTTCATGTTTTTCAATTGAACTAAGGAGGTTACTCATAACTGCTTTGTGTTTGATAATTCACTAATACTGTTCTCTAACAACATAGATGTTTCACAACTGTTGTACCATCTAAGTTCATGCCAAAACTAAGAATCTCGCAGACAACGGAGATTAAACATCCCAAACCAAATTTACAAATATATTGAATATATTATACTATTATAATTGCAGAAGCTCCAATTGTGTACTGAATTCAACTTAATCATATTTTGTAATCACCAAGACAGCAGAATTGCCAAAAGTAATTATCAAAATAAAGAGAATTAACATAACAAGTTAACAACATTAATCAAACAAAAGCTGCTGAAGAAAAAAACAAAGAACTGAATGCAAATAGAATCATCATTAGTTACCTATCATCATAAATGATAGGAAGTAAGCGCAAAAGGAATTGCAAACGTAGGCACAAAGATGTTCTCAGAGCAACAGCAGAAGGTGGGGCAGAATCAGTTGGTCTCCTGCCAAGTACAGGGCTTCCACCTCGAATATTTTTACGACTGCTTGCTTTTGTTGTAGAAGCTTCAGGATTCACACTAGATTTACTACCATTGGATGTTACAGTATTGATCTGTTGGTCAATAGACCCCATCTGCTTAATCAACTCATTTGCAAATAAATTACGTAACTCACTTCCACTTCGGTCTATGCATGGTAGTATTAGTTCAGCGAGAGCTTTCTCAGTAATATACTGCTGACTAGAACTCAAACCTTCAGCATCGACATTATGAATCATTTTGGAACTCTTCTTAGCATCAGCATTATCATCAACAACCTCCCCTTCTTCAACAGATATGGTTTCAAACTTTCTCTTTTCACCTCTGTTAGTAATTACATCAGGAACTGAACTTGTCCAACCCCATGGTTTCCAAAATCTTGCTTTAGTTGAAAACCCTTTTCGCTGAGCCAGAGTTATAAGTTGCTGCCTTATAGATTTCCGTCCAAGAAGAACATCTGGACCAGCTAAAATCCATTTTGCATCCATTACCAATGAATCTTGTAGTAGTCTTCCAAGAAGGTTAACAACTTCTGAGTAAAGAGGAGCAGCTTCAGGCCTGACAAGTATCTTTGTCAAAATAATTTCAGTAAATTTCTTTTCACTTTCAGAAAGTGCAAAATTTTCTGCACTAGGAGACAAGGAACGAATTGCCTCAACAAAGGACATGTTATGAGTTTCAATTTTTTCAATAAGGGCTTGCTCACTCAGAAGTAACCTTAACTCTACCCACTGCCAATGAAATTTTGCCGGTTGCAAATTATCTAAAACATGCATGAGCTGATCTAAAAGCTTTGCCTCAGTTTCACTGAATGATCTTGGTTCAGCAGGCCCTGCAACCCATGACCCATCTTCACGCACAACTGTAAATGCTGGCATTTTGCAATCAATAAGTGTATTCAGAAACAGCCTAGCTCGAAGAGGAACAAATGCCATTGTTTTCAAATGCTTATCAGGACAATGCAATTCAAGCATTGCAGCAAACTCAGCATCGCCAGAATCAATAGCCAGAAGATCATAAAATCCTTGAGTGTTGCGGAAAAATAAATCACGAAATGGCTTGTGCCTAATAGCATCACCTATGGCTGTTGAGAAACATAGATACAGTTGGATATCTTCACGAGATGCAACATTGCTATTGAGAATATATGGTCTCCATATGGCCATTGCAAAGATTGAATATGCAAGAGGGAAAACTAAACTGAGTGGAAGTAATTGCTGCATTCTTGAAAGAGCTACAACATATGATTCGCCAAGCATGTCTGCCACAAGTCCATCAAAAACTGATCTGGAGTTACCAACCAGAAGTCGGAACCAATGCACATAAGCCTCAATACAATGATCCAGTTTCATCATGCCAATAGACCGAGAGATGCCATTTGAACTTGATCTTGCACTTCGTATAAACTGAAGAACATCCAAGCCTTCCTTTAATCTGAAGGCTGTAATCATCCTTTCTAGACTACTGACTCCATGAACAATTGCCCCAATAACTAGTGCAGATACAGCAGCTGCAGCTTTAGCAGGCCTTCCGGAAGTGAGTTTATTGTTCAAAAGCTCATTTGAATGATTTGAGTACATTTCATTTGCTTCAGGAGACAATTGAAATTGATTTCGATGGGCCTTTCCAGGATTAAAAACTGTAGAAATAGATGAAGAAGCTTCCGCAGCTAATGCTATCTCAAATACACGACTTAGACGGTCACCAAGAGCATCTTTCAGCAAGCAGAGGGAGAATATATGAATCTGTAAGATGTGCCTAACACCATTTAGTGTTGAGGATAAAAAGGTTTGATGATTACCGCTTGTTGTGAAATCTGGAAGTTTTGCTACAGTATGACCTACACTACCAATAATTGCAGACACAGCAGACGCCACTACGGAGGGATCAATATCTTGAGTTGCACCACTATTTTGCCTCATACAATCAACAAGGCCCAACACAATATCATAAGCTATTTTGTAACTATCATCCCACTTATCAAGGGAATGATTTCTAGAAGTAGGAGCTGAAAAAAGTTTCCTCTCCTTTCCATAAATGTAGTGAAGAGCTTCCTCAACATGCCGATGGACCAATTCCTTCATGTTTGGGCCAATTCTAGACATCCTTGAATTCATCCTCTGACGAATGTGTTCATCAGAATCTGAAACTCCCATGGGAACCCCTGAAGAAAACAAAAAATCTCCATCCACTGACCTTTCAGTGTCAAGTTCTGCAAGCAGCCTTTGATCAGACGTACCTCGAAAAATTTTTTCCCACTTCAACACATTAGTTGCATCTCTATACTTTTTCAATATGTTGCGAGCATAGGCAAGCGAAATAGAGCCAAACGGCCTTCCATTCGATGCTATCATTGCCACACTTCGACGTATTGAAGCATTCAATACTTCAGGTAAAAGATCAGTAGCTCGAAGCACATTCTCATACCTGAACCAGGTAGATATTCAATGCAGTGAGAAGTAAAAGGCCAATACAACTGATTAATATATGCTACAAGGCAACATTGAAAATAAAGCATCGAAGTCAAATCACAAGATAATGATCCACCACAACAGGTATACAGACTACTCATTCCCCTTGTACAATGAACATAGTCATGCAGCTTTATACGTATTTATCTTCTACACCTCTGCTAACCAGTGCTTTCAATGCACCACATGACTGACCTATGAAATTTTCAGTTCATTCCATAGGATATTGACCATAAGATTAGCTTCAATTGATTTTGTATCTTCTATGATTTATTTCATGATCATAATGTCATCCCAAACCATAATAGTATACTTAACCTACTAGAAATCCATGAACCCGGTGAACTTCATCATCTAGGAACATAAAATTAACAACTTCCATTTATCTTCTGGAATTAGCTCTGAGAACTAATAAACACCATATAATTTTAAAAAATAAAAGGGGAAAGTAGAAGAAAGAGAATATTAAGTCTGTCATCCTTCATAAACAAGAATAGGGAAAAGAAAAATTCAGATTTAGGAGCAGACCATGCAAGCATGATAGTTGGTACTTAGAAGTGTAAGATTTAGTTTGACCCAAATCACCCAATTAACAAATCAATGCACCCATAACCAAATAAAACAGATCCAATTTATAGCAATAATAATTTAGTTCACATTGAAATAAAGAGAAACTAGTATGAGCCAATTTTAAACAGTTCTGATTCCAATATATGATGTGAACCAACACATTAACTAGTCAAAATGAATTTTCCAAAAAAAGGAAGGGGAGAGATGGAACAAGGATTTCAATAACTGATGGTATATTATATTTAGTGTTGTTGACTGATTGGAATAAGGACTGGCACCCAGGTCATTATGTATTCTATATTTATAGATATTGAGGTACAGAGTGGTATACCATTTACATAACAAGTACAATTATTTGTCCACATCAATACCAGACAGTAACCAATCCTTGATTTGCATTCTTCCACAATCTACAAAATATATAACAAGCAAAATGCCATCTCTCTGGTCAATACAAAATGAACCATTGTTTTAGATGGCCGAAGGAAGTAATTAAACTCTACAAGCCTACACAATTAAATGAGTAAAGGTCGTGATATGCCTGAAGAGATATAGATGAAACAAAGGGTAAGCAGGATTTAATATTGGTCATTCATTATGCACTAATTGTCAAAACATCTGATAGAATTCATGATGGCATTTGAATCCAAATCAGGTAGACAAGTAAACTAATCTAACAACTGTACATAACATAAAATTTCACAAAGTAGTCATGCATTTGCAAAATATGCAGGCAATAGAGGAATGGCCAAAAAAGAAGAGTACCTTTGAAGGGATGAAAACAGAAAGGCTTCCCCAACCTGGCAGACTTGATATTCTCTATTTTTGGGTAACATAACATTTCTTATACCTTGCATAGTAGCGCTTGATCCACATAGTGCTTTGGGTAGCAACCATATTAATAACCTTAAAGCTGATATGAAGTCATCAGAAGTATCAAATATATAAAGAATGAACAAAAGTTCATCTTCACCTAGCCTCCATCTTGCAGTACTTCTATCTTCAGGCACTGCTACCGAGTAAACATCAGTACAATTGCTCACTTTGGAAGTTGATTTTTCATTTCCTTCAACAAGTTGCCTAATTGATTTCAACAACCAAATTGATATGGATCTCCTCTCAAGCAATCTTAGTTGTCTCAAAGCCTTACCAATATCACTTTGGTTTCCGGATATCACCCTGTTGACATCTCTAGGTCCTTCACCTTCAGTTACAGATCTGTGGTGGGGACAACTGACTTTGTTATCACATACATGGCTAGTAGATGCCCCCTGGCTACTTTCAATCCTTGCAGCTGCTAATTGTGCTAGAGACTGTGTTTTACGCACATTCTTTTGCCTACCTCTTGAGGTGTGCTTAGTTAATTTGGGTGGTAGTTCAGCAACCTTGATGGATTCTTGGGACTTGGTCCCCTTCTTCACCCACCAATTATCTTCATCATCAGAATGACTTGAACAAACCCCTTGCAGGGATGAGCTCCTTTCATCAACTAGCTTTTGCCACTTTCCTTTTCTGCATTCCTCGCAGCCAGGAGTCTCTTCTGTCATATCAATTTTGCTATCTAAAGAGCCAGATGTCCTTTTTGAAATCCCCTGAGATTCATCCGGAGAAGTTTCCATTGACACAGCTAACGGCAGAGTAAATCGCAACAAACGTGCAATTAAAGCCTTCAATTCTGTAACTTGGTCCTTCATCTTAGAATGATTGCTCTCTCCAGGAGTAGATGAGTAATCTATATCCTTCTGAAGGGAAAAAATTGAGCAAACATCACCCCTATTGCCTAATTGATTCGATTTACTGCATAGGAATCCACGAAGTAAGAGTCGACGCTCATTAGAGTATGCATGCGTAATTTCAGATAGCAAGGGTGCATCT
Source organism: Canna indica (assembly GCA_034359265.1). Taxonomy (NCBI): domain Eukaryota; kingdom Viridiplantae; phylum Streptophyta; class Magnoliopsida; order Zingiberales; family Cannaceae; genus Canna; species Canna indica. The sequence goes on along the minus strand of CP136894.1, from coordinate 11,233,428 downwards.
GCAATTCTTGCTTCTTCTAAAATATTAAACAAACAGGACCCAGGCAGCTGCTGAAGAATTCTTCTGTGCCTTCTTTGTCTTTCCAAATCCAACAAACTCTCATTTTTTTCCATGATTCCACTAATAATTAGCTGTCTTACATAAGCCTGTGGATAAAATATGCCATTTCGGACCAGCTCCAAAAGGAAAAGTTCAACACCTCTGAAACTTCCTGCTTTTCCAATCTCATGTTGATCTAGCCAGCACACAATAATGTCATGCAGTGGACCAGGACTCTGATAGATGTCTCTTCTGTTCTTTGTGTCCTGTAAGCTCCTTGAATTATTTCTAGGGACAGAAGCATTTTCCACCACTGCTCCATCCAACAAAGTATCGTGATCAGAACCATTTTTTCCAAATGTACCAAGCACCAAAGTATTTTTATCCCTAGACTGAGTTATGCTAAACAAGTCTTCCATCTTGAGCTTTAAAAGCAATACTGCAAAATATATCTGTGAAAAATCTCTCCTTCCAGTAAATTTGACATGATGAGGCACCTCAGTGCGGAAATCCCGATAATCACATGTGGCCCACTCACATAAGAAAAATACAGAGCAAATAAGAGACCAACTAATTGTCCCAATCCATTTTAAGGTAGATCTCAAGCATGGACTGACTTCTGCAATCCACCGTTCTTCAACGGTCAAATCAAACAAATCCTCAAAGAGAAAACTATAAGCAGCCATAACATTTCCCGTTATCAAAGCTCTATCCAAAGCCTGTAGAACCTTGGCTGGACCATGAGGTTTAAGGCTAGGGTTTACAATCCTTGAAAGATTGGAAGCACGTTTCTGGATAGAGGAAACAGCATACCCACATGACAAGTAATGAAGATAAGCATCTCTTGTATGGAACTGCATATTATATAAAGAGTATGGTAATTTCAGAAATGCATTTCTGAAGTGTAAATCAGGAACAATACAAGATGGCAGAGGAAAACAATCCAAGGCAACAAAAGTATCAGGTACGGCAATCATCAAATACCGCACTATCTCAACCATCATATCCACAAGTGATAACTTTTCTGATGTATCCACTGAACTAGAGAAAGTGGAAGAAAAATCATGTATCCTTTGAACAAAGAGGTCCACAAAATTACGTACATAGGATTGTGACAGCACAACACTATCAATCACATCAAACAGAACAGGAAAAAGCAACTCAAAAGCCTCTGGTGATTCCTTCTCCTGAAAAAATAGATTAAACAAGTATTAATTTCTGTAAGGATCTACAAAAGCCATTTGATCTACTATTACTGTCAGTTTCTTTTTCTTTTTTGAGCCAAACAACAAGTTCAATTACCTGAAGCTGATTGAGAATCAACTCAATAATAGGAGATGGATGAAGCAAGCCTTCAGCCAGATGCCACTGTACAAGGCGGCACATATACTGCCACTTAAAGTGTAGCGAAGGCTCATCAGCATCAAGGCTAGAAGAGCAAGAATCAACTTTCAATGGTGCTTGATAAGGTACAACAATATTACTTTGTGACGACTGATTCTTGTTAGGTGTAGCCACAATGGTTCCATCTTTCGGGAAAAAATCCTCCAAGAGTTGTTGTAAATACTCGACAACATCTTTAGCCAACAAGTCAGATCGAGCACACTGTGCTTTATCAGGAACCCCCGATGAAACATTGGTTGAGGACGGCCGGACCTGGAAATAACATCTCAATTATCTGGTCACAAGTATATGTAAAATGCAAATAAATTAAACAGCACAAACAAAGTAAGAATACATTTTTATTAGCATGGTTACCTACCTGATTAAGATAGTTCACTTTTATAAACCATGATGCTCTCAATAATGGAACATTATACCGGATAAGAACTTCAAAAAGTGCTTTCCGTCGGTAACCATGTGGAACATGTTCTGCCAATGAACGCAATTGCTTATGTTGTTGTGACAAAGCCTGTTTAAAAAATGCATGAATCGTATCAGCATGACCCAAAAATAATATATCGCAAAACAGATTGGAAAAAAAAAGGAACTGGAAAAGAATAATAAAATGTGAAAAATGTTCAGAACCTGTCAGCAATTCAAGCATGAACTAACACAAAAAATGACAACTGAAGGTATGGCAACAAAAAAATTGAAAGATGATAATGCTTCAAATAAGGGAGAATTAAAAAAGAATGAATTACGTAAAAAAACCAGCTTGAATTGAAACTGTTAAGAATATATATTAATAGACTGGGTCCCTTCGTAATAGTTTAAGCTTTTACGAAAGTTAACCACCCAATCAAATTTCATATGGTATATGAGGTCTCATTCGCCCATCCACACGTAAGGAGGATTCTTAAGAACATAAATGAATAAATCAGAGTCCCTTCCTAAGTTTACATTACCAAAGGCAAGATCAAAGGCAAGTTAGTCACATGATCAAAGGCAAGATCTTGTGTTTACATTACCAGAATGTTGTTAGCAGAAACTATACAATCTTTGGTCAGACAAAATGATAGATATAAATGAGCAGCAATGTTTCGGGAGAAATGAAAGCATAGCCCCAATTATGCTAATATTCTCAGAAGACAACCAAAAATCACTAATTAATTTAAAGAAACAAACAATAGAAGACCTAGGCTTCAGCAAAATGTATATTGCTAGAAGAAATCACAGCATATCAACAAAAATAACCATGATACCTCAATCCATTTCCTGCGCCCATCTTCATTACACGGCCTTTGCTCTGGAAATATACCAGCTTTTGTTAATAGTTGCCCAGAAAGAGGCACTCCATAAACCTGGCCAGCCTGTTATAAAACCAGAAATTGAAGTGTTGATTAACAGTGTGGTAAAGAATACATATTATTGTTCATGTACATAGCAACTGCTACCACAGCCATCATACCAGTATCAGATAACAAACATGCAAGTAATTACCTTGCGCTTCTGAGCACGCGATTCATTGATAGCTCTAAGACGCTTCCGTAGTCCCTTAAAATGAAAAAAAAAAACCATCAGTTCATTGCTTTTGTAATTTATGACTGATTAGAGATGTGCATACTAATACATCAAAATGCTTGGGTTAAAGGCAAGACAAAATATCCAGTGGCCAAGTTATGATTTAAATTTCAGAAATTGTGCAACAGATAGTGTGTCTTATTCTCATAACCAAATAGAGATTAGAGAATAATAAACAATATATCAAGTTTAGTAAAAATTGCTCTTTACAAGTTGCGCATTCCAGTGTCGTTGATCCACTAATTTCATGCTGTGTATGAGTAATGATAAAAAGTTGATGACCTTTTTGTCTCAGTGTGATCACTCTTTGCTATAACAATATTCCATGAAATTAACCATTTAATAACATTAAGTGATAGAAAGGTCATATAAAAAAGAATCAAATTCAACTTTCTTGCCAAGAGTGACATTAGATTTAATCCAATAATGTCATATGAATGTACAACTAAGCATGCATACTAGAGAGAAGCATACAAGTGGTATGTTTGTATATTTGTGGCTTCATATATTAGGCTGACTATATGAAAAGCATACTTAAAAGTCAAAATGATACCTTGCAAGATCAACCTGAGTCAAGACTGACTAGGGACAATAAAACTGAATTAATTTGTTCAATCAAATTGGATTAGCATATAAGAATCAACCATGAAATATATGTGAAAAATAATAAATAAATAAATAGGCACAATACTAACAAATAAGGTATGAGAAAAATAAATGGAAGTATCAAAATATTTACTTGACCTAAAAATGCATGGTTTTCGAATACATAAATAAATATGAAAGCATGTGCAAACTAAATAGTTAAGTGATCAAGAACAGCAGAAAATGACAACTATTTCATAAAGCTACAGATTTATAAACACCATAAGTCAGCGACGAAATCACACAAATAAACAAATATTAAATAAGAGGATTAAAAATTTCACCTCTTTCAACTTCAAAATGTACTCGGGTTTTGAAAAACTGAAACCTTGTGATAATGTAATTTCTCGGGCTTCCTGACACATTACAAGAAAAAAAGTTAGCCCAAAAATGTCAAAAAAAGGTTAAAAGTATATGCTAAAAGCTCAAGAAAAACAGGAATATAGAATGAAGAATTTACAAACTAAACGGGAAACCAAGTTGAACACCAACCATGTCTCTAATTTATTTTGGTTCATTTAACTTTGTTTTATCAGGGAAAATGTGGTAAAAACCTGAGCAGCAAAGCCAGTCAACTAGAGTGTGGATAGAAAAAAAAAATCTAATCCTAAATCTTAAACTGGCTTAGTTCCTTCAGAAAATTTTCTACGGCAAATCTTTGTCACAAATAGACAAATTGCATCTTTATATCTTTAAAGACCAAGTTTGACTCACATAAAGCCTCTTTGCCTGCAAGGGTATAACTTATATACATCTATCTCCCATGACATGCACTGGCAGGAGTATCCTGAAGTAGAAATCCTTCTTTTACCATCATACAGTTTAGTACGAAAAAAAGGTTTTAGTCTTCTAGATTCAGAGAGTGACAGTAACAGTGCACCAGCATGATACAATAACAGGTCCATGCAAACTATTAGATGTTAATCCATGCACCTAATGGTAAATTAATAAATTTTAGATCCCAGACATATAGTATGTGTTGTAAATGCAGAGGATTCAAGTCAGGAACTGGTTAGAAAATGAAAAGCATCCTAATAAATTAAGAGCCTACAAAATTATAAGAGAGAAATTTTTTCTCCCTTCCCCATGCCTCACTTTTTTTATGTCACAACACAATAGAGGACCCTCTACTATTTAGTAAAAAATTATGATGAATATGCATGTATTAACTATATAAATACACAACTACGTCAAGGATAACCAAGAGGTCCAAGAGCCAGAAATCAAACAAAACTCAATACTTTATAATTAAACCACCTTTTAAATCTTCAATTAAACCAAGATGTAAATCAATTGCAGCAAGATACATAACTTGCATATCTAAGGTATAGTTGTAGTCCTCGAATGATGTTAAAGAGACTTCTTCCATATACAAATTAACAGACACATTCAGATATACAACATACCTTGAACTTCAACCCATAATATCAATACTCTCCCTTTCATCTTCTCATCATGCCTAGGATGTCCAAATTTATAATTCACATGTTAAGAACAAATAGTTCTCTTAAAGCCTTAGGCTTTTCAAAAATGACAATGTAGTATTATTAGGTTATAACTGGAAGAAAAAAGTACCAAATCATTCAAGAACTGCTATATAAAAAATGAGAATCTAGAATGGAAATCCCGTTACGAGCATCATAGAAAATGGTTATCCGTTTTCAACATCCCCACTCCAGTTAGTAAGTTAGTATTGCAAAAGAATTATAGAATAAAGGTTGAGTATAAGAAATTTACTTTATTTATATTTGTCCCTAATGATGGGGAAGGAAACATGTAAAAGAGTGCAACTTGTTATTTTCCTTTTAATGGATAGTAGTTACAGAAACCTATTTTTGATAAATTTCTGTAGCACTGCATTGCTCGGCCCTTGTGGAAAGTCATAATAGGGTCAAGATCAAATTTTCATTGAAATGAAGTAAGATAAACTAAGCGTTGGAACAATTTTGTTCCCACAAAGACAAAAATGTACCAATAGCTTTGCATTCACAAAATTAACAAGGAAATGCTTATGATTCATCCATGCACATCCCTCACCTAAAATTAATTTTGTATTATTAAACATATAATAATCACCTTGCACTCATATAACAAATAGAGGCTACACCCTTCTATCTGATTTTTGTGAAGCCCAACAAGTAGAATTTAACGAAGAAAAAGATAAAACATTCACTTTCCACAAACCACCAGCAAATCATCCTAAGCCTTGGCATCCAGTAGACAAAGATCGAGATATAATGGCAATATTTTAAATGTATAAAGCTAACAAAAAATACCAATTCAGAAAGCATAATGTATTTGTGATAGTAGATAAAGGAAATCGCTACTGGATAAGACACAACAATAGTATCAAGGTGATAAGAAACACACCTCAATTCCTTCAACAGTCTCCTTGTATCCAGACTGCAGATTTTCTCTAGTTAGTGTCTCTTCAGGACAGTTTGTGGTTTGTGGGTAGAAGTCGGGAGGCCCAAGTCTAGATAGCATAAGATAGTATAACCATGCAAATAAGCAATTCATCAATTATAAAGGCACATAATATGAAATTATGAATATATCACACATAAAAGTTATCTTCCTATTTGCTTTAAATAGGTGCATTGAACGTTGATAATTGCTTGCTTTCAATTGCTAGGCAACTAACAGAACCAGAGATAAGTACTTTTCATAAAGCTAAAATAGAAGCATTTATTGTGAAAATGAAGGATTGATCAAGCGAGTGTATGAAGCAAATAAGCCCTCTTCAGTTACTTTCAAATCAATAGTTATAATATAACAACCCAGGCATTAGACCTCCCCAACTTATTATTTTGAATTCAGCTGAGAGTATAAAGCTTACCGTCCATTAAGAGGTTCTTTATCGCATTTCAGCTTATAAGGTGCCGGCTGGGACTGCCGCCTAGAAAAGGAATTAATAAAAAAATAAGAACCTTAATAACTGTACAATAAATTACATGAATGTAAAGATGATTATCCAATTAAACAACAAATGCCTTGGATTATCGAGCATGTTCGACTTAATAGGAAAAGAACAAGCAGTTCGCATCAAAGTTATGAAACACGGATATGCACATGAGATACCAGTTTCCCACCATACTTGGATGCACTTATAAAGATTCATCACCGTGAGAAGGCACAATAAAATGTAGCAAAGAGCACAATAGCCCACTCAAAAATGTTAGATATGATCTTACAACAAATTTTACAATTCCAGGCGACAACATTACGTACAAAGTTCAACAAGAAATTAATCAATCCATGTGAAGTAATTTCTCCTCTAGTGTATTTTCCATATCTCCCTCCTCTCTCTTCACTTGGGATATATTCCCCTCCGCCACTTCTCACAGACAAAATTCTGCAATTCAGAACTATAACTGAGGAATTCTACCGAAGTACCTACTACAAGACTGATCCTTCAAGGCTCTTTTCAGTAGCACATAGACCAACGGGTAAATGCAAGTGTTCAGTAGAGAGAATATAGTTGATTAATAAAAGTCAATCTTGACTATATGGGACGATAAAATTCAAAAGCATGTCTATTTGGAAAGAGCATAACATGTGTCACTATAAATATGGTTGTTTGCAGTGAGATTGTTGTCTCAAGGTACAGGATGTGATTTGGGGGGCATACCTTATAATAAAACAAAGATATAAAACTTAGCAGCAAACTCTGTTCTATCCCATTTCTGTTATTCTCCTTCATATTAACCCAGTACAATGGTGTCGATTTTGATAATTGTAAATGTAAGTTGAGGAGATAGATAGTTCATCAGAAAGAGACCATCTAAAAGTTTTCACTGACAACTAAATAAATCACTTCTACAAGAAAACTTATGGAAAGGTTCATATCTTATGCATACTAAATAAGGAAATATAAGATTTTGAGATATGCACCGCATAGAAGATTAAAAGAGTAAATTTCCATGAAAAACTGGATTGTTGCAAACATAATCACCTTGAGTTCAAGGAGAAGTTGGAAGCTGTATATGGTGATTCTACCCTGGCATTATCTCTTGAAGACGCCCCACCAATTATACTGTTACCACCACCGCTAGCAGCAGAGTATCGCTGCATTTCTCCTCAAGTTTACGGGCATGCTGCACCCAACATCACTGCTGAAATGAGAAACACATGCCATAATACACTTTGGAGTGCTTTCTCAACTATATCTATGACACGCAATCTAGGTAGACCTCAATGGATAGAAACACAAAATATGGTCATTTGAGCAATAATGCATTTCAAATTGACACTAACATGGATAGGTATAAGAAAAAAAAATTAAAAAGCTAAATTTTTTGTTGTACAAAATTCTCAATCATCACCACTGAAGTTAGAAGCAGTCATTCTGCGAAGTAATAGAGAAGAAACATACTGTTAAGGCTCTTATTTTCAGCCTGCTTCGTTGACAAGGTAAAAACAGAACACACCCTGCTCATACCACCAGGCATACATTCACCAACCAATCACAGCTCCACTAATTTGACCTGCATTCAAACAAAAGAAAAGAACTATAAGCCCATAATATCAAAACTATAGAGGAAAACAGAATTCTCCTTGAAATAATCAGCATAGGGCTACCGCAAAGAATACTGAATCTATAAAAAAGAACCAACAAGCATTAACTGCCGCAGTGGAAAAAACTTCTCTTTTTGGAAAGATGGCAACTCTCATCAATCGCTGCAACAGAATTAAAAGCTCATTTGATGAGTGCAATAGTGGCATGTTCAATAGCTACCAAGTAAAAATTTCATCTTTAGAGTAATTCTGTCTTTGCGATTGTCGAAAACTACAAATCGGATATAACTAAAACCAAACTAAATATTTTTTATCTTATCCATAAAAGAACCAAATCTACAGCCTCCAACACTAGCTCATCCAAATAAATAAATAAAAACAAGCCACACCTCTCCGCAGGCCGCAACTTACGTAATAAAAAATTCAGACCAGATATACCTTCCAAGAAAGGCAATAATCAAGAAAAACCAACCGCCCAATCCATTCATCCACCCAGATGGGGCAAAAAAAGAGAAATTTGCCTAGAAAGCTCCAGACCCAGCTGAACAAGAACACTCCGAAAACGCCCAATCCGGAGCCCAGATCCGGAACCCCCCTCGAGGGGCCCCCGAGATCAAAGCCTTAGCCAGGGTTTAAGCCCCCCAGGACCCTCTCAGAAAACAAAATAGCGCACGGAGGACTCACCCGATTCCAAACTCCGTACCTAGGGATCCAAATCCCCCTTCGCCCGGAAGCATCAAACCCTGAATGAACAGGAGCTAGGGTTCCGCTCCCCAGATCCCCGAAACCCTAGAAAAGCGGCGAGGCAGGGAATCGCAAAGAACGAACCCAGCACGAAAAATAGAATCTCGGAGATGGAGAACGAGCGCGAGAAAGAAGGGAAAGCGGACCTGGGGAAGAAGACAGCGGGAGATCGCGGAGGGGGAAAGGAAGAGGGGGAGGAGAGAAGCAAAGTGTTTGACTCTTTTTTTCTCTTTGCGGATGATGACGACGGATGAATGGAATATAAGAGCGACGGAGCCGAATACATTAAATACTATATCATTACGGGGTATCTCAATTTGTTGGGTGCGTGAGTGGGTGGGTCAAGCTTTTGCTACAGCGTGAGAAGGGATCCAATCCAAAGTGTATTAAGGACAAATAATTAAATGATTAAAATATAAATTAAAATATAAATCTTCACGAAACAGAGACTACGAATCAAATTTATGTTATTTATTTATTTATTTATTAGATCGATCAGTCAAATTCATATGTGACATCATTCGCTATGTTTTGAATGCGTACTTCATGAGGTGGAGTGTTGAATCATTTTGCCTTGCAGGAGAAACGAGCAGTGGAGTAAATAGTATTTTTAACTATTTATTCATTGTGCGTACCCAGAATAATGCCACGTATATGTTGGAAATTGCAGTTTTTGTGCTAGTGAGTTTTACCCTGCATGTGTTACGCAAAGCAAAGACTGTTGGCGAAAGAGTTGGCTATTTTTGACTTTTGAATAGAAGAAAATTGATTTAGCATTCAATTATTATGGGTATAAATTTGGGGAGTTAACCCTGCAAGTGATTTAGAAATATACCTTCCTGTATTATTGTCTGTATTCTTAAAACTAAATTCAATTTCTAATCAAAATTCTTTAAAATGAATCAATAGCTAACTAGGTTATTGGTGCAAATTTGTCCACCACAAATAAGTCATGTAATTTTATAGTCACTTATTTATTGTTAATTTATTTTAATATCTGCATGTGTAGCTACTAATATAATTGGGAATGTACGAAGGATAGAATACACGACATTGGAAATGTATGACAATAAAATACACAATCATACTTCTAAAAATTGTCCGTCGATTTTTTTTTACTTTTTAATTTTTCTACGAGAGAACTCTATCCATCAAGAACTCTTCTTGTTATTTTCTTTTTATTTTCCAACATTTATTTTTATATATTTTAGTTGACAATTATAAAATTGCATAAGGAGTTGCACGTATGCATTTGTTGATTATCACAAAAGCAACTTATTGTATATAATTTTGGCAAAACAAAATACCTTCATAATTAACATAAGAAACCACGTAGCAAGAAATTACACAACGGACAAAAACTTAATCAGTCATATTGTCATCATAACAACCAGAGTATATCGGTCATAATAATCAACCAACCACGAATCAATCAAGGAATAAGTATCAATAATTAAATAGCAGAATGTAACCAATAGTAAATCAGTAGTTAGCCATCAGTTGCAACTGAATAATAGATATAACACAACCGATGCAACTAAAAAAAGTATCCATCAAATAGAATTCAAGGTGAATATTTCTCCATCATAAGAATAAAAGTCTTAACCTGAGCTAGCTGAATCTGAAGAGCTAGATGTTGAAGTTAAGAAATCACTGGGTGGAATTGTAGTGGATGGGGTAAAATGATCCAGGGCCTTCTACTCTAAGGAAATTACCTGATTCAGTAGAGTTGACACAGCTTTGACTTTTGAAATATCCTCCAGAATACTCTGCACACCAGAAATAGCAGAGGTTTGACTTGAGGCACTTGGTTGAGAATGAGCACGAGGAGGAGCAACCAGAGTATCTGCTCTTAATAGCTTCGGATGGACTTTTAGTGAGACCCCCAAGGGCTCAAGGACACCCTCATCATATTTTTGAAATCCCTGCTTTTCTAGAATAACATATATCAATTTTGGAAATATTAAGAAAACCCTCGTGGCTTGATGGTCAGCATGGTACGAAGTGCTAGGATCTAGTCAAAAATCAGTGATCCAACATCGAAACGAATTCCATTGGTAATTTTGTACCGTAGCAACACCATCTCTTTGTTCAAGAAGGTTATGTGAGATGTTGGAATCAAATGATATATAGCAATAAAATATAGCACAACATATAAAGTGTTTAATGATGATGATTTAATATTATGCTAATCATTCCAGTCTATAATATCTCCATTTGACACCTCAGTTCCAACTCGGTATTTGTTTCATCAACCTCACCAAAACCAGTACTAGTAGAGCCAAATCCAAAATCATCATTGATAACAGCATGACTAAAATCATACCATTTGCCATTAACAAACACTTGATGGAAATGTTCAGAAACTAGATCAGAAATATTTGTGGAAAGGTTGCACAAGAATTCAATAACATGTAGCTTTGAAAAAGTAGAAATGTTCAGGAAAGTACTAGATGATTGTTTCTCCTTAAGAAAGTCAATAAATTTACTACATTTCAATTTAAAATTCTTAATATCCAGGGGCCTCCGAGCATTAAATCCTTTTAACTAAAGTGCTTCCCATAGAGGAAAAAGATCATCATATAGTAAACCTGAATGTAGCTTACTTGTATTAGTCTTATTTGCAATTTTCTTCACTGCTATTGAGGGCTTTTTTTTAAGAAGAGGACCTCGATGATCTTTTCTAAGAAGAGGACTTAGAAGGATTTTTCTGCTCCTCAGGTGGTGGGGTCGAGGACTTCATTTTCACTGTATGTCTCATTTTAGAGACTTGTTCTAAAAGAGTTTCGTCCTCTAAATCATCATCAATGGTAACACTTCTTAGATGTCTCTTTTTGGAACTCTTAGGCAGCTTCCCTTTATCTAACTTATTGTACAAAGGAGTTTTAACTAATTTCACCTTCGGCTCAGTTGAGTCATTAGTTGCAATTGAGTGAATAACAGATGTGGGGATCTTAGTCTTGTTTGTAGTTTCAACCGAAAAAATAACGGGATCATCTGTTGGTACCCCAGACTGGGTCTCAATTGTAATAGGAGTAGCAACATGATCTGATTCTTCTCTTACTAAACCTGACCTATAGAAATATGAGAACTTGTAGACATGGGACCAATGTGCACTGGAGTTGAATCAAGAACTGCATCAGTTAAAATATCAATTTCAACTGGGTCACAATGAACAAGATTGCCTGAATAAGGTATGAGTGACATACAAGTCTCCCACTCAACACGAGAATCCTCCCCCAAGAACTCTCCCCTTCAGAAATTGGAACCCTATATAGAGTACCATGGAGATTAGACTACATACCTCGTTGGCGCCTAGGTCGTTTATCAGCTGGGCATCGCCCATGCTTAGCACACATGGGGCGTCCTTGTGATGGAGGAGCTTCTTCATTAGTCATCTTATTTGTAGGCGATGTTTCCCTTTCTTCATGGTTAGAAGTCGACTCGCCCTTAACAGGAGGAGGAGAAGCTTTCTTGTAAATCTTTCGCACAACTCCTTTGTGGAATGGAGAAGTCCTGGTCGGCTCCATTGAAAAAGAAGAGGGTTGAAGTAGTGGAGAGATCAGTTACAACTCCAAACCTTGAATGAGGGGGGTTACTACTTCGAGCATTGAATGAAGAGGATTACTGCTTCAGATCTTGAATGAGGGGGAGTTATTGCTCCGAACCTTGAATGTGGGGGTAAATAGTGGAGAGATAACAGTTATAATAAAAAGGGGGTTACTACTTCTTCTTTAATAAAAATATTTTTTATATATCAAAGAATACACAATCCCAAAGCAGATCTCAACTGCTCAAATCTTCCTCCATCTAAGGCCTTTGTGAAAATGTTTGTCACTTGACGATCTGTAGAAATATACTCAATTTCTATCACTTTGCTTTCAGCAAGCTCTGTGATGAAATGGTACCGAATGTCAATATGTTTTGTGCATGAATGCATAACTAGATTCTTTGAAATATTGATGACACTTGTATTATCACAATACAAAACCATCTCATCCTATTTAAAACTGTAATCCAACATGATTTTTTTCATCCAAACCAGTGTGTACTACAATTGCCAACTACCTGCAGCTAAGTATTCAGCCTTTATAGAAGAAAATGAAATAGAATTCTACTTCTTGCTTAATCATGCCACAAGATTTATCCTGATATAAAAACATCCACATGTTGTGCTCTTTCTGTCGTCAATGTTTCCAACCCAATCTGCACTAGTGAAGCCTACAAGACAGGGATTAGACTCCACAGAATATCACAGTCCAAAATCTACAGTAGCTTTAACATATTTCAAGATTCTTTTGACAACCTGAAGATGAGATTCCTTTGGATTATTTAGCACATAATCCTACACTGAAACTCAAATCTGGTCTACTTACTGTCAGATACAACAGGCTGTCAAGCATGCTTCGGTAGATACAAGGATCAACATTCTTACCCTTTTTATTTCTGCTCAATTTTTCATGAGTTGATATGAGAGTTCTAACTGACTTAGAACTGTCCATTCCAAACTTGTGAATCAAGTTCTTAGCATATTTACTTTGAGAGATGAATAACCCTTCTTCAGTTTGCTTCACTTGGAGACTAAGAAAATAACTCATTTCTCCAACCATACTCATCTCGAACTCAGACTTTATGTCTTCCACGAATTATTCCATATATGCTTCTAAAGTGTCACGCCCCAACTCAGGGTCACGTGATCGGCCAGGGTATACGTGCCTAATTGCCTATACCCCGCAGCCTAAACCATGCACATGCCAACGTCAAGCGGTCATTGTGCTTCAGAAAGCTCTCCTCACACTTACTATCCCATTCGAACTTGATATTCTTCTGAGTCAGGCGGGTCAATGGCGTTGCAATCCTGGAAAAATTCTCTATAAATTTTCTGTAATAGCCTGCCAACCCCAGAAAACTGCAGATCTCAGTGACATTAGTCGGTCTCTTCTAATTCTGAACTACTTTTATTTGTGCGGGGTCCACACTTACCCCTTCCCTAGACACCACATGGACTAGGAATCTCACACTCTCTAGCCAGAACTCACACTTGGAGAATTTGGTAAACAAGCGGTGCTCCCGGAGAGTCTCTAGAACCATCTGCAAGTGCTCAGTATGCTCATCTCTGCTCCTGGAATATATCAAGATATCATCAATGAACACTATCATAAATTTATCCAAATATTCCTGAATACTCGGTTCATCAGGTCCATAAATATTGCAGATGCATTAGTCAACCCGAAGGACATCACCAGAAACTCAAAGTGCCCATACCTCGACCTGAAAGCAGTCTTAGGGGCGTCACTGTCCTGGATCCTCAACTGATGATACCCTGACCGCATGTCAATCTTGGAGAACCACTGAGCCCCTTGAAGCTGATCAAATAAATCATCGATCCTGGGCAGCGGGTACCGGTTCTTCACTATCTCCTTATTAAGCTGTCGATAATAAATGCACATCCGCATGAACTCATCTTTCTTTTTCACAAAGAGCACTGGAGCACCCCTAATGCGAAACACTTCGGCGAATGAAGCCCAACTCAAGCAGCTCCTGCAACTGGAATTTCAACTCCCTCAACTCAGCTGGTGTCATCCGATATGGTGGAATGGAGATCAGCTTCACCCCTGGCTGCAAATCAATACAGAATTCGATCTCCCTCTCTAGAGGCAGCCCTGTCAACTCCTCTGGGAACACATCAGAGAACCCGCATACCACAGGCGTCCCCCCCCCTCCGATGTCCCTAGTCACACCTCCATCTCCCTCTGTCATAGACACAAAGGCCAAGAAAGACTGGCAACCACCCAAAAGTAGCATTCGGCCCCTCAAAGCTAAAATTGCCATCAACGGCTCTCCCATTCCCTCACTCTGGAATGTAAACTAGGGCAATCCGGGCTAACTGAAGGTCACAGTCTTAGCCCTGCAATCCACTAAGGTGAAATGGTCCGTCAATTAGTCCATGCCCAAGATTACATCAAGCTCTAACATCGGCATGAGTGTCAATTCGGCTATCAACACGTGCCCACAAATGACAATCTCGCAGTCTTGAAAGACTGTCTTTGTCATCACAGAAATGCCCGTAGGCGTAGACACCACAAGAGGCAAATTATGCATAGAAGGTTCCCTTGACAACTTAGCAGCAGATACAAAAAGAGTGCGTAGCACTCGGATCAAACAAGACATATACAATAGCGGAACCAACAGTAAGGTTACCTGACACTACTGTCCTATACGCCTCAGCGCCCTCTTGGTTCATAACAAACACCAGTGCAGCGGGCCTCTCTGAACCACCAGCTCGCTGGCCTCCTCCCTAGGTCCGACCCATTTGAGCTATGGAACCTACTGACATCGACGTCTTTCCTTTGGTCTGATCAGGTTGTTGACTGCCCTTGCTAGAATAATCCTTTTTGTAATGCCCAGTCTGCCCACAGCTGAAACATACCTCTGCACGTCCCCAGCAAGCCTCTAGTGCTTCATGTGACATCAGTTACACTACTGCGGCCCAGGTCTTTGCTGTGAACCTCCAGATGATGCCCCTGGTCTTGAACCCATGGGGCCTCTTGAATTGTTATGACATCCACCCTACTGTGGATCTGCTATCCTGAAAGTCCGCTCTGAGTGAGCTGCTCGACCCCCCGAAGGCTAGGGTCGAAACTTTTTCTTCTGAGGACCACCATGCATGTTTGTTGGTACCAGTGCCTCCTTTCAGAGCGCCTCATCTACGACCCGAGCAAAAGAAGTATCCTCCGTATAATGGATGAGTCTGGCGATCTGCGGCCTCAGCCCCTCGACAAACTTCTTGACCCTAGCGGTCTCTGTGGCTATCAAGGTGTGATGGTACTTCGAGAGTCGAGTGAACTCCATCTCATAATCTTCCACCGACATATTGCTTGTCTGATGCAGTAGCTCGAAATCTTTCGCCCGCCTGTCTCGGATGCTCATCGGTAGGTAACTTCTCTACCATAGCAGCTCTAAACTCCTTGTTGGCTTAAGGTTTTCAACCTTGGTCTTAATCTCGGTTTTAATAATAACAAACATGGAACTAATAATTTCATGAAGAGTTTCTTTCAGGTTCCATATCGGTTTGCGCTCGTCGTCCTCGATCGAAAATATCGGAGAAATCGGAAAATCAGAAGGACGTTGGTCGACGCGCTCGAATTCGTCGGGAAGATAGAGTCTAGGTTTAGGGTATCTAGTTTATGTTGTAAATACTCATGATGATGCATAAGAACCCCAAAACCATCCCCGAATTCCAAAATATAAAAACCCGAAAACCGTCCTGAAATTCACTAAGCCTAGGGAGCTCCTTGGAGGGCTATATATCCTAGACATTTTCTTGACACAAAAAATAGCGATAATTATTCCTTGGGTTAAAACTAGATAACGTGGTATTTTTAAGAATTTTTTGGAAGCCTTTAGCCTACCTATATTTGACCCGAGAAATTAGAAAAAATTTATTTTCCGAAAATTTGTACTAGACCCCAAAAGTTAGATTTTGATTCTTAAGGATTTTGATTTTTTAGATATTTTTATTAAATCCAAATGAGGGGTAATCCTTATATAACATTTATGTTTTAAAGTTATTAACTTAAATTTAAGAAATATTATATAAGTAGACTTAACGAAGATGAAACCAGAAACGAGCAAACAAGCAAAAAAAAACAAGCAAACAAGTAGTCTGCCCAGTTTCAGTCGACCAATTGGTCGATCGAAGTGTGCCAAAAAATGGCAGTGCTTGCTTCGATCGACCGGATAGCAGAGGAGCTGAAGCGCAATTAAGTCGGTTGCCCTTTCGGTCGATCGAACAGAGCGATAGAAGCGCAAAATGCCAACGATCGCTGGGTGGTCGGTCGATCGACCAACGATCGACCGGCAATCGTCCGAATGGCAAAAAATGGCTAGATTTCTTGCCGTTGAGCGCTGCTTCACCCGAGCTTTTTTCTTGGTTCTATAAATACCTAAGCCTTCCTTTGACACTTTTTTTTATCACTCCTATATTTCATTGAGTCATTCTTGATCAATTCCAAGCTTTCATTAAGCCATTACTTGGAGAAACCCTAGTTCGATCTCTCATTCCTTGATATAGTCTTCAAAGCTTCATCGATTCATCACCTTGAGGCATCAAGAGGACTAGGGAGTTTGTTGTGGAGCTAAGTATCTTATTATTTAATTTATTGCTGCATTTAGTGTTGTATTTTCTTGTTTATTTCTTTGTATTTGAGTTAGAGAAAGACCTAGAGTGTGGGCCTTGACATTGGGTGGTAACCTTGGTGTTTAAGGTTTAAATCCACCGATGTAAATATAGTTTGCTAGAATTAGTTCTTGTTGTCCTTAGGTTTGAGGTGGGAGAGTGCTCTCGATAGGAAGACGGACACTTCTGAGTGTGGAAGTGCCTTCGGTGTGAGAGCGGAGACTCTCCGGTGAAAACGTCCTCGTTGTAAAGAAAACAATATAATCTAGTAAAGCTAGTTTGGAAATCCTAAGCGGGGTGCTTAGGTAGTGGAGTAGGCATTTGGGCCGAACCACTATAAATCACTGTGTTTGCATTGCTTCTTTTTGTGTTTGCTTAATTAGCATATTTACTTTGCTTCTGCTTATCATTCAATTTGTTAATTGCCTAAGTAATCAAGTAAATAATTAAAACCAAAATTAGGCGAAAAGATTAGTAAATACACTATTCACCCCCCTCTAGTGTGGTCATTTCCCCAATAATTGGTATCAGAGCGGGTCGTAGTTTGAGATTTCACCATCTCCTCTACATCGTCTCTCGATCTTAAAATGGCACTAGGGTCGGTAGCGTCTTCACCTCCTAGGTTCGATGAATCGAACTTTGGTCTTTAAAAGTCTATAATGTACACCTACTTAAAGACTAGAGGTTTTGATGTTTATAACATGATTAAATTAGAATACATTGAACCTAATATTGACATGAATGATTTGAGTGAACATGACAAAAAAATATTTCAATCTAATGGAGATGTTATGTATTCTATATTTGGTGCCTTACCTAATAGCATCCTTGATAAAGTCATGCATTGTACATCAACATTTGATTTATGGGCTACATTAAATATGTTATATGATTTTGCTAAAACCGAAGAGCTTAATACACTTATTGAGGGTGGCTAGTGTTAAGCTCGTTTTTGATGCTCTTAGTGCTTCTAGTGAAAGAAGCAAATCAAAAAGCTGAAAAAAAAAGGTTATATGCTACTTGTGTAAGGAAGAGGGGCACATTAAAAGAAATTGTCCTTCATCAAAGAAAAATGTCAAGAGGAAGATAAGCGCGTCAACTTCCACAACCGAATCACAAGAAGCATCCTCATGTCATGATCAAGAAGTCATATCTCAATTTTGCCTCATGGGTCTTCAGAATGAGATAAAATCTTCTACTTCTAGTCATGATAGAAATTCTGATAGTGACAATAATAATAGTAGCTCAAATTCTTTAGGTATGACTTATGATGAGCTATTAGAAGAATCTAAAAAGATGTATGTCTTGCTTATGAATAAGATCAAAGAAAATAGAAAACTTAAAAAGAAAAATTTAAGGCTTGATTCACAGGTGCATGAATTAGAGAAAGAGAAATTAAATACTAGTTTTGTTCATTCTTGCCATGACAATTTTAAGCTTGAAATTGAAGACTTAAAAAGTGAGAATATTGATTTGAAAAAAGAAAATGAGGATTTGAAATAAAAAAATGAAGCTTAGAAGTAATGATTTGAAAAGTAATTTCAAACTTGAGAATGAGAATTTGAAAAATGAGAATTGCATATTGAAATCTCAAGTGTGTGTTTTGCATAAATCTATTGATATCTTAAAAAATAAGGTTGTAGTTTTAAATAAAAAGAGTAAATGAAATTAAAGATGCTTATTCTTCTAGGAAATTTCAAAAGAAAAGTGTTTCTTTCAAGAATGCTCATGCTAACCATAAATCTCACATCTCAAGAGTAAATGTTAGGCATTCCACATTTAAATATCATGTTAAGAAAAATAAAAATAAAAAATTTCATGGTCATTGTTTTTGTTGTGGTGTTTACGGGCATGCTATATATGATTATGCATTTAAGATGAACTCAAGTGGTGTTAAGACACTTTGGGTAGCTAAGCCCTCTAACCCCCAAGGACCCAAAGCCATTTGGGTACCAAAGGTCTCATGCTATTTTGTAGGGGGAGCAACCACACAAGGATAAAAAAAATTAAAGAATTGAAGTTGACCATGGACTTCAATGAAGAATCCATCTTTGGTTGCAACTTCAAGTCATCATGATGTCGTAGGTATGAAAATTGACATCTAGGTATGTTTAGTATCACCTCCTTAATATTTCTTGTCTTCTTAAAGTTGGAGTTATGATACTAGTTATATTTGAGTTGGTTTTGCCCGCTCACGATATGACTTGAAAAATGATTTTTGATTTTTTAATTTTCGATCTATTCGGAGACCTATGTGGCCTGTAATAGGTCTAAGCGACCTTATGGTTCTAAATCGTAGGCTCATTGTGGTCTTTCAGTTTTCAACCAATAGGAAGAGTTTGAGATCATGTTTTCATATTTATTATTTTTGTGATCTCTTAAAATTCGTTTTGATATAACTTGATTTTATTTAAAACGGATTTCGAACTATTTAGCAAAGTTGAATTTTGAATGAAATCTTTGATGTTTACTTTGCTATCTAGAATGATTAACTTGCTTGAAATAATTATGTCATTATGTTACCAATGATTTCCTCACGCAAGTTAAATCTAAGGTTAAATGAAAGGCTAAGTAGAATGAAAAAGATTAGTTTGGCTAAATTTTCAAGTATAAGGTATAACTTCGATAAATTCAAAATCTTAGTATTATACCTCGTTGTTTAAGCTTAAATTATGTCTCTATACTCATGATTAGAATTGCATGTTAAACCCTTGAATTCTCATGAGAATATAAAATTTTAGCACTTAGGCAAATTTCATTAAATGAAACTTGTCTAGGTATATACTAGAGACCTTTTTTAAGTCCAAACTAGTTAAACATGCTTAGAGATCTTATTCTTCAAATATTTCATATCTTAAGATCTTTTTGATTCATTTTAATATCATGATAACTCCTTTAAAATGAATATCTACTATCTAGCATAGGTTAAGATTTTTAAATGAAACTTTGCATTAAACATTTGCTATTTAGTAAGTTAGCTTGCTAGTTGGTATATGATTTCATTATGATACTAATGAAGTCTACTTGTAAGTTGAGAAAGTGGTAAAATTTGGAAGGCTAAAGGAAAATATAAAGAAAGTAAAATTTTTGGAATTTCTCAAGAAATGAGGTAAGAGTTTCATTTTAGTAAAATTCTTGCATAACACCTCTATTTTCTTGGTTAAATGATTTCTCTATGCTCATGAATGATCTTGCATGACAATTGATTGAAATCTCACGAGTAGATAAAATTTTGATACTTAAGCAATTTCATAAAACTTTGTTTGAATGAAATGTGTCATAGGTAGAATTTCATCTTAGAGACTTCATTTTAAGTTGAAACTTAATAAACATGTTTGAGCTTACTCATGATTTACATCCATGTGGTTAAAATTGAAAAATCATATGTAAATGGATAAAATGACAACTAGCTCACCTTAGGAGACTCAAAATTGAAAAAGTTTGACCTAAGTCAATAGTTTGACTTAGAAAATTCTTTTTGAGCTCAAACTTCATAAACATGTTTAGATTTACTCATGTTAGGTATCCATATGTTTAAATTTGAAAAACCATGAGTAAAGATTAAAATTTGATACTTAGCAATTTCATGATACAATGCTTGTCTTAGAATGAAATCATGCTAAAGTAAAATTTTGACCAAATGACATTATTTTCATTTCAAACTTGATAAACATGCTTTAAATGATTAGATCTTGATATCTGAAAAGTTTGAATGAAATCTGAAATTTTTTAAAAAATAGCTAATATTTACGAAAATGCCACTAGATTTCAGATATTTTTAGAAAAATACAAAAAAATAATTTTTTTTTTCGATGATTCTTGAAACTACATGTCCTTTGAAAAATCTAGTTTCTTCAGTAAAAATTTCAAAAAAATTCAGTAAAAATATGAGTTGATATGAGTTTTTGAAATTGGATTTCGAAACTTTAAAGTATCGTTCTTTCCAAATGTTCATTCTTTCAATACTTTGATTTTTGGTCCAATCTTCGAATGAGACTTCAAGTATGATATTTTGAATTTATATTTGGTATCGTTCCACTCATGTGATGACAAAAAAAATCATTTCTAAAATGATTTTTGACTCCTTGACCGATACTTGGAAATATCATTACTTGAGTTTGATACATGATTTCTAGTTTTAGATTATGTTTAGCATTCTATGATATCATGTATTGATTAGTCTCATTTGTATGCATGTTTTCATCCTTTTAGTTGAGATTTTCATGTTTCATGAAAAATAGTTTGAGTCTCAACTTTGACTATAGGTTGACTTTTTTTGCCCTTTTTGATTGATGTCAAAAGGGGGAGAAAAATATAGGTAAAAATAGAAGAAAATATAGGTTAACCATGCATATAGATAGGGGGAGTTCCATTATATATATATGCATATTGATAGGGGGAGAAATCCCATGATTGATATTCTTTGCGCTTTAATGAATATATTTTCTTAAGGATGTTTGTCATCATAAAAAATGGGGAGATTGTTGGCTTAAGGTTTTCAACCTTGGTCTTAATCTCGGTTTTGATGATAACAAATATGGAACAAATGATTTCATGAAGAGTTTCTTTCAGATTCCATATCGGTTTGCGCTCGTCGTCCTCGATCGAAAATATTGGAGAAATCGAAAAATCAGAATGACGTTGGTCGACGCGCTCGAATTCATTGGGAAGATAGAGTCTAGATTTAGGATGTCTAGTTTATGTTGTAAATACTCATGATGATGCATAAGAACCCCAAAACCATCCCCGAATCCCAAAACATAAAAACCCCAAAACCGTCCTGAAATTCACTAAGCCTAGGGAGCTCCTTGGAGGGCTATATATCCTAGACACTTTCTTGACACAAAAAATAGCGATAATTATTCCTTGGGTTAAAACTAGATAACGTGGTATTTTAAAGAATTTTTTGGAAGCCTTTAGCCTACCTATATTTGATCCGAGAAATTAGGAAATTTTTGTTTTCCGAAAATTTGTACTAGACCCCAAAAATTAGATTTTGATTCTTAAGAATTTTGATTATTTTAGATATTTTTATTGAATCTAAATGGGGGGTAATCCTTATATAATCTTTATGTTTTAAAGTATTAACTTAAATTTAAGAAATATTATATGAGTAGACTTAGCGAAGACGGAACCAGAAACAAGCAAACAAGCAAAGAAAACCAAGCAAACTAGTAGTCTGCCTAGTTTCGGCGATCGGTCGGTCAACTGAATGCTGCCAAAAATTGGCAGTAGCCAATTCGGTCGACCGAAGTGTGCCAAAAACTGGCAGTGCTTGCTTCGGTTGACCGGATAGCAGAAGAGCTGAAGCGCGATTAAGTCGGTCGACCATCCGATCGACCGAACAGAGCGGCAGAAGCGCAGAATGCCAGCGATCGCTAGGCGATCGATCGAATGACGAGAAATGACTAGATTTCTTGCCGTTGAGCGCTGTTTCACCCGAGCTTTTTTCTTGGCTTTATAAATACTTAAGCCTAAGCCTTCCTTTGACACTTTTTTTATCACTCCTGTACTTCATTGAACCATCCTTGATCAATTCCAAGCTTTCATTGAGCCATTACTTGGAGAAACCCTAGTTCGACCTCTCATTCCTTGAGGCATCAAGATGACTAGGGAGTTTGTTGTGAAGCTAAGTATTTTATTGTTTAATTTATTGCTGCATTTAGTGTTGTATTTTCTTGTTTATTTCTTCGTATTTGAGTTAGAGAAAGACCTAGAGTGTGGGCCTTGAAATTGGGTGGTAACCTTGGTGTTTAAGGTTTAAATCCACCAATGTAAATATAGTTTGCTAGAATTAGTTCTTGTTGTCCTTAGGTTTGAGGTAAGAGAGTGCTCTCGGTAGGAAGGCAGAGACTTCCGGGTGTGGAAGTGCCTTCGGTGTGAGAGCGGAGACTCTCCGGTGAAAACATCATTGTTGTAAAGGAAATAAGATAATCTAGTAAAGCTAGTTTGGAAATCCTAAGCAGGGTGCTTAGGTAGTGGAGTAGGTATTGGGGCCGAACCACTATAAATCACCGTGTTTGCATTGCTTCTTCTTGCGTTTGCTTAATTAGCATATTTACTTTGCTTCCGCTTGTCATTCAATTGGTTAATTGCATAAGTAATCAAGTAAACGATTAAAACCAAAGTTAGAAGAAAAGATTAGTAAATACACTATTTATCCCCGTCTAGTGTGGTCATTTCCCCAACACTCCTCCTAGGTAGGGGGTGGTGCATCTGCTATTCTGCGGTCCCTCCAGGGGTGAAGCCAATCTTTGGCTGGACCTCTCAGCTGTAACCCGACCAGTCGAGCGGTCGTCTTAGAAGAACAACCAAGCTCCTTGCACGTCTCATAGCAATCTCCTAAGAAATTGGTGACCTCCACTCGCTGATCTGTCCATGTATACTCCGGTAGTCTGAATGTAACAAAATCTACATATGAAGGTGCTATGGGGGCTTTGACCACCGGTGCCACTAGCTGGACCACCTCTAGTGTTGTGGGTGTTGTCGGTACTGATTGCGGCTGCTGCGTCAGCTCTTGCTCCCTACGGAGCGCCTCAGTCAGGTCATCCACTCGGGCCTGCAACTGAACAACCATGGGATCGTGTCCCACATCCTCTCGGGCATGCGGTGGTCTCCCACGACCCCGACCTCGGCCTCGATGCTCAGTAGAGTTGCTACCGTTCATTGCGGCATCAAAGGCTTCTATCAATCTGGAATCACCAGAAAGAAAATATCAAAATTAGCCCTAAGTCGTTAAGTAATTAAACCACAAGTCGCGCCGAGGTGCAAACTTAGCCCATTGATCTCATAACATACCCCTACCGTATATTGACACACTAGCAATGCCCTATACGGTGACAACTCTAGGTCGTAGTCAGACTGAACCACATGCTCTGATACCATATTGTCACACCCCAACTCAGGGTCACGTGATCGGCCAGGGTATACGTGCCTATACCCCGCAGCTTAAACCATGCACATGTCAACTCAACAATAAAACGTAGCGAAAAGAAATAACAAGTTTGATTTCAAATGGAAAACCAAACAGAATTCATTATAAGTAAGTTTAGCAAACATATAAAGTGCAGAAATAATAAATCAGGTTCAACTTATTCAATTATAATGAAATCTGAAATAAAGACATGAATGTCCCGAAGGGACTACAACTCCAAAACATTGAAACACAAGTGTATGACTAACTACCAAAAACTCGACTACGACCCCTAACTCGGACTGCTATGAGTTCAATGTAACTCCTCTGCCCTCCAGCCACGCCAAGTGCTCCAGCCCACCTCACCGGTCAGACTCTGCAAAACAAAACAACTACAACGAGTGAGTTCAAAAGAACTCAGTGAACGATTCTACCAACCCCCACGGAAAAAAAACCAAACACAGATATGATGCATAAAGCAAAACTCCTGACTCAACCAGGAAAATATCACAAGGGAGTGACCAGCTAATAGGCCATCTGGCCATCACCTGCCCGAAGGCATCCAACACCCAAACGGTGAAGATCAACATGCCTAAGCCTACCATGCCCTAAGGCAACAAAACATACTAGGATAATCGGGAAGACCCTCTAAACTTATCCTAATATAAAGAAACTCGGGAGCAATCGGGAAGACCCTCTGAACTTGCTCCACGAGACACAAAGGAACAATCAAGAATCGCCCATCTGAACTTGCCTCTTTAAGATATTACGGGAATCATCGGGTAGGCCCTCCGAACTTATCCTACGAGGCTAATCGGAACAATCGGGAATTGCCCATCCGAACTCATTCCACAAGTTGGGAATTAGCCATCCAACCTTCCGGGCCTAGCCCGCAGTCCGACTCCTCAACGAGCCTCTTCGCCATTCATAACGATATGACACAACATGTCATAAGTCAAATTTCTCCTACGGTGTCTTAAGGGTGTCAACCTTATTGGGAAGCGTCTCAACACTCCAATACCCGACCCAAACTCTTAGACCCGTGAGGTTTTATTTCATGCATAGTTTTATTTGTTAGTTCATAACAGATTATGTTGACCCCTTGCTCAATTTTAATTATAATTAAAATTTAGATCACCAAGATTAGAGTTTTGTTTTAAGATTTTGTTATAGCTTACTATTGTGCCCGATATTGATGTATCTAACCTGAATCTGGTTTTTAGAGTGTGTCATATGTTTCCAAACTCTGTTTTCTGGTTGAAACGATAGGTTACACGACTATGTTTAGCAAATTACAAACACCACAACAAGCATTTCAAAAACAGCACAGATTCATCATCTCAGCATGAAATTCCAGTAACATTAAATTTTTAGTATAGCATGAAAATAAATCTGAAATTCACGGAAACTAAACCCTTAATTATTATCAAAATAGAATACTAATCTTAAGTGTAAATCTCTCAAATTTCATACTTACTAAACAAGAGTAACAAGCATCAACAACATCCTAAACAAGAATCAATCATCATGTTCAAGAACCCATCACAAGAACCCTCATGGCATCAACATCAAAATCTAAATATTGAAAATCATGAGTTCTCTCCAAAAATCACAGATTAATTACAAGACATACTTGAACATAAAGAAACTTAATTTAATAAGTAGTTTAAGGCATTGATCTCAAGAACAACAAAAACTCTCACTTAGGCTTTTCACCGAACACCTTGAGGGCACCCTCGTCTCCACCTTGACCGAGCACCCCTAGGGGTCCTCCTAGGGTTGCTGAACCCCATAGGGAAGGGTTTAGGGCCTCCTCAAATATGGCAATAAAAAAGAACAGTGAAAACTCAAGAGCTCAACAAAAAACAAATCAAAACATCCTAGTATTCAAGAATAGCTTCAAGAATTCGAAAAAATTCGAAAAGAAAGAGGATAAAATCACTCACCCGAATGGGAAGGATGATGAGAGAATAAATCCCGGACAATAGCCCTCGAATTCGGCCTCAAGAATCGGTGGTTCGACTTAAGAAGGGGGAAAAAGGGGGCGGCAGTTCACTTCAAGCCACTGGCTTGAAGAGAGGGAAAGAGGGAGAGAGAGGGGTTGGCTCGGCTTCAGGAGGCTCCTATCGGCTCGGCTCCAAAGAGAATGAAGAAGAGGAAGAAGAGGGGAAGGGGCTCGGCGGCTCGGCTCTTGAGGGCGGCGGCTCCCAAGATAAGGAAGAGAGAGAGGGGATGGTTGGCGACTGGCTTGGCGGTTGGCTGGCTCCTCTTCTCAATCAGCTTGTGTGGCTCCAATAGGGAGCCGCAAGCCAAGGGGAGGGGGTTTTATACTCCCTCCTCAACCCTAACTTCACTAAACCCTTTATCAAACCCACATCCGTCTCAAGTCGAACCCGAATCCGCTAACTTAATTAATCATATTCTAATCCCATGCTAAATTACAAGCAACAAACATACACACATCTACGTGCAACATAATTAAACAATCGTGCATACACAACATAAAATTAAACAAATTTATCTATGCAAACAAAATTTTCATAACTCATAATCCTACTTACTCGAGCTCGCAAGCTCGCACCAGACCATGAGTCGACTCGGCTTGACCTCAAACTAGTCCGCTAGGCTGGCAAACACAAACCATAAAGGAAAAAGAAGAAGAAAATTATAATTAAAATATCTAGGATGTTAGATAAAGTTTAACCAAAAATAATGTCATCCACGTATATATGATCACCAGTTCTGACTCTTTCCTCTTGATGAACAAGGTTTGATCAACACTTCCTCTTTTCTATCCCTTTAGAAGAAGGTAATGAGTGAATCTTTCATACCATGCTCTCGGTTCTTGTTTAAGCCCATAAAGAGCTTTCTTAAGTTTGTAGACATGATCCGAATGAGTAGGATCTTCAAACCCCTTTGGCTGTTCAACATACACTTATTCGTTTAGGAACTCATTTAAGAAAGTTGTCTTGACATCCATTTGGAACAACTTAAACTTCATACAACAGGCTACGACTAGTAGTAATCTGATTGATTCCAAACGAGCAACTAGTGCAAACGTTTCATCATAATTCAGTCATTCAATCTGATTAAAGCCATAAACAACAAGCCTGACCTTGTTTCTGGTTATGTTTCCCGCTTCATCTATTTTGTTCTTGAAGATCCACTTGGTTCCAATAATATTTACACCTTTAGGTCTTGGAACAAGCTCTCATACATCATTTCTCTCGAACTATTATAACTCCTCTTGCATAACAGTAATCCAAAATTCACCTTTCAAATATTCCTTTACATTTTTTCGTTCAACTTTAAAAGTATAACAAAAATATCTCCATCATTCAGATTTTCAATCACATTATGTAGGGGATGATTTTTGAACACTTTTGTAGACTTTTTTGTTCATGTACCACTTCTTTCTTCATTCGGTTCAGCATCAGTCTTAGTGTTAGTTTCATCTTCAGTTTCAATCGCATGAACAATGGGCTTTGTACTGTTCTGACTAGTTTTGACCTCACTTGCAACTCCTTTCTCATCAGCAGTCAGAACTTTTACAACAGACTCCATTACAAGTTGTGTTCTCTTGTTATACACACGATAGGCCTTGTTATTTGTAAAATAATCCAGAAATATGACTTCATCACTCTTGCTATGCATTTTACCAAGGTACTCCCGATCATTAAGAACATAACACTTGCTATCAAAAATATGAAAATATATGAGATTAGTTTTTCTTCCATTCCATAATTCATATGGAGTTTGAACAGTTCATGGTCGAAGGTAAACTAGTTTATAATGTAGCATGCAATGTTGATTGCTTCAGCCCAAAACCTCTCAGGAATATGTTTTTGCATTGAGCATCACCCGAGCCATCTCCTGAATTGTGCGGTTCTTCCTCGACACCATTTTGCTGTGGGGTCTTTGGAGCTGAGAATTCATGCAATATTCCATTCTCATCACAGAACTTAGAGAAGAGCACTTTTAAAATTCTCTATCATGATGACTCCTTATTTGGATCACCTTCATAATTGGAAGCCTCTTTTCATTTTGCAGCCTCAAGCATAGTGTTCTAAAGATGCTGAAGGCACTTCACCTTTCTCTTAAAAATTCTGTTCAGGTAAATCGTGAGTAACCATCAACACAAATAAGTACATATTTTTTACCTTAAAGACTTTCAATTTGCATAGGTCCAACCAGATCTAGATGAAGTAGCTCCAAAGGTCTTGAAGTTGCAATCAGTTATAACTAGTGGTGTGACTATCTTGTTTGTTTGCCTTCTTGACATGGGCCATAAACAACTTCTGGTTCACTTGATAGTTTTGGAATTCCTCAGACTGCTCCTCCATTTACAATTTTCTTGAGATTTCTGAAATTTACATGACCTAGTCGTCGATGCATAGATTAATATCGGATGAAGTAGTTGAGTAACACACAGATGAAGATACTATTTTATAACAATTATCATTTGATTTGTTCCCTTCAAGGATGCAATCGTCGTCCTCATCATCACTACAATATTTAGGGTTTTCAATAACGTTTAACAATAGCATTCTACTTGAATGCTATCGTTAAAGAGTGACTAAAATTAAAGCGCGACATAACTCCCTTATCTTTTTCCCTATCGACAAAAAAACCCATGCTTTCAAAGATGTCTCTCTCTGCTTCTCTCGCTTTTTCGTAAACCCTAACATTGTGTTGAATTGAAGGTTACAGAGGGTTTTGAAGGGGGAGAAGTTTAAAATATCCTATTTGGATAACTTTTTTTAATGGATTTGGAGGGATTTCAAACCCCTCATAGAGCCCATTTTCTAAACCCCCCAAAATGGAGGGTTTCGAGGGTTAATGAATTAAAAAAGAAGAAGTTAAATTATAAAAATATCATTTAAATTTTTTTATTATAATCGAGAGCATAGTGGTCTACCAAATTCCTCTAAATCCCTCCAAACCTCTTATGAAGTCTAACCAAATAAAGTTTTAAAAACCCTTTCAAAAATCTCCAAACTCCTCACCCTCCAAAATCCATCAAACCTCTCCACCCCCCCCTCCCCCTCAAACCCAAACAAACTTTTTAAAACCCTTTCGAAAATCTCCAAACTCCTCCCCCTCCAAAATCCTTCAAACCTCTCCATACTCCCTCCCTGTTAGACCCCTAAAGTCCGGGCAGGGCCTAAGTGTCACACCTCGGGCATGGGCAGGCCATGGGCGTCTCAAATAGAGGCATTTTGGTGGCTTTGCTGAATAAAGACAGCTCATGTGTGCAATGGCACGAGCGTCGCTCACGGCGCACGGCAGGAGGCCGAGTGCACAAGGGCGTGGGCAAGGCATGATGGGCAGCAGCCTATGTGCGCGGAGGCATAGGTGCAAGCAAGACTTGACGTCACCCGGATGCAGAGCAAAGTAAGTCCCGCACGGGGTGGGGCGTGGCGCACTCCCGCTCGGGGTAGGGCGTGGCGAGAGAAAGTTCCGCCACGGGCGGGGCATTTGAAGATGTTGCGGAGCAACGGAGTCCCGCATGCGCAATGGCGCGGGGCAGTGCGCGGCACATGACCATGGTGGGGCGCGGACGTGGCCGTGGTGAGGAAATGTCTCGTGCGCAGCTTGGCGCGGGGCAGTGCGCGCAGCACATGCTCATTGGCGGACGCTGCAAAGCATGCGAGTGTTGCGAGCCGCGTTGTGCGGGCGCTGCATGGGCTGCAGGCGCCCAACAAAGTTGCTGCTTGCAGGAGGCAACAAAGTGGACTTGAGGGTTCAAGTCGCGACCAGACTCGAGTCCCTGGACCCAACATCGGTTGGAGCAGTTGGTTGACGGTTGTAACTGCGAAAAAATAGTTGGTCTTGATCCAAAGGCTGTGATGACTTTGGCTGCTCGAGTTGTACCCTTTATATAGGGGCATTGGTTGTATGTTTGAGGGCTGGCTGTGTGTTGGCTGGTCCATGTGTGTGTGAGTTGAGTGCAACTTGTAATCTCTTGCATTTGGTGAGTGAGAGAGCGTCTTGAGCGGAGAGTACAAGCCCGACAGTTGGGCGAGTCGTTGGCTTTAGATGTGGAAGGGTTTTAGTCCATTCTTGTAAGTACTTTTGAAAATACAAGTTAAAGGTTTCCCTTCACAGTGTTGTGCCTTCTCTTGTGTTGCTTGAACCTCGAACAAAGACAGAAGTAGGCTGGTCGAGAGTGTTCCACACTGCTCAACGCTGCACAGGCTGGTTTTGAGTTGGAAAATTATATCCTCAGAATCAACCCTGTGACAAGTGGTATTAGAGCCAAGTTCCCTTCAAACGGCAACCAGGTTCGCAGAAGTTCGTACCAGGTTCGTGCATTTCCTGTGACAATTGGCACTGTCACCATACCACACTTCGAAGACCCCCATAGCCCGGTGCAGTGGACTTCGCTCGAGTGCTGCACATGGATGCGTTGCGGGAACGCGTCCAGGCCCTAGAACAGTCCCTTGGGGACGTCTCCGACCCTGTCGACACGGTGGCGGAGACAAGAGGGCCGCTGTCCACTAAAGCGGCAGAACATAACGCTAAAGTGACAGATTCAGTGGTCACTCCATTGGCCGACTTGAGGGCCATGGTGACCGACTTGAAGGCGAAGGTGGCTGATCTGCGTCGAGCACGAGATGCGTTGGAGACGGCAGAAGTTTGCAGAACCATGGTGAAGGTTCTGAAGCCAAAGTCCTTCAAGGGGACAAGGAGTTCCCTGTCCTTGGATGACTTTCAGTCCAATCCGGCTACGGAGTCAGATGCCTCAAGTGGAGGGGGCTGATGACGACCCAGATCTTGAGGAAGGTGGCGGTGTGCGTTGACCTTGGGCACACAAATGACCAAAACCTAAACAATGCGAGGGACAACATCCAGGTGTCGGAGTACTTGGAGGGAGCATCCTTGCACGGTGTTCCAAAAGCGCAGCGGAGTACAAGTGTTCGTGACGAGCATGATCATTGCACGATGGAGGCGGATTGTCTATGTACGCGAAGGCGTGGACAGTTAGCAGGAGCCTTCTTTGTCTAACTTTATTGTGCAAGAATGTTTGGGGCTGCAAACGCTGGTGCGGAACCATACAAGTCTGTGTGCTTGGTGGCACAGACTCGGCATTGCGTGGTGGGTAGGCGGCCACCACAGTGATCGCAGTGAAGACGATCACAGCGGGCGACATAGTCAAGAGGTGACAGCATGGGGCTGCCACAATGCGGACTGCGAGATGCACGGACTGCTACTTGATGCGGACTGTTGCTCGGTGCAAAAACTTGGATGGGGATACTGCAAGGTGCAGAAGAAGGTGATGCAAAAAGCAGAATGCTTGAACAATCTGCTGAAGGCCTCTACCCCAAAGTGAGATTTTGATGATGTCAAAGTATAATAATGTGTTCTTTGTTGCTGTGACTTGAATGGAGTTGTGTGGCGTACAACGCGCAACCAGCCAAGTGTTTGGGAAATGCTTGGGAAGACTTGGGACGATTTCAACTTGTGCAAATGAAGGAGTTGAAGAAGAAGACACAACCTGGGTTTGGTTGAGCAGTAGATAGACATTTTGGGCAGTGAGTGTTTGTAAATTTGTCCTTGTAAAATGTATAATGCTATGTCTTATGTTTGGCTACTGTTTAGTCATTTGAACCCAAGTCTAAACTCTATGTTGAGAGTTAAATTCTGTGTTTCGCCTAAGGGCACTGTATTGGTCCACTCTTGCGTGTTCTATAAGTAAGGGGAATCAAGTGAGGAGCATATGTGCTATGTAAAAGCACTTAAATGTATACTTGAGCAGTTGGGTGGGGAGCGTATGCACTGTGTATGTGCAAGGAGTATATTTGACTGTGCAGTTGCAACATTCAAGCCAAAGATCGGGGAATATCAATTCTTGTGAAGATGAAGACAAGAGCAAGTTGGGTGTGGAGCACAAGCGCAGGGAAGCGTGGGGTGCATTCTCAACATTGTGGCCTTGAAAGCAAGCCGTGTGATCAAACCTCTTCAAGCGGGGAGCACAAGTATCAGAGCACGAGGTGCATGTTTGAAGATGGCAAAGTGAAGAAACACAACACCTTTGAAACTTTGGAAGGGGGCTGTTTGAAGACAACTCCAGCATTGCCTTAACAATGTTCCGACGAGGACGTCGATTTCAACAGGTGGGGGTGGTTTGTTAGACCCCTAAAGTCCGAGCATGACCTAAGTGTCGCACCTCGGGCACGGGCAGGCCATGGGCGTCTCAAATAGAGGCATTTTGGTGGCTTTGCTGAATGAAGACAGCTCATGTGCGCAATGGCATGAGCGTCGCTCACGGCAGGAGGCCAGGTGCGCAAGGGCATGGGCAAGGGGCAAGGCATGACGTGTAGCAGCCCATGTGCGCGAAGGCATAAACGCAAGCAAGACTTGGCGTCGCCCGGATGCAGAGCAAAGCAAGTCCCGCACGGGGCGGGGCGGGGCGTGGTGAGAGAAAGTCCCGCCACAGACGGGGCATTTGAAGATGTTGTGGAGCAGTGGAGTCCCGCGTGCGCAATGGCGCAGGGCAGTGCACGGCACATGACCACGGCGGGGCACGGACGCGACCGTGGCGAGGAAATATCCTGTGCGAAGTTTGACGCGGGGCGGTGCGTGCAGCACATCCTCATTGGCGGACGCTGCAGAGCACACGGGTGTTGCGAGCCGCGTTGTGCGGGCGCTGCTCTCGGCACGCGCGGGCACTGCTCTCGGCACGCGCGGGCAATGCACTCGGCACGCACGAGCACTGCACGGGCTGCAAGCGCCCAACAGAATTGTTGCTTGCAGGAGGCAACAAAGTGGACTTGACCGGGTTCAAGTCGCGACCAGACTCGAGTCCCTGGACCCAACATCGGTTGGAGCAGTTGGTTGATGGTTGTAACTGCAGAAAATAGTTGGTCTTGATCCAAAAGCTAGGATGACTTTGGTGCTCGAGTTGTACCCTTTATATAGGGGCTTTGGTTGTATGTGTGAGGGCTGGCTATGTGTTGGCTGGTCCATGTGTGTGTGAGTTGAGTACAACTTGTAATCTCTTTCATTTGGTGAGCGAGAGAGTGTCTTGAGCGGTGAGTACAAGCCCGACTATTAGGCGAGTCATTGGCTTGAGATGTGGAAGAGTTTTAGTCCATTCTTGTAAGTACTTTTGTAAATACAAGTTAAAAGTTTTCCTTCACTGTGTTGTGCATTCTCTTATGTTGCTTGAACCTCGAACAAAGACGGAAGTAGGCTGGTTTAGAGTATTCTGCCCTGCTCAACGCCGCCCAAGCTGATTTTGAGTTGAAAAATTATATTATCAGAATCAACCCTGTAATAACCCCCCTCCCCCTTAGTCTTATCCAAACATAGGCTAAACACATTCTATATGCTTAAAGAAGAGAAGGGCACCGCACCCACGTCGAGCTCGGCCTCACCCGTCAGGCTGACGTCGAGGCCTTCTTCGTCGCTGAGGGGCCAACTCCACCTACCTAACCGATTTCATCGCTGTCAACCTCCGGATCCAGACCGACATCATCGACGCTGCTCTCCGCTGCGCCGGTGGCTCCTCAAACCACTCTTCCTAGGTTCGTCCTGCATCTACCCCCAAACACGTGCCTCACCGGTAAGTACCCAAAGCCCTATTCCAATCTCCCCAAATTCTCATCTCCGATTTACATGTCTATCTTCATCTCTCCTCTTCCTCCCTCCTCCTCGTTGCCCTTTTAACAATCGCATGCCAATATTTGATTGGGATCACTGCCTTCTTAGACTATGTTTGGATTGAGGGTTTCGGAAGATTTCGGAGGGGTTTGGAGGGGATTAAAAAACCCTGTTTGGATAACTTTTTTAAGGGGTTTGGAGGGGTTTCAAACACCTCCTAGAACCTATTTTCAAAACCTCTCAAAATGGGAGGTTTTGGAGGGGTTTGAAGAGTTAATGAATTAAAAATAGTTAAATTACAAAAATATCCTTAGAACAAAAATATATATTATTATAAACGAGGGCATAGCGGTCTATCAAATCCCTCAAAACCCCTCAAAACCCTTTATGAAATTTAACCAAACAAGGTTTTTAAAACCCTTTCAAAAACCTCCAAACCTCTCCCCCTCCAAAATCCTTCAAACTCCTTCAAATCCCTTACACAAACATAGTGTTAGTGTAAATTAGCGAGCGAAATAATGGCGGTGGCGTGGACTTCGGGGCTGTTCACTTCAATCTGCCTTCTGCACTCGACAGTGGCGGTGACGTGCGGGGCTCTGATGATGTTCTACCTCAACGAGATCTCGGTGTCCAAAACACGGCCGCGAGACGACGCATCGGCTGCAGGGATCAGCGCCGCACGACCAGCTGCTGATCGGGACCTCCGACTCCTTCGTCGGCCTGCTGCTCTTTGCCATTGGCCTCCTCCTCTTCATGGTCGCCTTCAAGGACTGCGCCTTCCAGGCCTTCTTCGCCAAGGGATGTATCCTCCTCCACGCGTCTCTAGCCCTCTAGCGGATCTACTTCAAGCGTCGCCTCGAGGACCTCACCCGCGACTGACCTCATCCGGATCTACTTCCACAGCCCCATGAATCTACTGCTTCCCTATACTCCTATAGGATATGTGCATGGTGTGAAATCAAGAAAGCTTTCTACTGATCTCCCTCATTCCAAGACCACATTTAGGTCACCTCGTGTTATTGGTAACTTCTCAGAGTGTAGATTAGCTGCATTGTTGCTTCTAGAGAAGGAAAAAGGTAACTAGTGCATCTTGTTACTTCTAAAGACCACATTTCATCATTTTCTTTTGGGTTTTATTTATTCACTTTTAACATCTAATGTTGTTCAGTTAGTCATATGAATAGTTTTTTGCCCTAAGCTCTCATTTTTTAGAAGTTTATCATATCATCTATTCAATGTAACTCTAACTGCAACTATTAGATGACAGCCTCAATGTTCTTGATCTTCTTTTGGTTTATGGAAGAGTAAGTTGTTGCATTCCACCATATGTATATTGATGAGCAGCTTTAAAGGAAATATTCTGGCTCACATGTTATAGCTAGGCGAAAGCTCCTTAAAATAGAATCCTTGTGATCATATAAGAAAGACTATGTCAATGCAATATGCAGTAACAATTGATGATATTCTTTCTTGTGGAAAACCGGTTCAATCACTTTCTCATGAGAATATATATGAGTCAATATTTAAATGTTATCTTGGTTACATGCAGTGATGTCAATATAAATATTCTTTTTGTTTTCACATCTGATTTGCCTTCCTATAGTGGACAAATACTACTTTCCTTTTTACTGCTTTGGAAAGATATATTGAGCTACATTCAAGATGACTTGCTAGGTACAGAAGTTTTGATCTATTATAGAACAGAAGTTTTGGTTCTTCGGGTTAGGATTGCATTTTTTGTAGCTATTCTGATGAAGACAATTGATTACTTTCTTTGCTATATGTAGAAAAGTGCTTGCAGCAAAGCGGCCATGTGAGACCGACATCTATGCCTAAGCTGCAAGGGAGACTTTTTGCAACTGAGAGTTTCTTCTATACTTCAAAGGTTAGTTAATTTTGTTTTATATCATGTATGTTCATGGTAGTCAACTGAAGTATTTCTCTGTAAGGACATATGCCTCAATGCCTTCAACATAAAGTCATTGCTTGGCATTGGCATGGCAGTAGCATGAACCAAAGTGCGTGTGAGAAAGAGAGCAACAAAAGGACTCACTTTACCTCCAATTATGAATACAACTACAAGACTTGTATTGAAATCACAAACTCAAAAGAGAAGGTTAGAAAAGGATTCCGCTAAGACTCTAAGATGTTAGCAAGGGAGGGGACAAGAGTAAGCATCGCTGGAGATCTTAGCACTGCATGTGTTACTTGGAAATTGCATGGGTAGAATAAATTCTTGACAATATGTCTTTGTGCTCTAACCCTTCCTATGTGCTTTTTTGTTGTTATGCATTCCATTAGCAAATTCATTCTTTTTTCTTCATTGTATACATTTAAAGATAGCTGAACAAGTACAAAGATACTAAATAAAAGTAAACAAGAGAATTAAAGAAAACAAAAAAATAGACGGAGGCTTGATCATATCTCATGTAATTTTCTTACTTGAACATGAACTATTAGCATTGGGAGAGAAGATGGGTATTGCGAGCACAACCCTTACAGAGAAAGCTTTAACAAAATGCTTGACAAGAAGCAATTACAGGTCTGCCTCTCAGATCTCTACTGCCTCTGGACTCAATGAAGCTGATGTTAAATGCAGCATATGCTAGGTAAAAGTCCACTTGGCTAGATTTTTCATTTACACATTTAGCATTGATTGAATGCATCCTTCTCATAGAGAGATATTGTCGCTGACTTTTTTGAAAAATTGTTTTTCCATTTGACTTAATAGTTTTGTTTTGTCTCATAGAGAGATATGGTTATATTGAATCTTGCAAAATGTAACAAAAAGTATATTGTGATGATGCTTATTACCAAGATGTATATTACGTGTGTTAGGAAATTTGGGGTAATTTTATGCAGGATCTACAAAACCCGAACCCGGCGAGAAAAACAGAAAACCAAATCCGATAATAATAATGCAAAAAAACAAAAGACAAGGGGGTTAACGTGGTTCGGACTCGGCGGGGTGCCGATCCTACGTCCACAGGTAGAAGAGGAGATTGCTTTATTAAATCTAGAAAATAACTTTTACAATAAGAGTGTAATAATCTAAATCCCCTTCAGAATACAACAAACTGTTTTAAATTAATTGAACCTGAAACTGGTATGGAGTAGAGACACTGTCTCTGCAAGATCTGCCTTGAAACTGAACTCCTGCTGTTGTATGTCAGAAACTGAGAAGGGGCACTCCTTAAGAAAAAAGGTTGTAGCGGCACTCTTAATTTCTGGATCTCCGAAACTCCCACATGAGGGGATTTTCTCTTAATGTGGGATGTCATTAGAACTGCATATTAGGCCCCTATTTATAATAGAGGGGGAGAGCCGATTCATGCTTGCTTTAGTGGAGAAAAAATCTCCAAGGAATTTGCTGCTCTGTTTGATTTAATCGGATGGCTGAAATGTTTCTTTTGACCAAAGAAACTTGCAAAATGCTTGGTGGCTTCACGTGATGCCTCCACCTTTTTCTCCCTTTGACTAGTCAAAAGCAATATTTGAAAACTTTTACGTGTGCTGCTGCAACATTGGCATGAGTATCTTGAGAAGATGGTGGGCTGGGCTCCCAGGCCCATGATTATAAAATCATGGTTTATTTTGATCGAGTCCGGTTCAACATTGTTCAATCAAATTGGCAAATTGGTTCAAGCATATCTTGATCAAATCAACTTCGATTTGGATCCGGTTGGACCCGTTGGATTCTTTTCGGACCCAATTAGAGTCAATCTCTAACAATGTGTAACTGATGCTAAAGTGTTTATCTGTTTGCAATAGATAATTATAAGCATATTCAGTTTTTTGTTTATATGACATAGGGAGTCACTAACGCACTATAGTTTGTGTATCTATTTGCAATAGATATATTTTTTCAGCACTTCCTATCTTATCCATATATTACTTGATCCATCTTTGGTTCAGTTGGAAGTAATCCTTTTAACTCAGGTTCCAGCTGTAGTCCAGCACTACACATTATAATTGTGTTAGGGATCCTATAGACTATTACAGTAGCCAAGTATCCATGATGCCCATACAGGGTCCCTTAGGATCTAAACCAGCCCCTTGATCAATTAAGCAGCCCGATTGGCTATTGATTGGGGCTGAAGATCTTTCGATGATGTATAGTTAACATTGGAAAGGTTTAGGGACTTCTGGCTCGTGTTAGTTGTCAAGAAATGCTAACTGTTACATCATTCTCTTGTATACAACTTCATAAAGCCCTTCAAATAGTAAGAATGAAGAACTTAACATCTATATAACACTCACTCACCCATGTTTAGCTCAGATTCCTTATACCTTGTGAAAAATTGTCAGTCTTATTAGCTATTTGCAAGATCATAGGAAAAGACTATGTGAGAAATTGGCGCTTTAAATTTCTAACCTAGAAGGAAGATATCTTTTGATAAACGTCTGGGATTGCAATTAACTAACCTTTGAAGTATAGAAGAAACTCTCAGTTGCAAAAAGTCTCCCTTGCAGCTTAGGCATAGATGTCAGTTCCACATGGCCGCTTTGCTGCAAGCACTTTTCTACATATAGCAAAGAAAGTAATCAATTGTCTTGATTAGAATAGCCACAGAAAATGCAATCCTAACCCGAAGAACCAAAACTACTGTTTTATAATAGCAGAAATCCAACTTTATGTACTAAAGTGAATTATAAATAACAAACACCTCTTTGATATTACAAGTACTAACCATTTGTCTCTCTACGACAACTCAATCATAGAGTTCTGTCATCCACATGTTCTTCATGTTGTAGCGAGTTCAACAGCCCACATCCATCCTTGATATGAAATTAATTGTAGAAGTTTGTTGCATGCAATTCACACTCTCTCTCAATAGATAAACTTGCTAGATCAGAATTTCGGCAACACAATATTAGCGCATAGGGATGCCCATCAACACAATCTCTCACTTCTTTTATCTAAACAAAATAGGCAACACACATAACTGACCAAACATTACTCCACAAAACCAAAAACTCCTAGCCTCATGATGACGTTAACTCTACCAAATGAATGACCAAGTCTCCACCAAACAGGTATAGATAAATACATATATATATACAATATATATTCAGAAGAATATATATATATACTATATCAATATCAATACCAATACCACATCGTCGCCTTATCAATAATCTCCACAACAACATATTAACATGAATAATTTTGTCAAATACAACTAAGATAAAATAAGCCAAAAATATTAAAAAGTTGTACATATGCATTTGTTGATTATCACAAAAGTAACCAAGTCTATAGGGTTGTGAATTAGGATAGAAATATAAATTAATGTAGGAGATCTAGTTGTAGGCCAAATGAATGGATTTTTTTTTTAAAATAAGAAAACTCAAATAAAGGTCACTCTCTTCTCAGCCGAAGGGAAGAGGGTGCAGAGGACCACTAGTCTTACATTCCTCGTCTACACCAAAGCAGGGATATATTCTCCCTTGAGTGTAAACAACCTTATTCAAATCCTTCAAAGGTTCAACAGATACACAAACAAATGACTCATTGTCAATTGGCTCTCTGCTATTATTACTTATACTAGTCTCATATCTACACTCTCTAGTCTCTACTCATCAATTGAGGCTGGTTGCCTTGTGATTTCGCAGCATCATAGTGGTGTTGTTGTAAACTATTCATTCCTTTGATAAATCCTTCTTTGGCAATTCCATGAGCCACCTTGTTAAGATCTCTCTTGATATGAATCCATGCAACCGTCTTTATTTGCTTCCCAGTTAGCCAGATGTCTTTAATGACATTATACAAGTGTCATGGAGGCTTGTCCTTTCTATTCAGAATATTTATGGCCCCTTAGCAATCTGAATAAATTCTCACCTTTTCTAGCTCCAGCTCTTTTGCTTTCGACATACCCATCCATATTGCCCATACTTCAGCAGCTAGTGGAGATTTAACTTTCTTAGCATAGCTACCACTAGCAATATTACCTCCATTTGCATAAGTGATATGAAACCCCAAAACCGCCATCTCATTTTCACTCTTCTCGGCAGCATCATAAAATATTTTGTAAACACAATTACTATCCTGCAAAATTGTTTTTTTATCTGTCCTTGCAGCATTCGAGTTTCCAACACTAACATTTATTTTGGCCTTCCATTGAATATCTGCAATTACTTTGTAGAATAAGGAGTTAAGACCAGTTTTGATATTTTTGAAACAACAACAATTTCTATTCTTCCACAAGTTCCACAAAGAGACAGCAATAAATTCAACACTCCAAGTGTTAAACTCAGGCTTATCAGGTATACATTCATTGAGCCACTCACCCTTATATCAGTCATCTTTAAGCCTGAAATTGAGATTGCATTACTTTTCCACTTTACCCCAGTAATGTAATCCTTTGCAAAAGAACACTCAAACAAGATATGGTTGATGCTATCTTCTCCACTGCCACATACAAAGCAGGGACTAGCCATTACCTTACTGAATTTAGCAAGGTAATTAGTGGTAGGTGGTCTCTTCCACATGAGCTTTCATATGAAAATTTTAACTTTTGGTATTACCTTTAAATTCCAAATTTTCTTCCAATTAAATCCTGGTGGTTCCTTCTCTAATTGCTTGTTTTTTAAGCAATTATAAGCTGATTTACAGTTAAGCAAACCAATGTCATTGTAACTCCAGTACCATTTATCCTTGGCCTTACTTTTTGGGATATGAATTTGAACAATGTTATTGTACAATGATCCCCCAAAAATCTCTAGTGACAGCTAATGATTCCACTCTCAATTACTAATGTGAATGGATTTTCACTAGTTCTAAAAGGATTGGTTGCTCAATGGACAACTACATTATCATTTCGATGGACATACAAAAAACAAATGGTATCATTGGATAGGATTGAATTGGATTGGATAATAAATGAGGGAAGATTGGATATTAATTTTTTAAATATGATGTACATCAAATATAATATTAATTTTATATATTTTTATTCATATTTTTTTTTTAATCCATGCACTAAACAAATACTGAATATTAATTCATCCCTTATCATATGAAGCGAACATTGTGTGTTTGGTTGGATAAGAAGAATGGATAAAAAATGAAATCATAAGAAATAAGTATGGATAAGAAAAAAAAGGGAATGAATTAGATGATAAATAGTATACCTTATTTGATTGACATTATGAATAGACCTAGGATTATACCATTATATCTTTATATAATAAAAGTAACAAAAGTTTGTGTGCAAAATGGAATGTTAATTTCTCGCTCATTTTGGGCTATTTTTTGCTCATTTCAGGGATATTTTTGTAAAAATCCTTTAATGAAAAATTTGATATCCCGTCAATTTGATAAAAATATGCAATTTTATACATAATTAAAAAAATTTTGTTCTTGGCAAATCACATTCCAATTTGATTAGTACACATAATTTAATTATTATTAAATTATTATGTTTTGGTAAAAATTATTAAATTATTCTCATTAATTTTTTCGTATAATTTAATAATTATTAACTTATTATGTTCTGGTAAAAATATATTATATTATTCTTATTAATTTTTTCGCATAATTTAATAATTATTAACTTATTATGTTCTGGTAAAAAAATATT
Organism: Canna indica; assembly: GCA_034359265.1. Classification (NCBI taxonomy): domain Eukaryota; kingdom Viridiplantae; phylum Streptophyta; class Magnoliopsida; order Zingiberales; family Cannaceae; genus Canna; species Canna indica. The sequence continues at coordinate 11,192,237 of CP136894.1, read as the reverse complement.
AAATTATTCTTATTAGTTTTTCGCATAAAGTTTCTACTTTTCCTATTAGAGTAAAAATATAATTTTATTTAACAAAATTATAAAAGTCATAATTTATTGTCATGCCCTAATTAAGGGTCGCGTGACCGACTAAGAATACTTACTTGTATCCTGAAGTCTACCACACATCATGCATGTACACAATATAAAAGAGTCAAACATAATAATATGATCAACACGTCAATAACGGTAACATGACAACAAGAAAAACACGACATCACAAATCCAGGAGAGTTCACGAACAATGTGTTAGTATAATAACCAACTCTCCTACAACTATAACACGTGACAGTTTGGTGAGCTTGCATATCTAGCTGCAACATCCAAGTACTAGTGTACCTCTATTGATCAAAGCCTGTGACAATAGAAGAAAGTAGTGTGAGTTCACAGGAACTTAATGAGTGGCTCGGATCGAGCCCCCGTTAAGCCAATTATACAACAAATAAGCCGAGAATATAAATATCTCAATAAACCAATAAATAATTCCAGCATAAATGCAAAATCAATGTTTACAATAGTATAGTGATCATGAAGTAAACAATCACACGGGTCGATCGCTAGGACGACCCACTAGCGAGCTTCCCGCATCGGGCCTCCCGAGTTAGGATGGTCGACTAGCCTTGGTGCTCCTTCTAGTTTGGGAATATCCCTCCAACCAATGTCACTATGGGTCGATTATCAATGTGGCTTTTTGACGAGCTTCTCGGCCCATAAGTCATACTCGACGAGTTGAGCATTAGCTTAGCATACTAACACGCTTCTCGGCTTGGCCATCACCAAACACAAGCACAATCACGATAAAATTATAACACGTTTGTATGTTCATATGTAAACCAACTCAGGTGGATGCAACATTCCATGAAACACTCCGGAGTGTACTTATAAGTACACCCAACTTGGCCCTCCCTCGAGTTCCAAATACTCAGCCACACACCACACCACCTCAAATAGGTCAAAACCAATTTCAGATTTGACGAGTGTTTCAAAATCAACAATAAACATAAAATTCCAGCACACTTATATAGCTCATTGGGGCATTTCACCAAACACTTGACGGGTTACCTACCCCATACCCAACCAAGGCCCTTTTTCAACCCCCCAAGTTTAATCTTACTCTAAGCTATACTATCACATGCAAATCAGTGAATGAAACATTGTTTACCTAGTCATAATATCACTACATCTCAGCCATACATTAGATCGAAATTTCAGCATATCTTAATCATAAAATAGGCTACAACATCTAGCTAAACATTGATATAAGTATACTAAGATCAAAGCTAAATCTTGTTCAAAATTAGAGATAGATTTGGCCATGAAAGCATCAAACCTACCCGGAAATTTCAGCAACAAAATACATATACTAAGTTGAAAATTTCAACGATGCAATGGGCCTTTAACCTGGAATTTCCAGTAATATAACAAACCTTTTAACGATAGATTTTTAGTAATACGATAAGCCCTTTAAACTAGAGAGTTTCAGCGAACATTTAAATAGATTTCAGGCTGAAATTTCAGCTACAACAATGCATTTTCAGTTAGCAATTTTCAGCCTTTGAAATCATCAAAACTAGCTCATAATCGGCTCAAAAACTCATAATAAAATATTGCAAAAATCAGTAATCCACAACCAAACATAATGAAAGATGCGGAAATAACAATCCTCAACACCTTGGAAAAAATCAGCAATAACAACCCCAATTCAAACCCAAAATTTTAGCAAAACACATTCAACAATCGGATGCAATTGACTACGATAATTCGCACGAAAACCAATCAAACGAAAACCAAAATCCAAGTTATCAAAAGGAGAATATAACTTGCCATCCCATGCCCCCAATTCTTTCCTAGATGGCCTAAATTTAAAGGGGAAAAAGGCAACACAAATCAGCCTCGAATTGCACGAATTCTTGATAACACAAACCTCAGGAAAACATCGATTGAAACCTATAAGAATCCGATCACACTAGGTCCTACAATCGACCCTAAACATCATCCTCCACTGCCCTAACCAACTGCATACCTAAAGAAGCATACCCTCCAAAGAAACCTCAATTTTCGGATCAAAAACTCATCGAAAATAAAGATTTCGAAAAAATTCCAAAATTTAACTCTCCTAACATATTCGGTTAAACCTAATGGAAATCAGCCCAAAACCACTCACCTAGGGTTGAAAACACCGGAGAAGATGACCCTGACGAATGAGCGCATGACAAAGCTCTACAACGACGGATTCTGGCCTGGATCTTTGTGTGTGTCTCCTTTTTCCTCCTTGAAAACACCGGAGAAGATGACCTTGACGATTGAGCGCACAACGAAGCTCTACAATGACGAATTTTGACCTGGATCTTTGTGTGTGTCTCCTTTTTCCTCCTTGAAAATGCCGGAGAAGATGACCTTGACGAATGAGCGCACGACGAAGCTCTACAACGACGGATTCTGGCCTGGATCTTTGTGTCTCCTTTTTCCTCGTTGAAAATGCCGGAGAAGATGACCTTGACGAATGAGCGCATGACGAAGCTCTACAACGACGGATTCTAGCCTGGATCTTTGTGCGTGTCTCCTTTTTCCTCCTTGGGCTATGTGCGGCTCCTCTCTTGGAGCCATACAGCCAGCCCCCCTTTATTTTTTTTTCACTTATAGCCAATTGACCATAATGCCCCCTATCTTGAAGTTGGTCCTCAAGCTCAACCTCACCGCATCCCAAATGATTCCTTGGACCCAGCTCAAACCCGAAGTCAATTTCCTATTAGATTAAGGTGAAATTCCATGCATAAGGGCCATACATTCGATAGCGGACTCCGACAATCCACTCGGCCTGCTCTGATGCACAATTCAGATTTCTCACTAAAATTCAAAATTAAATTAAAATCAACGCGAGTATTACAATCTCCCTCGCCCCCCCCCCTAAATAAAATTCGTCTTCGAATTTTAGGGTGAACTAAGAGACTTACCAAATCTTTAAACAGGTAAGAGTATTTCTTTTTCATATCATGTCCAACCTCCTAGGTAGCTTCTTGTCGTGAATGGTGCTCCCACGGTACCTTTACCAATTGAACATCCTTGGACCTCAGCTTTCTAATCTATCGATCTAGAATCTCCACGGGCCTCTCCTCATACGAGACGACTGCATCAACCTCCACTACAGTGGGCTTTATGGCATGTGACTCATCTATGTTGTATCTTTTTAGCATGAATATATGGAACACCGAGTGCACTCTGTTCATATTGGGAGGTAAGGCCAACTCGTAGGCTACCACTCCTCTCTGTTTGAGAATAGGGAACAACCTAAAAAATATAGGACTCGTCTTTCCCTTCTTCCCAAATCTCACAACCTCTTTCATGGTTGACACCTTCAGAAATATCATGTCCCCCTCAGCATACTCCATATCTCGGGCCTTTCCGTCGGCATACATCTTCTGGTGACTTTGAGTTGCCAAGAGCCACTCCTTGATCAACTTGACCTTCTTCACTACATCCTATACAAGATCTGGCCCCAATATTTGTGACTCCCCCACCTCAAACCATCCCATTGGGGATATGCATCTCTGCCCATACAGGGCCTCAAATGGAGTCATCCCGATATGGCTTCAGTAGTTATTGTTGTAGGCAAATTCCACCAGGGGTAAGTGTCTCTCTCATCCGTCCTCCAAATCCAGAACACGTGCCTACAACATGTCCTCCAAGGTCTGTATGGTCATCTCTGACTGTCGGTCTATCTGTGGATGAAAGACAATGCTAAATCTGAAAGGACTGCCAGAACCTAGCTATGAACTGGGTACCCCAATCGGAAATGATCATGACTGGGATCCCATAGTATGCAACAATCTAATCCAACAATAGTCTAGCGTACTGCTTGATGATAAAGGTCGTCTTGACCGTAATAAAATGTGCCGACTTGGTCAACCTATCCATGATGACCCAAATAGAGTTATTTTCTTTTCTCGACCTTGGCAATCCAATCACCAAATCCATTATGATCTTTTTCGATTTCTACTTTGGCACCTTCAAATTATAAAGCAACCCTCCAGGCCTCAAGTGCAAGGCCTTGACTTGCTGGCAGATCAAACACTTAGGTACAAACTCAGCTATTTTCCTTTTCATTAATTTCCATCAGTAGTGATGTCTCAGGTTACAGTACATCTTCGTTGCTCTTGGATGCATAGTGTATATGGAGCTATGAGCCATCTCCAATACATGCCTCCAAACCTCAGCCATGTCCGGCATCACAATCCTTCCTTGCCTGAACCTCAGGACACTCTCATCGTCAACTCTAAACCCGTCCTCCACATCTCCCCTCTCTACTAAGTTCCTGGTCAAGGCACAATAAGCATCCTCACCCTGAGCTATTCATAGCATATCTATCAATGTGGACTGAACATGCAGGTGCATACGCCACCATACAGCCTAATTTGTGCACGGTTAGTACAACCATGTCACTCAGACAACCAACGAACTCCCTCCTAAAGGCCTCTTATCTGCAGCCAAATGTGTCAAGCTGCCCATAGACTTTTTGCTCAAGGCGCCCGCTACTACGTTCACCTTCCCTGTGTCATAAAAATACTAAAAATTAACTCATTTATATTAACCTAAGTAATTTAATTTACTTAAAAGAAATGTAAGTGATTTAATAATAATAAAAATTAACATAATTAATTTAATTAAAGTTAACCTAAAAAATTTAGTTAAAACTAACTTATGAATTTCATTTTATTTATTTTGAGTAATCTACAAAATTTAACCTAACTAAAATCATCACAAGTTTTGTTCTCTAACATTATTATTAAAATAAGTATTTAAAATATAACATAGTTTAATTAAAATTAATTGATTAATTTAATCCAATTAAAATAAATTATTGTAATTAAATTTAATTAAAATTAACTTAACTAATTTAATTAAACTAAATTTATTTACCCTAAATAAAATAAATTAAATTAAATAAGTATGTATTTCAATAATATGAGTATTAGTAATATGTTTCTATTTATAAATATACATATAAACTAATTATATTACATATTTTAAATATATAAATGAAGTATGTTACATATTTTAAATATATAAATTAAGTATGTTACATATTTAGGGGTGTCATGGACACCCCTAATTTCCACCGAGAGAATTAATTAGCCCAAATGTTAAATAGTAGGAAATAAATATATTTGTTATATATAAAACAAAATGACAATACTTGATAATAGTGTCTAAGAATATCTATACTTGATAAATCTTTTATTTAAATTACACTCTTCATATATATATATATATTACTAATAGGAATAAAAGTAAAAGTATTTGATGCATCCAAAATCAATGCAATGGATGCTTGTACAACTTAGACTTAATCGAAATTAAAAAATTGCACCTCTTAATTATGAGGTCCTGGCTTCGCCATTGCTTTTGCTTATTGAGGATCTCTACTGATTGTCTGTAGTTTAATTTTGTTTTGCAAGAGTGGTGCTAGCTAATTATCACCCTCGAATACCTGCAAGAATTACCTAGTTAGCTGGGTTATCAATTCAATCTACGGCTTCCCTCTCATCTCGTCATTCGCTCGCCAGCCAAGACTTGCAACACCCCATCTTAACTTCGTATATATTCTTGCTCGCTAATAGGAAGGTCAAGAAGCAAAGAAGAAAAACAAGAAGAAACAGCAAATACAATATATCGAGATCAAATGAAGTTGAGTGTTAAGTTCTTGTTCTCCTCCCTTCTTTTCTTGGCTTCTGCTGCCTTGTCCAACGCCCACATCGGAGTCTTCGATGAGTATTGGCAAAGGAAATCTGTGCAAGCACGCAACAATACCCTCAGAGCATACGTCCCAAATACGTAGTCAACCAGTTCAATGGTGTTGCTAATTTGTAAGTCCTTATATGAGATATTATATTCATTAATTAAATGATATCAAATGTTATAGCAAATTATATATTTGCAGCACAAACAATACAAGGAGGAATCTTCGTCGCAAATACACAGGCCCATGCCTTGCAACGAACCCCATTGACCGTTGTTGGAGGTGCAAGGCTGATTGGGAGAGCGACTGCAAGCGGCTTGCTCGGTGTGCCAAGGGCTTTGGCCGCAACGCCATCGGTGGTCTACGAGGAAAGATATACGTCGTCACCGACGCCTCTGACGATGACCTCCTCGAACCCCACCACGGCACCCTCCGCTTTGGCGCAACACGCAATGAGCCCCTCTGGATCATCTTCGCTCGCGACATGGTCATCAAGTTGCAGCAAGAGCTTATGATCAATAGCTACAAGACCATAGATGGCCGTGGCGCCAATGTGCACATCGCCTATGGTGCCGGCCTGACCATCCAATTCGTGCAACACGTCATCATCCACAACCTCCACATCCACGGTATCCAACCCTCCTCCGACGGCAACATCAGGGACTCCGAGGATCATTGGGGGATTTGAACCCGAAGCGACGGTGATGGCGTCAGCATCTTTGGCTCCTCCCACGTTTGGGTTGACCATCTCTCCATGTCCGATTGCGCCGACGACCTCATCGATGCCGTCAGTGGTTCGACCGCCATTACCATCTCCAATTGACACCTCACCCGCCATAATGATGTAACTAATATATATCTTCAAGTTATATATAACATATATTATTCAACACAATCACTTAATTAAACATACATATGTTTGATTACGTGAATACGTTTTAGGTGATTTTATTGGGTGCCAGTGGCTCGTTCGCGGAAGATGCTAAAATGCAAGTCACAGTTGCCTACAACCACTTCGGGCGTGGTCTTGTGCAGAGGATGCCGAGGTATGCGAGCATATATACATGCACTAATTTATTGATTGCATTATTGATATATTGGATTTAATTGTTTACGTTTGCATATGTTTGTTGCAGGTGCCCATGGGGCTTTTTCCATGTAGTGAACAATGACTACACCCACTGGATAATGTATGCAATTGGCGGCAGCCAACATCCTACCATCATCAGCCAAGGCAACCGATTTCTTGGTCCACCAAATCGAGCAGCCAAGGAGGTAATTAAATAATCAACTTTAGTTATATATAACAATATCTCATGATATTTATATATTGAATTGTTAGTCAAAATTGACTTTGATCACGAATTTAAATATATATACAATCCAGGTGACCCATAGAGACTACGCACCAAAGTCCGTGTGGAAAAAATGGAATTGGAGATCCGAGGGCGACTTGTTTAAGAATGGGGCCTTTTTCGTAGATTCAGGAGCTAAATTTCATATAAATTTCTCCAAGTATGATTTTATTAAGGCAAAGCCAGGGAGTTTTTCTGCTCGGCTCACTCGCTTTTCTGAGACTCTCAATTGCAAGCGGAATCATCCGTGTTGATGTTTCAATCTATTAATGTATAATGCCGTCAAGTAGTGTGAATATTTATAAGAGAAAACATGAGAGCTGAAGTAGTGAATATGTGACCTATTTTTTTTCCCACTTGCATGATGTCTTTATTTGTAAGCACAAATTTGCAAACTTTTTAAGATTTTCACGTGAATCATTGCTTAATTTTTTCTTTTTAATTATGCTAACAACCACTATAATAAAATATAGTATGAATTTTATAACAAAGAATTATGAAAAAGATTGTTCACTTATTTTTTTTCTTATTTTGTAATTGTTTTAAACACTATAATAAAATATAGTATTAAATTTTATAACAAAGAATTATGAAAAACATTGTTCACTTATTTTTTCTTGTTTTATGATTGTTTTAACAAGATTGCTCCTTCGACCACTAAAATAAGGTGCATCGTACGTGAAGTCTGATCGAAGCATCTTGTGTTACGCTAGCTCCTGCTAGATCTTCCATTTTTAGACCATTACCATTTGGAAGTTTTGTGAGTTCTCTTTCTGACTCGCTCTGCTTCTGATGTTCCAAGGTTGGAAGATGAGGGGAAAACTAGTATGGTTGGGGAGTTATAGCGGCTCCGTCCAACTAGCTACAGTGTAGGAACAATGTAGTAATAGGTGCTCTTGTGTTTCGTCATACTCTTGATTAATTAACCATAGCATTTATTCTACCCTTGATTAACTAACCCTAACATTAAAAATAACCTAAATTTAATTAATCTAACATAAAAAAACTTAATTAATCTACAATTAACGCATAATAAATTTACAATTAACGCATAATAAATCTACAATTAACATATAATTAATCTACATTCAACTCATAAATTCTATAAATAACAAATAATAAATAAATAAATAAATAAATAAAAAAAACCTAAGATTAGGGGTTAAACCCCTAATCAAACAGTAGCCGTCGGCTACTGTTCATCTGGTTGGGAACTCACGTCGGAGCACCGTCGTCTACACGTCGGCATCGTTCACCAGTGTCGGCGTCCGGCGTGTAGATGCCGACAATGGTGGCGACGAAAAAAGGGGGCGCACGGTGGAGGGAGGCGGAGAATACCTCATGGAAAAAAAGGGACGATGGGTTGGCTGTGGAGCGTCGGAATCGACAGTGGGCGGCAACGGACGGCGAGGGGTAGCGGCAAGGGAGATTGGGGTCGGCCGGTGCGCGGCGCATGGACGAAGATTGGGACTCGATCGGCGAAGGCGAGGGTGGCGTCTCCGTCGATGGCAGCTCAACAGTGAACTCGTCGATAAGAAGGAGAAGTCGACGGCGCACGAAATCAGCAGCGGCGACAGTGACAACTTGGTCGGCAGTGGAGAGAGAAGATAGTGGGGGAAAGAGAAAGGGTCGGGCGCGAACGCAAATAAAAAAGATTTTCACCGACGGCTCTCCAGCCGTCGAAAAATTATGGAATTGTAATTTTATTATCACCGACGACTCACTCAGCCATCGGTGAAGAGTATTTTAATTTTCATGTTGCGTTCGCGCCATTAATAAATAAGCGACGGTCGCTTTCAGCCATGGCGAATTATTCTGACGATCGAGGTGGCCGTTGGTGATTCTCGTGGCTGATGTGGTATATTCTAGTAGTGACACAACGACCGTTGATAAATGCACCATTTAACAAGCCATCACTTAGCCGTACCTAAAGATTATCAGCAATTGCGATAACCTATATTGCCCAGACCATCAACCATTTTATAATACACTTTCAGCGACGACTTGCTGACGGATAACCCTATGCACGAAGGATTGACTCTTTGTCTTTTCCAAACCACAATATCCCTTGTGTCTAGGGGCATAGCTACATTAGGGCCGAGGTGGGTACTACCCTTGAAATTTTACAAAAAATTAGAGATTGAAAATAATTTGGTAATTTTTTAAAGAAAATATGTTAAATATGCGTAAGTATTATCAAGTCAATGTTTATTTCATTAATGTATTTATAGATTAGTGGTTAGATGCTTGAGTATTTTATTTGGTTTTAGGTTCAGATCTTATCTCTAGTGTTTTATATGTATTTTTTGTGTAATGGTTGAATATGAAGTCATTTTTTTTAAAAAAAAGTCTAAATTCTTCTCAATTAATTTCTAACATAGTTTCAAATCTTTCTCCATTATTTTTAATTAACCCAAGTTTAAATTCTTCTTCATTATTTTTTAACTCCAAGGTTCCGTTCATTACACATAATTTTAAGGTACATCACTGGACAACACCCGTTCGTTTGCGATAATATATCATGAATATGACAAAAGTAATGTCTTGGTACAATACACCAGGTATATTTTCTTATTACTCCAATTTGGAGTAACAAGAGGTTGTTACTTTGGTACAAGGTTGAAAATGACAACAATAGCTTTTTTTCATATATATTTTCAACATATGTAAAAAAATTCAAGAATGTCCTATTTTTTTCAAAATGAATATTTACATTTAAAGAGAGTAGAGAATATATTTTGATAGAAAATGAGTATATTTATATACTTAAAAAGAATTTATTTGGATTAAAAGAAAGTATATTTAGATAGAAAAAGGGTATATCTATATATTTAAAGAGAATATATTTGGATCAAAAGAAAATATATTTAGACTTAAAGAAAATATATTTGATAGAAATGAGGTATATATATATAGAGAGAGAGAGAGAAAGTATATTTGGACTCAAAGAGAATATATTTTTGTAGAAATAGTGTATATATGTGCTTAGAGAGAATATTTAGATTAAAAGAGAATATATTTGGAAAGATAATATATTTTGATAGCATATATATATCAAAATTATTTTTTAGTCAAATAAAACACTATAATTATGTATACTTACTATATAATCAAGTATACTCACTATATTTGCAGGTATACTTAGTATGTGAGGTGGTGTATCGCGTCGTCGATGACGCCAGGGCCTTCATGTCACAACATATTAGTTAATTAATCTACTTGTGATATAATTATAATATAACATATTAATTGGAGTTATAATCATTATATTAACAAATATTTAATAATAATAATAATAATAATAATAATAATAATAATAATAATAATAATAATAATAATAATAATAATAATAATAATAATAATAATAATATGATATTGTCTGATATACTTTATACGATGAAATGAATAAGAAATAGTGCAAAGGGTATTTTTATCAAATTATCTTGTCATGTGTTTGTGATAATATGAAACAGACACAATATAGTACTAAAATTGAAGTCTAGTACCGTACGAAACGAACATGAGATTATTTTTATACTGTAATGTATAATCTTATACTGTACCGACTAGTCTTGTTCTGTACTAGATAATTTGCGAAACGAACGGACCATAAAGCTCTCATATTCATTTCATTTCTAATACATCTTTGCATGTTGTCATCAATGCTAATTTTATTAAATTGTGTGGAATTTATGAATGAGTTATTCAATATATGATTAAATAATTAATTTGTTTATCAAGTACTTAAGGAAAATTTCAAAAAATAAATAGAAGAATTTCTTTTATTTTTCTAATGATTGTGAATTTTATCTAATTGAGAATCCAAATCTGAAAAATAATAAATTTTACTAATAATTTATATTAATTATATAGTGCATCTTTACGGTGAATGTGATAAAAGAATTAATTATGTACTTAAGTTAGTTTTTTCTTATGATTTAATTTCAAGTATTATAATCTCATCGAAGAACAATTACTTTTTAGCATATACTTTTAATTTTGTTTTCTTAATTTTCTTCCTATGGTATGCCTTATAAAGTTAGTCTTCTAGGTGGGCAAGACAACACTCGCTTCGGTAGAGCTAGCTTGACTAATTGAGATGAAAGAATATGCTTTTAAGAGGATAAAAACTTTATCATTTTTATTTTAAAGTCTTTAATAATATTTTTAAAATATAAAAATATGTGATGCATTTGGTACTAGTTATAAGTTGTGAATTTAATTAAAAATTTGATGTTAAATTGTTAGAATAATATTTATTAATTTTTTATATTTTAAACTAGGCCCCTTAGTTAAATTTATGCCTCTGCCACTACTGTTGTCTTTATTATATATGCTTCTCTTTTGATCCGTGCTTGATTTTGTATTTCATTGTAGTGTTTGAGTTTTTGAATCTCGTAGGAAATTTCTTTAATTTTTAAATAAATAGTATGAGAGCTAACTTTCCAAGCATGAGGAACATCAAGTTTGATATGGAGAAGTTGAACCACAATATTGTGAATTTTCTCTTTGTTGAAAACATGAATGGAGTCTATGTTTGACGTCCTTGCTAGAAGATAAAAAATGGAGGGAATTGATGCTGAGAAGGATAAACCAATTAGAAAGATTAAAGTAATGATCTCTATGTGACTTAATTTCTGATGAGACACTTTTGGAAGTAAATTAGGAGGAAATGACATCACATGTTTGGAAGAAACTTGCCGACCTATATAAGATAGTACTTTTCAGACAAAATTGCTCTTCAAAGAAAGTTTCTTTTTCTCTGCATGAATGAAGGAACACCAATAAATGAACACAATAATTTTCAATCTATCATTGCCGATCTAGAGAACATGGGTGAAAAGTTCGTAGAAGATTCTAAATTTATGTTCCTCTTAGCTTCTTAAGCACCTTTTAAGATCCCATCATTGTTAAGTTTTTTGGAAGATCCCCCTCTACTTCCTCTCTTGCAAGAATGGGTTGAACATAATTGGTCTAGTTTAGGAGTTTTGTTGGTTTTTGTTCTTGATTATAGGTTCTCTAAATTATTTTTTATTTTATTTTTAATTACATTCTACTTCATGTTCTTAAATTTTACTAAAATCGTGTTTTCAACCCCTGACATAAAATTGATCTCATATGCTCATGTGTGGATTCTCTTACTTGGTCTTCGTAGGAATTTTGGAACCATGATTGTGCACCTCGACCATTGGTAAGCCTCTTAGGACTAATGATTAATCATTTGCCATGGATAGAGACATATATTTCAGAATTTCTATTGGTTTGGATATGTATGTATTACTTAAACAAGGTGTTTGGATCGACCCTGATGTTTTTGAATTTTTTCATCTAATTTCGTATGAGAATCTTTCTAAATTTTGCTACAAATGTGATTTTGTTGATTGAAGCCGATTGTTCTTCGACTAATAAATCTTCAATTTCAATTACTTTATTGTAATTTCTAATTCTACTATTGTTAATCCTACTTTTTCTAATAACATGACACTGAGCATTCACTCCCTAGATCCATATTCAACATTGCTAGAACCCTAGGCAAAGTGCGGCTTTCCAACCTACCAATCCACATCACAACTAGCCTAGCTCACTTGACAAAGGCACGAATGAAGTTCCTAAGGTTCAATGGTCAGATGTCACATCTCTTGTGGGACCAATGCAACTTGAATTATGTTTTAATCTTGATTTTGATGATAACAAACAAAGAACTGATGTTTGATTGAGAGATAATTTCAAGTTTAATGTTGATAAGCACACGATGTTCGTGATAAAAAAAAATGGAACGAATCAAAAATTTCAAGTGACATTGCTTAATGCTCACAAGCCCAAAAAGATCGAAAAGTAGTTTTAGGATTTAGAATCATGTTGAATCCTTGAGATGCTTGATGATTAAATTAAAAATCAAACCCAACACCCCAAAATCTGAATTGAACCCAAACCATTGGCTAAAATTGTCAATAGCAATTTTGATCGGTATTCGATCGATTGACCATCGATATGCCTTCGGTCAATGGGCCTAATTAATGGCTCTTTTTTTATTTGTTGAGATTTGTTTTATTTGGTCCTCCACTTCATAAAAGCATATAAACTCATCACCTACCTTTTTAAAGTCTAGATGAACATATTGAGCCGTCGTATAAATCTTTATTGAAATTCTTTGAACCATTCTTGAGATTTAATTATAGCTTGAACCTTTCCTTCTTGCTTGAGCCTCTACTCTTGCATGATTCATCATCAAAGGCACCGAGATGAGCTAGAAGCTTGACATTAGATCGAAGTATTGTTTGTTGTATATATTGCTCCATTTTATCGTAATTTTTAATTTATTTTGCTGAATTTTAAAGCTTAGTTATAGACCTATTATGTTAGGTCTAGTTAGAGTAGTTGCCTTGGTATAAAGACACAAATTCCACTCAGTTGCTAGATTAAGTTTGATTTTCTCGGAGCTTGAAGTATGGGTGGTTCCCTCGAAAATAGGGTGATAATCTCGGTTTGTAAATTATCTTTGAGGAAACATTCTTAATTTAGTGAATTTGTGAAAAATTTTAAGCACGGTGTTTAAATAACGAATATGAGATTAATTAAAAGTCGAACCACTATAAATTATTGTCTTAACATTAAATTATATGTGTACGTACTTTATCGATATATTCATTACATTGCACTTGAATTATTGAAGGTGATATTCTCATTTATTTAAAAATTGAATAATTGCCTTTTTCTATTTATATATATTAATAGATCTTGTGACAAAACTTTTCATTTGGAAGCAAATTAGGATAGGTTTGATTCTGGAGATTTGAATTTGGTGTGGTGACGTTTTCTTGACTTAATTAGTACTATATCTTCCGATAAAAACACTGTAACATAGTTTTTCTTCTCGGAAAAAAAAAATTACTTTCACATTAGATAAGATCACATTGAAACTCTCAAGCGGGGGAAATTTCGGTCGGCCAAATTTAATTTTGAAAACACTGAATTTTTTCCATTGTCGGTTTGTCACCATCTTAATTGCTCCAAAGTCTAATTTGATTAGCCCTGTGAAAGGGATTTTGGACAAGAAGAAATCGGAAAACCCTACCTAATAATTAAGGAGAAATTTAACTTATTAAAGAAAACTTATTCCGTAGATTGGACTAATTAATTAAATCTGAGCAGCCAGGTAATATGAGATGCATGCAACTCCATGATCTTCTATACGTTTTGACAAATTAAATTATTTGATTACTACCAATTCCTGTCACATCCTACGCCGATAGAAAAAGACCTCTAAATTCTTGCCATGTGATATTTTTTTCCCTTCGATAGTAAAAATTAATTCAGCAGAAGTCAGTATAAAATTTTGACATTAAGAAGAGCATTTCAATTTGTAGATGACTTAATTTTCTTCGTAAGGGTGACAAGAAATCATGTAAAAATTTGAAAGAGATGATGAAAGACTATTGCAGGATTACAAATCAAAAAACTAATTTTGAAAAATCAGAGATTTACTTTTCTAAAAAGTGTAGAGAAGTGAAGCACAATGTGTGTATGGATCTTGGGATGAAGGAAGGAAAGTACCTAAAAGAATTAGTATGGAGTATCAACTAAAGTTGGTGCAGAAGGTATGCAACAGGATTGATATTTGGGCAAAAAATTGTATATCTCAAGTTGGCAAAGGTATCATGATTAATTCAGTGGTGAGCTCAATTCTGGTGCATTCAATGTTATCCTCTTGGGTCAATGATAAAGCAATCAAGAAAGTTAGCAGTGTCACAAAGGAGTTCTTTTGGGGAGGGAAGAAGAAGAGTGGTAATGCAAAATTGATAAAGTGGGAGAAGATAACTTTGAATAAAAGCAAAAGAGGGATATGAATTAGATATTTACAGGTGATGAGGAGTGCTTTGGTTGCTAAAAGAATCCTGCCATTGTTAAACAAAGAGGATAAGAACTGGGTTAACTTCTATCTAAAAAATATGGAGAGGTTCATCCATGGAGGAGGAATGAAGGTAAGTTGAAATCTTGGCGTGCTAAAGGAATTTTGGAGAATGTTAAAAACTTTAGACAATGTTTGAAAATGTGTATTGGAGATGGGAAGAACATCAATGTATGGGATGACCCATGGATAGAAGAGATTCCTATTTCAAAATGGCCAACATTCTGTAATGTGCAGGAGCTAGAGATGATGGAATTAGTTAACTATCTGATGGCTGAAGGTGAGTGGAACAGGAAGCTGCTTTTAAAATATTTCAGTAAAATATTGTGTGAAAAAATAGAAGTTCTGGATGTTGATACTGAGGGAGGAAAGGATGTATGGGTGTGGAGTTTAAGCAGAAATGAAAATCTAAGTGTGAATGATGCGTATTGGTTCTTGAAAGAGAGAAAGGAAGAGGATGAATAAATGCAAATTGACTGGAGGAAACTATGAAAACTAAAAACTTTTGAAAGAGTGAAGGTCTTTAACTGGAAATTGGTCTGGAACAGACTACCTACAAGCAGTTGGTTTGTGAAACATAATGGAATAGAGTGTGATACATGTCATGCATGTGGGAAGGGGGAAGATGAAATTAATCACATTTTTTCTGAATGTGAGTATGCTAGGCTCTATTGGCAAATGGTAGAAAGCAGGTTTGGAGTTGAGTTCAGATTTCTGGACTCATGGAATAAAGGAGGATGGATGAAGGAACTGGAAGGATATGATAAGGAGGCCGAGGAGAAGTTGGTTGCTTTCTTAGCAAATTCATTATGACTTTATGAAAGAACATAAATAAAACAAAATACAATAAAAAATTAGAGGAGGTAGGAAGATTGTTCAGTAAAACTCTGAAGGATACCCTGGAATACTAGGAGATTGACAGAAGAAGAAATTGTAGAAGAGAGAATTTGAAGGACTTCAGGAAAGGAGAAAAGGAGGACTTGGGAAGAGCAGTGGAGGTGTTTTGTGATGCCGCTTGAAAGAATGAGAATGATGTAGGTGTTGGCTTTGCAATATTTGATAATGGGGAATATGTAGCAGCTGGGAGTGAAGTGGTGAAAGCCAAAGATGTGTTAGCAGCTGAATGTAAGGTCATCTGGTATGAACATGATAACACGAGGAAAAAAGAATTTAATGGGTGTGTAGTGTATTCGTATTGCTTAAATGCAATTGAAATAATATTGAGGAGGTGTGAATCCTGTTAGAAAATCAATCTTGAAATTTTATTTATAAATCACTTTATTTATAAATCACGTCTAACAACTCCTTGGTGGATTAGGAGAGTTATAGGGAGGATTCGAATGCTAGGGGAGAAGCTGAGGTTGGAAGATAATGTTACATCAACAGAAAAAGAAATGTCATAACTCATAATATTATTGTTAAATATTTAAGTGAGTATGTAAGTAATAAAAATGATGAAAGTTGTAATGTGACTGTAATCGATAGAGTTGTGATCAATGAAGTAAACTTAGAAAAAAGTGGTGAAACTTGGAAGGGTAAAATCATGGTTTTCTAAGTTTGTGTTTTTACAAAAAAAAATAAAAAGAAAAAGAAAAAGAATCTTTCAATTATAAGTTTATAACTACAATTATAAACTTAGAACATCCTCTCCACTGCTCGATTTCATTGGTGCACATTAAGCTTATGTAGTAGTATGACTCGCACCCTCGTTTTCGCGGTGGGTTGGCGGTGGGCCCGAGTGGAACATCTGGCCAGCAGAGCCGGTGGGCCCTCGGGTGAGTTGTGCTTCACGTGACGCCAGGCTCTTGCGTCGGACATCGTGGTGGGTCCCAATATTCCCCTCCCTCGCAATCAGCCCTTCACCCAATCATGCAGACATCGAATGAACAACACACATTCTTCTCATCATATATGTGCCTTTCTAATTTTGAGCAATGAGCCCGCATAATCTATTCATTTGGGCGTCTATTTAATTATGAGCTACCTGCATTATTCTATCAATAATGTTAATTGGTGCGTCAATCTTTTATACATATATAGTAGATTTATGTTGCATGATTCGAACATCTCAAATAATTCATTAATTAATTTAGCTTTTACAAACTATAATTTTAGAGAAAATTAATACTGCTGTAGCTTTAAGATCCGTGCATCAGTGCATGGACTCTTGATCTCTTGCGGGAAGCTTCGCGACCAAATTTTACTCCACGTGTTACGTCATGTCAAATGTCATATATAATTACTGTACGTGAAGTAATCGTGACAGCTGCGGAATTAAGTTAATTGTCATGTTATGTTCCCGGACCACTCCAGAACAGCTTGGAAACGGAGTTAATCAGTTAATTGGCAGCTAATTTGAAAGTGACTTATTGTGACCGTTTTAATTTTTAAATTTATAGGGTAGCCGGAAAAGATTTTATTTAAAATATGTTCAAAGGACAGCACATATTTAATGTAAATTCAAAAATGTCGAAAAATCATAAAAACTTTAATCATATTTGGACAAAACTATAAAATTAATTTGGTATCAATAGAAGCATAACAAAATATCAAATTACCTTTAATTTTTTAAAATCAAAATAGAATTAATCTACTTTATTAAACGACAAATCAAAATTCAAAATTGAATCCAATTCCAGAGGATGAATTAATGACCGGATAAAAGATTTTTTTACCAATAGAGGTGTGGTTTGCTGCCCAATGAGCAATCTGATTAGCCTCAAAAAAATAAAATTAAAAACCTAAGACTGTTTGGTTAGCGAAATTAGGTTTATTTTTATGATTTTGATTTTAGTGAAATCAAAATTACTTACGAAAACGTGTTTGATTCTGCATTTTTATAAAATCGAATCGAAATCAGAATGAAAACAAAACTAATTTTCTGTGATTTCGAAGCTGTCGATTTCGATATCAAAATATAGTGGCAAACTTGTTATTATTAATATATATTTTTTAAAAAATTAATTAATTTACAAATAAATCAAATTATTTCTAATTTATAAAAAATAAAATAGAAATAATTATTTTTAACTCAATCTTTTATCTTAAATTGATAAATTAATTAAATCAATTTATATCTAATTGACTCAAACCTAATTTTTAAAATAACTCAATTTTATTAAAGACGATATATTTATAATTTAACCAAAACTAATTTATCTTAGTTATTTGTAGTCTAAATTATAGTGCTGAATAATGATTTCTCTTACTTTTATTAATATGCGACCTTCTCCTACAATCATATTAATTTTTATGAACTGTCTTATATGAATTAGTTTACTATTTAATCAAATTAGATTATTATTAAAGTTGTTTAATAAAAATTAATATTATTTTCTATAATCAAATAAATATTCACGGATTTCAAAACCAATTAAAATTGATACTATTTTCGTTAACCAAACGTGTTTTTAAAAAATTAAAAACTAAAGACTGAAACCAAAATTTCAAAATCAAGTTTTCGTTTTCACTGAAACCAAATCATAAAATAGTTTTTGCTAACCAAACAACACCTAAGTAATTACAATTCTGCTTTAAAAGAAAAATATCAAAGACAATGAAACTGATTCGCCAAAGAGCAAGTTGTCCGTTCTCTAGGATATCAATCAGGATTTTATTGTCAGATTTGTCAAATTCCAGCATGAAAGAAGGGATTTGATTTTCAATGGCAACTTCTAATATTTTCTTGATGACAATAGCTTCAACTTAAAAAGCAATACTCGCTGGAGTGAAGTAAGCAGAAGCAAGAATGCAATTGCTAAGATTATTTCGAATAATTACCCTAGTACCACCTGCATTTAAAAGAAAGGAACCATCACAGTTAATTTTGACTTTTTGAGATTGTCATGTATTGGTGAAATTCATTTTACGAGAGCATTTCTATAATTTGGGATGCCTTCAAATAGATCATGCTTTAGATAACTAGTTGTAAAAGTTAAAATTCTGTTCACGATGATCATGGGGGTAAGCTGCCTAATCTTATGCTACCTAGTATTTCTAGAGTACCAGATGAACCAAAATGTACTGGCAATCAAAGCTCTATTGTAATTCTACATTGGAGATGATGTGATAGAAAAATGGAGCCAATTGCCAAATACCCAAGAGTCCCTTGTAGAAAAATCAATTCCAGAATTAGTGGAGAGGGTATTTCAAATAGCAGTGGAATAATTACAAGAAAAAAAAAGAGATGATCAATAGTTTTAAGAAATACACAACAGAGAATACAAGTAATAGATTGGGAGATGCCAAGATGGTTTAATTGAGTTTTGCTAAGAATTATGGCATGTAGAAGTTTTCAAAGAAACAACTTAACTTTGAGCGCAGTGTGTAAATTTCACATAATATTCTAGCAAATTTGATGGTTAGAAGGGATAAGTTTATGATTTCTAAGGAATAGGTAGGCAGATTTGATGGTAACATCATCCAGAGTCATTCATCCAATAATAGGTATCATCATTAGGCTGGATATGAAGGTCAATCATCTTAATGGATTCCATCATTTAAAGAACAAATAAATCCAAACAAGCAGATAAATTCCAAGATTGGTTTTAAATAAAAGTATTCACATCAGCAACAACAGAATCAATAACATCCACATTAATATAAGTTGACTTGCAATTACCCTTAATTGTGAACCCAACCAATCATAATTATTAATATCCATGAAACTAAGTCGGCTCAATCTCAAATCGGTTCTACAATTTATTATTTTGGTTGAACTCAATTACTTAATGTGCGATGAAACAAATGTTCTAGAAGAACTTAAGAACATCGTAATAAAAGTAATGAAGGATCTTACTAAGTAGACATGATTGCGACTGAAGTGATTTTTCTCAATCTTTCTTGATCTTCTAAAAAGATTGGATCTCCTCTACAGCTCTTTTTTTTTCCTTTTCTTAAACAAAGATAAGAAATCACAATATGTGATAATACTATGAATTGAACCCTAGATCTCTAGACAACTTACAACATGTTATCACCACCTGTGCTACCCACAATTAACCTCTACAGCTCCTTCTTAAAGGCTCTACTTAGACTACTTTGATGAGAAAAAGGAATTTTTTTTTTTCTCAACATGTGTGTAAAAGGGGCCTAGCCTCAATATATATAAGCAATCAAATCCGACCCTTCATCATAAGCCACCATAAATATGGCCTACACTTTTTTTTACAATAAACTAACCACACTAATCGGGCTTAAGTGTCACGAGCTCAAGTCGAATGAATCAAATTAAATTGATTGAGCTCATAGACATATCAAAATTGGATCATAAAATTAATTCATTTTCATTAAATCAAACCCACAATTGATCGTAGTCCATAATTAAAATATTTAAAATTAAACAAATATAATAATATTAATAAATATGGTAAATTACACGGAGCTCCCCTCGACTATAGTCATTGTGCGCAAAAATTACATAAACTACCAAGTGTGCATGGAGCCCCCATCGACTACACTTTTGGCTCGAAAAGCTCCCATCCATTAGCTCGCACGTTAGTCACTTAATGGTAAAAGTCACTCGTGCGCAAAACCCCCCTCCGACCCCTTCAATATAAATTAACTTTAAAAGTACCCCGTGAGGAAAACCCCCCCGACCCATTCGACTCTCCACCCCAGCGACATTGGCGACCATGACGATTGAACCCTAATTGTCCAAATTTTTTAATCAACGAGGAACCCTAATCGTCCACAGAAGGAAGACACCAAAGATACAGTTGGTGCAACATGGCGAATAGCGACACTACGTAAGTTTTAGGGCTTTTTTCAATTTTAGATTAGCTTTGAGATTATCACATCAGATATCTAGTTTAGGGCATTGAGATTAGTTTACTTTCATTATTTAGTGCATTGAGATTAGGACATTTTTACTGCATTGTTTCGAGATTGCTTTACTTGTGCATTTTTTATAGTTTACTACGTTGTTTACTGTATTGTTTAGGGCATTGTTTACTGTATTATTTAGTGATTGTTAATTTCAATTTTAAATAATTTAGTTTAGTTTACTGATTGTAAGATATTGTTTTATTATTAACTTCAATGCAAAAGATAATGTGGGGTTACTGTATTGTTCTTTATTGTCAGTGTTTTTTGTTTCATGTTCTTGGTATGATACTGCATTGTCATATGGGTGGGACCAATACAGCTTTGTATTTTTCAGGTTTTACCCCATTCTAGAGGGGATAATTCCCTTGAACTTGTACATGGGCGAGGAGATTGTTTTGAGGCCAAAGTCTCAATATAAAGATGGGGAAACTAAGAAACTATGGTAAGATCCTGATTTATTATCCATCACACACCTTTGCAAAAGATGTGAAGAAAGTTTATGGCTACCCAAATGCAACACATTTCTGGTGAAAGTTTGGGGATGAGCCTTTTGATGTACTTAGACCTTTCTTAGGTGATAAGGATGTTTTGACTGTGCTGAAAGAACTACATGGGAACAATAATATTAATAATATTTTAACTACAAGAGGGGATGTGGATAATTTCGACGCGAGTCCACTGAGGTCAACTTTGGACTTATTAACAATATTTTAACTAATTAATTAATATTAATCTACATCATTTTCATTAATTTAAATAATTAACCTACCATTATTAAATATTAATCTAACTAAATTAAACTAAAAATTAATATAAACTCTAAAAATTAATCTAAATCCTAAAAATTAATCTAACAAATTAAACAATTAATTAAATAATTAATTAACAATTTAAAAAATAAATCTAAAACTACGATTTTCGGCGCCGGAGTACAGTGTCCGAACACTGTGTCTGGACACAGTACAAGCTCCAGCGGCGGCCATCGGCCGTCCGCCACCGGCCGAAACCCTAAAAATAAGGTTTCGGTCGGATTTCCTGAAGGCTGGGCGGCGAGGAATACCTGAAATCGGCGGTCGAGGACGGACGACAGCGTCGGCAGCGACAGCTCGGTGGCATCGGCGTCGACAACGGCGGTGAGAGGCGGGAGGAGGAGGCAGCGACAGCAGTAGGAGGAAGAAGGGGCGGGCGCGATCTGCGACCTATATAAAATTATCAGCAATGGCTCACTCGCCCGTTAGAAAGCCATTGTTGATAAGTTATCATCAGCAACGGCTCACTTGTCCGTTAGCAAACCGTTGCTGATAATTAAAATTATCAGCAACGACTCGCATGTCTGTTAGAAAGCCGTTGCAGATACAACATATCTGCAACGACTTGGGCGGCCGTAAGAATGCCGTTGCAAATAGCAACGGCTTGAGCGACCGTTGCTGATAGCCGTTGCTGAAGACTCAATTTTTAGTAGTGGTTGATCGAGTGTTATGACGGTTGGAAGTGATTCCTGTATTACCTACTTGAAGATATAGGTTCAATTGAAGAGAATGGCTGAACTTTTATGTCAGATCAACAAAATGTAAGTATTATAGACCAGTCCCTGTTAAGTGTTTTATTGTTTTGGGGGGCATTGCACACACAACTATAGTTTAGGGGGGTCTTGCGCACACAACTATAGTTTAATTATTATGTGTTTTTATTGTTTAATTACCTCTCCAAATATATGTAACATGGTTTGAAATCAGTGTTGGAGGAGGTAGGGGTTGATCATAGAATATGTGTAAGACATTTATATGTCAACTTCAAGAAGAGTCATCCTGGCAAGACTTCAAAGGATGAGCTCTGGAATGCAGCAAGGGCAACAATATTTAATAGTTTCAAGGCTTATATGAAAAGAATAAAAAATATAGACCAATCTGCATTTGACTGGTTGATGAGAAAACCTCCAAGAAAGTGATCCAGACATGCCTTTAGAGAAAGAACCAAGAGTGATATGCTATTAAAAAATATTGCAGAGATATTTAATGGATTCATACTGGAGGCACGTGACAAGCCAATATTGACTATGTATGAGATGATTAGAAGGATGTTGATGAAGAGGCTAGTTGCTAAGAAGGAGAGTATGATGAATTATTCTGGTCCAATAACTCCACGTGTTCAGTTGAAATTAAAGTCAGCAAAGAAGGATGTTCCCCTATCCATGATAGCTTGCTTTAGAAACCTTCTAATTGAAGCAAATCATGTGAGAGATGGACGATAGGTAGTTGACCTCAAATATAGTACATATAGTTATGGGAAATGACAACTTACTAGCATTCCATGTGGGCATGCAATTTCTTGTATATACAGGTTGGTTTTGACATTTTTTCCTTATATTTATTATTAACTTTGATTGTTATGTGTATTAACTTGATTGTTTCAATGGTATTGACAGTGTTGGGAACATACCTGAAAACTATGTACATCAAGGTATTACAAAGACTATTTTATGAAGGCATTCTCAACATTTATAAAACAAATTCTAAGCGAAAAAGATTGGCCACATGAGGATCATGCACCCATTGGTCCTCCAACATGTAATGTACTGCCAGGGAGACCAAGAAAACAGAGAAAGAGGGTAGCAGATGAACCTATCAATCCTCACAAGGTTACTAGAAGAGGACAAATCCTTAAGTGTGGAAATTATGGATATCCATGACATAATAGTAGAAGATGCAAGGGTCCAGTAAATCCTAACCAGACAAGGGGAAGGAGAAAGACTACATCTTCAGCTCAACCGTCATCAGCTACACCTTTCAGCAAGTCTCAATCATATTCAGCTAGGCCAAGTAACATGTCTCAACCATCTTCAGGTGAGCCAAGCTCTCAGCTATCATTAAGGATGTCTCAACCATCATTCAGAATGTCTCAGCAACCTTTCAGCATGTCTCAACCAACACCATCAACATTTGACACCTTTCAACACCAACAATAATTTAGCATATCTCAGCCAACAAATTTTGGGACAGCTCAGCCAACAAACCTTGGGACAGCTCATAGAATGAAGAAAAAAATATGTGCTAGAAAAAGGACCATGATGTAAATGTTTGTATACTATACGTTTTCACTTAGTGGATCATGATGTAAATATTTGTATAATGTTTTCAGTTTGGTGTAAACTGAATGTTTCAGCTTTTTTGTTTAAGTATGGTGTAAACTGAATATTAATACTTTTTTTGTTTAAGTATGGTGTAAACGGAATGTTTCAGTATTATGTGAATGATATTAACAGTATTATGTGAATTAGTGTGAATGATGTTTCAGTTTTGTGTATTAATAGTATTATGTGTATTAGTGGATTCACATTGGAAAAATTGATAACAGTATTATGAATGATGTTATGTGTATGAATGATGATTGTGTATTCAAACGGATAATTCAAACTGATACAAAGTGATAATTCAAAGGGTCTGATACATATATGATAAAGTGCAGTTTTACTGCATAGATTACAACATCTTATTTGAAAGATAAACCTACAACAAAAGCAATAAAAATAAAGGCTACAACTACAATTGATAGCAGCTTAAATTCTCTGTCCTTCCCAGATTCAATTTGCAGTATCAATTCTTTGTTCTTTATCTCTAATTGCTGCAACTCATCAATCTTCTCGATCAAAGTCTTGTTTTGTTCAGTTAAAACTATATTCCTTTCAAGCAGATATTCAAATATGACATTGCGATCTTCCAACTTTGAGCATTTCTTGGGAGGGTCTACCAATTCGAAGTAACTACAATGTGGATCACCAATCTGTACATGTAGCAATTTAAAATTAGGGATTTACCTGAGATTGATTCAAAATTAGGGATTTAAACACTAACCAATTTTGCGGGACATCCAAAAAATCGCCTTCCTGCGTTGGCGTCAGTGCTTGCTGTCTTCAATGGAGAAATCATTCTACAGTAACAATATCTCACACCCAACCTATTGTTACCGCCTGAGCTGCTGCCTGCACTAGTAGAGCCTGAAGTTCGCATCTTCCCCAGTAGATCCTTGGCGTCTTCCTTCTGTGGATGATTAGGGTTCCTCGTTGATTAAAAAGTTCGGCATTTGGCTCTTGATATGAATGATTAGGGTTCAATCGCCATGGTCGCCAATGTCGCTGGGTTGAAGAGTCAAAGGGGTTGGAGGGGGGGGTTTTCGCACGGGGTACTTTTAAAGTTAATTGTATCGAAGGGATCGGAGGGGGAGTTTTGCGCACGAGTGACTTTTACCGTTAAGTGACTAATGGGCGGGCTAACAGATGAGGGCTTTTCGAACCAAAAGTGTAGTCGAGGGGGGCACAATGCACACTTGGTAGTTTAGGTAGTCTTTGCGCACAATGACTATAGTCGAGGGGAATTCCGTGTAATTTACCCTATTCTTACAAGTCAAGCTATAATGAATGTTGAATTAAATTATCCTTTCTATCTATGATAGTGAATAGTATGTTAAAGTGGAACCTGCATAAGTTAATGGATTAGATTAGAAGTCGAAGATACACTAAAAATAAATAAAATTTCGACGCTATTTAAAAGGAAAATAAAAGTGTTGAAATTATAATTCTGACTCCTCTGAATAGGTTTAAATTAGAGTAAAAAAATTATAGAGAAACAACATAGATAGTAACACCTATAATAGGTGTCACTCGGGCAGCGACTGCGCTAGGCAAACCTTGCCCTGACGCTGCCACGCTAGGCAGCGTCAATCGGAGCCCCTTCTGATGACCACCTTGTCGACAACCAAGACTGCAAGCAGTCTGCCAGCTAACACTCTGACGATCCGACGACCACGAACTCAAATAAAAGAAATTGCAAAAAACATGAATCACATCAATCTCGAGAAAAATCGTAGGATCATAGATCAAACAACAACAAGGATCCAAGCACGAAGAAGACGATGCAAACGATGTGAAACAACATGATTCAACCACGAAACAAACGATCTGAGATTTCCGATTCGATACAAGAAAAATACGTCAAAAATCAACGAAAACCCTGTGACATAGGGGCAACGACAAGAATCAAGAATTGGGGGGGAAAGGCCTAAATCCACTCACCTCTTTGGAGAAGACGGAAGGGAAGAACACGCGCAGGGTCTTCTTTCAATTGACGCCGACGAACTTGCGGAATTCCGGCTCCGGCGGCTCCTCCTTCTCCTTGGCGGTGCCTTCTCTCCTCTCTCCTTTGCCTCTCGGGAAGCGGGCAGCTAAACCCCTAGCTGCACGCCCATGATCTAATTTATAGACCATGGTTGGGTTCAAATGACCAAAATACTCCTACTTAAGTTATCCGACTTAAATAGCTCATATCTAATCTGTTCTAACTCTGATTTGAGTTCCGATTGAACCACTAAATTCATCTCGAGACCCTCTATCATCCTAGTATGCTAAATCACCGAAATATGGCAAATAAAAAAAATTCTAAATTTTTCTCTGTATTAAATACTTACCCGGGTCTAATCCCGGAGCTTTCCGCCAATCCACGCTAACTCGGCCTATGGTCCCCCGCTCAAGAATAAAATATTTTTATTAAAATTTTGGGCAGGCTGTCGATTTTTGTCCTCCGCTTCCGATTCACTCACGAGTCATGGCTTCTTGAAATGGTTGCATTGAAGATCCCACGTATTGTCCCACGTTTGATGACTGAATCCCATGGTCGTCCAACAATCGCGCCAGGATTGTTGAATGCTTGCGTCATTCAGCGGCATCAACGACCTTGTGAGCTAGGCTTTCGTTTGAAAACTAAATCACAAATTTGGCTTTAATATGATTGTCGCCGCCATGTTCTGATGCCTCTTTGCACACCGTGCATCGATATCAATAGTCACGGTTGCAAACCACGCTCCAAAATCATCTGTTATGGCTTCCAATCCTTGCTCTGATACGAACTGTCATGGACCGATTGATTTGGGCAGCAAATCATTCATGCGGCTCCCTTGCTTCGTGTGCAAGGCATCAGCCTTCCGTCCCAGATCGCTCTCCCTGACTTGAGACCGTGGGGCATGCATTTATCATCATAGCAACCTCTCGGCCCATGTCCGTGCAACCAAAAGATCATATTGGTTGAATGACTTTGATTGCATTAAGTAAAACATTTACATGACTATGGGCATAAGAAAATGGAAAATCAGATGTAGGAAGAGCTCCGCGGGTTGTCTTAGGCTACATCGAGTGGTCACACGTTCATATGGGCAGTTTGTTCGTCTCCGCCTAAGGCAGTCCACTATTGTGCCAGTGATCCCTTACACTATACTTGTGACCCTTACCCCCTTTTGTCACCCATGGGATTCCCAAAAGCACGAGCAACATGATAAAATCGCAACCAGCCGAGATAAAAGTTTTCCATGGCCATGCAGAATATAGAATTTTTGCTCCGCTTAGCTGCAATGCTTCGTTTAATGTTCTGCTCAACGTCCATTGCTCCGCTCACATAGGGCAATAGCCACGACCAACCATGGCTAGCAAAACGAAGCAGTTTTGCCCAGTTTGCCCAGCCATGTGCTAAGACGGTGCAAGATGTGCGCAACGACCATTTTATAATTATTTAATTACAGAAATATCAATATGTCGCATCAAGCACCGAATGATCTTGAAATACATCCAAACTTACACCGAGTGACCCCGAGCACCTAGGGGTTATTACAAGACTTACTACTTAAAAAAAAAGTTAAAATTATATGTACACAATATTACGTATTTACAAACATGTAAAAAAAATGTTTCGTCATGATAAGGCATTCCTCGGTCAATTCAAAAAATCCCTAACAATCCAATTGAATTAGCACCTACAGTCTCCACCTCTCCTGTCAGTATCACCCATCGTAATCCATATAACATGATTAATGATTAGAGCACACGCTAACCCAAAAGCAATATGAATGGGAAATTTAATCTTACTTGGATACTTTTACTATTACGATAAATAATATTCTAATCATTTGATTATGTCACCCAATAAAATAGGATATATCATGGCATAAAAAACGAGAGTGGATTGAATAAAATTTTTATTTGATATATATTGAATTTAATATTGTATTCATTTTTATTTTTTCTAATCTTATCTCTTTTAATTTAGGCACCAAATTAACAAGTAAAGAATTAATATATTTATTATCATATTTTAGGTAATTTTTCATTCTCTTTTATCTCCAATCGCACGTGCTCTTATACCAAAAAAGAAATAGAAACAATAGAGCAAATGATACCTCAAATTAATCCAAAAATATCTTTAATAACTAAATTATGTTCTAAAATGCCCACAATTTTACGTAATAACATCGAATGCATCCAAATAAGTACATGGACACGGTGAGTGCGTCCTCTTTGTCGTCACTAAAAATAGAGGCAGCTCCAAATACCATCACGTTCTGCAACGGTCATCTCTCGCGGGCCCCACTGTTAATTTCCTTTCCTTTGTTTTCTTAACGGTTTCTTGTTCTCTAAGCTCGAATTAATTTCCATTTATGTTCTCAATATTCCATTCTCACATTCATATGTAATTAATTAATTAATGGAGAGTACAATTATTCTCAAATTTTAATTAATTATACCGACAAAACAATAGTACAAGTGGACAATAGCAAAAGAATGGTGGGTGTAAAAGTAAAAAACCGAACCTGTCTTGTGGTCCTACGAGGACGCGTATACTGGCAGAGAGTAATAGAGAACAAAAAGCATGTTTTCTCTTGTCTGATTTAGTTTCTTTTTCAAATTATATTTATAAAATTTTATTTATTTTAAATGGATTAATTTTTATCCTGATTAATTTTAATTAAATTTCTATTCAATTGCCAAATAAATAAATTACTATGAAAATTATTTTTTAAAATTATCAATTAATTGAATAATTATATTTTGTACTTATAGATTGAAGCGATAATGCGACCGAACATGCTTAATTTTATTGGACCATATTGGCAAAATTGGTTCAGTATTCAATCACATATATCATAGCTCTTTGACAAACACTGAAATATGCTTATGAAATGATCACAAAATCAAAAGGAAAAAAGAAAAGAATTATGATAATAAAGGATAAGAGCGCCCTGTACCATCCTTTAATGGTCCCTAAAAACTTGTCATCTTCATGGCTATCAATTTCAATTTTTGTATTACTATAAATATTTTGAAAATTCGGTTTTCTATTATTCCAACCTCAAGAATTTGAAGTATGCAATATAAATTAATTACCGATTAAGACACAAAAAATATTATATTTTGATATTCATAAAAGGAAAAAAATAGTTTTAGTTTTAGCGATGGTTAATTATAAAAAGGAAATTTGATATTAAAATTACTAAAAGCTGAATTTAAAATTTGAGAGATTAAATTAATTTCTTTAAACTTTTACGACTATAAATTGAAACTCCACTAAATTATGAAAAATAGAATTAAATTAAAATTACTACTTAATTTATAAATATTATGAGTGGATGTCATGCAAAATGAAAAGATAGCTAGCATAGAATAAACTCAGTTCATGATGTTGTGAATTTAATGATTAATAAAAAGCTATAACCAGTTATTAATTATATCATTCTCATTCCTCCTAAAACTTGTACCGGAAGCTGATAAAATACTTGGAATGCATATTGACAAATTATTTCAGGCCATAAATTTACATAATTTATAATTACAAAAAAAATCAGCTGAATATGCTTCCTCTTCAGTGCAGCTCTATAAATCCTCCCTAATTCTCCTCACACGCTCTCTGCCATTGCTAAGGGGGGAAGAAGAAAAGCTTCGGAAGAGAGAGTGAGAATGGAGGGGAAGGAAGAGGATGTCAGAGTTGGAGCCACCAAGTTCCCAGAGAGGCAGCCGATAGGCACGGCGGCTCAGAGCCATGAGAAGGACTACAAGGATTCGCCGCCTGCTCTCCTGTTTCACCCGGCGGAGCTCAAGTCGTGGTCCTTCTACAGGGCCGGGATCGCCGAGTTCGTCGCCACCTTCCTCTTCCTCTACATCAGCATCCTCACCGTCATGGGCGTCAACCAGAACAGCTCAAAGTGCGCCACCGTCGGCATCCAGGGCATCGCCTGGTCCTTTGGCGGCATGATCTTCGCTCTCGTCTACTGCACCGCCGGCATCTCCGGTACGTACGCATGCACTGTTTTATCTCTCTTCCTCTCCGTCTGTGGAGGAGGAGGAGGACTAGACCAATTAATCGATGCTGTCTGTTGGCGATGCAGGCGGGCATATCAACCCGGCGGTGACCTTCGGGCTGTTCTTGGCGAGGAAGCTGTCGATGACGAGGGCCGTCTTCTATATGGTGATGCAGTGCCTGGGCGCCATCTGCGGCGCCGGGGTGGTGAAGGGGTTCCAGAAGAGCGTCTACATGAGCAACGGCGGCGGCGCCAACGTCGTCGCCTCTGGATACTCCAAGGGCGGTGGGCTCGGGGCCGAGATCGTGGGCACCTTCATCCTGGTCTACACCGTCTTCTCAGCCACCGACGCCAAGAGGAACGCCCGGGACTCTCACGTGCCGGTATAAGTTTTTGACCTTTTTGTTCAATATATATATTATTGAAATTTTAATTTTAATTTCTGATTATAATTTCTCTCGTGTAATAAAATTTATATATATAGATTTTGGCTCCTTTGCCTATCGGATTTGCTGTCTTTCTAGTTCACCTAGCAACCATCCCAGTCACCGGCACCGGCATCAACCCGGCTCGGAGCCTCGGAGCTGCCATCATCTACAACAGGGAACATGCTTGGGATGACCATGTATATATGATTTCCATTATTTTAGAAAATGATTGAATTTAATTTTGAAATTATAATTACTTAATTAAACTTGTTTTAATTAATTTTCTCAATAATTAATTATATATCGCAGTGGATCTTCTGGGTTGGTCCCTTCGTCGGTGCTGCGCTGGCAGCCATCTACCACCAGTTGGTCATCAGAGCCATTCCATTCCACAACAAATCCTAATTAGCAAGCATATGGAGATCATCATAGCATGTAATAGTATCATGGGCAAGATTCGTGCACTCCTTTAAAATTCCTTGTTGTGTTCTTAATTTGGTTCAACTGCTGTGCATTCGATATGCTTAACTAAAACCTGTTGTGTGCAATGAACTCTAGCTATTTTCTTCTGCTGGCTAAAAACTGTGATTTGGCTGTGCATGTTTGTTTTTTTATGGCTTGTGAGAAGACAAAAAGAATGAAGGAAAAATTAATAAAAGAAATTGGAAAGGGAAAAAGGACAGGCGTATATAGGATAGAACAGAGCATATCTGGTCGGCGCATGGAGAGGACAATTATTGATGAGATGGTAGGAGATAAGTATTTGGATGGCTGCAGAGTGGTACATATGAGTGTAATAATTATCATGTACGTGTGTTGATGAATTTTATTTGGCTCATGTGGCTTGTATTTAGAGGTGTCAATAGGTCGGATCCATTTATAGGTGGCATGAATGGAAAACGAGTGCCCGCCCAAGGGATGGTCTACGCTCGTCCCTTGGGCATGTTAGCACGGCCCGCGTGTGTACCATGCTTAAAAGCATGACATGCGTGCCGAGCTCAACACGGTCGGGAGGCTGGCACTAGCGCATGCCTAGGCCTGCATGCGTCAGTGCTCATGACATCGACCTAGTTAGCCGATTGGCGTTGGCTCAGATCGAGTCCGAAGGGGCGGGGCCGCGTGCTGAGCTGAGTTGCTCTTTCAGACATTCAGGTCATGTCAAGTACGTGCCAACAAGCAATGAATCTGTCTAGGCACGATCCATTGTCATGTCTATTTTTTTTATTAACAAAAATAGAAAATCATAATAGATGATCATACTAGGATTTGAACCATAGATCTCTAGACAATATACAAGATGTTGCCCCCACGTCTATTTGAATTTATTGATTTACCGAATGATATGAAATTATATGATCAAATTGTGACATCTTAAAATTATTTCTATGACTATATATAAAAATAATTAAATCCCAGCGTAATGGTAAATTAAGTTTTTTTTTTTTTAAAAGTTTAAATGATACAAAAATATAAATATAAAATAATTTAGGTCATCAACTAATCAATTTTTTTAAAAGTGACTTTATAATTCAGCCATTATAAAGCGTAAACGCGATAATATATGCACAAGACGTATTACAAAACGTATAAAGACATATAAAAAAGATGTACAAAATACTATAATTAGGAATTAAACTCAATACTTAGGCAACATACACAAATGCTACTATCATTTGAGTACAAGTTGGTTCAATCATCAACTTACAATGATACGGTGACATTTGTAATTGAAATAACAAAGATGATTTTATAGCTCGTACGTAATTAAGAGGATAGCATTGTTATTATCAAAAAGGAAAGATGGCATGTGTATAATAAAAAATAAAATAAAGAGACCTGAGAAATCACATTTGCAATGAATGACTTAACACCTTCAGACTTATTGTCAGGTTTACACTCAGAGTGTTTTTAAACAGCATAATTGGTATACCATCTCTTGCTCCTTCTGCAATAACTCTAAGTCGTATTTGATATCCCATATAAATATTTTGTATAATATTAAAAGAATATTATATAATATTTAAGAAATATATTAACTAATATATGCACTAAAAATAGTACCTCATAAACTATTATAAATTATATTAGTAATACACTCCAAAAGCTCCTCATTAGTAATTAGCCTGCACTAAAATTTTCAATATTTTGGATACCCATTTTATCTTCGATCAAAAATTAAAAAATATATAAAAATATATAAAAATAATTTTAATTTATGAGATATTTTTAATAATAAAATATATTATTTATTAATTTTATATTATATTATTATAATTATACGACATATAATATAATATTATAATGTATTGTATTATATATTATATAATATAATATAATATATAATATAATATAATATATATTATATTATACAAGTTAGTCAATACAGATTGATCCGTACAGACTAGTACATGTATGCACTAAATACTGTATAATAATAATATAATACAGACTAATACTATATAATGTATCAAACGGTCTAAAGCTTTTAAATATAAAAATTTTGCAGTAGCCATCTATTCTTTGCTGATGATACTCTAATTGTCATCCAAAGTTCAATCTTATATACATTTGAGAGAGGTGTGGAATCTGTATTATAGTATTACACATAAGAAAATTAACGATAGAAAGTCTGAACTGTTCCTTGCAAGCAGTTACTCAACTAGGATTAAAATTGAAATCGGTAGTATTTTTGGCATTAAGGAGGAACGTTTTTAAATTAAATATTTAGGAGCTTTTGATTTTTGAACTCTTATGAACTTTATTCCAATTGATACATTGTCAACAATGTGAATTTGTTGGTGACAATATGTTGAACGTTACCTAAAGATTTAGGATTTGAATCTTAGTATGATTATTTATTGTGATTTTTTATTTTTGTTAAGAAAAGAAAAAAAAAAAGTGTGCTTAAGGAGCGCAACAAAATAACAATGAATTTTTTAAGGTGTTCAATTAATAAAAATATGGTTTTTATTTAGGTGTGGTTTGGTTGATTACAAATAGGTATCCAAGGTTTGCAGTATTAACTTAATTATGTTCTTTGGTTAACTGCAATTGCAGCATTTACCTCTTGCGGATTGCAATTAGATGGTGCAAGTGAGGCTACAGCCCAGAAAGCCCATAAACTTTATTTGCAGCCTTCAAAAATTAAGGCATTGCCTATAATATTATGGCTCTCGTGTCCCGTGTATACATTTTGTCGGTCTCAACTTCACCTTGACATCCTCTCGCACTAGTCGTGCCTTCTGCTCCTAGTCTCGAGCTGCCTCCCAATTTCCCTCCGATTGCCATCATGCTTCTCCAATGCTCCACTGCCCTACTCGACTGTAATACTTGAAGAACAATATGTGCACTACCACCCTCATTCCTTTTTGTTTGCTCACGTGATAGGTGTATGCAGGGTTGCATACTAGGCTTCAAAAGGCCTAACTAGGCCATGTTTGATAAATTATCATGTAGCAAGGGCCCAAATGGACTACTATTGGGCTCCAAGGCCCGTGAAAATATGGCTCATTCTAAATAGTATTGGTTCAACATAGTTTAATCAAATTAAAAATTGATTCAATTATAATTTTATCAAATCAACTCCGATTTGAATTCGGTCAAATTTGTTGGACTAGTTCGGACTCAATTTGAGTCAATATCCAATAGGGTTAGATATATCTCCACTATAGCTTGGCACCCGCTGGTATGTAACTCAGCATAGACTTGGCTAAGCTCTTGTGTAGTCGTTAATATACATCATCACGATCGAGTTAAATATTATATATGATCTATAGCAAAATTAGTCATGTAAATTATTGCTTTCTTAATTCCCAACCTGATTTTTGCTCCATAATTTATAAAGAGTGAATGAAGATAGAATACAACATTTAAGTAAACAAAGGTGCACTCCGTTGAGTGTAGCTTCTTTGAAGTTGTGCTTCGTAGTCATTCTCTATTTGTAAATTACAACTTCTATTTGTAAACGATCAAACGCTTGCAAATAGAAGTTACAAGTTGCAAGTGTACTAACAACTTTCATTTGCGGTCAATCTAGGATTTCGAATATTTTTCATTTTTCATTTATGTTGCATTGATCAAGGATTTCAGTGATGTTGCATTGGTCTAGGGCTTCACTGATGTTGCATTGATCTAGGGCTTCATTGATGTTGTGTTGATCTATAGCTATGTTGCTCACTGTAAATTTCAGTCAAAACTAAAAAAATTTCATGTTGTTTTCATTTTCATTAGCTATGTTGCTCATTGTAAATTCTTACCATATGTTACTATTAATATTTGTTATTACCATTTGTTTTGTTAATTCACTATTAATTCACTATTAGTTTGTTAATTTATTGTTATAACAGTACATATGATTTTTTATTGGTTTGTATCTATGGTTTTTTAATCAATTGTTTCATTATCTATACTGTTTCATTGGTTTGTATTTGTGGTTTGTATCTATGTTATTAGTTTATCAGTTTATTAATATGTTTATGATATTAGTATGTTTGCTGTTATCAGTTTGTTATGTTTATACTATCAGTATGTTTGCTGATTATGCTTGTTGTGATGTTTATGCTATCAGTTTATCAGTTTACTGATTCATGCTGAGTTTATTTGTAGGGTTATTTGATGTAGTTTATTTGTAGGATTATACAGATATAGGGTTTTGTTATCTGATTATTTCTTTATCTGATTGTTTCATTATACAGATCGAACATAAAAGTTGATATAATATGACTGATATAATTATTTATCAGTTAATACCAGCTTTTGTTTATGCTAATAATAAAGTATTTGGTTATTGAATCAAGTAGTTTTTATGTTTATCAGTAGTATTTAACTGTATAAAAAGATGTATCAATCTATATTAGACATCCTGCATGATGTTGCTTATGGTTAGTATATTTATGTAACTGTTTTATATATTGTTCAACTTTTTTATATTGCTTATGCATGGTTAGTATATCACTGTTGTTATCAGTAGCTTATAAATATATTTTCAAGTAGATATAATAAGTTGAACATATGGGTGGTCATCCGAATCCAAGAAAAAAGTCAGAGATCTGGCCAAAGAATGCCACAAAAGAATTTTTGTACCTCTTGCATAATAGACAAACTGAATGAGGCAATCTCAATTTTGATAAGACTGTATGAGAATATATTAGTAAAAAATTGGAGGAGAATTGTAGAACTAATTACGGGGTGGAGAAATGTAAGTCCAAAAAAACACGGCTTCTTTGTTTATATAAGCATTTCTAAGAGTTGATTAACCACACTGGGGTCACATGAAATCCTGACACGGGAAAGATTGATGCCGATGAACAGTGTAGAACTCATCGGTATGTCTTTATGTATTTAATGAATGAGGTTGAGTTAGTTGATTTTAGAATTTTTTTTCGTGTGCAGAAAGAAACGACAAAAAGTTATTTCAAACCTTTTAAGAATGGGCTACCACCACACTATAATTTGATGGAATTGATATTTCAAAATCATTCCGCAACTGATGGGATGACCCGATCATCAACACAGCCCCATTGAATTCGGATGAAGAGCGTATGTTAGAGAATGAATATTTGGATCCGGATGCACGTGGGAAGGAGCCCTTAGTGGAGGAAGATGATACTGATAGTGTTGAGGAGGTAGATAGACGTCCATCTATTTCCTCAGCGGCAATAAAAGAGGTAAATCATCGATGAGATCAACTGTAGAATAAGAGAAGAAAAAGTTGTATAAACTTATTTCAAATCACTATGCAGTCCGTCGAAGTGATGCCGCTTTAGTGTACACATCACCCCCGGATCCATATAGCGTCCCAAATTATGTTGGACGCATTACTAGTGTGGAAGGGCTACCCGAAGCTCACTTGTTTAAGACAATGACTTACTTGATTGAGCATCTAGATGCTCGACCACTTGTTATGTCATTGAATGACGAACAACTCAAGAAATGGATGCAAAGTTTACATGGGTGACACATTATTTTATTTTTTATGATGCCGAATTGAACTATGTGTGTAACCATACTTTATTTTATTTGTTTTCATGCTTTGGTTATGAACTAAATAATGTATTTCTAGTTTGTTTACTTTCATGCATTATATTATTATACATTATGTTTTACTTATTTTTTAATCATCGTAGAATCGATCATCAACCAACACATACATCTTATAGCGATGAAGAAATTTTCGATGACGTGGTATTATTACTCATGTTGGATATATTGGATAAGTTGGATGAATTAGAAAACTCAATCCCAAGAAGAGCAGTGCGTACTTCAATTTTGAGAGGTGTAGACTATGTGCAGAAGTTAATACATAGTCCTGTATGATGCTACGAGAACTTGCGTATGGAGCCAAGTCTACTCCTTAGATTATGCACCGATCTTAGGAGACTTGGCTTAGAAGACCAAAATATATATGTGGAGGAAGCAGTTGCAATGTTCTGATATACACTTTGTCATAATGAACGAGTTCGAGTGGTTGCGGAGCGCTATTAACACTCAACTCAAACATGTCACAAGTGGTTTAAGTTGACACTTGCAGCGGTTCTTAGGTTGGGGACAGAAATTATCAAACCTCGAGAACCTCGAACTGTTCAACCTGAAATTGAATGACATCCTAGGTGGTTCTCTTATTTTAAGGTAAAATCCTTTCCTAGTCCTACATTCGTGGTTGTGCTTATATATTTCATTGTTTGATTGTGCTTATATAAATGTGTGATTGTGCTTATATAAATGTGTGGTTAATATTATGTTTTGGTTGTTTTGAGATAATGAGCAAACTATGTTTTGGTGGACTATGAATTGGAGGCAATCACCAACTAATGGTGATACACATTTTCCTTCATAGTCCTATATTCATACAACTGATGTAATATTATCTTGCCTTGGCTGCTATAATTATGTTCTATTGCTGTTAATGGTTGCTGGACTTGGCTGCTGTAATTATGTTCTATTGCTGTTAATGGTTGCTGGACTTGGCTGCTGTAATTCTGTTCTATTGAAGATGTTTGTTGCTGTTAATGGTTGATGGAGATATTGCTATTGTGAAGCCATTGAATTTAACTACTTTGTATAACTACTTTGAAGATGTTCTGTTGTAAATGAGGTGTTAGTATAGCTACTAGATGAAGCTACTTTATTAACAGTTGCAAAATATGAAACAACGATATATTAAATTACTGTGTAGATGTTCTGAATTGAAGCTACTTTGTATAGCTACTAGATGTTCTGAATTGAATGTATTACTGTGTTCGTTGATATATTAAATTGCATGTCAAATATGAAACGATGGTATGCCAAACGATAACAAAAAAGATAACGTATGAAACGACGATATGCCAAAAGATAACCTATGAAACGACGATAATATCCGTGAGTGTATGAAAAAAAAATACATGTATGAACAAAAAAAAAAAAACTTACCTTTACTCAACGT
The DNA here is from genome assembly GCA_034359265.1 of Canna indica. NCBI lineage: Eukaryota > Viridiplantae > Streptophyta > Magnoliopsida > Zingiberales > Cannaceae > Canna > Canna indica. Next base: position 11,154,406 of record CP136894.1, on the reverse strand, counting down.
TATGTTTATGACTTACCCTATACTTAACGTATTTATGACTTATACTATACTCAATTTATTTATGACTTATCCTATATACATACCATAATAATTTGAACATGGACTTATATTGGAATGACAAGCATATTCATAGAATACATACCATATATTATTTAAGTCATTAATAAATAATTTTTATGATATATTTTTTATCATCGTGTTCAATTTATATCAGCGTATTCATAATTTTTGTATTTATTAATAGTTATTAATAATTAGTAAATAAGATTGAAATAAATTATTATATTTATTTGGTAAAATATTTTTAAACTCAAATATTTGTTATAAATAAGGTTAGTAGTACTTAATAACAATTAACTTAATATTTATTCATAAATAAAATAATATAAATTCTAAAATTGAAACTGAGTCCGTTTTTGATAAACAAACACAATTTTAATTTTTGTCCCAAAAATTATCACTGAAATCAACACAAAATAAATATATTTTCGCTGGTTTCATTTCGCGAAATATGAAATTTGGACATGCCAAACAAACGTATTTTCGCCAAACAAAAAAATCGAAATCAAAATTCCAAAACTTCAAAAATCCATTTCGATTTTTACGAAATAAAAAGTCAAAAAATATTTTCGCAAACAAACGCGCCCAGCATGTCTGAAATTTATGAATATCCAGCCCATTATCATTTTATAAATAATTTGAATAAAATTCTAAACTTCAGGGACGTTTATGCAAATATGCCTTGCAAACCTATTTCTCTTGTAGCGAGGGAATCGGCCTTGCAAATCTTTAATCGAAGTCTTTCTGGGGATTAATGGAGGTGAGAATGAGAATTGATTAGTGGAATGAGGAATTTTTTTAAAGATGCTATAATTGGATGAGATATAGAAGTTTCCGGCTTCTGATTGTGCTGGGATTCACATCAAGTTCTGTTGCTTGACATTTTCTCATGCACATTGAGGGCGAAGAACCCTTCTCTTAGCCATTTATTTATTGTGTCTGACTGTAGGTCGTGCTACTTTGGATGCTGTTCTAGTTAATGGCAAATGAAAGATTTGGCCATTTAGGCCTCCATTTATGAGCATCCTTTTTTCCCTAGGTAGATTTATGTGGTAACGATGTATTTGGCCATCAGATTAGAGCATCTTTAGAAAGCTATACTCCAATCTCTTATGATGTGGGAGTTGACTGAATCAGTCTTAAATCCAATTCCGTACGAGAACTATACTTTGGCATGTCCCCTTTAGTTAACTGTGCTATCGTTTTACTATTCTTACATGGATTTAACCACTATTGGTACATGTAATTACTGTAATTGGTAATGCACACATCACACTGCAAAAAATAAGACTCTTGCTAGTTTTATGTCGCCATTCTTTTGAACTGAAGTATATCTGCTTTTCTTCAAAAAAAATTCTCTCGAACTGAAGAGTTCATCCATTTGTTGTTAATTTTACTACTTTACTGAATTCGCATAAATTCTAAGAACTTGTTCGAATGCTTTCCAGTTTGTTGAGGTGAAGAGGTCTATGCTTTTTGGCATCAAAGAAGTATACCACAAAAGATGCAATGGAAGAATTGTATGGGTAAGTAACATAAAGTTCCATTGGCTTTTCTTTCATGAATCCTATGATTTTATTTAATCAACTCATTAATTATCCTAGCATGTTTGCTGGACCAAATTATTTTACTTGAGCTTTAGATGTTTGATTGTTTACCTCTGTAGATAATTCTGTTACTTTTCTGGCATTGGCATCTTATATATATACTCAGTAGTTTCTTGACCCATGACATGATTTGTTTTACCAATACGATATTGTCCTTTTTTTTAAATATGAAACTGTATTTAGATTGAAAAAAAATGACTTGCTAAGACCTCAAATTTTGAGTTTAATCTGATATTAAGTCATATCATATTTGATTTCCTTAAGTACTTGAATTATAAACCACTGTCATGATCTCAGCTAGTATTTTCTTATTGGTTCATAGTACATCGAGGCACACTTTAAGTTCATTGCATTGCTTGATTTAATTGTGAAAGTACTTCAGAAATGCATGTGATTGTTTGGACAATTCTGTATTATTTAATTATATATGACACAGAGATAAACATATATGTAAATATGCGCTATGAACTTGTACTTGTGGCATTTGACTTCTAATGAAATGAATGCAAGGTTTCCATATAAAAAAGTATGGTTTGTGAACTTTACTACAAAACATATAAAAACAATTATTTGTTCCTATAACCTGAAAACTAAAAAATGTGGTCCATTTGTCTTTTAAATTAGATCACACGTGAGGATCTTAATTAGTTACATATTTATAATTTCTAAATTTGAGCTCAGTTTGAGTTTGATTTTTCTTTATTTTTTATTTTTTTACTTGATTTGATCTTGAAACATATGTTTTACTCTACGGATAAAAAATATATGTATTAAGTCTTTGACATTAACACATCAATTTCACCTGCTGACTTCGTTTCAACTAAGGGGGCGTTTGGTTTCTCGCAAGTACAAATACTGTAAAATTTATTTGCATGAAAAAGCAAATGTCCGCAAATAGATTTTGTAGCCTACCATTTGGTTATCCACAAGTAAAATTGTAATTTTTATTTGCAAGCGTTTGGTTGGCCGCAATTGAAAGTTGCAATTACACTTGTAACTTGCATCTTACAAATTTTTTCGGATCGGGTCGAGACGGGCCAGGCCATGCACGAAATTTTTCGGGCCGAACCGGACATGAATTTTTGTCGGGCCGAGTTGAGCATGAATTTTTTGGGTTGGGCCGAGCCGGGCTGGGCCATGCACAAATTTTTCCGGGCCGGGCCGGGCCGGATACGAATTTTTTCGGGTAGGAACGGGCCGGGCCGTGCACGAATTTTTTCGGGCCGGGCCGGACAAGAATTTTTTTCGAGCCAGGCCGGGCACGAATTTTTTTGGCCCGGGCCTGGCCGGCATGAATTTTTTCGGGCGGGGCCTGGCACGAATTTTTTCGAACTGGCCGAAAACTTAGGCCCGACACAATTAGCAAGACCTAGTCTGATAAATTAATAATTTTTAATTTTTGTATAGTACTGAAAATATATTTAAAAAAGTCTATCAAACGGCATGAGATCTAAAATTTGACACTATCATCGCGTTCAGCGCGCGAAAACCTATAACTTTGATATTTATCCCGTCTCCATCCGACGACTCTACGTCGTCAAAATTAATTATTTTTTAATACTTAAATTATTGCATTTGCAGTCCGTAATTTTGTATTGCGAGTTGGTTTTTTGGGCTATAATTTTATTTGCGGTCCGCAAATGATATTAGAAATACAAGTTGTAACTAGTAAATGTCGTAAAATACTTTTGCAGCCAACCAAATAAATTTATTATCTAAATACTATAACTAGAATTGCAGCATTTGCACTTGCGGGCAATCAAACACCTCTGAAAATATTTGACTTGAAATTCAATCCAACCGTATGTAATTTTATTGATCTCCATCAGCCAGATCTTATTTTTACAGGTCGAGTTTAATATTGAGTTTTGTTTTGCTGGAGTTGGAGGCTAAAATTATTACCCCATAATTCCCTCGTGTTCCTTGACTTACCTATTTGACTAAGTATACAGGCGATTTTAATTTTTAGACAAAAATAAAAGACAAGTACAAGGCTAGAATATTTGCATCTGCAGAGTTCAAGTGAAAATCTACCATCTAGAGAGTAGATGTTAATCAATAATCTCCTAGCTTTGCTAATTTTAGAGAGTTTAATTGTGGGGTGCTGCCGTGGTGGAATGGGTGTCTTTACGGTGAAAAGTGAAAACTGCACCATCCATTTGAATGCTGAATGTTTTCTTTGTAGTTCTAGCAGTTAATTATTAGATGGTGAAGTAGTTGTGCACTGTGTATTCCACGTCAAATGAGGTTTTTTCTGAATACTATAATTAAAGGGATAATATGTTCTTTTACCGTTGAACTTCAGTAAAAGTGTAAAAATAAAGTGTAAAAATATCTTTAAAAATTAGATTATTAGACGAAAATGATACCGAACTATGACCGTAATTTTTAATTTTGATCAATTCTTTGATTAATCTCAATTATATATAAGAATTTAAATATTGGTTTCAATTATAATTCATCCTTTATTAACCGTGAGTAGGTCCGTCATTTAGCTGATGTAGTAATTTAAAAATGATTAAAAAATATTCATTCACCGTGTCATTTGAATACACGTACGTACGGTTGCTTTTTTAATATAGCTTTTTAATTGGTCCCACCTCTCTTTTGACCAATTCTTCTTGCATTATATATATTGTTGCTTCCAGGCTTGAAAGCAAGGTGGCGTTGATCACTAGCGCTACCAATGGCATCGACACCGCCACCGCCAAGTTCTTCGCCCAACACGGCGCTAGGCTCGTTCTCGACGACAAGGGTTGCGTCCTCAGCCCCTCTGTGATCTCCTACGTCAACTGCGACGTCACCAACAAGCTCGACGTCGAACGCACTGTCGAACGCACCCATGAGAATCGTGATTACGGCAAGCGTGGCGTCGGTGATCGCAAGCATGACGCAGGTGGCCTACAACTGCTACAAGCACGTGGTGGTGGAGCTGATGAAGAGCGTCGCGCTGGAGCTGGGCCAGTTCAGGGAGCGCATCAACTGCGTGTCGTCGTACGCGTTGGCGACAAAGGCGTTCAGCATGGGGGAGGAGGAGCTGACGGAGAACATGGAGTAGCACGCCATCCTCAAGGGGGTTCTTTCTACGAGCAGCTTCGTTTTCAGCCGAGGTTGAGATGTATTCTACATATATAATATATATATATGGGTTGTTTAAATTCCTGTGAATTAAATGTGAAGTAGAACGTTTTCTTTAAACATATGAATGTTTTCCATGGGGAGGAGGTCGAGCTTGTGTAACTTTCCACCCTCCATTAAAGATTGATCAAGCTCACATCACAATTGTTTCTCTGGGAGCTTCTTAACATATTCGACCACCAAGCTCATCTGAGAGTTGTAAAGCTTTGTTTCTCTCTTTTGCCATTATCGAATTCTCTCTCATCCTTCTTCTAGGATTATATATGTCAGTGTCAAAGGAAAAAAAGACTGTAACGAGTTTCTCTCTTTTGCCATTGTTGAATTCCCTCTCCTCTTTTTGCCATTGTTGAATTCCCTCTCATCCTCCGCAAAGCTGATCAAGTCAAAGGCGAAATTGTAGATTTCCTATATAAATTGCAGATTCTTTGCAACAACAAGAACAACCCAATGGACCCCAAGACAAAGTTTATATTCTATTAATAGAGAAATTATTACAATTTATCTTATGGTCAAACATATGGTTGTAAAGGCCAATAGTGTATGAAAGCTCAGGAGGAAGATCAACAAAAAACATGCATTAATTTTGAAGTGTAAGGTTACAAATTTGCATTTTAGATATACAGATATATGCAACCATACACCGTTACACCCCATTGAGCTCTGTGTTGATTACACATTATTTCTCAAACTTGCACAATCCTGTAGTATGTCAAAGAAATCAAAGAAAATATATATAATGAGGGGAAGTAAATGAAGTCATTAGTCAGCCATGAGAATATGACGAGAAAAGATATTGCAAAACCAATGAAAAAGGTGGAGGTTGATGTTCTCATTTTAAGGATCATTTTTTCATCAGCTTCAGGCGCATGGGTGGCATTGCCACGAGATCTAAGGCTTGCGTGCACCGCTCCCCTGCATGGGTGGCGGCAGTCGGGACAGATCTCGATGGACGCGGCAGGGAGGAGGGCGATGCCCTTGATGTGCCGACTCTCGGCGGTGTCACGAGCAAAGAAGACGGCAATGGTGATGTGTAGTGTAAAACCGGTGAAGAATCACATGACTAAACACAACACTAACTGCATGAGAGCCTTCTTCCACGTGTGATGACACTGGAGCAATTGCTTTATTGCAATTGCAGCGCCCATGAGCGGAGGCGACATCGTCGACGCAAGCGCTCAACTTCATATCTTGATCGGAGAAGGAGGAGGCTGGGCAGGACGAAGCTGGGAGATAGAGATAATAGAATCTTTGAGAGAGAGAGAGAGAGAGAGAGAGAGAGAGAGAGAGAGAGAGAGAGAGGTCACAGGGAAGGAGTCGGGAGGCACATCCATGAAATGGCGAAGCTAACAGTGGTCGTTGTGATGGTATTGGTTTGTGTAGTTAGTAGGAGAAAGGATGGGAAGATGCTGAACAGACCGGAGGACACATGGTTTGGCGATGGTGCCGGCGGCGGGGGTGGTCACGGCACTAGTGCCGACAGCGGAGGTGGTGGAGGCAAGCGAAGGTTGCAAGCCAAGGCGGCAGATGGGTACTGGAGCAGCGGTAGAAAGAAAAGAAGAAAAAGGAGAGAGAGGTTGGACCAATTAAAAAGGCATATTAAAAGTAATCCGACCTGTATCAGTTGGCATGCCAATGAGTTTTTTAAAATTATTTCTAGATCGCCACACCAGTAAAAACAAAAAAATGGAAATACTCACGGTTGGCAGATGACGGGCTATAATTGGAACCAATGTCTAAGTTTTTATATACAAATAAGATCAATCAAAAGATTGACCACAATTGAGAATTCGGCCAAAGTTTAGGTCATTTTCGTCTAATAATCCTAAAAAATTTGTTTGAACCCAATATACTCTAAAACTATCAAAACTAGTGTGAAAATATCCTTTTTTGAGACGGTAAATGACGTGGCAAACGGTGCTAACGGTAACAAATGACACCACGACACATCATCAATTAGTTGTCGAAAAATGTAATAAGGGGTGTTTTTACCCCTGAACTCTAGCAAAAGGTATGAAAATACCCCTAGAAATATTTTTGAGCCAAATATGCCCTCAAACCACCAAACTAGTACAGAAATGCTAGGGGTGACGACAATTCGTGCCGGGTCGGTGTTATCGGGCCGAGTCGGGCCGGCTTGAAAAAATTTGTGCATGGCCCAGCCCGATCGGATAAAGTTCGGACCTAGAGTCTTCAGCCCGGCCCGGCACGACACGACCCATTTGGCATGATAACATGAAAATGAAAATTGGGTTATTGGGCCCAAACCGTTTATGGGGCCCAAATTGTGTTATCGAGTCCACTATAACCGGGCTATTGGATCGATTCGGGCCCAATAGCTCAATTTTTTGATAATGTACAAAATTCTTATCGGTCCGGGCTAGGCCTACACCGCCTAGCCTGGCCAAGCCCAATAATTTTTCGAGCTTTATCGGTCCCGGCAGTGGGATGAAGGCTTTGTGTTAGCATTGTTTGTCGTGTCGTACTCATTTTGACAGCTCATTGATGACGCGTTGTATTATTATTTGTTGTTGTTAGCATCATTTGATATGTCACTTTATCGTCCCAAAAAGGGCATTTTTGCACTAGTTTGCTGGTTTAAGGGCATATTGGACTAAAAAAAATTGCTAGGGGTATTTTCACACATTTTGCTAGAGTTCAGGAGTAAAAATACTTCTTATCACATTTTCCTTGGACAACTCATCGATAACGTGTCGTGCTGTCATCTGTTACCGTTAGCACCGTTTGTCACATCATTTTACCGTCTCAAAAGGGCATTTTCGCACTAATTTTGATAATTTGAGGGCATATTATGCTCAAATAAATTTTTAGGTACAATTTTCACATCTTTTATTAAAATTTAGGAAAAAAAAATCTTATCCCTTGAAGTTAAGGTTATACGCACTGTACAATCCTCTTTAACTAAAATATTAAGTTTGCTTCTAAGATAAAGTTCAATGGAATCGTTAACTGGTTTCTCTTTTGCTGGAAAAATAAGCAAATTAAAGGGATGTTGGAACTTTCATTCATCAATCCTCATAATGTTGGAGGTGCCATATATGAAACATGTTAGCCGTGGAGAGGCTCATAAACTCTAGATTTCCTCGGCTAAGTATGAACTATCTCTGCTTGAAACCATTAGCTAGCCCTCGTCAAGTGCCCCTGTAGGCGACAGTGACTGACAATTAAAGCTTTTAATTGCTGCAGGCTAACGTACTACTTCATCATAGAAACCGTTTGAAATCTCAGCAATGTGACCACTGCATAAGAGCAAGGGAAGTCTTCAATATTCAACTCCATCACTTATTATATATAATCTATTTGTTTGTCATGATTAACATAAATCTCCTCAACATATTCCTCTCCATCTGTTATTTAGGACCAGAATTGTGAATTTGATCGTAAATCTATTATAACACGTAAATAATTCTTTCTCTTCTTCAATCTCAAACTCCAGCTTGTTTACTGTATATGTATCTACATTTGGACACGCCCTGAACTCACTTAAGCAATGGCTGCCACCACCTCCGGCATAGCCATTCCTCGGAGCTCACCGGCAATGGCCGTCAGGTCGCGATCGTGTACGTTCATCCTCAGTCCGTTCTTCATGAACAATGTGAGCGACATCTTCTGTTCGACGCGGTGGCCGGGAGCGACCTCCAGGCGGTGCCGCAGTAGCACGGCGGCGGCGATAGACTTCATCTGCAAATAGGCGAGATCCTTCCCGAGGCAGATCCGCGGCCCGCCGTTGAATGCCACGAACTTGAAGGAGTCATGAGGCTCGAAGCGCTTCCCGTCCGGTGAGAGCCACCGCTCCGGCCGGAACTCGAGGCAGTCGTCGCCCCACACCAACTTCATCCTTCCGGCCGAGTAGATGGAGTAGGTAATGGAGGAGCCGGCGGGCACGAATGTGCCGTCAGGGAGCACGTCGTCGGCCATGACGTACTTGGAGTCCTCGGGCACGGACGGGTAGAGCCGGAGCGTCTCGGAGAGGGCCGCTTTGAGGTAGACGAGGCGGTCGACCTCCTCGAAGGCGAGCGGGGTGGCGACCCACGAACCGGGATCGTTGCCGCGCGACTCGGCGAGGACAGCGGCGAGTTCGAGTAGGATGCGGCGCTCGACGTAGGGGTGGACGGAGACGAGCCAGAAGAACCAGCTGAGGGCGACGGATGAGGTATCACGGCCTGCGAGTATGAAGTTGAGCACTATATGCTGGAGAAAGGAGTCGGCGTACGTGCCCTTCTTCATGAACCGGGAGAGGAGGTCGTCGTAGTTCCGACCATCATTGAGCTCCAGCTTGCGGTCCTTGATAATGGCCGATAGGTAGCGGTCAACGTGCGCAACGCTGCGGGAGAGCGTGGCCTCCATGCCGATCCGGAGCCACTTCTTAAACCGCCAGACGAACTCCGGGAAGATGAAGCGATGGAGGCTGGCCTCGGTGGCGCGGTCAAAGGCCGTGGCGAAGGCATTTTCCGGGAGATCCGACGCAAGCGTTTCCGGGTCTTTGCCAAAGGCGAGTCCGCAGATGTTGTCGAAGGTGAGCCGAAGGAGGAGGTCTTGGAGGTCGATGGCGGCGGACTTGGTGGAGGCTTCCTTGAGAATGGGGAGGAGGCGGAGGTGGATGGAACGGGAGACCCAGCGCGACATGGCGACCCTGAGCGTGCGGGTGGTGAACTCTAGCGCGGCGGTCTTGCGCTGGACGAGCCAGGTATCGCCGTCGGAGTTGAAGATGCCTTCTCCAAGGAGGTCGAGGAAGACAGAGTGCCAAGTCGGGCCCTTGGGGTAGTTGTCGAACCGGGTTTTGAGGACGTGCTCGAGGTTGTGAGGGTCGCAGGTCACCGTCACAAGCCCCTGCCGGCGTGCCAGGCCGGGGATGGCGCAAATGCAGGTCTGGTAAGTGCCGCCAGTGCTGCGGAGGTTGTCGGAGATCCACTCATGCATCCGCTCAGAGTGCTGGATCAGGCCCGGGAGGCTGCCTAGCACCGGCCACACGCGCGGGCCGCGGAGCCCCGACGCCAGCCGCGAGAACCAGGCAACGTAGGCAGCCATGCATGCAATAACCATCAGCACTGTCGCCACATCCATTTTGCTTGATTTCTGCAATATGTATTACCTGTTAAAGAAGGAATAAGAGAAGATGCACTTAAAATCGATGGAAGAAACGTAGCAGAGCAAGAGGGCCGCTCCAAGTCCTCTGAGATGGTAAAGAAGAAATGGAGATGGGCCGTGGAAGAATGAGAGGGACAGGATAAAAGATAGAAGGATGGGGGAGGGAAGGTGGAAAATTTATAGCAAGGTGGTGGAGTTGCAGAATGACATTTAATAGGCCAGACTGTTCTGTTTCTTCTGTCCAGCTACCACCTCACTCTTCTTAATCTCCCATGCCATGCTCAATCTCACTCATCAGAAGCACACTACTTTCTTTAGCTGGTTTTGCCTGCAGCTTGGACTCCGATTAAATGCCGTCAATGCCGTTGAGATCGACGAGGATGGCTCGGACAAGAATAATCACACAATTAAGTACGTACCCCTCTTTTACATTAACTAGTCATTAGCCTCTAATACAAAGTTCTAATGGTTCATAGCAGTTCAGTGAAATCATGCACCTAATTGTTGAGAAGAATAGGAGGCTTTCATAAATGAAGGCATTGAATGGGGGGTGGTGGGGGACGTAAAAAAGTTGGGTTGGGTGACCAAGTTTCAATTGCGAGCAATTAAATCGGACCGTACCTGTGAAAATGAAAGAAAGAGGATGATTTGCACATTATAAGGAAGAGGAGGTGAGAGGGGTTGAGACAACGGGAGAAGAGGGGAGTTAAAAAAACTGGTCACCAGTTTGGCCATCTGATGTTGAAAGTTTTTGTATCATACTAAAAGTTATAATTAATTAATTTTGGGTTTAACTTACAGATTGGAGTTGGGTGATCAAACAAACTTTAGAGTAGATTAATTAATTACATGGATATATAGTAGGTAAGAGGAAAGGCATTAATTAACCTTCTATATTCAAATACGAAACTTGAATATAATTGCTAAATCTTAATATGGAAGTGATGTAGTACAAGTCACATTTGAAGAATATTCTAACCTTGACGTTTACAGTAGTTAATGTGCAAAAACTAAGGGCATTTTCTTAACAATCCAGTCTTATTGGTTGGGCATGAATTAGATGCAAATATCAGAGAAAATTGTAATAGCTTATACATGGAAAATATAATAGTAAGTATTTCACTCGAAAAGATTTATAATAGTAAATTTTTACAGTATGAAAATGACGAGAGTAGAAACATACCTCCTTGTAGAATTAGTATACATATATATCTATATCTATTTGCTGCATGGAAGATTGAAAGATCGAAGATACGTGATTTGCTATTCTAATTTGGACTATACTGTCATATATAGAATTGAAACATTATTGACATGCAAGTGCAATCTTTTTAGATTAATATTTTTCCCAAAATTAAAAGAGTAATTATACTATTAAGAAAATAACTTTCATAAGAAAAGATTCCCTTTCTTAGGAACTTTCTAAGGAAAAGAGTAGAGGTCGGGGACTCAAAAGCGCACAAATATTGGATCACTCGATCGTCTGCTGGAGTGTTGTCACTTGCCTTAGGAAAAATGGAGGGCTGGGATCCTCGACCTGGATAAACACAACCTAGCACGTTTAAGCCGTTGGTGGTGGTGCATCGCCTCGGAAAAAAATTTATATGGGCAGTCTGCCGATATAAGGTTCTATGGACTGAGTGGATATAGACTTCAAGCGAATGAATATGGATAGAAGGAGAATGGATATGTTCATATCCATTCCCTTTCTATTCATATTCAGTTACTGAACATATCCATTCCCTTTCTATCTATATTCAGTCGATTAAAGATCATATCCACTCGTTCATAAGTTTTCTATGGGCAAGCTGCCCATAGAAGTTGCACTCATCGCCTCGGGGAAATAACTTCTTTGAGTTGATATTGTCATGGTTAAATATTTTAACTGTGCAAGCTGGCCCCGGAAGCATAACACTACCGCTAGTCGACGATTTAGAAAGGAATCAGGTTGGCAAAGATTCCCTTCTGTCTTAGTATCGAAACAAGGATTGAAAATGGCATCTCTACAAACTTCTGGAGCGAGAGATGAATCAACTTCCATAGTCTATCAACCACCTTCCCAGACCTCTACTCCGCTAGTCGCTAGTGTAATGCCAGGCTCACTGCTTTGTTGAACCCGTAGACTAACATGCAGACTCTATCATGGCGTGGCACGATTGAGCCACGTAGGGTGGCAACTCTTCTAAACTGTCTTTGGGGCGTTCGACTAGGGCCTTCAAAGGACCAGTTGGTATGTAGATGGAGGGTAATGACATATTTTCTACGACATCTCTCTACTACATGCTCACGGACGGCGGAATCTACTCGCCCCTTCTCCCAAATATTTGGAAAGGGAGACTCCCATGAAGATGAAAATGCTCTTTTAGCTTATCCTCAGGAAATGACTACCAACCAAAGCCGACTGCGACGACTCGAATTGGCTCTTGATGACGACATGTGTGTTTTCTACTAGGAGGAGGGCGAATCCTGCGATCATCTGTTTTCTGCTTGCCGCTCTACTATGGATGGGTGGAGCTCTTTACTTTGCTAGGTGAACCACCATTTTTTCCCTCCGTTGTTGTCTCAGGCCCAGCAGCCTTTTTAGGCAAGCAGAGGTCTGGGGATGGTTTGGTGCTGGACAGTGTGGACTTCTAGAAGCATCTTCGTCTTCCGCAACATCTGTAGATCCGTGCTAGACATTGTAAACCTATGTTTGCTTGCTTGGTCACGTCTCAGTGCCTTGGCATGAGCGGAACCGACTTCTTGCTCATCTTCCCTCTTTTCTCTTCTTCGTCCCTTCTTTCTCGAATGTACATGTCTATAGTCTCCGGACTACACCCCCCGTTTTTATTTCTATACCTTGGAACATTTCATCTCTTTTGAAATGAATCGTGTGGCTGTTGGTCTCACTTTACCCTAAAAAAAAGAAATTAACTTTCTTGTTTGAAAACATGAAGATGTTTGCGTACTCTGAATAAGTAGAGACTTGGATACTAAAAGTTAGAGACTTAAGTTGTATTTGCAACTTAATGTAATCAAACAAATAGTTGCAAACATCATTGATCAATATATTATCATCAATTTTGTTTACAAAATAAAGTTTTTAAATAGCACACTTTAATTAGTAGTTATTGAGTACTATGAGAAATTCGTTCTCTAGCTAATTTCATTGGACCAGTTAATTAGGGTAAGTGTACTATTAAAAGAGGAAAAAAGTTATTATGGAACCCCATATATAAGTGAACCTAGTATCATTAAGACTCAACATAAAGTGAAAGTGATAGGTACACTCTTTTTACAACACAAATTCACTCTTACTTTAGGTTCAATTTTAATCATACTATATTTAATTTTAATAAGACTAGATTGACTCCTATAAGAAGCTCCATGTAAATTTCTACGGAAGAGTCTGGCTTCATAAAATTGCACTCCCTAAAAGAACCTAGTAATGGTCATAGTAATGGTTTTTGTTACACTGCAAAATTTTACTTGGATTTTTAAATGCAATGGACACCATAGGTTTTAATATGGCATGCAGCTGGTACTTATTTCAATCCAGGAATCTTGTGTACGAGTATAATAAGTGTACTAGCTAATTGATAATTTGGTATCTCAGTGTCCTAACTGATTAATTTAACAAAAGTTAATTATCAATCTTAGACTTAGGAATTGAGTAAAGGTAAAACTTCATCTTGCCTTGTAATTATTGAGTCATGGTTTCTTTCTAAATACTATGCATTACTACTTAATTATTTACTTTGGGGTGAGTTAATTACATGTTAAATTATCTATAGGAAGACTTAGGTGTTATTTGCTTAGTAAAAACTATTTCTTGCTTTGATTTTAGTGAGAACGAAAACTTAATTTCAGTTTATAATATTGTTTTTTATTTTCTGAAATGCATTTGCTTGATGAAAAAAATATTAATTTTAGTTGGTTGAAATTAATGAATCTTAATAAAAATATAGCCTTAATTTTAGTTGATTGACTTGTCCATATTTGTTTTTGTTTTAATTTTTAAAAATGGACTCGTTGAGGTGAGTTCAAAAAATAATTCACTTACCTTATAGTAAACTCGCATGCATTTAATTCAATAGCACATTGGGGTTTCTTGTCGAGCTTGATTATCGTTTGAATTTTAAGAAGCGTTAGGTGATTTATTACATCGTAGTTGTATTACACTACTAGAAAAATGGGCATCAGCAACGGCTGATACCGTTGCTGAGCCGTTGCAATAGCGCCGTGACAGAAAGTCACGTTGCTGATAACTTAGCAACGGATCAGCAACGGCCGCTCGGGCCGTCGCTCAAAACATTATTAGCAACGGCCGCTCGGGCCGTCGCTAAAAATATTATCAGCAACGGTTTTGCCACAGACCCGGAGCCGTTGCTGATAACATTAATAGCAACGGCCGCTGAGTCCGTAGCAACGCTGTTAGTAAAACTCCATCGCTAAGCCGTTGCTGTAGGTCATCAGCAACGGCTTTCGATACACTTTTAGCAACGGCTTTCCCACGGACGGCCGTGGGAAAGCCGTTGCTGATGACACATACTTGCAAACAGAAAATTTGAAAATTTCAAATTTCCATTGATACATTGATACATTATCTGATACATAACTCACACACCCATACCCTCATACACACATTCATTCACACATCACAAACACCTCATACACACATTCATTCACACATCACAAACACACCAAGATATACATCAAAACAATTATATTTATATTGATAATTATCCACGATAGTATAAAAATAATTCAAATGCAAAATTAAAGTATCAATATCCAAACAAAATAAGTTAAACAAGTTCAATATCCAAACAAAAAATCTCACGATCACGATGGAGGATGGTCTGGATTATATGGCGGGGTCTGGAGTGCTTGAGTGTACACCGGCGTGGACTGACTCGAGGACGATGGATTAGATGATGCCGAAGAGATGCTTGCTTCGGGATGACCTGACATGTTGCGTAGCATAGCTTGTATATCCGCCATCATCTGACTCTGGCGCTCCATCATATCAGTCTGACGCGCGACCGTCTCCTCTAGTGTCCTTATCCTATTACTATGATAATAACTGGATCTGGAGGTGGACGGCCGCTCACCAGCGAACGGAGGGGTCGGTGCCCCAAGTGGCCCTAGTACGGCTCGCGCATGACCACTATCTGCGAAGCCATATACGCGGCCATGGTCCCAGCCACCTGCGGCCTCGACCCACGATGCTGCGTCAAAGTCCTCGGGGGTACCCCCGCGCTGCACCACCGTCTGGCTGTAGGTCTCCTACTCGAGTTTGATTTTTTGTTTAATATTTATCATAAAACTTAAATTATAAATATATAATGAATAATTTAAACAAATATATAATTACCATAATGTATGCAGCGCGGTTGTGGATGTACTCCCCCGTTCCATGTGCTCGACGGTGAGTTCGCTCAAACACCGCCATCGGGGAGGGTCGCTGGACAGTCCCGTCATCCGACACCGTCGTCTACATTTACAAAACAAATACATTAATTAGTACACATAATAACAAATAAAATATATAATTAAAAGATATACTTACCATACGGTTTGCGTGCACTGCAAATGCAACAGAGCCGCCGGTGTGACGCGCTGCTCCCCCCGACATGCGATTTCTAGCCGCATTCCGAGAAACCTCCTGCCATCGATCCGTCGACCATATCCCCACGAGCTGGTCCCATATATCCGGAGTAATCCAACCGGGGCCGTATCCCCGAGTCTCCGCGATGTTAGTGGTCCCAGCTCGGGCCATCGCTTGGGACCGAGCCTGCCCCAGCTGCCCGTTGTACCTTGCCCGAGAAATAGCCTCTCAGGCAGCGTAAATGAAGGACCTCTGGTCCTCGGCCCATGTATAGCGAGCCTGCAAAATAATAATATCAGTACCAATATTAATATATCATCATGCATGTAAATAATAATAATAATACGTGCCTCAAACTCGCGCCATAACATGTCGACGTGCTCGCTAGGCACGTGAGACCACGTAGGCCATGCCCCGTGCATGTATCGTCGAATAGTAGAAGAAATGCTCCTCGGCACTTCTTATTGCTCGAACCTGCACAACAAAAATAAATTTTAATATTATATTATGATATAATGAATTTGTAATGATTCATAATTCATGATATATTACCGCTCCCCAATCACGCTAATCAATCTACGTGACTCTGTGGCTGGTGGAGGCTGCCACCTATTCGGCCCGCGTGGCCGCCTACGTCTGGATGTACTAGCCTCGGCAGTATCATCCTCATGAGGATCAGCAACAGGAGGATCAGCAGCATGAGTAAGTGCTGGAGTCTCACCGATCGGAGACTCCGAAGCTCTCCTGCGTCGATAACCACGACCAGACATATCTGTCGAACAGACATATAATCAGATAGAAGATCCAGCTTGCATATGATTTCAACAATATTATTTTCAAGTGTTGACATATCTTCGACTCGAAGGACATTTGCACAGATGCTTCTAAAAAACATACTTAATTCAGTCAACGGACCCCAAATATTATCAGGTAGAAGATCTCGAAATGCGATCGGAAGTAATCTCTGCATGAATACATGACAATCATGGCTCTTCATCCCTGATATTTTGCAATCATCGACGTTCACACATCGAGATAAGTTTGAAACATATCCATCGGGTAATCTGAGTTCTTTTACCCATTGTCAAACATCTTTGATCTGTTATTTATTTAACACATATAGGGCATTCGGTTTCAGATATCGTCCGTTGACCTCTTGTAACTCCAACTCTGTTCTTTTACAAAGTATTTTTAGATCATGTCGGGCTTTGACATTATCTTTAGTTTTTCCAGAAATATCCATCAAAGTGTTGAAAATATTATCAAACACATTTTTTTCAATGTGCATGACATCTAAATTATGTCGAATCAATAATGAACTCCAATAGGGCAATTCCCAAAAGATATTTTTTTTCACCCAATTGTGTGTTTGGCCAAAACCTGACACTCTTTCATTGCGACCAAATACTATATCTGGAAATGCTGAAACACGTGCTAACATTTATTCACTAGACAACGGTGGCCCATCTCTTTCGACTCTGCCCTTAGTAAATTTATTACGATTCCTTCGATACTGGTGATTAACCGGTAGGAATCGACGATGACAATCAAAGAATGAGATTTTTCGTCCGTTCTGAAGACTGATTGATTTAGAGTGTTCCATACAATACGGGCAAGAGAGTCGGCCGTGAGTGCGCCAACCCGACAACATGCCGTACGCGGGGAAATCATTGATTGTCCACAAGACCGCGGCCTTTAAATTGAAGTTTTGCTTCCGATGACAATCATAAGTGACAGCTCCCTCAGTCCACAATGTTTTCAATTCATCTATCAAGGGTCTGAGAAATATGTCAATTTCTTTTCGCGGACCCTTAGGACCCGGAATAATCATCGAAAGATAAATAAATTCATCTTTCATGCACATTGACGGTGGCAAATTATAAACTGTCAGCAGCACTGGCCAAACTGAATAAGGAGTTGCAGAATGTCCAAACGGATTAAAACCATCTGTGCACAATCCCAATCTGATATTTCTAGTATCCCTAGCAAATGAAGGATAATATGTATCCAAATGTTTCCATGCTTCACTGTCAGATGGATGAGTCATTACTGTATCATCACGACTTCTTGCATGCCAACTCATGTAGGGGGCTGTCTTTTCCGACATGAATAATCTTTGAAGCCTCGGTGTTAGTGGAAAATACCGAAGCACCTTAAACGGGATATTTTTCTGTCGGACCGATTTCTTCTCCTTGTAACGAGGGTGTTGACATACAGGGCATTTATCCAACTGCACATTTTCTTTATAATATAAAATGCAGTTATTTTGGCACGCGTGTATTTTTTCGTACCCAAACCCCAATTTTCTCATTAGCTTTTTAGTCTTATAAAAAGTAGGCTCAAACTTGTTATCAGTAGGCAGCATTCCATTAATCAATCCAGCAATCCGATCATACGCAACTCCGCTGATATTACAATCGGCCTTGATGTTTAAGAGCTGTGTCATTGCTGAAAACCTAGTGTATTTAGGACAATTCTCATACAAAGGTTCATCGGCAGCTTTCAACATCTCGTAAAATTCTGCAGCTTCTTTATTCGGTAATTCAATCTCTACCGCAGCCCCTACTTCTGTGATATCAACCGCTGTAGTATCTGGTGGGACTGATGTCTGAAGAACTGGCCGATCAACATTATCATTCAGGCGGAATTGACCCCCAAGACTATCAAGTATCATAGTTCTATAGGGATTACATTGACCGGATGAAGAAGCACCAGCAGAGAAAGATTCACCATATGTCTGAACGACAGGATTGCTCGACGTCCTGACTTCGCGTGACTCCCCGTGACAATTAGTCCATAGAAAATATCTTGGTGCAAATCCTTTGGTATATAAATGCAGAGTGACAGTCTCCCGATCCAAAAATCGTCCATTTGAACAAATGCGGCACGGACATCGAATTTGATCACCCATGCTAACGAAATTCCGATTCGAATAAGCGAAATTTAGGAAGTACATTACGCCTAATCGAAACTCATTCGTTAAAGCTCCACGATGAAGACGTCGGTACATCCAACTTCGATCAGCCGACATGATTCTGTCAATCAATGACAATTTCTTTGGTTAATGTCTTTAGGTGAGATTGTCCTATTCCATTCGGGATTTATGTTATTCGTACTGCACTTACGTTTTTATTTTAACTGTTAACTAATTATTCTAAATTTCGACAGCATCTCCCTACAGTTCTCCGAATACGCATATCATCTGGGCGTGTATCGGAGAACAAGAGAGATGTTGCCGAATTTTAGAATAATTAGTTAACAGTTAAAATAAAAACGTAAGTGCAGTACAAATAACTATATTCCCAAATTGTCCAATCAGGGACAATTCAAGAATTGTACGTCGTATAAAAGATCATCTACTTCTTTTACACGAACATACAATTCCCGAACGGATCTAAGGTTTTGCTAAATCATATCCGATTCGTCGATGCGTACGTGAAACATATCAACTCGTCGGATGGACGATTATTTTCTAAATGTTTAGAGACAGTTCGAGTCCATATTGGACGATTTCGGCGCGCGTCCGAAGTGGACGATTCCGGCGCGAGTCCGAATTGGACGATTTCGGCGCGCGTCCGAAGTGGACGATACCGGCGCGTGTCCGAAGTGGACGATTCCGGCTCGCGTCCGAAGTGGACGATTCCGGCGCGAGTCCGAATTGGACGATTCCGGCGCGCGTCCGAAGTGGACGATTCCGGCGCGAGTCCGAATTGGACGATTCCGGCGCGCGTCCGAAGTGGACGATTCCGGCGCGCGTCCGAAGTGGACAAACCGGCGCGCGTCCGAAGTGGACGATTCCGGCGCGCGTCCAAAATTAATCTAAACCCTAATAATTAATCTAACAAATTAAATAATTAATCTAAACAATTAATTAACAATTATAAAACAATTAATTAACAATTATAAAACAATTAATTAACAATTATCAAACAATATAAAATATATATATAATTATAGAAGGTCCGGCGCCGGCGTACAGTGGCCGGACACACTGTCCGGCCACTGTAGAAGGTCCGGCGGCGGCCATCGGCCGACCGCCGCCGGCCGAAACCCTAGAAATAGGGTTTCGGTCGGATTGATTCCCGCCGGCCGCAGGGAAGAGACGGCCGGCCGATCAACATACCTGAACAAGTCTGCAGCAGCGGGAGGAGGAAGAGGCATCGTCGGCGTCGGCAGCAGCGGCAGCGGCGGCGAGAGGAGTCAGCAGGAGCGGCGGCGGCAGCAGCGGGAGGAAGAAGGGTCGGGCGCGAGAGCGTGCCCTATATAAACTTATCAGCAACGGCTCACTCGCCCGTTAGAAAGCCGTTGCTGATAAGTTATCATCAGGAACGGCTCACTTATCCGTTAGCAAGCCGTTGCTGATAATTAAAATATCAGCAACGGCTCACCTTTTCGTCAGAAAGCCGTTGCTGATAATTAAAATAATCCGCAACGGCTCGGGTTTCCGTTAGAACGCCGTTGCAGATACAAATATCTGCAACGGCTCGGGCGACCGTAAGAATGCCGTTGCAAATAGCAACGGCTTGAGCGGCCGTTGCTGATAGCCGTTGCTGAAGACCTAATTTCTAGTAGTGTTAATTACTTGAGAAATTAAGAATTTTTTATATAGAATTATATAGGCGTGAGAACAAATGGCATTGAATTTTAAGATCAATTTAAGTTAAACATGCAAGAACACATGAAATTTTTTACTTTAATTAAGAAGCATTAGATTTTGTTGAAGTTTAGCTGAAATTTAATATAGAGACTTTCAAGTTTCATCAATTATCTTCTTGAATTTTCTTTTATATCAAGTAAGGCATTAATTTCTTTGTATTCAAGCTATTTTTATAAAACCAAATTATGATGGAATAGTGCTAGGTAAGGAATGTTAAACTTTCTACTAACTCGTTTTATTAATTGCTCACAATCACCATATTTTTTGTCTATAACACACCTCACAAAACACCCCGTTTAAGTTGTGTTCTTAAAAGTGAGTATATATAAAAATACAATCACTTTATTTAGCAAAAAGTTATTATATTCATAAAAAAACAAAGTATATATGTAATAAAAGTTAGTATATTTAATTAGTACTTCATAAAAATTGTTGATAGCTAAAAGAAAATAAGGTGGATGATAAAAGAATTTTGGGCAGTAGAAATATTAGTTAGGGGGTGTTTGATTGCCCGCAAGTGCAAATGTTGTAAAATTTATTTGCATGAAAAAGAAAATGCCCGCAAATAAATTTTGCAACATGTCGTTTGGTTGTCCGCAAGTAGAGTTATAACTTCTATTTGCAAGCGTTTGATTGGTCGCAAATGAAAGTTACAATTACATTTGCAACTTACATCTTGCATCTTACAATTTTTTCGGGCCGGGCAGGGCACGAATTTTTTCGAGCCAGGCTGGACAGGAATTTTTTCGGGTCGGGTCGGGCACGATTTTTTTTGGGTCGGACCGGGCACGAATTTTTTCGAGTCAAGCATGATTTTTTTTGAGTCAAGCATGATTTTTTCAGGTCGGGCCGAGCCGGATCGGACTGTGCACGAATTTTTTCGGACCGGGTTGGGCATGATTTTTTTTGGGTTGGGACGAGCCAGGTCGAGCTGTGCATGAATTTTTCCGGGTAGGGTTGGGGCAAACACAAATTTTTTCGGGCCGAGCCGGGCCGGACACAAAATTTTTTACGACAGGCCGGGCATAAATTTTTTCGGGCCGAAAATTTAGGCCCGACACGATTTACCAAACATAGTCTCATAAATTAATAATTTTAATTTTTGTATAATACTAAAAATATATTAAATTTTTTTTATCAAATAACATCAGATCTAAAATTTGACACTACCATCGCGTTCAGTGCATGAAAACCTACAACTTTGATATTTATCCCATCTCCATCCGACGACTATAAGTTGTCAAAATTAATTATTTTTTAATATTTAAATTATTACATTTGCAGCCCGCAATCTTTTATTGCGGGCTTTTTGGGCTGCAATTCTATTTGCGGGCTGCAAATGATATTAGAAATACAAGTTGTAATTAATAAATACTGTAAAATATTTTTGCGGTCAATCAAATAAATTTGTTATCTAAATATTGCAACTAAGAGTTACAGTATTTTGCACTTGCGGACAATCAAGCGTCCTCTTAGTGAATAAATGGGTGAATAAAAATATTTGGTTCATTTAAGGCAGTAGGAAATATTTGGTAGTGAATCTCGCTGAAGAATAAAGGCACAAATTATTGGTTTGAAATTGGATGTTAAAGTCACGAGGAATTAAAGTTGTTTCTCAATTCACAGTACCTGGACTTTATGAAGATGAAGTTCTTGGTTTAGTCTATATCTTCGAGTATAGACTTCTACTGCGAAAACTATTTTCGCAGTAGAAGAAAAATAGTTTGGTCTGTAAAAATAATGGCACTGCCAAAGTAGATAAGAATATGAAGTGCTGTCTTTCTTAGGGCCCGTTTAGTTCGCAAATTGCTCGTCACAGGACACCAGACAGGGACAAGGACAGGACATCAGGTGTCCTGAGATAGTAGCTATACCGTGTTTGTTTCGTCAAGAATAGGTCACGATATTCCGTCATGTCCTGCGTTTGTTTCGCTATAACAAAGTACTGTACATGATAAAATGACTAAAATACTCTTGTAAATTAGTTTTAAAATTGATTAATACGTAAAAAAATCCTAATATATAGTATCAAATATTTTAATACAACAAGAAGTTTTAGTTTAACTAATAAATTTTCAACTAATTTTCAATTAACCTAAAAGTATAATAATATGATAATACTGAAAAATATAAAAAACATATCAAACGATCTCCAATATGAAATCTGACACCACCATCGTTCAGCACGCGAAAATTTACAACTTTGGTATTCACCTCGACTCGATCCGACGATTCTACGATCAACTATAAAAATATCCTAATAATTCACAATTCAATCTCATTTCATGCGAAACAACTCTCTTCTTTAATTAATTAATTTATTAAATCCATTAAATCTAAAGTAACCCTTCGCTCACTCGTCCCCCTCTCCACCCTGATGCCCGCCCGAGCAGTCATCACGATTTCACTGTTAGAGCCCCAGCCTCGCGAGAAGGAGGAGGGCGGTGGAGTTACCCTGGCCAGTAGCCGTTCGATCCTCACTAGTGGACCCAGCCTCGCGACGAGAGAATAAAGAGGAGGGTGGGCTCGCCTCCGAAGGTTTAGTTGTCTCTCTCCTTCCGTGCCTTGCTTCTCCTCCAACCCCACTTGAGACTTTGAGAGGAGGGAAACAAGAGGGAAACGGGAGGCGTCGACCCATGGATTCTTCACCCAAGGAAGACGAAGGTAGCACGGGGAAGGCGAGCGGCGGCATGGCAGGAGGAAGTGGAGGTGGAGGCGCCGCTTCTGTTGGAGGTGTGGCGATTCCGATGCACCGGTTGATCGCGCCGAAACCGGAGCCCATGCCAAGGTTGAGGGGCGAGGGCGGCGCATCCGTATGCCGGCAGCGTGTGCCGCCCGCATCTTCCAACTCACCCGCGAACTCGGACATAAGTCGGACGGGGAGACGATCCGCTGGCTCCTCCAGCACGCGGAGCCAGCTATTATCGCTGCCACAGGGACCGGCACTGTCCCGACCATCGCTACTATGGTTGACGGCGCGATCAAGATCCCAACCGAGGCTCCATCCTCCTCATCCTCCGCGGGTCTGACTTCCACCTCTGGTGAGGAGGAGCCCCCATTGCAAGAATCGGCGGTGCAGTCATCACGAGGTCGTGGTGCACGCAGCTCGGCCTCCGGGCAGACGTACACCCGCCGCCTCGCCCTCGCCACTTCCGCTGCATCCGAGGGCGCCTTCTTGGCGAAATAACCCAGGTTTTGTCGGGGGCTATTGTCGTCTTTTGCAGCTCGTGTCCTGCGCCTTGTTTCGATGTACCGAGAAATTTCTCGGTACACCGAAACAGGTAGAAATCCTGTCTCGAGTTTAAAAAGAATCCTGTCCCAAAATTATTCTAGCAAACCAAACGGGGGACATGGGTCGGTGTCCTGTCCAGTCCCTCATTTTTTAGCAAATCAAACGGGCCCTTAGTTTCAGAAGAAAAAGGAGGGTTCTTCAAGCGGTTTCATTTCATATACAAACAATATTCAACAACAGATGTCCTACTTTTGTACCAACCTAACAGCGACCAGAAAACATATTTAGTATTTTTGGTTTGACAAGTTGCCACACATTCTTTTTACTAATTAAAAGAAGAGTACTAATTAAAGTACTCTTTTCAGTTCAGGTTAGGTTGAACGTAATGAATTAGTGACCAAATAAATTAACTATAGATAGATGAGTTTGGGCAGAAGCCACCTATATCCTACCTTTGCAAGGCTTCTCCTATCTTCCACATGCATGGCAACCATCAGGATGCATGTATTAACTTCCAGTGATGTGCAATTTGCAACGATGAAGATGTAGGTATATATTATTTGATTAGCAAAAATTATTTTTTGATTTGATTTTAGTGAAAATAAAAATTTGATTTCAGTCTCTAGTTTTTTGTTTTATGAAAATATATTTGCTTAATGAAAATAACATCATGTTTAGTTGATTTTGAAACCAGTAAATACTTATTTAGTTATAGAAAATAATATTAATTTTTATTGAATAATTTTAGTAGTAATTTAATTTTGATTAAATAGTAAACTAATTCATATAAAATAGTTCATAAAACTTAATATGATTGTAGAAAAAAATCACATATTGATAAAAGTAATTAAGTGGAATCACTATTGAACACTATAATTTGAACTACCAACACCTAAAATAAATTAGTTTTGATTAAATTATAAATAGATCATCTTTAATAAAATTAGATGTGAGTCAATATATTAGGTATAAATTGGTTTAATAAACAAATGCGAGTTTACTATTGAATGCAAGAGTTTACTGTATGGTAACAAATGCATGAGATTCACGAGACGAATATTGATCAGAACCAAACATATAATATTATAATATGTTATTATAATATATATAACAAATGCGAGTTTACTATTGAATGCAAGAGTTTACTATATGGTAACAAATGCACGAGACGAATATCAGAAAATAAAATTTTTGGAACTAAACAAGAGGATAGAAAAAAAATGGAGGGAGGGATGTTATACTCTCTCCTATATATAATTTTTTCAAGATTATTTAAAAATAAAAGTTTAGTATAGATTCATATATAACAAATGAATCTCATGCATTTGTTACCATATAGTAAACTCTTGCATTCAATAGTAAACTCGCATTTGTTATATATATTATAATAATATATAATAACATATAATATATTATATGTTATTATAATAACATATTATATTATAATATCGATTTTTTTTATAATAACATATTACCATACACAATATATTATATGTTATTATAATAACATATTACCATACATAATATATATTATAATAACATATATAAAAAATGCATTTGTTATATATAACATCCATCTCTCCATTTTTTTGCCTCTTGTTTGGTTCGAAAAATTCTATTTTCTCATATTCGTCTCATGCATTTGTTACCATATAGTAAACTCTTGCATTTGTTACCATATTTTTTGATATTTGTCTCATGCATTCAAAAAATAATTCACTTACCATATAGTAAACTCGTATGCATTTAATTCAATAGCACATTGGGGTTTCTTGTCGAGCTTGATTATCGTTTGAATTGAATTTTAAGAAGCGTTAGGTGATTTGTTACATCTTAGTTGTATTAATTACTTGAGAAATTAAGAATTTTTTTATATAAAATTATATAGGCGTGAGAACAAATGGCATTGAATTTTAAGACCAATTTAAGTTAAACATGCAACAACACATGAAAAATTTTACTTTAATTAAGAAGCATTAGATTTTATTCAAGTTTAGCTGAAATTTAATATAGACTTTCAAGTTTCATCAATTATCTTCTTGAATTTTCTTTCATATCGAGTAAGGCATTAATTTCTTTGTATTCAAGTTATTTTTATAAAACCAAACTATGATGGAATAGTGCTAGATAAGGAATGTTAAACTTTCTACTAACTCGCTTTATTAATTGCTCATAATCACCATATTTTTGTCCATAACACATCACAAAACACCCATTTTAAGTTGTGTTCTTAAAAGTGAGTATATATAAAAATACAATCACTTTATTTAGTAAAAAGTTATTATATTTATAAAAAAACAAAGTATAGATGTAATAAAAGGCAGTAGAAATATTTGGTAGTGAATCTCGCTGACGAATAAATTAGGCACAAATTATAGGTTTGAAATTGGATGTTAAGTCACGAGGAATTAAAGGAGTTTCTCAATTCACAGTACGTACCTGGACTTTATGAAGATGAAGTTCTTGGTTTAGTCTATATCTTCGAGTATGATCCGGTGCAACATACGAACTTGCAAGATGACCCTAGACTTTTTTAACTTCTTTTGCAGTAGAGAGAGTTCACGAAATTCCATGGTGATGGAAATTGTAAAAGTGTAGGTGATCAATGTGATGATTTTGCTAATGGATACCTTCATATTCCTCTAGGTTCACCAAATTCCATGTTGCGTTTCAATTTAGAGTTCAAGACATGTACAAATATGGATGATAATTACATTACATAAAGGTGGCAAGGGAATAAAACTATAAAAGTCAATTAAAGTTATTAATCAATGAAGAGAATATTAATAGAATATTCTATTAACATGATTGAAGAGAACAAATTAAAAGCAGTCGAAAAGATTAATCCTTTAGGACTTGTCAATATCAAACGAGAGAAATAATAATTGATGTTTTGAGCAACAATCAACGAAATCCTAAGGCGGTTTGATTAGCAAAATTAGATATGTTTTTATGATTTCAATTTTATTAAAATTAAAATTGTTTAAGAAAAATCCTAATCAAATAATATATACCTACATCTTCAGCATTGCGAACTGCACATCACCAGAAGTTAATACATGCATCCTGATGGTTGCCATGTGGAAGATAGGAGAAGGCTTGCAAAGGTAGGACGTACGTAGCTTCTGCCACCAACTGATCATCTATCTATAGTTAATTTATTTGGTCACTAATTCATTACGTTCAACTTAGTACTCTTCATTTAATTAGTAAAATAGAATGTGCGGCAACTTGTCAAACCAAAAATACTAAATATGTTTTCTGGTCGCTGTTAGGTTGGTACAAAAGTAGGACATCTGTTGTTGAATATTGTTCGTATAGGAAATGAAACAGCTTGAAGAACCCTCCTTTTTCTTCTGAAACTAAGAAAGACGGCACTTCATATTCTTATCTATTTTGGCAGTGCCATTATTTTTTCCCCTTTGTATATTCTCTACCAAGGCCAATATCCAACTAATACTAGCGTCTCTTGGTTCAGTCAGATGTACTGCAGAGTTGAAGCAATATCAAGACTCTTGCTTATGTTTCATATGTATTTGCAGTGACTGCAAGCTCAGTTCCTTTTTCTGCCACAAACCATCACGTATGAACTCAACTGGACTTTTGGAATATCTACTGATGAGAAAGGTTTAAAGGTATTGCCACTTTTACTTCTCTCAAACAATAAGAATATTTTACTTCTTATAGTTTTTCATACCCATGAAATTAATTAGCTTAAAGTGTCTGCAAACCATTCAAGATGAGCAGACAGCATGTTCTAACTATGCACTATTGGGTCCATGTTAATGTGGTGAAGGACACATGATTCACTACAATTTTGTGGTATAGTCAGAAGACTTTCCTATTCTTAGGTTAAGTAGTTTTGCTATGATCTTAACTGGGATAATAGGAAGTAGCTCACAACTGTCATCATTCACTTCTGTGCAGTAGGTGTTTCTGACATGTCATTTAGTAAGCTACAGCAGAATTAGCACACATGTATTTATTTAGAATATTTAACCTTGAGTCCAAATTAATATATTTCTTTCTTGGTGATCTGGGAACAGTTTAGTCTTGCCACGGCGATTCTAAAGAATGAACATTTGTAAATGCTGATAGTACTAGTTAGGAGTCACAGTGAATCAAGTTTGGCATGACATATAGACATATAGTTTGTCATACTCCTGGAGTTAATCCTCTATTAGGCAGATATTGTCTTGGAGTCATGTGACAAGAAAAAGGACAATAAAAGAACTAACAAGATTATTCGACATATAACTTTTAGTGGATTTTCTTTTACAAATGGGTAAATATGTATCAAATGTCAAGTAATATCAAAAGATAATCAATGAAGCAACTAAATCAAACAAATAGAACTAAATGACAAAGTACATGTGTAATCATATTAATTAGAATTCGAATAAAACATCAAATACTATAACAATAAAGAAATATATAAAAAGTTCAAAATAATGATAGTTGTTTCATAGCAAAATATCTTATAACTCTATCTAACTAGTCCACGAGTGCCACTAGCTTTTATGGGTGAGAAAAAAAAAATCAAAAGTTCGATTAATCGAAAAATTGGTCCGAAATCGAAATGAATTTTTCAGTTAATCGATATTCCAATGGTTTTAGTTTTGTTTCATTTAAAAAAATCGGTTTTCGATTTTAGTTTCGATTTTTGAGTACCAATTAACCATTAGTTTACGATTAACTAGTTCACACACATATATATATATATATATATATAAAACTTATATAAAGTAATACATTGAAGTATATTTAAATTATATTTTATTCTTTAAAATTTGATCAGTTATATATATTTTTAAATATGAATAAATATTATGATACACAAGTATCTAAAATAGTATAATACATATTTTTACTAAATAAATATTTGAATTTCATGTTGAACATATCCAATTCTTGCATTGTTTGCGAAGATGTCATCCTTCTTTGGACTTTTTATTTATGAATATAATGTTTGGTTTGTATTTTTTTATCTTTAAGTAATTTCAACAATTAAAATGGACTTTGTAATTTGTATAATTTTATTATTTTTGTGTGTTAATTTTTTTATTGGTTAACTAAAAATTATTGGTTAATCAAACTGCAAAAATCGAAACCAATGTACCGGTTAACCGAAGTTAATGGACCGATTTACGATCCATGCTTACCCTTGCTGGCATCATACAAGTAAATTTGAAGCAAAATAAGAGAAGTTATCATAAGGTTGGGTATAATTTAAGCCCGGATCACAAGTATTAAGATAATAACACAATATGTAATGAATAATGCATTAAGCATTAGACCTGACAATTTTTAGCTCAGCCCGATAACCCGGTCCAACCCGGCACAATAAAATATGGCTCGGGCTGATTCTTACTGTGCTCAAGCCGTTATCGAGCTAGCCCGATAAGGCCCATACAAATATTGGATCAGGTTGGGCCAAGCGGTGTAGGCCTGACACAATAGTCTGATAAGAATTTTTATTCATTATCGAAATGTCGAGCTGTCTGGTCCAAATCAACCCGATAGCTCGATTTGGGCCTGATAATATGATTCAGGCCCAATAGTTAGATTCTAAATTTTTTGCTATCGTGTTAACAGATCAAGTCGGGCCCGCCCATTTACTATTTGTGTCATGTTGGGCTTGGGGGCACGGGCTCGAACTTCTATCAAGTCGGATCTTGTACGATTTTTATTTAGGTCGGCCTGGTGTGATATCTTCGGCTCGACACGAATTGTCGGATCTATTAAGAATTATGTATAACATACTACAACATTATAAACTAACTCATGTTATTATCCATTACAATGTGATTTACTTGATACATCAAAGGTAAACACCAAATCATACTATATCTACATCATGCAACTCTATAACATAACACATTGTTCCAAAATCAAAAGCGGAATGGACAATTATGTTTTTCTTACACTCCCGAGCAACTGAGAGTGTTTCTTCTTGCTCGCTCAAGCTAGCAAAGAGAATGACTATCCAAAGATAACTTGGAGATGTTGCACATATGTGCTTACACTGTAGGCATCCATGGATCACCGTTCTCCCCACTCAAGAACTCACTAAGGTTCAATGAGTCGCGAGATGTCCCCACTAGATAAATGAAAGGCTAATTGGCCACAACCAGATCAACAAATTGGAATGCTTGATATTGCCCTTTGTAAATTAACACTATTTTTGGATTGATGATTTTGGAGAGTTTTGGAGGAGTTTAAAATATCATGTTTGGATAATATTTTTTTAAGGAGTTTGGAGGAAAAACCCCTCCTAGAACCCATTTTCAAAACCCCCAAAATGGAGGGTTTTGGAGGGATTTGAAGAGTTAATGAATTAAAAAAAAATTATAGAAATATCTCTAAAATATTTTTTTTATACAAACGAGGACATGGTGGTCTACAAAATCTCTCCAAATCCTTTATGAAGTCTAACAAAATAAAGTTTTTAAAACGTACCCTTTCAAAAACTTCCAACCCCCCCTCCAAATCTCTTCAAATCTCTCTTCCTCCAAATCTCTTACTCAAAGTTATCCAAATATAATGTAAGGGTCGACGTCTAAATCATGCATACTATGTCAACACTATGCTAGGTCATAAGCAATGTAAATACACATGGACATTATAAATAAATCAAACACTGATATAGAACACTAATTACCCACATATATAACAAGTGTGTTACATGTTCGATCATGTATTAATAAATATAATAACATAAGCAAATAACAACTGAAATAGAATAACAAGATAAAATTCAACCATAGTAATAACGTCGTTTTACCCCTTTCTTCTTTGATCCATGCAAGTCGTCGCTAATCCGACCTTAATTAGATGGGTTGCCACAGCCTTCATTGATGGCATTATATCTCCACCGTTTCCCGACACTATGAGTTTCCTTCCTTGAACTATTGATGTTTGGAAGACTAGCTAACATAATTGGCAACTCGATGGCTTGGCATGCAATGGTGTTATGTAGTCATTACCAACTGCACGACATAAGGGCGGCTGCTAACAACTCCGTAGGGCTATCACGCGACCTCATGGGGTATCAACTATCAAGGAGCATTGTGCTACTGCTACAATTGTGTGGTGTAGTGTAGAGATCGCATTGTGCAGCGCGCCTCAGAAAGCCATCATGTACGTGTTGCATTGTTAATTAAATATTACCCACCACAAAATCATCTCTATTATCATCCCTTGTCAATCATGGTGAAACATCATCCAAAAAGTTGTCACAATAATTGAATCAGGGCAGAGAAAGAGGAAAAGAATCCGATCTTAATCGATGATGAAAACTCCTCCTCCTTCGTGTTGTTTCTTGCTTGTACGCAGTGGTGGCTAAATGCTAATCATTAAGATTAAAGGTGATTTATGTTTTTATAATATAAAATTTATGCTTTTTTGATAGAAAGTCCCTCCAAAACTGATATTCACGACCCATTTTTTTTTGCCTCTTGTTTAGTTCGAAAAAATCTATTTTCTGATATTCGTCTCACCTTTGCTGGTCGAATCAGGGTACAAACAAAGTGAGGCTTGTGAGAGATTGAGTTTAATTACAATAGATATTATATATATTATAATATAGTAAAAAATGTTACACGTAAGATTATTTTTAAAAGATTTTAAATTGTGCATTTAATCTCTTTGGTCATTACTTATATTTTTTACTTACACTTTAGTTTTAAATTTTACATTATGGATATATACATTATGATTACATCAATTTATTTGTTTTATCCTTATAAAATTGGATAAATTACACGGATTCCCCTCGAGGCCTCGACTATAGTCGATGTGTGCAAGACTTACCTAAACTACCAAGTGTGCACAGAATCTCCTCCATTACATTAGTTGTTTCAATAACCCCCTTCGTTAGCCAATGGCGAATCCATTACAGACCCATGGGAATAGTGGCTCTCACTGAAATATTTTTTTTTAAAAAACTTTGGATGCCCCACGTCTGCAGCTCTTCTTCTTCTTTTACTGCATCGTCGTCTTCTTCTTCTTTTTCACACTGCAGTTTCTTCTTCTTATTTTACTACATCTTCTTTTTTTTACTGCATCTTCTTCTTCTTCTGTGTCAGTCTTCTCTCCTCTTCAAATGAGGTCTGCAGTCTGCTAGATTGCCTCCATCTCTCTCCTTCTTCATCCAAACTCATGCATACAATTTTTTTTTTGAATCAGAGAAAACTTGTATTCTATTCAAGAGCTATGAAAAGGATACAAGTGAAAGAAAGGGAGGGGGATAAAGGAGAAGAAAAAAGTAAATATTGCAAAGAAATTACAACAAGTCCCGAACTCATTCGAGGCCAGCCCGAGAATTAACTCAAAGAACCGAGGGTAGAGGCGGCCTTTGCTGCTAGATCGAAAGGAGATCTAGCGTTGTTCTCAAAAAATCGCTGGTTTCTTTCGTGCCAAATCATGGATCTCCAGATCATTACTAGGCGGTAGCGCTCGTTCTTAGAAGCTGACTGGCGTGAAAGTATGGGTTCCCACGGGGAATAATCAATCGAGAAGAAAGCTTGACCTGAAAGGTGTAAGATGATTCTCCAGCCCTGTAAGGTGTAATCACAAACTCTGAAGAGGTGTGAATGAGATTCGTCAGAGTTACTGCACAAAGGACAAGCAGCCGACACTGTGATATTGTGCTTGATCAGTCGATCCCTCGTGGGAAGTCTCTTCTTTTCTATCAACCAGTTGTTTAACGAGAAGGTCGGGGGGAGATTGTTTAGCCAAATGAATGGAACCCGAGGATCCGCTATCCCTCTGAAACTTAGTAGCCAATATAAAGAACTCGTTGAGAATATCCCATTGTTGGTCCATTTCCAACGGTAGCTGTCGGGGCCTGAGCAATGTAGGAAAGGGGCTACTTCGTCGTCTAATCTGGCAAGGAGGTTTGAGAGAACCAAATATCT
The DNA here is from genome assembly GCA_034359265.1 of Canna indica. NCBI lineage: Eukaryota > Viridiplantae > Streptophyta > Magnoliopsida > Zingiberales > Cannaceae > Canna > Canna indica. The sequence goes on along the minus strand of CP136894.1, from coordinate 11,122,098 downwards.
AAATTGAATGGACCAACCGATAACTTCACCAGAAGGTGCCCTCGATTTTGCCTCATCAATTGTAATGTTCTAATTAGAAGCCGCGGAGAATAAGGAAAAATATCTATTGCTCAGACGCTCACCATTTGGCCAACGGTCCAACCAGAACCGAAAAGATGAAGTTTCTCCAACCTGGCAGACGAGGGATACTCCAAAAATGTCGAAGATGTTACAAATCCCTCTCCAAATGTGAGAGAGCTCCCTGACGATTGGAGAGGCTGATGAACCTCACCCTTGGGTACAGAGTCAACAAGATCTCCCTCCAATGCATGCCTTCAGGCTGGAGAAGCTTCCAGATCCACTTTCCAAGTCTTGCAAGGTTGTGCGCCTGGAGGTCCAAAATCCCCAAACCGCCCTCCGATCTGCTGTGTGTAAGAACGTCCCAGCTGACTAAGCATTTCCCCCTAATGTCAGCTTCCTGCCTCCCCGTCCAGAAGAATGTTCTTCTTCTTTTATCTGCCTACTTTATAACCCATCCGGGAGCCTTGTAAATCGAGAATATATAAGAGATTTTGCTTGTAAGGATACTGTTCACGAGAGTTAGATGCCCTGCTCTAGAGAGAAGAGGGCCTTGCCAGGAGGCTAGCGATCGGTCTATTTTTGAGATTACTGTTGACCAATCTGCCTTAGTCAGACCGCCAGGTCGCAATGGGAGACCCAAATACTCGAGTGGGAAGGAGCCAGCGGAACAACCCAACCTAAGGGCCACAGAAGCCGTCTTTGAAATGTCCCCACCTATGTGAATCACTTTGGTCTTCAAATGGTTGAGCTTTAATCCGGTGCATAGGTTGAAGCATTTTAACAACAGGTCAAAAGAGGAAAGGTTGTCCTCCGAGTCCTTACTGAAAAGGAGTAAATCATCTGCGAATATTATATGAGTTATCCCGCCTTCAATATAATGCGCGAGGGCACCCGAGAGGAGGCCCGAGGAGCCTGCCCTGGTCACAAGTCTCGAAAAAACATCCGTTACTAAAATAAAGAGAAGTGACGATAGAGGGTTACCCTGACAGAGCCCTCTTTTGTGATTGAATGGCCTGCCTTCGGTGCCGTTGATAATGATGGAAGAATTTGCTGTTTGGAGAAGGTTCTTGATCCAAGAAATCCACTTGGGAGGGAAGCCTCTGGCTCTGAGAAGCTGAATTATAAAAGACCAGTTAACCGAGTCAAACGCATTTTCGAAGTCCACTTTGATGAGATAGACATTCAGATCATTATTACGATAACCCCACACTGTCTCAGCAGCCGTCATGAAGCAATCCAACGTACTACGCCCCCGAATGAAAGCCCCCTGCTTGTTATCAATCAACTCAGGGATAAGAGGTGCCAGACGGTTAGCTAGGAGCTTGGAAAAGATCTTGATGATACTATTTTCCAGGCTAATGGGTCTAAACTCACGCAGCTCGTTTGCCCCCTGCAATTTAGGAATGAGGATGATATTTGCATTATTTATGCGGGACATGCTACCCGGATCCGCTTGAAGTTGATGAAGAATATCCAAAACCTGAGAGCCAATGAGAGGCCAAAACTTCTTATAGAATTCCATGGTGATACCATCCGGGCCTGGTGACTTGAAGCTTTTAGCCGTTTTGATGACCTCAAATACTTCGGTCATAGAGAATGGGTAGTCTAGACCGAGTAAGTTTATGCTATGAGGCTCGTAAATGCAATTCCATTTGATTTGAAGTAGAGGAGAAATCTCTTTTCCAAGCAGAGATACGTAATATTCCTTGAATCCTGAAGCGAATCCTTCTCTGTCAAAAATGTGGGACCCACCAATGTTGATAAAAGAGATCCAGTTGATCTTCCTGCGGTGAGATGCGCAGAGATGAAAGTAGCGAGAATTGCGGTCCCCATCCTTTAGCCATCTCTTCTTGTCTCTCTGACTCCAATAGGTGCATGTGTCTCTGTAACATTTATCGAGGACCTCCTTTAGACTTTTGAGCTCCGCTAGCTCGGCCAAAGAGATCGACTCGGAATCCACCCTGAGATTTAAAACATCTATACGCATCTCGGTATCTACTCTGAGCTTTGACCAAGAGGCGCGCCTGAGCTTGTTCCAATCCAAAATGGTACGCCTAAGGCGTTTCCATAGAGAAATCCATCTGGCCAATGGCGAGCTCGAGGAAGGGAGCGGAGGAGCTTGAACCAAACCCGTCTTAATGATATTGGAGAATTGATCTATTTCCAGCCATCCATTCTCGACACGAAAAGGTTTTCGAATAACCTCTGACCTGGAGGAGGAGTGCCAGATCAGAGGGTTGTGGTCAGATAATCTCCTGCTACCTAAAGAGGCCACTGAAAGAGGAAAAAGAGCTACAAAGCCGCTATTAGTCAGAATCCGGTCCAGTTTTGCCAGAGTCGGTGCCTGTTGATTATTGGACCAAGAGAACGGGTTTCCTGAAATGGGGAAGTCTAGAAGACTGGTATCCGCGATTAGTTCTGAAAAACTTCTGGAATCGGATGCGTTACCAGTACAATTTAATCTCTCCCCTCTGTGCAGGGTGATGTTGAAGTCTCCTCCTAGAATGATCGGCTCCTGGTTGACCACAATGATATGACACAGCTCGTTGAGAAATGTTGCTCTACGGGACCGGCTCGAGGGGTCCGTAGACTCCTACTGCAATAAAGTTAAAACTAGAGAGATAGTGCTTGAGGGACAACTGGATGGACCATTCCCCGATGATATGATTCGAGGATTGCCAGATTGAAGAATCCCAAGCTGCAAGGAGACCACCCGAGAGACCACAAGCGTCAATGGCACATAAATTATCATTAGAAGAAAACCCCGACAACTGCCTAACAATTCTTCTAGAGCAAGCGTTCAACTTAGTTTTAGATAAAAATAGAATACTACATCTTGCTTTCCTAACAACCTGCTTCACCATATAACGCTTAGAAAGTCGATTAAGACCTCTAACATTCCAAAATAGAGCACAAAATTTGTGAAACATAGCAAAAATGATCTACAGGACAACAACAAGATGACTGAATGGGCCGACCAACAGCTAAACGGCCACCGCCCTCAGGGCACAGACAACCCTATCCTTGCTGCCAATGCAATCAAATCCCAAGTTCTCCACATCCTTGAGCAAAGCGTCATCCAGAGCTGACCTTGTGCCGAGAATGAACGATCCCAAGCGTATCGGACTGGTCCCTCCTGTGGGTGAGGACATTGCACTCTCCACATAGCCCTCATTTCTAGCAGCCTTGATCATGGACGCATTCTGAAGGGAAGTCCTGCCAGCTTTACTGGCTGATCTTGAGCTTCTGCGCACCATAGCGTGTTTCTAAACTTAACCCCTCAACTTGCGTGCCTTTGGTTTATAGTTGTGGGCCTCAGAAGGGAAGGAGGGCTGAGCCGGGAAGGGCTGCCCCAATACCAGGCCTGCCCGAAATTAGAAGCCCAATATCTTCATCCATGATTGTTGAAACACCTTGGTTGAGCGGAAAGCCGGCTGAAGCATTGGCTGAGTTCCCCGCGGGGCCCAGGTTGACTGCGTCTATGATTCGCAGCGCCTGGTCAACTGCTGCAGGCTGAAACGACGAGACAGCCTAGGTGAGAAGGGTTGACCTAGAAAATGGGTCGGGACTACAGGATCCGTCCCGACCCGAGAATAAAAGGCCCAGAGAACCCCTTGATTCATCCTCTCCATCCGAGGGGCCCAAAAAAGAGGATCCGCCTCCGACAATCTTAAATGCAGCCATCCACATCTGTTGCATGCCTTGACGACTCGATAAAGAAATCGCGCGTTGCCACCTTTCCCAGAGAGACAGGCCGAAAGCGACGACACCAAATGCCAGACACCTAGATACGAATAGAACTTGTATGAGCGGCCTGCTCATACAAATTTGTATGAGCAGGCCGCTCGATGTCCGCCACGCCAGCCCAAAAGTCGTGGGGATGCGTGCCCGAGTTCGGGATGCATGACCAAATTCAAAATGCAAGCTGAGATGTGTGCTGGGCACGCATCCCGAACTCAAAGGGATGCGTGCTGGGCTGGCGTGGCGGACATCGAGCGGCCTGCTCATACAACTTCTATTCCCTAGATACAAGTTCTATTCCCTAGATACCAGCGGCCGATTCAGTGAGGCAGAGCCAATAAGCAGCAAAATGGAAAGATCTCGCATCTGCCTGACGAAGATTTTGCAAGCCTCCTTAAAACGGCTTCAGCAGCATTCCTCGCTTCCCTCGCCATCAGCTCGATCGCGGGAGATCCGGGTGTCAGCATGAGACCTGCCCTAGATTGCACCAGAATGGAAGGCGGTGGATCGAATACCAGAGGGGCAAGCTTCACTCGATCCAAATGGGGAAGAGGCTTGCAGATGCCTCGGGGCGCTCCCGCAACCAGAGGGCGCCGGAAAGGACAACGGAGAGCCGAGGGTAGCGGACGGGCCATCGGTAACTGGCACAATCCTATCGTCGGAAGCGCAGCGCGAGTGCGCGAGGCCGAGAATGATGTGGGGTTAGAGGAATCAGAGCTCACGGAGATGTGGTCCGATCCCCCATCCCCATGGAAGGAACCCTCAGATGGATCATACTCAAAGCTCGCATCCGATCCAGAACCATTCCCATTATCTTCGCTGTCGTCTCTTCCCGCTTGCTGCGAATCAGTCATGGCCGCCTCGTCGTCGACCCACTTCTGCCAAGCGACTCCGACCTCGATAGTGAAGCGGCATGCATCCACTTCAGCAACGATAAATTTTGGAATTAGATGCAAAGCCCGTACCCTCACCCGAATTTTGCATGAACCAAGGTCCTCCAAATCGCGGGAGGAGGCTGCCTTCGAAGGAGGCAAACGAAATGGTGAGTATAATTGCTGTCTCAGCATTCCAGAAGCACAAAGGCAGCCCGCGAAGCTCCAATCCAACTTGTAATTCCGGCGGATCGACCAACTCAAAGAACTCATCTGATTTCCAATCGTCGATTAGGAGGAGGACGTGATTCCATTGAATGCGCTGCGTACGAATCAGACGCCTCTTGTAATATGAGTCGGGAGTTTCCGGCGTCGAGACGAGCAGCCTACCGTTGGCCATCCGACGCTGCTCCCAAAGATGCAGGTGGCTTCTGTAATTTTCGAATTGCCTTGCTAGGAAGCCTGCGACATCCGCCTGAGGATTTAACTGCCCTCGGACGATAACGAGAAGGCAGTGATCGCTTAAGTAAGTTGCCCACTCTGCGGTCGCCGCAGAGTTGGGGACGACAGCTCGCGCGAACTCGGGGCGGTCAGCCATGGAGCTACGAACTGGGAGAGAGAAACCCGAGCCCCTGGGCGGAAGTGACACACTAGCAGAAGGGGTGGCCGAGGAGGATGAAGCCGGGAGATACGAGCGAGAAGGAGCCGACGGGCGAGAATTTAAAGACAGCCCCTGATTCCCTTTCATAAATGCATGCGATGCAGCAGCTGAAGCATTAATAACCGATGAAGGGGAAGAGATTGCTGACCTGTCCGCTGCTCCCTGATGAGGGGAAATAGGAATGCTCGAACCAGGAGGCCTCCGATATGAAGGGCATCTCTTACTTAGATGTCCTTCCTTCGTGCATAGGAAACAGACTATACGACGGGAGCATCCGTGAGCTTGGTGCCCAGTCCGCAGGCAGTTGAAGCAACGACCATTTGAGCGGAGAGAAGAGATCGCCTCATTGATGGAGAAGGTTTGCGAGTCAATGCGCAGGAGAGGAGAACGCGCAGCTGCGGCTGCATCCCGCGGGAGAGGAGGGGAGTTCCTCAGACCCAGGCGAAGGGTCTTTGAAAACAATCGCCGCGAACCCGGCCACCCACGCAGAGGATGAAGGTTTCGGCGCAACCGCAAAGGTCACGCGACGGGCTGCTTTCTTCTTGGTAATCAATTCCCAGTCGAGCTCCTTTGCTGATCCTTCGGTCACACCTTTGGGGGAACTCATGCTGCTCCCACTTCTCTCCTCCGCTGATTGCTAAGCTGCAGCATCTGATTTTTCGAACAGTTATCAGCAATTTGCTCCACCTGAAGCTATAATTCACAGAAACCCAGTTGGGGATCACAATAATATAATGCTGGAATGGGCTCCTTTTCAACTCATGCATACAATTAACACGAGTCACAGATCACCACCACAATTAGTTCATACATATATATCAAACACGTCAGTGAGCAAGCTGGAGAAGTAGTTTCTTCTTCTTCTCTTCTTCTACTACTAATAATATTTTTTTTTAACAACTTAGAGTTGAATATTTATACAATCATGCAACTGGATGTGTACAGTTGAATATTGAGTTTGGGAAAAATGTGGATGCTTGCAGTAGCTCTAGCTCTTGCTTTTAATTAGCTTAAATTAGAAGAAGCAAATTAGGCTACAGAGTTGTATACAGATGAATGAGAGATACAATAGAATCATATTTCAATTTTTTGAAAGAAAAAAAATCTTTCTTTCAAAAAAATTGAAATATGATTCTATTTTATTTGAATTTGAATTTTGTATTTGATTATAATTCTTCTTCTTCCTTTTTTTTTCCTTTTGCATTTGAACTTTATTAAAATTCTAACTAAATATATTTTGAAATTTTTATTATAATTATAATTTTTAATTTAAAAACTCCTTTTAAAGATAGAAAAAAATCTTGTAACAAATTTGTTAAAATAAATAGCTAGATATATGAATAATTCTTTTATCAATTAACTACGTAAATAATTATTTAAATATTTTTAGAAGGATGGCTAGTCTTCATCGTTACACAATTTTGAAATGTGGACTTTAAAAAGTTTATATATTAATTTGCCCCCATTGGTAAAAGTTTATGGATCCGCCACTACCATTTGCCCTCTGTTAGCTCTCCATCAAAATAATGTCACGTGGCAACAGTCTCCACCCTCCATCTCATCCGACTATCATCACTTCTTCTTTTACCCATCTCTCATCTACCTACACTCCTTCCCTTGCCCTAGAATCCGTCGCCGCCGCTGCCGTCATCATCGTCACCACAGCCACTGTCGCCATCGCCGTCACCACCGCCTCCTCCTCCTCCTCCTCAAGAATCATCCTCCAAAAGAGGAGGAGGAGGTGGTGGTGGTGGTGGCGGCGACGACGACAGTTGGATTTGAAGAAGAGAAGGTAAAAGAAGGGGTCGGAGGAGGTTCGGCGCATGGAGTTTTATCTTTAAGTTACTAATGGGATGACTAACGGATGAGGTTATTGGAATAACTAATATAGTGGAGGGGGATTTTGTACACACTTGGTGATTTAGGTAGGTCTTGCACATATCGACTATAGTCGAGGGGGCCGGGTTTCGTATTGTTTACCTTATAAAATTCTGTAGGTATAAATTAAAGTAGTTATTTTCTTTAAAAGGGACATTATAATGATAATTAAACAAGTAAATTAATGTAGTTATGATGTGTCGAGTACATGCTGCTGCAACGCAATATCACATCATCAACTGCTCCAATATTTGAAGACATCAAAACCAAAAATGGCTGAGCAAGGAGGCGAGAAAATCTTATACAACAGCTGTTCCAATTTGAGGAAATTTGATCTCCTCTTGCTCCACCTGCAACGGGAATAAAATGACCAAAAGTTGTGATTTTTCCATAAATCTACCACAACATCATCTCAATACTTTCACCATTCACCAGCGGATGCATGGAGAGTTCGAATTTGGAAGGAGCTGTTGAAGTATATGGCAGCTGGAGGAATTGCGACGCTGCATTGGAGCAACGCTGCATTGGAGGAGTTGCCGGCTGATGATGGAGTGTAGATAAATGTTTGTAATACATAAGTTTTACCAAAATGTCTTTGTTTCCTTTGTTTTAGGTTTGTTTAAGTTGAGGGTTTTTTGGTCTTTTTACTTCAACATAAATAAGTAAATGGTTAGGGTTAATGGATGCGGGTTGATGTAAATACCTGCGAACCCATTATTCCCATGTATAAAACTGAGTTGGTTGACGGAAGTCAACAGACGCTCTTCTCCATTTTTCCTGAATACAAATTTCGTCTTCTTGTTCTTGTTCACGCCTTGCCGCAGCTGTGTCCCAATGGCGGGATCTTAACATGGTATCAGAGCAGGGAAGGTTAATCTCCGGTGAATCTTGAGTGCTCGATTGAATCTTGGATCGGAAGCGGTTGATCGACAAATGGCTCGAAATCACAGATCGACAGCAGCCAGCAGATCTGCAGTTGAGGAATCTCAGGATCGACCAGAGAGCGGCTCAATCACTGGAGATCTAGAAATGCAAGATGATCCGTACATTCTCGCCGGGAACGACACCCCAGGTATGAACTTGGTTTCCGTTCAATTAAACGGCCATGAAAATTACCTGACTTGGAAAAGGTCGATGACCATCTCCTTATCGGCCAAGAACAAGAGTGGTTTTGTCAACGGAACCCTAAAAGTGCCGGATGAGTCGACGCACAAGTACAGGCAATGGAGAAGATGTGACGACATGATCAGATCGTGGATCCTGCACTCTATTGCTCCAAGTCTATGCACCGGTGTGATGTATGCTGAAACTGCATTTGATATGTGGCAAGATTTGGAAGATCGATTTGGCAGAGGAAATGAGCCAAGGATCTTCGACATTGAAATGAAGATTTACACCACCAAGCAGGGAACCCTATCTATCTCAAACTACTATACCCAATTGAAGGGGTTATGGGATGAAATGGACGCCTTGAACGCCAGCGCAAATGGCTGTGTTTGTCAACCAGGCAAAGATAGCAATAAGAGAAGAAGGCTGAGGCAGTTTCTAATAGGGTTAAGCGAAGAATACATTGGAATTAGGGGACAAATACTTGTTATGAAACCTGTTCCAGAAATAAATCAGGCTTATGCTATCTTGGAGCAAGAAGAAATGCAAAGGGCTGGAAGAAACAATGCCAATGCACCTGTCGAAAGTTTAGCTTTGAACACTATTAATTACAACAATGCAGGAGGAGGTTTTAGGGGGAACAAAAACAAGCCTCTTGGACCTAACAACAAACTGTTTTGTGATCATTGCAATAGAATCGAGCATTCCAGAGAGAATTGCTATCGGCTGATAGGATATCCCCCTGGCCATAAGTTCTACAAAGGCAAGCAAAAGTATGGTGAGCAGGGAACCAAGCAAGTAAATCAGGTGAATGCAACTGGTTCAGCAGATAGCAGTGAGCAAAATTTCATGAAAGGCCTAAATGAAGAGTCGAGTAGCAAAGGAGCTGAGATTACTGAAGAACAATACAATACCCTGCTCAACACAATGATGAACCTACTTGGACAGAAGGGACATGTGAACCATGCAGTCAACATGGCAGGTATAAATCTAAACTCAAATGCATTTAAATTACCCAATATTTGGATTCTAGATAGTGGTGCAACTGATCATGTAACCAGCGTAGATACCACCCTTGACAACCAATGCAAACCAAAACCAAATGAGAAGATTACATTACCTAATGGTGAAGCCATGATAGTTAGCCATACTGGAACAGTGTACCTTGGTAGGAAAATCCAGCTAAATAATGTCTTAGCAGTGCCATCTTTTCACTACAATCTCATGTCAATTAGTAAGTTGACCAAGGAGTTAAATTGTACTGTTGAGTTTAACCCAAATGCCTTTGTCATCCAGGACCTAGTATCGAGGAAGGTTTTGGGGACTGGTAGAGAGGTGAATGGACTATATGTGATGGAAGGAGCTGGGTCTCTGACAGGCAATCCGAGAAATCCACCAAAAAATTTATCTTTAGCTGCTTCTACTTTGTTTGATAAGCATGCTTTATGACATATTAGATTAGGGCACATGTCAAATTCTAGAATGAAATTGATGTCAAATATCATTCCTGAAATAAATCAAAACTTGGAATTGACTTGTAACATCTGTCCTATTGCTAAACAGTGTAGATTTCCTTTCTATTCAAGCTTGAATAAATCAAAATTGCCTTTTGATATGATACACTGTGATGTTTGGGGTCCGCATAAAAATCCTACTCATGATGGTCATTCATATTTTCTTACAATTGTAGATGATTGCACTAGGAGTTGTTGGACTTATTTGTTTGCTTACAAGTCTCAAGTACCAAATATACTTATAAGTTTCATCAAATTGATAAAAACTCAGTTCTCGAGAACAATTAAGGTGATAAGGAGTGATAATGGGACTGAATTTTTTAATTCCATCATCAACACATATTTGAGTGAAAATGGTATCATACACCAAAGTTCTTGCGTTGAAACACCTCAACAGAATGCAGTGGTGGAAAGAAAACATAGACATCTACTACAAGTAGCAAGGTGTCTTAAGTTTCAATCCAAATTACCATCTAGGTTTTGGGGAGAGTGCATTTTGACAGCAATATACTTAATTAATAGGCTACCCAGTCCAATGCTGAACAATCAAAGTCCTTACATGTTGTTATATGGGCAAGAACCTGAGATAGAACATCTAAGGGTTTTCGGTTGTCTATGCTATACAAATACATTGAAAAGAGATAGAGACAAATTTGACAGAGGGCTTTCGAAGGAGTGTTTGTTGGGTATCCTTATGGGAAAAAAGGATATAAGGTTTACAATCTCAAAACAAATGAGATCATCATTTCCAAAGATGTTAAGTTTGTAGAACAAATCTTCCCTTTTGATATGGAAAGTCTAAACAAAACTATGTTTCCTAAATATCCAAATGAGGAAAATTTAGTTGAGGGCATTCCTACGACAAACATCCCATATACAAAAACAAGTAGTGACACCCTAGTGCAATCACCTGATAAAGCATTAGAAGTAATGGATGACCAGAATTCTTCTTCCTCCATTAAATTGCATGTGGACCTATTTGAGCCAAGTGTAAGCAGCTTACCTGAGGTTGGAAGTCAACCTTCAGATGAAATTGTGCCACAATCCAATTCATGGTCTCCTCGACCATTAGAGATACCTGTCAGAAGAAGTAAAAGGGTCACAAAAAAACCCATGAAGCTAAAAGACTATCACTGTAGTCCATTGCCATCTATATCCTCACCTGACTCAAAAGAAGAACAGTCACAAAATACAAGTCCATATCCACTAGTCAATTTCTCAAACCTGGAAAACATTCCACCTGAACATAGAGCTTTTCTTAGTGTCATAGAATCCTATCAAGAACCTACCAGTTATGCCATTGCTTGTAAGAATCAAAATTGGGTAAGGTCTATGCAACTTGAGTTGGAAGCTCTTGAAGCCAACAACACATGGAAACTTGTTGAATTACCACCTGGTAAATCATTGGTGGGATGCAAGTGGGTATACAAAACCAAGTTTAGGCCTGATGGAAGTATAGAAAAATATAAGTCTCGGCTGGTTGCCAAAGGTTTCACACAAAGAGAGGGCATTGATTATCATGAAACGTTTGCCCTGGTGTCAAAAATGGCAACAGTTAGAGTCCTATTGGCAGTGGCAGCTACAAGAAATTGGCCACTACATCAGCTTGATGTAAGCAATGCTTACTTGCATGGTGACTTAGATGAGGAAGTGTACATGGCAAGGCCACCTGGTCATGGAAGTATTGAGGACAAGAGAGTATGCAAGCTATTGAAATCTTTATTTGGCCTTAAACAGGCCGGCATGCAGTGGTACTCCAAATTATCCTCAAGTATTTTGAGACAAGGGTACACTCAATGCATATCAGATTCATGCATATTTGTAAAGAAGAAGAACAATAAAATCACTATCTTATCAGTATACGTAGATGATATCATAATCTCAGGAGATGATTTTGAGGAGATCAACAAATTGAAAGACTCACTCAATCAAGAGTTCAAAATAAGAGACTTAGGGAGATTAACTTACTTCCTTGGTCTTGAGGTGCAAAGAACTGAAGCAGGAATCCATTTGAACCAAAGAAAGTATACAACAGACATGTTAAAAGAAGCTGGATTACAGAATTGTAAACCATCTAGAACACCAATGCAGTATCAAGAAAAAATGAATAAAGAGGGAACATGCAATGATGAATTGTTAGAAGATGCAAAAAAGTTTAGAAGGCTGATTGGCAAATTACTCTATGTTACCATGACAAGACCAGATGTGATGTTTACGGTGAATCATTTGAGTCAGTTTGCTAATGCACCTAGACAATCTCATTACAGGGCAGCTCTAAAGGCATTGAGATATCTAAAAGGGGCACCTGGTCTCGGGTTGTTCTATCCATCCAAACCAAGCAACACTGTCACTGCTTACAGTGATGCTGATTGGGGAGGATGCGCAGCAACAAGGAGGTCTGTCACTGGATATATGGTCAAATTTGGGCAATCACTGGTGACATGGAAATGCAAAAAACAAACGACTATGAGTCGCTCCAGCACTGAGAGTGAACTCAGAGCAATATCAACAGTAACAGCAGAGGTACTGTGGGTTAACAGGTTAATATCTGAGCTGGGAATTGAAGCAAGAAAACCAACTCCAATATACTGTGACAACCAAAGTGCGTTGCATATCACAGCGAACCCTGTGTTTCACGAGAGGACAAAGCACCTTGAGATCGACTGTTACTTCGTGAGAGAAAAGTTTCTTCAAGGCTCGGTTGAACCTCTTTACATTTCTGGCAAGGAACAGCCAGCAGACATTCTCAGGAAACCTTTGACACCGCAACAACACCTTCACAATTTAGACAAATTAGGGATGAGTAATCATTACTCTACTGCCTAATTTGTGGGGGGAGTGTTGAAGTATATGGCAGTTGGAGGAATCGCGACGCTGCATTGGAGCAACGCTGCATTGGAGCAACGCTGCATTGGAGGAGTTGCCGGCTGATGATGGAGTGTAGATAAATGTTTGTAATACATAAGTTTTACCAAAATGTCTTTGTTTCCTCTGTTTTAGGCTTGTTTAAGTTGAGGGTTTTTTGGTCTTTTTACTTCAACATAAATAAGTAAATGGTTAGGGTTAATGGATGCGGGTTGATGTAAATACTTGCGAACCCATTATTCCCATGTATAAAACTGAGTTGGTTGACGGAAGTCAACAGACGCTCTTCTCAATTTTTCCTAAATACAAATTTCGTCTTCTTGTTCTTGTTCGCGCGTTGCCGCAGCTGTGTCCCAATGGCGGGATCTTAACAGGAGCCGAGCAAGAATGGCGGAGAGATTGATCCAACTCGCTGTTCAAATGAACTTTAGTCTATATTTGGTCCTTGTTATCCCAACATCACGTCCGACCTCCATGTTCCAGTCACCACCGCCCTCCACCAACCCGGTGTTGGTCTCATCGGCTCCATCCCCATTTTCATCGTTAGTAACCTTTCCTCCTTTCTCATACTCGGCCTCTGCTACAATGACCTCTCTAGCAGCCTCTTGCCAAACATCTTTGCCCTTGTTGAGCTCTGCAAACTTTACCTCTAGCAGAACTCATTCTTGTAAGGGACATGTGTAGTGATTGCGAAAGGGAAGCAATAAAGGAAATGATAGTAGTGATTGCAAGAGAGAAGGGGTTAGGGATAGGAGGGAGCGGCAAATCAGCAACGACAACACCAACAACGACGTCCATTGAGGTAAAGAAGCTAGTGTTGTTCGATGGTAGTGAAAGAACAATGTCGTTCGATTTAAAGATCTTTTTTTTTTTGCTCGGACACGGTCCGAAAGTCCGAACATGACCAGCCCTGCATTTTTTTAAAAAAATAATAAAAATAATAAATTTTGTACCCGATCGTTCACCCTAACCCCTAGACAACTCCTTCGCAATAGCGACCATCGGTGCTCCTCCGCGAGAACCGCCTCTCCTCCGCAAGAACCGCCGCACTCTGAGGTTCTGTCACGAGCAGAGACGATGACGGAGCGAATGAAGAATTAAATCAAGGAAACACAGCGCTGACACGTGGATGCATGGGACATGCAAAGAAAAGACCACGTTGGTTTGATGAGTTTGAAATGTAAACTATATATATACCATTTTTAGAGGGATGATGGAAGAAGAATTACGCACTGGTTGTTACTTCTCTATTTCTTCTCTTCTCACTCTCCCAGATCCCCTTCTCCTATGTTCCTCTCTCTCTAACGATCTCCTCCCATCCCCTCTAATTCTTTCTCCTTTGTTCGTCGAATCTGAGATCCCCTCGGAGTGCCTCGCCATCAAGGGAAAGCAGCTACTAACACTACTAGAAAAATGGGCATCAGCAACGGCTGATACCGTTGCTGAGCCGTTGCTGAAGAGCATCAGCAACGGTCGGGCCGTTGCAATAAAGTCGTGACAGAAACTAGCGTTGCTGATAACTTAGCGACGGATCAGCAACGGCCGCTCGGGCCGTTGCTAACAATATTATCAGCAACGGTTTTGCCACGGACACGGAGCCGTTGCTGATAACATTAATAGCAACGGCCGCTGAGTCCGTAGCAACGCCGTTAGTAAAATCCCGTCACTAAGCCGTTGCTGTAGGTCATGAGCAACGGCTTTCGATACAATTTTAGCAACGGCTTTCCCACGGACGGCCGTGGGAAAGCCGTTGCTGATGATGTGAACCTGGTAACGAAAAAATTTAAAATTCCAAATTTCCATTGATACATTGATACATTATCTGATACATAACTCACACACCCATACACTCATACACACAATCATTCACACATCACAAACACACCAAGATATACATCAAAATAATTATATTTATATTGCTAATTATCCACGATAGTATAAAAACAATTAAAATGCAAAATTGAAGTATCAATATCTCAGTAACAAAGTCAATATAAATTAAACAAGTTCAATATCTCAGTAACAAAGTCAATATAAAAAAAATCTCACGATGACGATGGAGGATGGCCTGGATCATATGGCGGGGTCTGGAGTGCTTGAGTGTACACCGGCGTTGACTGACTCGTGGACGATGGATTAGATGATGCCGAAGAGATGCCTGCTTCGGGATGACCTGACATGTTGCGTAGCATAGCTTGTATATCCACCTTCATCTGACTCTGGCGCTCCATTATCTCAGTCTGACGCGCGACCGTGTCCTCTAGAGTCCTTATTCTGCTACTATGATCATAACTGGATCTAGAGGTGGACGGCCGCTCACCAGCGACCGGAGGGGTCGGTGCCCCAAGTGGCCCTAGTACGGCTCGCGCATGACCACTATCTGCAAAGCCATATACGCGGCCATGGTCCCAGCCACCTGCGGCCTCGACCCACGATGCTGCTTCAAAGTCCTCGGGGGTACCCCCGCGCTGCACCACCGTCTGGCTGTAGGTCTCCTACTCGAGTTTGATTTTTTGTTTAATATTTATCATAAAACTTAAATTATAAATATATAATGAATAATTTAAACAAATATATAATTACCATAATGTATGCAGCGCGGTTGTGGATGTACTCCCCCGTCCCATGTGCTCGACGGTGAGTCCGCTCAAACACCGCCATCGGGGAGGGTCGCTGGACAGTCCCGTCATCTGACACCGTCGTCTACATTTACAAAACAAATACATTAATTAGTACACATAGTAACAAATAAAATATATAATTAAAAGATATACTTATCATACGGTTCGCGTGCACTGCAAATGCAACAGAGCCGCCGGTGTGACGCGCTGCTCCCCCCGACATGCGATTTCTAGCCGCATTCCGAGAAACCTCCTGCCATCGATCCGTCGACCATATTCCCACGAGCTGGTCCCATATATCCGGAGTAATCCAACCGGGGCCGTATCCCCGAGTCTCCTCGATGTTAGTGGTCCCAGCTCGGGCCATCGCCTGGGACCGAGCCTGCCCCAGCTGCCCGTTGTACCTTGCCCGGGAAATAGCCTCCCAGGCAGCGTAAATGAAGGGCCTTTGGTCCTCAGCCCATGTATAGCGAGCCTGCAAAATAATAATATCAGTACCAATATTAATCATCATGCTTGTAAAAATAATAATAATACATGCCTCAAACTCGCGCCATAACATGTCGACGTGCTCGCTAGGCACGTGAGACCACGTAGGCCATGCCCCATGCATGTATCGTCGAATAGTAGAAGAAATGCTCCTCGGCACTTCTTCTTGCTCGAACCTGCACAACAAAAATAAATTTTAATATTATATTATGATATAATGAATTTGTAATGATTCATAATTCATGATATATTACCGCTCCCCAATCACGCTAATAAATCTACGTGACTCTGTGGCTGGTGGAGGCTGCCACCTGTTCGGCCCGCGTGGCCGCCTGCGTTTGGATGTACTAGCCTCGGCAGTATCATCGGCATGAGGATCAGCAACAGGAGGATCAGCAGCATGAGTAAGTGCTGGAGTCTCACCGATCGGATACTCCGAAGCTCTCCTGCGTCGATAACCACGACCAGACATATCTATCGAACAGACATATAATCAGATTGTTGTATAAATAGTAGAGATATATTTAATAAAATATATACTTTACAATTATTCCTCATCATCTGAATAATAGTCTTCGAATTCTTCCTCTTCTTCCTCTTCTTCATCTTCTTCATCTCCAGCTTCCTCAATTTCATGATCGTCATCATCAACATATTCAACTTCTAATTGAATTGACGTTGTGTCTGCATCCTCGAGTATTGGAATAATACGATCTACAGCAGGAGGATCATCTTCTTGATAGAAACCATGTGTCATATCAGGTATCAGCTCATTTTCTCCTACTATCGGATCAATTTTTCCTCTACCTTTTATCTTACAGACTACACGCCAATCTGCTCTATCTTTATTTCGAGCCGGATACTTCGCGTAATATACTTGTTCGGCTTGTGATGCCAATATAAAAGGCTCATTTGCTGCCAATTTCGATTTGTAATTAACCTCAACAAGTTTGTATTTTGGATGAACTTTCATGCCCCTTTATGTTGTATCGAACCAATGACATCTAAATAGGATCACTGATTTTAAGCCGAAGTAGTGCAACTCTATCACTTCTTCCACCGGTCCATAAAAATTCATATCACATTCAACATAGGTTGTCCCTTTCACGCAGACCCCAGCATTCATCGTCTTCTTTGTAAATGAATATTCAACCGTGTGAAATTTATACCCGTTAACAAAATATCCGCTATAGCACGACACAAGTCGCGACGGTCCACTAACAAACTCAAATATTCTTTCATCTATTTCAGCTCTGTGATCTTTGCTGTAAGTCTGAATCCAAGTAGGGAAATCACAATTCTGTAATCTCTTTCGACTCTGCCCTTAGTAAATTTATTACGATTCCTTCGATACTGATGATTAACCGGTAGGAATCGACGATGACAATCAAAGAATGAGATTTTTCATCCGTTCTGAAGACTGATTGATTTAGAGTGTTCCATACAATACAGACAAGAGAGTCGGCCGTGAGTGCTCCAACCCGACAACATGCCGTACGCCGGGAAATCATTGATTGTCCACAAGACCGCGACCTTTAAATTGAAGTTTTGCTTCCGGTGACAATCATAAGTGACAACTCCCTCAGTCCACAATATTTTCAATTCATCTATCAAGGGTCTGAGAAATATATCAATTTCTTTTCGCGGACCCTTAGGACCCAGAATAATCATCGAAAGATAAATAAATTCATCTTTCATGCACATTGACGGTGGCAAATTATAAACTGTCAGCAGCACTGGCCAAACTGAATAAGGAGTTGCAGAATGTCCAAACGGATTAAAACCATCTGTGCACAATCCCAATCTGATATTTCTAGTATCCCTAGCAAATGAAGGATAACATGTATCCAAATGTTTCCATGCTTCACTTTCAGATGGATGAGTCATTACTGTATCATCACGACTTCTTGCATGCCAACTCATGTAGAGGGCTGTCTTTTCCGACATGAATAATCTTTGAAGTCTCGGTGTTAGTGGAAAATACCGAAGCACCTTAAACGGGATATTTTTCTGTCGGACCGATTTCTTCTCCTTGTAACGAGGATGCTGACATACAGGGCATTTATCCAACTGCACATTTTCTTTATAATATAAAATGCAGTTATTTTGGCACGCGTGTATTTTTTCGTACCCAAGCCCCAATTTTCTCATTAGCTTTTTAGTCTTATAAAAAGTTGGCTCAAACTTGTTATCAGTAGGCAGCATTCCATTAATCAATCCAACAATCTGATCATACGCAACTCCGCTGATATTACAATCGGCCTTGATGTTTAAGAGTTGTGTCATTGCTGAAAACCTAGTGTATTTAGGACAATTCTCATACAAAGGTTCATCGGCAGCTTTCAACATCTCGTAAAATTCTGTAGCTTCTTTATTCGGTAATTCAATCTCTACCGCAGTATGTACTTCTGTGATATCAACCGCTGTAGTATCTGGTGGGACTGATGTCTGAAGAACTGGCCGATCAACATTATCATTCAGGTGGAATTGACCCCCAAGACTATCAAGTATCATAGTTCTATAGGGATTACATTGACTGGATGAAGAAGCACCAGCAGAGGAAGATTCACCATATGTCTGAACGACAGGATTGCTCGACGTCCCGACTTCGCGTGACTCCCCGTGACAAGTCCATAGAAAATATCTTGATGCAAATCGTCCATATAGATGCAGAGTGACAGTCTCCCGATCCAAAAATCGTCCATTTGAACAAATGCAGCACGGACATCAAATTTGATCACCCATGCTAACGAAATTCCGATTCGAATAGGCAAAATTTAGGAAGTACGTTACGCCTAATCGAAACTCATTCGTTAAAGCTCCACGATGAAGACGTCGGTACATCCAACTTCGATCAGCCGACATGATTCTGTCAATCAATGACAATTTCTTTAGTTAATGTCTTTAGGTGAGATTGTCCTATTCCATTCAGGATTTATGTTATTCGTACTGCACTTACGTTTTTATTTTAACTGTTAACTAATTATTCTAAATTTCGGCAGCATCTCCCTACAGTTCGCCGAATACGCATATCATCTGGGCGCGTATCGGAGAACAAGAGAGATGTTGCCGAAATTTAGAATAATTAGTTAACAGTTAAAATAAATACGTAAGTGCAGTACAAATAACTATATTCCCAAATTGTCCAATCAGGGACAATTCAAGAATTGTACGTCGTATAAAAGATCATCTACTTCTTTTACACGAACATACAATCCCTGAACGGATCTAAGGTTTTGCTAAATCATATCCGACTCGTCGATGCGTACGTGAAACATATGAACTCGTCGGATGCATGATTATTTTCTAAATGTTTCGAGACAGTTTGAGTCCATATTGGACGATTCCGGCGCGCGTCCGAAGTGGACGATTTCGGCGAGCGTCCGATGTGGACGATTCCGGCGCGCGTCCGAAGTGGACAATTCCGAAATTAATCTAAACCCTAATAATTAATCTAACAAATTAAACAATTAATCTAAATAATTAATTAACAATTAATTAACAATTATAAAACAATTAAAAAAAATATTTATTATACTACAAATTCCCGGCACCGGAGTCAGGTGGACTCCGGCGCCGGCGTACAGTGGCCGGAGACACTGTCCGGCCACTGTAAAAGGTCCGGCGGCGGCCATCGGCCGACCGCCGCCTGCCGAAACCCTTAAAAAAGGGTTTCGGTCGGATTTCCCGCCGGCCGCAATGGGAAGAGACGGCCGGCCGTCGAGGCATATCTGAAAAAGTTGGCAGCAGCGGGAGGAGGAAGAGGCGTCGTCGGCGTCGTTGGCGTCGTTGGCGTCGGCAGCGGCGGCAGCGGCGGCGATAGGCGGGAGCAGGAGACGGCGGCGGGAGCAGCGGGAGGAAGAAGGGTCGGGCGCGACTGCGTGCCCTATATAAACTTATCAGCAACGACTTACTCGCCCGTTAGAAAGCCGTTGCTAATAAGTTATCATCAGCAACGGCTCACTTGTCCGTTAGAAAGCCGTTGCTGATAATTAAAATATTA
The DNA here is from genome assembly GCA_034359265.1 of Canna indica. Taxonomy (NCBI): domain Eukaryota; kingdom Viridiplantae; phylum Streptophyta; class Magnoliopsida; order Zingiberales; family Cannaceae; genus Canna; species Canna indica. The sequence goes on along the minus strand of CP136894.1, from coordinate 11,102,287 downwards.
GCAACGGCCCGCCTTTCCGTCAGAAAGCCGTTGCAGATATTTAAAATAATCCGCAACGGCTCGGGCGGCCGTAAGAATGTCGTTGCAAATAGCAATGGCTTGAGCGGCCGTTGCTGATAGCCGTTGCTGAAGACCAAGTTTTTAGTAGTGTAACGATCACTCGTGTTCTTGCGCGCGGAACGCCAGCGGGTAAGTTCTTGACATTGGTGCTTTCATTGAGAGTGGATTTTCGCCATATTGGGATTCTTTCTCCGTCCGATGGAAACTAGATCAGAGACGTTAGCTAAATCAGTGAAAGTAATGCAAGAAATGAGTGCTCATCATGAGCAGATCTTGGGTACGATCCAGACCAACCTGGAGACTCAGTAGCAAACAATGGAAGCTCAGCAAAAATTGTTACAAGCTGTATCGTCTCAGATTCACCTGTTGAATACGCAGATGGTTCAGATGGCCAAGATCAAAGTTGAGACTATCGGATCTGGAATTCCACAAGGAATTAATCAAGGATCCCTTGCTGCATCGACTAGTCGTGGAAAATTTAATCCACAGATCGATCTTGGGGAGGAAGACGACTTCCCTTTCCCTCCCAAACCACCGCAAGTGGAACTACCGATCTTCAACGGATCGGATGCGGAGGATTGGATCGCCTCCGCTGAAGACTTCTTTGAATTCTACTCAACTGAAGACCAACACCGTGTAACCATTGCTTCGTTCCGGATGGAGGGATTGGCCAAACGATGATTTCAATGGATGCAAAGAAGAAAGCAGTTAGCCGGATGGAATCATCTCGTCGAAGCTATCCGACGTCGATTCGAGTCGACAGATCTGGAACCTCCTGATGGCCAACTCGCTAAGTTGCTACAATCATCCACTGTAGAAGAGTATGAAGGACGATTCGAAGAACTGGCTCTTCGAACCAATAATCTACCGGAGTCTTTTCTTGTTAATTGTTTTGTATCCGGATTATGGCTTGACATCAAATCAGAGGTTCTCACCCAACAGCCCATGACAATGCATGAAGCTGTGGTCATGGCCAAGCGCTGTGAAGCAAAGATTGCTGCTTCTCAGCGATTCTCTCACACCTTCGTTGGGAATAAAGGGACGGCCCTCCTACCAACACCAGTAATGAATGGGAGAACAAGCACACCTTCTCCCTTTCCTTTCCAACCGGCAGTCTCGGCTAACTCCACAGAACACAAAATCCTTCTGAGAAAAATTTCGTCAGCGGAGTCACAGAGGCGTCGGGAACAAGGCCTTTGTTGCTATTGTGACGAAAAATATGTTAGAGGGCACAAATGTAAAACCCCTCAACTCTTCATGATGGACGACGAACCATTACATGAGGAGGAGGAAGAAATCGGAGAGCAACAGAAATTACCCGAGCCTGAGATGAACGGACCTACACTAATATCATTGAATGCCATGTCTGGCTAGTTCTCTTCGATGACTTTACGCTTCCAGGGTAGCATTAAAGGTCGAAATGTGCAATTGTTATTGGATGGCGACAGTACGCATAACTTTATCCAAACGCGAGTGGCCAAGCACTTAGCTCTTTCTGTTGAAGTTGGCCCGACTTTTAACGTCATGGTGGCAACGGTGCTCGAATTAGGAGTGAAAGAGTTATCATAAATTTAACGCTAAACATTCAAGGCACCTCACTCGTATCCGATTTCTATGTTCTACAAATTCAAGGAACTGAGTTGGTGTTGGGGGTCGCCTGGATGGCCACGTTTGGACCGGTTACCATGGATTTCACAAACCATTTGTTTAAATTTCAGTGGAATGGGTTGACGCAAACGTGGCATGGGTTAACTTCATCATATATCAAGCAGGTGGAGTGTCATGCATTGAGAAGAATGCAGGATACTCAATCACTCCTTGAAATGTATCAGCTCGAGATAGTTGGTAATGTGACAGAGGAATCTAATGAAGTTCCACAAGAACTGCAGGGAGTCTTGGACCGATATGTTCACGTATTCGAGCCATTGCAGGGGTTATCACCCGCTCGGGAAACTAACCATCACATTGTGCTACCTCCAGAATAGCCACCCATCAATGTGAAACCATATCAGTATCCACATTTTTAAAAGGCAAAGATCGAAAGACAAGTGACCCAGATGATGAGAGAATGCCTCATTCAACCCAGTAGCAATTCCTTTTCTTCACTGGTTCTTTTGGTGAGGAAGAAGGATGGAACTTAGAGATTCTACGTTGACTACCGGGTTCTCAATGTCGTCACCCTTAAATATCAATTTCCAATCCCTACAACATATGAACTGTTCGATGAACTGGGCAGAGCTACAGTGTTTTCCAAGCTCGATTTGTTGGCAGGGTATCATCAGATACGAGTCCATGATGAGAATATTGAAAAAACAACATTTAGAACGCACGAGGACCACTATGAGTTCTTGGTGATGCCTTTCGGCCTCACCAACGCTCCTTCAACGTTTCAGGCAACCATGAACCGAGTGTTTCGACCATTCCTTCGTAAGTTTTTGTTAGTGTTTTTTGATGATATACTAATATACAGCAGGACGATGGAGGAACACAAGAACCAATTGACGAGAGTACTGCGGGTTGTTGGTGAAATGGCCACACTAGAGGGGGGGTGAATAGTATGTTAACTAATCTTTTCACCTAATTTCGGTTTTAATCATTTCTTGATTAGCTAGACTCAGCACAATATTAATAGCAAGCGGAAGCAATAAATATGAAGCAATAAAACAAACAAAATATCAATGCTAACACAATGATTTATAGGGGTTCGGCCTCAATGCCTACTCCACTACCTAAGCACCCCGCTGATGATTTTCAAACTAGTTTAACTAGATTAATCATGTTTCCCTTACAATGAGGACTTTGACTCGAAGAGTCTCACTTTCAACCTAAGGCACTTCCACACCTGGAAATCTCTGTCATCTTACCGAGAGCACTCTTCCACCTCAACCTAAGGGACAACTCAATTAACCATAGTAAACTAAGTTTACAATGGTGGGTTTAAACCTCAACACCAAGACAACCACCAACTCAATCAACCTAGCACTCTAGGTTTACACAAATTCAAATACTATGAAATAAATGTTGGCTTTAGGTTTTCAACCTTAGCCTTAATCTTGGTTTTGATGGTTTTGATGATAACAAACATGAGACTAATGATTTCATTGAGAATATCTTTCAGGTTCCATATCGGTTAGTGCGCAACGTCCGCGATCGGAGAAATCGGATAAATCGACAAGGATGCTCGTCGGCGCTCGGGAATCTTCAAGAAAGGGAATTTAGGTTTAGGGTGTCTAGAAATTAATATAATCCTCATGATGATGCATAAAAAACTCAAAAATATATCCCGAAACCCAAACCATGAAATTCCGGGACCATCCTGAAATTCACTAAGACTATGGAGCTCCTTGGAGGGCTATATGATCCAAACCTTTTCTTGAAATAAAAAATAGCGGTAATTGTTCCTTGGGTCAAAATTAGAAAACGAGGTATTTTTTAGGATTTTTTGGAAGCCTTTAGCATATCCTTATTTGACCTGAAAGATTAGAAAATTTTCGCTTTATACTAGATCCCAAGAACTAGATTTTGATCCTTAGGGATTTCGATTTTTTAGATATTTTTATTGAACTCAAATGTGGTATAATCCTTATATAACATTTATGTTTTAAAGTTATTTAACTTTAAATTAATAATGTTATATAAGTAGACGTAGTGAAGACGAAAGCAGAAAAACCAAGTTATACAAAGCTGTCTACCTTGTTCAGCCCAGGTTCGGTCGACCGAATGACGACAAAAATTGGTAGAAGCCAATCGGTCGACCGAAGCTGGAAAAGAAATTGCGAAAAGCCTCGAGCGGTCGACCAAACTGAGGATGACGAGGCTCGCGACAATCGATCGTCCCGTCAGTCAACCCGTCGGTCGACCGACCACAGAGTAAAGAGAAGCGATTAAATAACTGGTCGACCGACCATTCGACCGGTGCTCTGCAACGGATAGAAAACTATCTGTTGAGCAACTATTTCTTCTATAGGGTATAAATATACCTGTTATAACTTCTTTTAATCGGTCTCTCACACTCTTGCAGAAATTATTGAGCCATCACGAAGAGAGATTTGAGCCTTCCAAAAGAAAGATTGCTTGCGCTCTACTCCTTTTGCGAACACCTTCTCAAGCGACAGCTGCTGCCTTGAAAACTGACTCGAGCTCATTCCCTGGGCGAGTTAGAGATGCCAAGGCTGTGAAAGGAGCTTGCAAACATTGGTTTTATTTTAAGCTCTTTTCAATTATAATTTTATTATTATTTTAATTGTATAATTTGTGCGTGCAAAGACCTGGTGTTAGGTCTTGTTGTGTGAAATGGTATCCTTGATGAAAAGGAGTAAAGTCACTTGTGTAAACTTAGTGTTTACTAGGATTAGTTCTAGTTGTCCCTTAGGTTGAGGTGTGAAAGAGCTCTTGGTAGGAATGCGGGATACTTCCGAATGTGAAAGTGCCTTCGGTTGGAGAGCGGAGTCTTTCCGGGGAAAAGTCCTCGTGTGTAAGGGAAACTAATTAATCTAGTAAAACTCAGTTTGAAAATCCTAAGCGGGGTGCTTAGGTAGTGGAGTAGGCATTGGGGCCGAACCACTATAAAATCTCTGTGTTTGCATTGATTGATTGTTCGTTCTTAATTGATTAATTATTTATCGCTACCGCAATCAATCATCGAATTGCAAATTGCCTAACGATTTAAGAAAATGATTAAATTAGAAATTAGACGAATAACATAGTAAACACACTATTCACCCTCCTCTAGTGTCGTCATTTCGCCCATATTTGGTATCAGAGCGAATCGTAGATTGTGATCTCACCATCCCTTCTACAATTCGTCTCGATCTAGAAATGACTCTAGAGAGTGTAGTGTCTTTACCCTCTAGGTTCGATGAATCAAACTTTGATCTATGGAAATCTAGGATGTACACATTTTTTAAGACTAAAGGTTTTGGTGTATTTAATATGTTACATTGGGAATTTATTAAAACTAAGGTTGACATGCATGCATGGAGTGAAATGGACAAGAAAATGTTTAAGTATAATAGAGATGCCATGAATTGCATATTTTGCACATTACCAAATGACATACTAGAAAAAGTCATGCATTGCTCTTCGGCTTTTGATTTATGGGCCTCGTTAAATGTCTTATATGATTACACTAAAACTGAAGAAATTGACACTTTTGATGAAGGTGGTGATGACAATGGTCACTCACCTACAACTAATCTTAATTTTGATACCCATAGTGGTTCTAGTCAAAGGAGCAATTCTAAAAGCCAAAAACGAAAAGTAAAATATCATGCTTGCAAAGAAAATGGGCATATGAAGAAAAATTGCCCAAGCATGAAGAACAAAGCAAGGAAGAGGTCAAGTGCTTCTATCTCCACTTCTCACTCATTTGAAGCACCCTCTAGCAATGACTATGAAGCTACTTTAAAAGGTTGCCTCATGAGTACCAATGATGAGGTACACTCTTTTCCTTCTAGTCATAATAATAAAAATGTTAGTACTAGCTCTTCTAGTTCATTCAATATGTCATATGAAGAACTAGTTGATGAATGTCAAAAAATGCATGTTTTGCTTGTTAGAAAAAATAAAGAAAATAAAAAGTTGAAAAAAGAAAATGAAATGCTTAATTCTCATTTGCATGAATCCAAACTAGAAAATGAAAAATTGAAATCTAGGTCATTTGATTCATTCCATGAAAATGTAGAACTTAAGCTTAAGGACTTGAAGCTCAAGGATAACAATTTATAAAAAGAGAATTGCATGCTAAAATCTCAATTACATGCATTAAATAAATCAATGAATGATTTGAAAAATGAGGTTATTTTTCTAAACAAGAAGGTTAGTAATGTATCTAGTAATTCTTCATTTAAGAATTCTAGTAAAAAGAATGCTCATGCTAATGTTAAATCATATGCTAAGCATTCTACCATTAAACCTCATACTCAAAAGAAAAATATTTTATCTAAGAATGTCTATGCTCATCATGCCTCTCATGCTATGCATTCCACTCTTAAACATCATGATCATAAAAAGAGGAATGACATCTCTAAGAAGGCTCATACTCATCATGTTTCACATGATAAACATTCTAAAATTAAAATTCATGTCCATGCTAAAAATGAAAAGAAAAACTTTCATGGACATTGTTTTTGTTGTGGTATATATGGGCATGCCATATTTGATTTTGATTTTAAAATGAACCCTAGTATTGTTAAGACACTTTGGGTACCTAAGCCCACTAACCCCCAAGGACCCAAACCCATTTGGGTACCAAAATTTTCATGCTCTTTTGTAGGGGGAGGTACCACACAAGGGTGAGATGCAGGTGGTTGATTGAAGTTGTTTGAGGATTCAAAGATTGAACCATTTCAAAGTTGCAACTTCAAGTCATCTAGATGCCTATGGTAAAGTTGGCATCAAACACATTGGTATCATCTCCTATATCTCATTGCTTAAAATTATAGTTGGAGTTTGATATGTAACTAATATTAGTTGATTTCCTCGCTCTTAACATCTTTCAAAAATATTTTTGATTTTTTGATTTTTTGATTTTTCAGTCTCTTCGGAGACCCCGGTGGCCTCTAATGGGCCTAAGCGACCTTGCGATTCTAAATCGTAGGCACATTGTGGCCTTTCGGTTTTCAACTAATATGAAGGGTTGGATATCAATTTTCATAATTATTATTTATGATCTCTTAAAATTTGTTTTGATATTACTCGATTTCATTTTTGAAACGAATTTGAAATTATTTAGCAAAGTTAGATTTTGAATGAAATATTTGATGGTTACTTTGCTATCTAGAAGGATTAACTTGCTTGAAATAATTATGCCATTACATTACTAATGATTTCCTCATGCAAGTTAAATCTAAGGGTAAAAGGAAGGCTAATTAGGAAGAAAAAGATTAGTTTGGCTAAATTTTCAAGTATAAGGTATAACTTCAATAAATCCAAAATCTTAGGGTTATATCTCAATGCTTAAGCTTAAAGTTTGTCTCTATACTCATGATTAGAATTGCATGTAAAATTCTTAAATTCTCATGAGCAGGTAGAATATTAGCACTTAGGCAAATTTCATCAAATGAAACTTGCTCTAGGTTGATACTAGATATCTTATTTTAAAAGTCCAAAATAGGTTAACATGATTAGAGATCTTATTTCTCAAATGTTCACATCTTAGGATCTCTTAGATTCATTATGATATCATAACACCTTATTTAAAAATGAATCTCTACTATCTAGCATAGGTTAAGGTTTTTAAATGTAAAATTTGTTTTGAACCTTGCTATTTAGCATGTTAGCTTGCTAGTAGTCATAGTATTTCATTATGATACTAATGATGTCTACTTGCAAGTGATAAAAATTTGAAAAGCTCTGCTATCTGAAAGAAAATGAAAAAGGAAATGAAAAAGTTGGTCAAACTTTTAATAAAATGTATGAATTTAATTTTGCAAAAAATTTAATATAAAAATTGAATATTCATGCTTAATGATGTCTCTATGCTCATGATTGTTTGTGTATGACAAATATATGAAATCTCATGAGTAGAAAAATATTTTAATAACTTAAGCAATTTCATGATATCTTGATTGAATGAAATTTGCTCTAGGTTAATATTCATATTAGAGACCTCATCTTGAGTTAGTGATTGTTAAACATGTTTAGATATACATATCACATGAGTCTATGTATTTAAAAAATAAAAATTCATGTCTAGATGAACAATGTGATATCTATATCACTTTAGGGGACTTAAGCTTGAAAAGATTGACCCAAGTCAACAAATTGACTTGGACATTCATTTTAAGTCCAAAACTTCATAAACATATTTAGAAATAGGTATGACATATTTCCAAGCACTAAGAGTAAAAAATTCATATGGATAGGGATAAAATGACATAGAGGTGAATTCATGATAACCACTTTTGAACCAAATTGACCCAAGTCAACGTTGACTTGAAGGTCTCATTTATGATCCATATTTGAGAAATATATTTAGATTTACTCATATTAGGTATACATAGGTTTAAATTTGAAAAATCATGAGTAAATGTTAAGATTGAAACTTAGCAAGTTTCATAAAAACTAGTTTAGTTTCGAATGAAATCATGGTAGGTTGATATCTTGACTTAAGGACATAACTTTCATTTCAAACTTGACATACACTCTTTACATGACCATCATGTGGTGTCATGAAAGTTTGAATGAAAATTGAACAAGTCTTTTAGAATAATTAAAAATTACAAAAGTATCATTTCAACCTACGATTAGTAAATTTCAATTATTTCTAAAAAAATATAGAAAATTAATTTTGAGATGATTCTTAAAGCTACATATTCATTGAAAAATCTAGTATGTTGTGTAAAAATTTCAAAAAGTTTCATCAAGAATCTAATCTTTAGTGAAATTTTGAAGTATCATCTTTTTGAAATATCATTTTTTTAATACTTTGATATTTCGAAAACTTCAAATGAAAATTTGAGTATACCATTTTGATTATATTTCTAATATCATTCACACCATTGATTGAGTAAAATCATTTCTATGAATGATTTTGAATTCTTGAATGATAGCTAGAAACTACATTTGGTATGGTTTGATTAGAATCAATATAGGATGAAAAATGGACTTTGATTTTTAAACTCATTTTGAGTTCAAACTTGATACATGCATTTCAAATAACCATTCAATATTTGGTATCAAAAATTTTCATCCAAAAATTGGTTTCAAAATTTTCATCAAAAATATGATTTTGTATAAACTTAAAAGAGTGATTTTTTGAAAACTAGAAGTATACGTTGACTTAAGTCAACAAAGTGAATTAAAATTTTTATCTTAAGCCCCAACTTGATGTCTTGATGTCTTAGTTATGAGAAAACATGAGTAAATAGCAAATCTTGAGACTTAGCATTTTCATAGTTTTCATGCTTATTTCAAATGAAAATATGCTAAGTTCATATTTAGATTAAATGACATTAGTTTTATTTCAAACTTGATAAACATGATCTAAATGACCACATCTTGATATGTTGAGAGTTTGAATGAAATTAAAAATATCATGAAAAAGAATCAACATTTATACTTGAATGCATATTTGAATTGTATATCAATTTATTTTCATGTATGATTGTGTGTTCAAATCAAAAATTGTTTTTCATCCTTTGGTTGAGATTTTCATGTTTCATGAAAAATACTCCTTAGAGTCTCAACCTCATGTAAATATGTGTTCTTCATTCCTTTGCTTAGATAGACCTCTCTTGCCCTTTTTGATTGATGTCAAAAGGGGGAGAAGAGTATAAGTAAAAAGGGGAGAAGTGTGAGAAGTGTATAAGAAAATAAAGAGAAAACTATAGATAAAGGGGAGGAAAATATAGAAAATCCATGCATATAAATAGGGGGAGTTTATCTTATAGATATGCATGTTGATAATGGGAGAAATCTCGTAGTTGATTTCCTATATGCTTTAATGATATATTTTCTTATGGATGTTTGTCATCATCAAAAAGGGGGAGATTGTTGGCTTTAGGTTTTCAACCTTAGTCTTAATCTCAGTTTTGATGGTTTTGATGATAACAAACATGAGACTAATGATTTCATTGAGAATATCTTTCAGGTTTCATATCGGTTAGTACGCGACGTCCGCGATCGGAGAAATCAAATAAATCGACAAGGATACTCGTCGGTGCTCGGGAATCTTCAAGAAAGGGAGTTTAGGTTTAGGGTGTCTAGAAATTAATGTAATCATCATGATGAAGCATAAGAAATCCAAAAATATATCCCGAACCCCAAACCATGAAATTTCGGGACCGCCCTGAAATTCACTAAGACTAGGGAGCTCATTGGATGGCTATATGATCCAAACCTTTTCTTGAAATAAAAAATGGCGGTAATTGTTCATTGGGTCAAAACTAGATAACAAGGTATTTTTAAGGATTTTTTGAAAGCCTTTAGCATATTCTTATTTGACCCGAAAGATTAGGAAATTTTTCATTTTATACTAGATCCCAAGAACTAGATTTTGATCCTTAGGGATTTTGATTTTTTAGATATTTTTATTGAACTCAAATGAGGTATAATCCTTATATAACATTTATGTTTTAAAGTTATCATGTTATAAAGTTATTTAAGTAGACGTAGTGAAGACGGAAGCAGAAAAACCAAGCAGAACAAAGTTGTCTGCCTTGTTTAGCCCAGGTTCGATCGACCGAATGACAGCAAAAATTGGCAGAAGCCAATCGGTCGACCGAAGCTGGGAAAGAAATCGTGGAAAGGCTCGAGCGGTCGATCGATCGATCGACCGAACTGAGGATCGCGAGGCTCGCTACAATCGGTCGACCCGTCGTCGACCAACCACGGAGTAAAGAGAAGCGTTCGAATAATCGATCGACCGACCATTCGACCAGCGCTCTGCAACGGATAGAAAACTATCCGTTGAGCAACCGTTTCTACCGTAGGGTATAAATATACCTGTTATAACTTCTTTTAATCGGTCTCTCACACTCTTACAGAAATTATTGAGCCATCAAGAAGAGAGATTGGAGCCTTCCAAAAGAAAGATTGCTTGCGCTCTGCTCCTTCTGCGAACACCTTCTCAAGCGCCAGCTGTTGCCTCAACTCGAAAATTGACTCAAGCTCATTCCCTCGGCAAGTTGGAGGTGCCAAGGCTGTGAAAGGAGCTTGCAAACATTGATTTTATTTTAAGCTCTTTTCAATTATAATTTTATTATTATTTTAACTGTTTGATTTGTGCGTGCAAAGACCTGGTGTTAGGTCTTGTTGTGTGAATTGGTATCCTTGGTGAAAAGGAGTAAAGTCACTTGTGTAAACTTAGTGTTTACTATGATTAGTTCTAGTTGTCCCTTAGGTTGAGGTGGGAAAGAGCTCTCGGTAGGAATGCGGGATACTTCCGAGTGTGAAAGTGCCTTCGGTTGGAGAGCGGAGTCTTTCCGGGGAAAAGTCCTCGTGTGTAAGGGAAACTAATTAATCTAGTAAAACTTAGTTTGAAAATCCTAAGCGGGGTGCTTAGGTAGTGGAGTAGGCATTGGGGCCGAACCACTATAAAATCTCTGTGTTTGCATTGATTGATTGTTTGTTCTTAATTGATTAATTATTTATCCCTTCCGCAATCAATCATCGAATTGCAAATTACCTAACGATTTATGAAAATGATTAAATTGGAAGTTAGGCGAATAACATAGTAAATACACTATTCAACCCCCCTCCCCCCTCTAATGTTGCCATTTCGCCCACAATAAACACCAAAATACAATAATAATGAGAGCAAATAACAAATGATGCACACTTAGCTCTAAAACAAGATGTCCTAGCTCCTCTTGCTGACTTGAAGATGAATCAAGGCAAGCTCAAAGTCAATCACAAGGTTTCCAGGCTCAAAGCTAGGGTTCTTTGCAAATATGGCTCAAGAATTCTTGTAGAGATACAAGGAGTGGCTCTTTGAGACTTGGAAGCTTCAATCATCAACTAGAAATGAGCTTGGGATGGGTATTTATAACCCCCCAAATGAAATGGCTCGTCAACGGGTGTATTTTTGCCCATTGCCGATGCCCGGTCGCTTGCCGATCGATCATCGGTCGACCGATGGATCGACCGCCCAAGCGACCGCGGCATTCTGCCTCTTCTGGGTGCACTTCAGTCGACCGACTGGTCGACCGAATTAGCTACTGCCAATTCTTCACCACATTCGGCCAATCGAATTGGCTACTGCCAAATTCTGGCATCGTTCGATCGACCAAAATGCCTACTTCGGTTGGTCGACCAGTCGGTCGATCGAACCTGGGCATGGCAGATTTCTTTCCTTTGTTTATTCATTTTCTGGTTCCATCTTCGTTAAGTCTATTTATATAACATTTCTTAACTTTAAGATAATAACTTTAAAACATAAATGTTATATAAGAATTAACCCTCATTTTGATTCAATAAAAATATCTAAAAATTTAAAATCTAGTTTTTGGGATCTAGTACAAATTTTCGGAAAACAAAAATTCTTTAATCTTTCGGATCAAGTATGGGTAGCTTAAAGGCTTCCAAAAAATCCTTTAAAATACCTTGTTATCTAGTTTTTACCCAAAGAACAATTACCGTCATTTTTTGTGTCAAGAAAATGTTTAGGTTTAGTGAATTTCAGGGCGGTTTCCGAGTTTTCATATTTTGGAATTCGGGTTTGGTTTTTAGGTTCTTTGCATCATAAAAGAGGATTACAACACATGCTAGACACCCTAAACTTAAATTCTAACTTTTCAAAGAATCCCAAGCGACGACTAGCATCCTTGCCGATTTCTTCAATTTCTCTGATTTTTCCGATCGAGGACGTCGTGCGCTAACTGATATGGAACCTAAAAATAACTCTCCATGAAATCATTATTTTCATATTTGTTATCATCAAAACGGAGATTAAGACCAAGGTAGAAAATATTAGGACAACAAGTCCTTCAGGACAATCGCCTGGTTGCCAAACGCTCCAAGGGCTCCTTCGGAAGCTCCACAGTCGAATACTTGCATATTATATATGCAGATGGCCTCAGAGTGGATCCTCAAAAGATTGCAACAATCCAAGCTTGGCCGCCACCACGCAATTTGAAGGGACTACGTGGATTTCTTGGCTTAGTTGGGTATTACCGCTGTTTCATCCGTAACTTTGCACAACATGTAGGGCCTCTCAGTGATCTGTTGCGGAAGGAGGCCTTCCAATAGACAGCAGAAGCTCAGAAGACTTTTAAGCAGCTGAAATCCATCCTTAGTAAGGCACCGGTACTTGCATTGCCTGACTTTAGTCGAAGATTTGAACAGGAGACAGACGCATCAGGCGTAGGCGTGGGAGCTGTGCTAGCCCAAGATCGACGACCAATAGCTTATTACAGCCAAAAGCTCTCACCTCGTATGCAAGCGGTTTCGGTCTACCAACGTGAGATGTATGCCATCACTCAGGCTGTAAAAAAATGGCAACAGTATTTACTCGACCGACGGTTCATCTTCATCGCCGATCAATGTGCCTTAAGGGAGTTAACAAAATAGGTGATTCAAACGCCCTAGCAACATAAATGGTTGGTGAAACTCATGGGCTATGATTTTGACATCCAATACCATGCCGAAAAACTAAATAAGGTGGCTGATGCGCTCTCAAGAGAGCCCAAATTATGCAACTATGGCAGTGTCTTAGCCTATCTTTGGTATCTTAGAAGAGATTCGAAGAATGAATCACGAGAATATGGAGCTGATGGAAAAACAAAGTTTGATTGGCAAGGAAGAAGGGTATGAATTATGGGGTGGCATTCTCTTGTTCCAAAACAGAATCGTGATACCAGACGATGCTACCCTTAAATCTATTCTACTAAGAGAATTCCACAGTTCATTAAGAGGAGGTCATGCTGGCATCAGCCGCACTCTTCATCGCATAGCTAACGGTTTTTATTGGCAGACTATGTGAGCAAACGTCCAACAATTTTCTAAGCAGTGCCAAGTCTGCCAGAGAATGAAACTCGAACAAATGTCTCCGGCAGGATTGTTACAACCTCTGAACATACCAAATGAAGTGTTCGAAGACATTTTCATGGATTTTATTATCGGCTTGCTGCCCTCAAACGGTAAAACTACTATAATGGTAGTCGTAGATCGACTCACCAAATACATGCACTTCTTCTCCTTACCGAAGCATTACTCAACAGAGATGGTGGTTGATACATTTGTAAAAGAAATTATTAAACTGCATGGGTTACCCAGATCGATCGTCAGTGATCGCGACAGTCATTTCATTAGTGAATTATGGAGAGAGCTATGCAGATTACAAGGCACTGAATTAAGGTTCAGTTCCTCCTACCACCCACAAACAGACGGCCAAACTGAAGCCTTGAATCGTTGCATGGAAATGTACCTAAGGAGTTTCACCGCTGATGAACCGACTCGGTGGAATCAATATTTGACTTGGACGGAATATTGGTATAACACGTTGTACCAATCAGCCGCATGAATGACACCGTTCAAGGCCTTATACGACCAGGATCCTCCTCAATTAATTCGATATGCGGGGCTAGGAACCACTACGAATTCAACCGTGGACCGAGCTCTCACAACCCGCGACGAACTCATTTTGCAGTTGAAAGAAAATTTGAGGAAGGCTCAAACAAAAATGAAACTTCAAGCTGATAAGAAAAGAAGAGACGCTGAATTTAAGGAAGGCGATTGGGTGTTTGTTAAGCTCCAACCTTATCTACAACTCTCGGTAAGATCACAACGACAGCAGAAGTTGAATCCGAGATTTTTTGGGCCCTTCCGAGTCGTCAAGAGAATAGGAAGAGTAGCTTACAAACTTGACCTTTCCACGGTTGCAAAAATCCATCCAGTACTGCACGTATCAGTGCTTAAGCTCTACCGGGGAAACCTAGAGATGCAGGTAACTCCATTACCCCTGCTCGCTACCGACAATAGTTCTTTACCGGAGCAGCGACAAAACCAGGCTACTGCCATTGAGAAAGAGGAAATTCATCAACTGGCACCAGTGCTCAGAAAAGACCTCGAGGGCAAGGTTCTGCTTGAACGACGGAGTAATGTCATGAGCAGAGAAGATGACAGAGCGAATGAAGAATTAAATCAAGGAAACATAGCGCTGACACGTGGATGCATGGGACGTGCAAAGAAAAGACACGTTGGTTTGATGAGTTTGAAATGTAAACTGTATAAATACCATTTTTAGAGGGATGATGGAAGAAGAATTACGCACTGGTTGTTACTTCTCTATTTGTTCTCTTCTCACTCTCTCAGATCCCCTTCTCCTCTGTTCTTCTCTCTCTAACGATCTCCTCCCATCCCCTCTAATTCTTTCTCCTTTGTTCGTTGAATCTGAGATCCCCTTGGAGTGCCTCGCCATCAAGGGAAAGTAGCTACTAACGATCACTCGTGTTCTTGCGCGTGGAACGCCAGCGGGTAAGTTCCTGACAGGTTCTCCTCGTCAAATCAATCCTTCTCTCCTCGCCGAATCAATCCAGGTAGATTTATCGTCGTCAACCCTTACTACTGTCTTTTTCATCCTCTTTGGTTATATTCTTTCATCCCTAATTGCTTATATAAGCTATATTCTTTCATCCCTCTTGAACAAGCAATGATCTCGTGATTTATTTAATCTTTAAATTTTCACCATTTACTGTTTTGTTTTGCTATATAAAGTACGTGGACTCTATAGTAATCCCTAATCTTTGCTTTTTTGACCATATTGACTATGGCTATGTATAATTGTATAGTAATAAATTATAGTCTTCAACGAAAGCTTGATTTCTTTTTTCCTTCTAGCCATTCTACTGCAGTTTAGTTAATTGCCAACGAACCGAAAAAAATGTTGAAAGTATAATTTGTAAAAAAATTCATTTAGATAGGCTACTTTTTTTTTATGCAAGCTTCATGTTGGAATCATTTGAGCCAGAAGTTATTGATTGTATTATTTGGAAATTAGTAATAATGTATACATGGGTATTATTTAGAATTTGAAAACCTCTATTTGCTTTAATTTCATTTGAGGATGTGATTCATTAATTCATTTATAAATTGCAACATTCGTATGTGATTTGATGTCTAAATAGATATTCTTGTAAAATTATTGTAGAAAATTGTTAAAGATGAGCTCTACGGGTGTTCAACAAGATAAGGAAGAAAATATAGAAAAATCTCTATGAAAATTTATTGTAAAGAAAGATAAAGTTGATAGTGGCGGGAACCTTGAGTTTGAGTGCAAATATTGTAATGTTCACATTTAGAAGTTCCTACACTAGAGTAAGAGCACGCTTATTAAAGATTTCGAGGAATTAGGGGATTAGAATTTGTGCGAAAATTACAGCGACAAAGCTCCAAGAATTTAAAATATATATTCGATAGTGAAGCTACATTGTTGCTTGAAAGTGCAAGGCCAAAGTCACTTCCTCTTCCACCCTTATCTAGTCAAGCAAGTGTAAGTGAGTTTGATTCAAGAAAAAGAAGGGCTACATGACCTTTAGTGAAGGCCTTCAACATGCAAACTAGGGAAACTCTAGATTTAGAGATTGTTAGAATGTTTTCTCCTCTAGATTGTCTTTCCATATGGCAAGGAATTCTTATTTTGTCAAAGTTTTCTCTTATGCCGCTAATAATTATATTGATGGCTATGTTCTGTGCTACAATAAGTTGAGGACAACTTTACTTTAAAAAAGAAAGGGAGCGTGTGGAGATGATCTTAGAGCTCATTAAAAATGCATGGAGTCAAAAATGAGTGAACATTGTAAGTGATGGGTGGAGTGATTCCCAAAGGATGTCTCTTCTTAATTTTACGGCTGTGTGACTGAAAGTGGACCTATATTTTTGAAAGTTATAGATTGTTCAGATGCGATCAAAGACAAAGATTATATTGCAAAGCAAATGAGAGACGTGATCATAGAAGTTGGTCTATCAAATGTAGTGCAAATTATGATGGACAATGCACTTGTTTGTAAAGCAGTTGTGTTGTCCATACTCTTAACCTTGCCTTAAAGAACATCTGTGCAGCTAAGAATTCGGAGAGCAATAATCTTGTTTACAAAGAATGTTCTTGGATTATTGAAATTGCTGAAGATGTTTCTTTTATAAAAAACTTCATTGTTAATCATCATATGAGGCTATCTATTTTCAATGAATTTGCGACATTGAAGTTGCTTAATGTTGCTCCTACCTGATTTGCCTCCACCATTGTGATGTCAAAAGGTTTAGGTTATTAAAATAAGGACTCAAAGAGATGGTGATAAGTGAGAAGTTGCCTCCACTATAAGGAAGATAATATTGGGAAGGCCGCGTTTGTTAAAGACAAGATTTTGAGTGATAGTTGGTGGCAAAAAGTTGACTACATCCTTTATTTTATGAATCTTATTTATGATGTTCTAAGAAGCACGGATACGAATGCACCTGCTCTCCATTTGGCGTATGAGATGTGAGATTCAATTATTAAGAAGCTGAAAAAGTCATATATCAAAAATAAGTCATCAACCTTTTATAATGTTGTGCACTCAATATTAATTGAGTGTTGGACAAAAAGTAGTACATCGCTTCATTGTTTGGCACATTCTTTGCAATTAGAGATGATTGAATAATTTCTAATATTTTTTAAATCATTATATAGGTATTATAACCACCAATGAGAAGACTCCACACGAGTTCCTCCCTATCAAGATATGGAGCTACTAATGAGAGAGTGAAATGCTTGAAGAGGTACTTTCCTAATGCGGAATATAAGAGAAAAGTGAACCTTGAGTTTGCAAAAATTTTGGATGGTAGAGTTGGGCTTGATGATTGTGGCTTCTTACATGATGGAGGTATGCTTGATGTAAAATCTTGGTGGCTAATTCATGATATTCATGCTTCAATTCTTCAAAAGATTGCTCTTAAGCTACTTGGGCAACCATCTTCATCTTCTTATTGTGAAAGAAATTGGAGCACTTACTCTTTTATCCATTCCCTTCAGTTAATTTTTTGTTTACATGAGAAAAATAACAACAATGATTGGTGAAGTAGATAGTAGGACTTCAGTTAACTTTTTGTTTACATGTGATTGTACATGATTAGTTCTACTAAGATATGTTAATTTAGAAATTTTTTAGAAGATGTTAATAGATATTGTGCTCCATGCTTTCGGAAGAGACTTAGAAATAGTAAGTATTTGTTCATACTAGAAATTAAAAGTTTGACATCAATGAAAATATCATGATATTGTTATGAATTTTGAAATATATATATATATATATATATATATATTGTAGGTTTTTTAAAAAATACATTTTTTATATTTATATATATGTTGTCTCGTGTCTCGTAAATTTTTGAAGTTGGTGTGTCCTCATGTCCGTGTTCGTGTCGGTGTCGGTGCATCCTAGCTAGCTAGGTTGGTTCAGATTGATTCTTGTTTTCATTTTTTTTTTTTAAATAAAAATAAAAAATAAAAGTTGAATAGTAAGTTCTTTATCTCGTGCTGGCATGAAAATATGATGCTCGATAAAATAATATTCAAAACTGAACTTAATTTTGAACCGTCCAATTCTGTCAGACGAGACTCAAAAGAATTCGCCTGTTTCCAAGTTGAAACATTAATTTCATTATGATTGACCTTGAACATTACATTTGTGTGGCTTATAAACTCCTCAATGATCTCGACTCCATCTACACTTCAAAGTTAAATCACTGATTAATTTCACATTCATCATGCTTTGTAATCATCACCGATCGATCACAAGTTAATTCATCAAGTTATCCACAACCACAAGGAGACTTCAATCAAGCAGCAGATACATATATATAGCATACACACTGATGCTTACCACCAACCATATTCTACTCGTCCGTTAGCAGCGAATTAATTAACCCTTGATCAAAGGGAGGCCGGCGGCCGTGACGATGAGCGTCGAAGGCAGTCCGAAGACTATGTGCGCCCAGAAGGACAGATTGTATCCATGGAGCTCCGACCGCCGCGCCTGCTCACACACGATCAAGTTCGCGGCAGAGCCCAGGAGCGACAGGTTCCCAGCGACGGTGCTCACGAAGGCAAGTATCAGCCATGCCTTCGCCTCGTAGTCCGGCGACACCGCCGCGGCCGACTTGGCCACCTGAGCTCCCAGCAACAGCACTGTCGTCACAAAAAAGCATTCATATGATTAATTCCTCTTTGTTGGAGTACTTCACAACTGATATATTTAGCATTCAATTATAACACTATATACCGGTTGGCACATTGGAAGCCAAGTTTGACAGGAACAGTATGACGATGGAGAGAACTGCTACTCCACTTGCATGGTTGATCCGCGAGAAGGGCTCCATGAAGTCCCAGAAAGCACTTGGGATTCCTGTTCTGTTGAATCCATCAACTGTGATGAACATCCCACAGAAGAACACCAGCAAAGAATATGAAACCTGCAGAGGTGTTATGTTCTCAATCATCGATCATCAGCTATATTTGCAAAGAATTTAGAACAGCTCAATATTTTTACCTTGTCAAGACATGGTCCGGCATCTTTGAAGTCGATCACCACAAGTATGAGAGCCGCAGTGATCGCAGTCCATGACATGTTCAATCCCATCAACAGCGCTACCAGCATGCCCACGCTCACAATATACACAAAGCTCTTCAAGAACACCTCCTTCCTCGTCAAGCAGCTCTTCATGCCGGAAACATGGGCGCAGCCTCGCTTCGCCCCGTTGCTCTGCGGCATGTTCTTCTCCACATCATTCGCGGGCGTCCTCTGCGGATTCAGGGGCGAAAGCTGGGGATGCAACGGCGACGGGTGCGACATCCTCGCCGGCGAGAAAGTGTGCGAGATCACTTCGTCCTCGGTCACCGCCGCCTCTAGCTGATCCTTCCCCTGCTCTTCGCCCTCCTTGGGCGGCGACAGTTGGTTCCAGAACATGCATAGGAGGATCGCCACGTTGATGACGACGCCCACCAGCATCGCGGGCGCGACGCCGACGAAGAACTTGACGAAGGAGATCTTGCTCTGGACGGCGATCACGAGGTTCTGGGGGTTACCGATGGGCGTCGCGCTGGAGCCGATGTTGGAGCTGGAGGCGAGTGCAAGGAGGAACGGCTTGGCGGGGAGCTTGTGCTGGCGCGCGAGCTTGAGGACGAACTCGGTGAGCACAATGCAAGTGGTGTCGTTGGTGAAGAGCGCGCTGGCGAGGGCGGAGACGAGGCAGACGCGGCAGAGCAAGTCGCGGCCGCCCTTGCTCTTCCAGGAGAGGAGGCGGCCCAGGTACTTGAACATCTGCGCGCGCTCGAGGTAGATGCTGACGACCATGGTGCCGAAGAGGAGGCCGAGGATGGGAAGGTCGATGGAGTCGTAGGCCTGCTCGGGGCTGATGACTTGGAAGACGATCATGAGCATGGCGCCGAGGAGAGAGCCGGCGGTTCTCCCGATGGGCAGGAAGGGGACGGCGGGGAACACGGCCAGCATCCAGAATATGGCGAAGGCAACTGAGCCCAACACCACTGCGGAGATTGAAGCAAGCGCCATGGTCGTCCCCTAGCTTGCTCTTAATTAATTTCAAGTGCTAAGTGTGAGTTGATGTGAAGTACAATGCCATGGCTGCCAATTTATAGACTCGAAGAACTACATCAGTTCTTAGTTCCACTGATCTAATACATAGATTAGATGGATGGCTTACGTACGTGAACAAAAAAACAAAGATAAAATTAATCAGATGAGCTGAGTGTGATCTTTAATTTTGATTTAACGGCAACCAATCCATTGATCTGAACTAGGATTGGACTACATCTTTTATTGGGTGGACCGAGTCAAAGAAAAGAAAAAGATGACTTGGTTTTATCGCACTCTCTCTGCTGATCGGTGGATTTGGATGGCCGAAATTTGCAGGAGTTATGAAAACAAAGCTAATTGGAGACCGAAAGGAAACGAATGATCGATATGGCAAAGTAATGAAAGGTGATTTGAGGTGCAACCTAATGATCCATTCATGGACTAAAACACGATGACTAGTCGAGCTTGTCTCTCTTTGATGCTGCAGAAATTCCGAAACATAGACAAGCTCAAATCTTTTCATGTATAACATCAATTTAATGTGCGTACGTCTTCTACGTATATTAATTATGAGTATTGAACAAGAGAATATATTGATGGATGATTAATTATTGAGAGTAGCTAGCTAATTAAACTTTGCTCAAACAAAGTTGAGGATTAATTGAATATACCGCTCCACCTATAGTCGTTCTTCGAGGTGTTTTCGTTGGAGGAATAATTAGATGTCTATATTTATATGTAGTATGATGTTGCTCGGTTCTTAATTTATTCACATGACGGCAAACTATGCCTGTTAGAGTGACATGATCAACTAATTAATGTGAGATCATTGTATAGTGCACGTGCATCAAATGAAGCAAAATAAATATCATTTGCAGTTGTAATATATCTAGGAATGAAATTATGCATATATATATATATATATATATATATATATATATATATATATATAGGAATATATACGTGAGTTTTATAAGTTCTAAATTGAGTTCGATTAAGGGGCGTTTGGTTGCTCGAAGTACATATGTTGCAAAAAGTATTTGCATGCAAAAGAAAATGCTCGCAAATAAAATTTGCAGTTAGGGATGAGCAAAATTTAGCAACTAACCGAAAAAATGGATTAATCAACTGAATCGAAAATAAATTAACTAAACTAATTCGTCCAATTAAGTTTTCTCATTTAAGTTGATCATGTAACGATTGGTTTAATGGTAATTTAATATTGCATTATGGTGATCATGTAATGATCGTTTTTAAGTCTTTAAATAGGTTGTATGTCAATGCATGAAACAATAACAAGTAGTGATTTTGTGAAATCCACACAATATGTCTTTCTTCTTTCTTGTTCCTTCCTCAGTTGTAACTCCCCTTAAGACTATCACATAGTTGTAACTCCTCTATTCCAATATTTGGTATCATAGCCATTTGGTGCCACTATCAAGAGTTGGTTTAGGCTCTTTTGAAAGTTTCGAGATCAATGGCTTCTGGTTTTGGTGTCGGATCTGTCCAACCTTAAATCCTAAGATTTGACGGGAAGAATTTTGAGCATTAATGGAAGATCCATATGGAGGTGTTATTCAGTTTCCAAGAGCCACTACTAGAAATTGAGTCTTCAGCAACGGCTATCAGCAACGGCCGCTCAAGCCGTTGCTATTTGCAACGACATTCTTACGGCCGCTCGAGCCGTTGCAGATATGTTGTATCTGCAACGGCTTTCTAACGGACATGCCAGCTGTTGCTGATGATGTTAATTATCAGCAACGGCTTTCTAACGGACAAATGAGCCGTTGCGGATGATAACTTATTAGCAACGGCTTGCTAACGGACAAGTGAGCCGTTGCTGATGATAACTTATTAGCAACGGCTTTCTAACGGGCGAGTGAGCCGTTGCTGATAAGTTTATATAGGGCACGCAGTCGCGCCCGACCCTTCTTCCTCCCGCCGCTGCCGCCGCCGCCTCCTGCTCCCGCCTGTCGCCACCGCTGCCGACGTCGACGACGCCGACGCTTCCTCCTCCCGCTGTCGACGCCGATATTTTCAGGTATACCTCGCCGGCCGGCCGTCTCTTCCCGTTGCGGCCGGCGGGAAATTCGACCGAAACGTACCCTAAAAATAGGGTTTCGGCCGGCGGCGGTCGGCCGATGGCCGCCGCCGGACCTTGTACAGTGGCCGGACAGTGTGTCCGGCCACTGTACGCCGGCGCCGGAGTCCACCTGACTCCGGCGCCGAAATTTGTAGATTAATATATAATTTTTTATTATTTTTTAATTGTTAATTAATTGTTAACACCAGAAGAATAGAAGACGTTGAAGGATGATCACAAGAAAGATAATAAGGCACTATTTTACATCTTTCAAGCGGTGGATTTTTCTATCTTCGAGAAGGTGGCAAATTAATGCGAAGACGGTGAAGGAGGTGTGGGATTCTCTTATCAAGGCATACAAAGACGTTCAAAAGGTCCAGAAGGTTCGTCGACTACAGACTCTTCGTCGACAATTTGAGCTTCTTCAAATGGGGAAGTCCAAGTCCATTTCTAATTATTTCTCGCGGGCGTTGGCAATTGTCAATCAAATGAAGGCCAACAATGAGACTATCACTAACCAACAGATCGTTGAGAAGGTTCTCCGGACATTGACGTTACAGTTCGAGTACATTGTGACGTCTATTGAGGAGTCTTGAGATCTCTCCACCACGTCGGTTGATGATTTGATGGGCTCGTTGCAAGTCCATGAGCAGCGGCTCATGGAGAAGACCAAAATTGAGGAGGAAGCTCTACAGAGCCAATTGGTGTTACAAGACGAGAAGAAGGGTTCTTCTACTCTGAAAAGGGAGAAATGATGGCAAGAGAAGAGTTCGGGAGAACAAAAGGATAAGTCACGAATTCAATGTTACAAGTGTAAGAAATTTGAGCATTAGAAGTCTGAATACCGCAACAAAAGTGCCGAAGGTTCAAATGTACAAGCCAAGCTTGCAAGCTCCGGTGATAGCAGAGATGAGGCTGATAAAGTCTTGTTGTTCACATGTGATGTAGCTGTAGAGAATTAAAAGAATGCTTGGTACTTGGACACAGGTTGTAGTAACCACATGTGTGGTGTGAAGGAGTTATTCTCGAAGCTTGATAGTAGCTTCTGTTCGAAGGTGAAATTTGGGAACAATTCAAAGGTTCCTATCATAAGGAAGGGAACAATCAACATCAAGGCGAATGATGGGTCGGATCAATGCATCTCCAACATGTATTATGTTCCCGACCTTCAAGAAAATCTTCTAAGCATGGGACAACTGTCCGAGCATGGCTATCACATGGAGATCAAGGAAGGGCTTTGTATGATTCGAGACAGCAAATGAGGCTTTATAGCAAAGGTAAAAATGACCCACAAACGTCTTTTTCCTTTGTATATTAAGCATGCAACCTCGTGTCTCAATGCTTCAGTGCAAGATTCCTCATGGCTATGGCACAAGAGGTTCGGCCATGTGAATTTTGATAGCTTGAATTTGCTATCACGCAAGAAGATGGTGCGTGGACTGCTCGAGATTATCCCTCCAAAGAAGCTATGTGAGCCGTGTGTGATGGGAAAGAAGAATAGAGAATCATTTCCTTCAAGTCAGTCATGGCGAGGCGTGTGTGATGGGAAAGAAGAATAGAGAATCTTTCCCTTCAAGTCAATCATGGCGAGCCAAGAAGCAGTTGGAGTTGGTGCACTCTGATCTTTGAGGACCTCTCAGTAAATTGTCGAATCGAGGGTATTGGCATTTTATTACATTTATTGATGATTATAGTCAAAAAACGTGGGTCTATTTTTTGAAGCAGAAATCAGATACGATGGACGCCTTCAAGGAGTTCAAGGCTTATATAGAGAAGGAAAGCGGACATCAAATCCAAATCCTCTGAACCGATCGTGGTACGCAATATTTGGTGGGGGATGATTTCTTTAAGCAAAGCGGCATCAAGCATCAACTTATAGCAAGGTACACACCTCAGCAAAATAGAGTTGTGGAAAGAAAGAACCGCACCATTATTGATATGGTTCGTACCATGTTGCATGCAAAACATTTGCCTAAGCAATTTTGGGCGAAGGCCGTTGCTTGTGCTCTGTACTTGCTGAATCGGTGTCCAACTAAAGGTCTTGATCAGTTAAAGACTCTAGTGGAGGTGTGGAAAGGACAAACACCCTTAGTTAATCATCTTTGTGTGTTTGGGTGTATTGCTTATACCCATATTCTAAAGGAGCTTCGCAAGAAGCTTGATGATAAGAGCGAGAAGTGCATCTTTCTCGATTACAGTGGCATGACCAAGGGTTACAGGTTGTATAATCCAATGACAAAGAAGGTGATTATCAGCCGCGACGTCACCTTTGATGAGGAAGCTGAATGGAGTTGGAGCTCAGAAGAAAAGAAACACTTTCACTTCATCATGGACTAAGTTCCAATTGCAGCATCTCCAGTTCCAACTGCAGTTGAAACATCCTTACGTCTGCAACGACAACGAGTCTTACCTGCTCATTTACAAGACTTTGTTTTGTCCGAAGATGATGATGCATCAAATGAGGAGATTATTAACTTTGCTCTCTTTGCGGATTGTGATCCGACAACATTTCATGAGGCTTCACAAGATGAATGGTGGATTCAAGCCAAGTATGATAAGATTTATGCAATCGAAAGGAACGATACATGGGTACGTGTTGACTCCTCTTCCAAATGGCAAGAAGTCTATCGGTGTGAAGTGGATTTATAAGACAAAATAAGTCTAACGGAGTGGTTGATAGGCTGAAAGCTTGTCTAATGGTCAAGGGTTACAAACAAAAATTCAGGATTGACTACTTAGAAATTTTTGCTCTCCGGTTGCAAGACTAGACACTATCCGTCTAATCATCGCCTTGGTTGCTCAAAGGTGTTGGAAAATACAGCAAATGAACGTCAAGTCAGCCTTCCTAAATGGAGTGCTTGATGAGGAGGTGTATGTGGATCAACCAGGAGGTTATGTGAAGAAAGGACGAGAAAGGTTGGTGTACAAATTAAAGAAAGCTCTCTACGGCCTTAAGCAAGCACCGAGGGCATGGTACACTAGAAGTGATTCTTATTTTCTTGATCATGATTTTATTCGGTGTCCTTATGAGCATGCTTTATATGTCAACGTCGGTGCAAATGGTGAAATGCTTATTGTTTGCTTATATGTTGATGATCTCATATTTACTGAGAATTGTCAAGAGATGATTGATAACTCCAGAGAGGCCATGACTTGTGAATTTGATATGGCGGACATGGGTCTCATGTCATACTTTCTTGGTCTTAAAGTCACTCGATCAGAGAAGGGCATCTTCATTTGTCAACAGAAGTATGCTAAAGACATTCTTGAGCGTTTCAAGATGGCTACTTGTAAGCCAATTCGGACTCCACTGGAGGCAAGGTTGAAGTTGACAAAGGAAGGAAGCGAATGTTGATCCCAAATACTTCAAGAAGCTAGTCGGGAGTCTACGATACTTGACTTCTACTAGGTCGGATCTTGTTTATAGTGTTGGGATGGTAAGCAGATTTATGGAGTCTCCTAGACAATCACACTTGCAAGTGGCGAAGAGGATTCTACGGTACATCAAAGGTACCATAGATGATGGTATATTCTGCTCTTCGTCAAATGTTTTTGAACTTGTTGGATATACTGATAGTGATTGGGGAGGTGATGTTGAAGAGAGGAAGAGTACTTCTGGTTATGTTTTCTCCTTGAAAAATAAAGCTTTTTCATGGTCCTCAAAGAAGCAGCAGGTGGTTGCTTTATCTACTGTAGAAGTAGAATATATAGTTGCGGCTTATTGTGCTTCTCAAGCGGTTTGGCTACGCCAGATGCTCATTGGGTTACATCATGAACAGAGAATTTGTGTGATAACAAGTCAGCTATTGCTTTAGCAAAGAATTTGATCTTTCATGGAAGAAGTAAGCATATAGATATCAAATATCACTTCATTAGAGACCTAGTGAAGTCCGAGGAAATTATGCTTGAGTTTTGCAAATTCGAGGATCAAGTTGCTGACATGTTTACAAAACCATTGAAGGTGGACACTTTTGTTAAACTAAAGGAAATGATCGGCATTGTCAAGATGAGCTCGATTTAAGGGAGGTTGTTGGAAGATGAAAAGATTCCTACTAAACCAAACTTTTAAATGTCTTTATTGTGGAATAATTAGCTCTAATGGTGGCCCATTATGTTGGCATTAAGTTTTCTAATTTGAGTTGGTCATGTAACGGTCGGTTTAATGGTAGTTTAATATTGCACTATGGTGATCATGTAACGGTTGTTTTCAAGTCTTTAAATAGGCTATATGTCAATGCATGAAACAATAAACAGTAGTGATTTCGTGAAGCCCACACAATATGTCTTTCTTCTTTCTTGTTCTTTCATCAGTTGTAACTCCCACTACTAGAAAAATGGCCATCAGCAACGGCTGATGCCGTTGCTGAGCCGTTGCTGAAGTGCATCAGCAACGGCCTAGCCGTTGCAATAGCGTCGTGACAGAAAGTCGCGTTGCTGATGACTTAGCAACGGATCAGCAACGGCCGCGAGGGTCGTCGCTCAAAACATTATCAGCAACGGCCGCTCGGGCCGTCGCTAAAAATATTATCAGCGACGATTTTGCCACAGACCCGCAGCCGTTGCTGATAAAATTAATAGCAACGGCCACGAGTCCGTAGCAACGCCGTTAGTAAAACCCTGTCGCTAAGCCGTGGCTGTAGGTCATCAGCAACGACTTTCGATACACTTTTAGCAACGGCTTTCCCACGGACGGCCGTGGGAAAGCCGATGCAGATGATGTTCACCTGCAAGCAGAAAAATTTACAATTTCTAATTTCCATTGATACATTGATACATTATCTGATACATAACTCACACACTCATACCCTCATACACACATTCATTCACACATCACAAACACACCAAGATATACATCAAAACAATTATATTTATATTGATAATTATCCACGATAGTATAAAAATAATTCAAATGCAAAATTGAAGTATCAATATCCAAACAAAATAAGTTAAACAAGTTCAATATCTCAGTAACAAGTTCAATATCCAAACAAAAAATCTCACGATCACGATGGAGGATGGTCTGGATCATATGGCGGGGTCTGGAGTGCTTGAGTGTACACCGGCGTGGACTGAGTCGAGGACGATGGATTAGATGATGCCGAAGAGATGCCTGCTGCGGGATGACCTGACATGTTACGTAGCATAGCATGCATCTCCTCCATCATCTGACTCTGACGCGCGATCGTCTCCTCTAGAGTCCTTATTCTGCTACTATGATCATTACTGGATCTAGAGGTGGACGGCCGCTCACCAGCGACCGGAGGGGTCGGTGCCCCAAGTGGCCCTAGCACGGCTCGCGCATGACCACTATCTGCGAAGACATATACGCGGCCATGGTCCCAGCCACCTGCGGCCTCGACCCACGATGCTGCGTCAAAGTCCTCGGGGGTACCCCCGCGCTGCACCACCGTCCGGCTGTAGGTCTCCTACTCGAGTTTGATTTTTTGTTTAATATTTATCATAAAACTTAAATTATAAATATATAATGAATAACTTAAACAAATATATAATTACCATAATGTATGCAGCGCGGTTGTGGATGTACTCCCCCGTCCCATGTGCTCGACGGTGAGTCCGCTCAAACACCGCCATCGGGGAGGGTCGCTGGACACTCCCGTCATCCGACACCGTCGTCTACATTTACAAAACAAATACATTAATTAGTACACATAATAACAAATAAAATATATAATTAAACGATATACTTACCATACGGTTTGCGTGCACTGCAAATGCAACAGAGCCGCCGGTGTGACGCGCTGCTCCCCCCGACATGCGATTTCTAGCCGCATTCCGAGAAACCTCCTGCCATCGATCCGTCGACCATATCCCCACGAGCTGGTCCCATATATCCGGAGTAATCCAACCGGGGCTGTATCCCCGAGTCTCCGCGATGTTAGTGGTCCCAGCTCGGGCCATCGCTTGGGACCGAGCCTGCCCCAGCTGCCCGTTGTACCTTGCCCGGGAAATAGCCTCTCAGGCAGCGTAAATGAAGGGCCTCTGGTCCTCGGCCCATGTATAGCGAGCCTGCAAAATAATAATATCAGTACCAATATTAATATATCATCATGCATGTAAAAAAAAAAAAAAAACGTGCCTCAAACTCGCGCCATAACATGTCGACGTGCTCGCTAGGCACGTGAGACCACGTAGGCCATGCCCCGTGCATGTATCGTCGGATAGTAGAAGAAATGCTCCTCGGCACTTCTTCTTGCTCGAACCTGCACAACAAAAATAAATTTTAATATTATATTATGATATAATGAATTTGTAATGATTCATAATTCATGATATATTACCGCTCCCCAATCACGCTAATCAATCTACGTGACTCTGTGGCTGGTGGAGGCTGCCACCTGTTCGGCCCGCGTGACCGCCTGCGTCTGGATGTACTAGCCTCGGCAGTATCATCCTCATGAGGATCAGCAACAGGAGGATCAACAGCATGAGTAAGTGCTGGAGTCTCACCGATCGGAGACTCCGAAGCTCTCCTGCGTCGATAACCACGACCAGACATATCTGTCGAACATACATATAATCAGATTATTGTATAAATAGTAGAGATATATTTAATAAAATATATACTTTACAATTATTCCTCATCATCTGAATAATAGTCTTCGAATTCTTCTTCTTCCTCTTCTTCCTCTTCTTCATCTTCTTCATCTCCAGCTTCCTCAATTTCATGATCGTCATCATCAGCATATTCAACTTCTAATTGAATTGACGTTGTGTTTGCATCCTCGAGTATTGGAATAATACGATCCACAGCAGGAAGATCATCTTCTTGATAGAAACCAGGAGGATCATTTTCTCCTAATATCGGATCAATTTTTCCTCTACCTTTTGTCTTACAGACTACACGCCAATCCGCTCTATCTTTATTTCGAGCCGGATACTTCGCGTAATATACTTGTTCGGCTTGTGATGCCAATATAAAAGGCTCATTTGCTGCCAATTTCGATTTGTAATTAACCTCAACAAGTTTGTATTTTGGATGAACTTTCATGCCCCTTTCTGTTGTATCGAACCAATGACATCTAAATAGGATCACTGATTTCAAGCCGAAGTAGTGCAACTCATCTTTCATGCACATTGACGGTGGCAAATTATAAACTGTCAGCAGCACTGGCCAAACTGAATAAGGAGTTGCAGAATGTCCAAACGGATTAAAACCATCTGTGCACAATCCCAATCTGATATTTCTAGTATCCCTAGCAAATGAAGGATAACATGTATCCAAATGTTTCCATGCTTCACTGTCAGATGGATGAGTCATTACTGTATCATCACGACTTCTTGCATGCCAACTCATGTAGGGGGCTGTCTTTTCCGACATGAATAATCTTTGAAGCCTCGGTGTTAGTGGAAAATACCGAAGCACCTTAAACGGGATATTTTTCTGTCGGACCGATTTCTTCTCCTTGTAACGAGGGTGTTGACATACAGGGCATTTATCCAACTGCACATTTTCTTTATAATATAAAATGCAGTTATTTTGGCACTCGTGTATTTTTTCGTACCCAAGCCCCAATTTTCTCATTAGCTTTTTAGTCTTATAAAGAGTAGGCTCAAACTTGTTATTAGTAGGCAGCATTCCATTAATCAATCCAGCAATCCGATCATACGCAACTCCGCTGATATTACAATCGGCCTTAATGTTTAAGAGCTGTGTCATTGCTGAAAACCTAGTGTATTTAGGACAATTCTCATACAAAGGTTCATCGGCAGCTTTCAACATCTCGTAAAATTCTGCAGCTTCTTTATTCGGTAATTCAATCTCTACCGCAGCCCCTACTTTTGTGATATCAACCGCTGTAGTATCTGGTGGGACTGATGTCTGAAGAACTAGCCGATCAACATTATCATTCAGGCGGAATTGACCCCCAAGACTATCAAGTATCATAGTTCTATAGGGATTACATTGACTGGATGAAGAAGCACCAGCAGAGGAAGATTCACCATATGTCTGAACGACAGGATTGCTCAACGTCCCAACTTCGCGTGACTCCCCGTGACAAGTCCATAGAAAATATCTTGGTGCAAATCCTTTGGTATATAGATGCAGAGTGACAGTCTCCCGATCCGAAAATCGTCCATTTGAACAAATGCGGCACGGACATCGGATTTGATCACCCATGCTAACGAAATTCCGATTCGAATAGGCGAAATTTAGCAAGTACGTTACGCCTAATCGAAACTCATTCGTTAAAGCTCCACGATCAAGACGTCGGTACATCCAACTTCGATCAGCCGACATGATTCTGTCAATCAATGACAATTTCTTTGGTTAATGTCTTTAGGTGAGATTGTCCTATTCCATTCGGGATTTATGTTATTCGTACTGCACTTACGTTTTTATTTTAACTGTTAACTAATTATTCTAAATTTCGGCAGCATCTCCCTACAGTTCTCCGAATACGCATATCATCTGGGCGCGTATCGGAGAACAAGAGAGATGTTGCCGAAATTTAGAATAATTAGTTAACAGTTAAAATAAAAACGTAAGTACAGTACAAATAACTATATTCCCAAATTGTCCAATCAGGGACAATTCAAGAATTGTACGTCGTATAAAAGATCGATCATCTACTTCTTTTACACGAACATACAATCCCCGAACGGATCTAAGGTTTTGCTAAATCATATCCGACTCGTCGATGCGTACGTGAAACATATCAACTCGTCGGATGGATGATTATTTTCTAAATATTTCGAGACAATTCGAGTCCATATTGGACGATTTCGGCGCGCGTCCGAAGTGGACGATTCCGGCGCGCGTCCGAAGTGGACGATTCTGGCGCGCGTCCGAAGCTAGTGGACGATTCCGGTGCGAGTCCGAATTGGACGATTCCGGCGCGCGTCCGATGTGGACGATTCCGGCGCGAGTCCGAATTGGACGATTCCGGCGCGCGTCCGAAGTGGATAATTCCGAAATTAATCTAAACCCTAAAAATTATTCTAACAAATTAATTAATTAATCTAAATAATTAATTCACAATTAAAAAGCTATTAAAAACAATAATAAAATAATATTAAACTACAAATTCCGACGCCGGAGTCAGGTGGACTCCGGCGCTGGCGTACACTGGCCGAACACACTGTCCGGCCAATGTACAAGGTCCGGCGGCGACCATCGGCCGACCGCCGTCGGCCGAAACCCTATTTTTAGGGTTTCGGTCGGAATTTCTACCGGAATGTGTCGGAGGGCAACGGGAAGAGACGGCAGTCGGAGGGCACATACCTGACAGCGTCGGCAGCAGCGGGAGGCGTCGTCGGCGTCGGGAGCGGCGGCGAGAGGAAGGAGAGGAGGCGGCGGCGGCAGCAGCGGGAGGAAGAAGGGGGGCGGGCGCGATCTGCGACCTATATAAACTTATCAGCAACGGCTCACTCGCCCGTTAGAAAGCCGTTGCTGATAAGTTATCATCAGCAACGGCTCACTTATCCGTTAGCAAGCCGTTGCTGATAATTAAAATATCAGCAACGGCTCGCCTTTCCGTCAGAAAGCCATTGCTGATAATTAAAATAATCTGCAATGGCTCGGGTTTCCGTTAGAACGCCGTTGCGGATACAAATATCTGCAACGGCTCGGGCGGCCGTAAGAATGTCGTTGCAAATAGCAACGACTTGAGCGGCCGTTGCTGATAGCCGTTGCTGATAGCCGTTGCTGAAGACCAAGTTTCTAGTAGTGTCCCGTTAAGACTGCCCCACAGTTGTCACTCTTCTTTTCCAACAAATACTAACATCAATACTAGCACTGGTATCCTTAATTATTCACTATAAATTTTCAGCTCCAATTTATTCATTTTTTAAATCATTTAAATTTTAATTTAGACCCAATAAAGTAAACTCGACAATTCGTGCCTAACCAAAGATATCAGGCCGACTCAGCTCGGCTCGGCTTGAATAAAAATCGTGCTCGACTTGGCCCCTCCCGGTCTGATAAAAGGCGGGCCTGGGACCCTCAGCCTGGCACGACATGAATAGTAAATGGGTCGGCCAGCTAGTTAAGCATGACAACAAAAAATAAAATCGTGCTATCGAGCCCGAATCGTGCTTTTAGGCCCGAATCAACACATTGGAATCGGGCTATCATGCCGATTTTGGGCCCATATCAGGTTATCAGGCCGATTCAAATTGGGTTATCGGACCCGAATTGGCCCAACATCATCGATATTTTCGATAATTAATAAATTTATTATGTAGGCCCGATCTGACCCAATATTTTTTGGGCTGTTATCGGGCCGGCTCGATAACAGCCCAAGCATGGTAAGAATCAGAGCCCGATTTTATTATGTCGGGTCAGGCCGGACCAAATATTATCAGGTCTACGATAAAGTACCTAATTTCAGAATGAATTTAAGAGTTGATTTTCCACTAAATTAATTAAGAACTGATATCATTGAGCATGCATGCACAATTGTTAGAAATTTGGATTGTTGTGCTCATCATCATATATAGCCTATAACGTAGCAGTGGCGGTGTTAATACTTGATTAGGATTAACATTACTCAATTGAAGTTGATATATATCAGAAATATTCACTTTGAAAAATTCAAAACCATTTTAATGTTGTATTTTTTAAGAAAAGAAAATTAGGAATAAAATAAATAATATATCAATTATTTTCAAGAAAATGAGTCACAACGATGAATATCCAATATTATCTTCTTGGCCTAAAGAAGCGAGCTAAGAATGATATTTTCTTAGCCACTTTTCCCTATATTTCTTTTAATTAATTAATTATTATTATAATGGATCTGTATGCATGCGAGCATAAATGACAAGGGCCTTCGTACGAGGAGAATCTTACAAATCTTCCCTTATATATTCTTCTTTTAATCTCACTTTTTCTGATTAATTTAGATTAAAAAATAAATTCTCAACCAATAGAAAATTGAAACCTCGAACATTTTAAGGTCAACTAAAAATTAAGTATGAAGTCACGTTAAGGACAAAGTTGATGGATCAAATTATATATTGTTATTGGGTAGGAGGCATATATATATATATATATCCAGAGTTAATTATCGGTTTCGAGTCATTATGAAATTCTTCTCTAAAAATCATTGCATCCTACCCAGCGAGCTACTTTTTCTTTATCATAAAAAAGTGCTTATATTAAAAGTTGGGCAGAAGTCCACACCAAAAAGTAAGCAGACATAATGGCCTCCAATTCAGGAACATGAATAGATGATCATATCAAAAGATCCTTATAGATACAAGCTCTATTTACTGTTCGATGAACAACTTTATTTTCATAACGATTACAAAGATTAATCTGAATACGATTACAACGATTCATTAAAAGAAAAATATCCTAAATGATTTCAGAAATGCTCCAAGGCACATTAGTCTCGGAGTTTAATGCACAAATTAACGTTTTTGAATCAGACTCAATTACGAAAGGCAGCATATTCATATTAGCCGCGAATATAAGTCCTTCTTTAATCGATCGTGCTTCCAAAGTCAAAATAGAGTCACCATATGTGAAAATACTAACTGCACCCACGCAATTCCCAATATGCGATCGGACAACCAGACCAATTCTCATTGCACATGTATCATAAGAAGCATCACATTTCAATTTTAAGATACTCGCGGCTAGCGCAATCCATCTTGCAAGCCTTAGATATCTCCGAGCTAACCCCTCATACTCAATCGTAGCAAAGTACATATAAGTAAATGCTAGAATTTGATTCATTAAGGTGGTTGCGGTAGGCCGCCTAGCTTCGCGCAACAGATGGTTTCGTGCATTACTCAACGAGCTAATTATTGATATCACAGTGCCCGTTCATTGGAACTTTTGATTGCTTCATGATTATTCTCAGTTAATTGCTACAAATTAAGAATGATGAATAATTAATGTGCGGTGATTCTTTTATTTGAAGAAATATGTTTTAGTGGGATATATAGAAATTCTATGTCTTAATTAATTTATGCCTTATTAATAAATAATTAGTTGTTGAATGTATATAGATTATTATTTATTATCATAAGTCGCATAGCCATTTTTAGGGAAGGGGGCAACCCCTCCTCATTTATTATTGTTATATTTATATAAACAGAAAGACAAAATTAACCCCTATATATAATATTTTTTATCTTTTTCTTAATTTCTAAAATATTTTTTTGTATTATTATTATAAATTAAAATTAAAAACTAAAGTTATTAAACTCAATCAGTAATATTTATCCTCAGTTCTCGTTCAATTTTTCTCTTCTAACATTGTTTGAGTTGACTCATCCTCCTACCCGCACCATCATTCACTATTATCCTTGTACATCGATCTCACCCATATGTGATTGTAGGCTTGTAGCTCTATCCATGTACGACCACAATCTTGCACCTCGACCCTGTGCTACTCGCAACCATCGTCGTGCAAGGTAGCCTGCCAATCCCCACCACTACTCGTAACTTATCACGTCAACGATACACGAGGGTTTTAGGGTTTTTTATTTTTTTATTTTCGCATACACTGACGTGACAAGTTACGATTAAACAAATATTAACTACATTGCCGACTAGGATGTCAAGTCAATAACTAACGACGACATGATTAACAACAAGTAGTTGGAGGGTTATAATTGATGTAAATTCGAAAGTATAAGTTATAATTGATACAAATTAAAATATAGATTAAATTTGTTAATTTCACCAAAATTTAGGTTGAATTTATCAATTTCCCATTTAGGTTATTATTATTATTATTATTATTATTATTATTATTATTATTAAATAATTAAAAATGATAAATAAAAAGTGAGGCATTTAATTCTTAATTTTATTCACATTTTTCAATTCTTTTCTCTTCTAACATTATCTTCTGAGTTATTTTATCCCCACACTCACACCCGAGTCATCCACACGCTCTATTGTCCTTATTGCTTGACCACCACCCCCCCCCCTCCCACCCAAACATGATCATATTTTTGTGCATAATTTTTGACGCCCCGATCATAGTATAGAGTCCTCACCATCCAATGTAGCCCATTAAAACATACATGAATATTGATTGAGAAAAATTATAATTTTTTAAATTTAAGATTTTAAATTATATTTTTATAATTATGAATTATGTAGGAATAATTTTTTTTTTATATTATATAATATAATGAATTATTTTTTAAAATATATTTAGTTATTTTATCAATTATCATCGATTTGACTTTTATTCCGCGGATCGGCCAGTGGAATAAAGGCATTTATATATATATTAGCATAAATGTACATACAACAAAAAGATGATTGATGGACCTAATCCACTTGATAATCATGTACGTTCCAATTAATTCCGCTCCTGTCACATGCCTGCATGCTTTCCACCTCACCGTGCTATTTTATTGATCATCTTATTAAATTAACCCCAAAGTAATAATAAGGTTTAGTTGATATCTCCCAGTGACAAGTTACGAAATAATTAAGCATGCAGACATGCAGTGATCTTGGCATTTTCTTCAAGTACGGTTGTGGAGCTGATGAATACGTACGCGCATGCATGCACAGCTAGCTATATCTAATTTATTCTGCCTTGTGGTTTTATATAATTGGATCAATGCATGGCGTGGCAAAAACTAAACAACACTAAAATAAAGTTCGCCTTTATGATTAATTGGATCAAATAAATTAATTAATTAGTAAATGTTCAAAGTTAATGTGTGGTGTAAAAATCACATCAAGTAATTAGTCCCATATCGCGTGTGAGAAGGACCAACCCAACACATATAATGTTGTAAAACTGGGCCCGTATAGGAAGTTGCTAGTTGCACATGATTAAAACAGATATCATTCAATTTCCAATGGTAACAGATAAAAGCAGAAGGTCATTTTTATATTATGACAAATTGACAAAATAAAATTAATCAGCTAGCATGTCGAACCCAACACAACACATTTTCAAATCTATAAACTTATTAATACTCGAATAAGATATTAATTAGCTAAAACTGATATAAATTTAGTATTTGACTTTTGAGGCTTACCCTAGATTAATCTAAAATTTGATGTCTATTATATTAGTAATGAAATAGCTTCACCATTATTAGACTTGAAAAATCCTATTTATTGATCTTTCTGAGGGAACCATATCTTGTAATTATATTCAGAAACCTATAACTTTTGCTATTTACCTCGATGTTAAACTCATGACGGTGGATCATTCAAATAATTTACGTTCAATCACCCGCATCACTTATTTAATGACTTAATGTTGTAAACTTGTAAACTTATATTTTTATATTATGAAAAATTCATCGACAAAATAAAATTAATCAGCTAGCATGTCGAACCAACACAACACATTTTCAAATCCTAGTATAAACTTATTAATACTCGAATAAGATATTAATTAGCTAAAACTGATATAAATTTGGTATTTGACTTTTGAGGCTTACCCTAGATTAATCTAAAATTTGATGTCTATTATATTAGTAATGCAATAGCTTCACCATTATTAGACTTGAAAAATCCTATTTATTGATCTTTCTGAGGGAACCATATCTTGTAATTATATTCAGAAACCTATAACTTTTGCTATTTACCTCGATGTTAAACTCATGACGGTAGGTCATTCAAATAATTTACGTTCAATCACCCGCATCAATTATTTAATGACTTAATGTTGTAAACTTATAATACTAGAGATGGCAATAAATCATGCCCTAATTATTGCACAACGGGTTGTGTCCGACCCGAATTTCCAAAAGGGGCAGCCCATGCTAGACCTAGCGCTGCTAGTGCCATGTTAGGTGGGCCTAGCATAGGTTGGCGCCAGGCTCGATCCTAGAGTGATGTTGGCGCATGTCTAGGCTTGTGCTAGTGACACGCGTGCTAAGCACAACACAAACACGAGTTGTGTCAAGCACGATCTACTACAAACAATGAAGATGACACTACGACAGTTAAAAAAATTAATCATTATGAATACTGTTGAAGTTCAGCAATTGTACTTTAACTGAAAAGACTATTGTTCATATATTTTCAATGTTTCGATCTTCTGCGTTCAATCTAAGTTTTGAGGCTTTGAAAAATTAATAATCATCATTATAAGGCTCCTAAAGGTTATATTTTAATTTTTAGACCTTAATTATATCATTTGATATACATACACTCCTGGTCTAAGATAGCTAGTGAATGCTTAATTTATTATCCTCATTTTGAATAGTAAACTTAGCAAGTTTATCAGTAGCGTTCCTTAAATTATTTATTAATGAAGTCATTAGCATAATAATGCTAGTTATTAGCAATATGATGTTGTGTCAAAAAATATTTTTTTTAATTAAAGAATATGTTGAATTAGCATTCAAGGGGCTAAGGTGGAAATTGAGAGGGTCACATAAATTTTTGAAATTAGGAGTGAACCTACTTTCACTTTAAGTTCGGCCTCAATGATGCTAAATTTATTTTTTAAAATATTAAATTCATAGACCAGCAAAATTCTTCTCAAAATTAAAATATTTAATTATATAATTAGATTGTAATCTAGAATGAAAAAATTGATTACTAAAGAATTTTTTAAAAAATGTATAATATACTTATATAAAATTGAACATGTAGTCTCAACAAGTAAACATACTTTCATTTTAAGTTCGACCTTAATGATACTAGGTTCATTTTTAAAAATACTAAATTATACTTGGTCGGGCTCCATAGAAATATATGGAGTGTGACTTCATGGTAGTTTTTCTCCTAAAAGAATGAAAAAAACTTATATTATATAGACAACCTACCCATAGAAATATTTATGAACGACTGAATATGGACATTGACTGAATGAATATGAATAGAAAATGAACTGAATTTATATCTATTCTTTTTTTACTCATATTCATTCTTTTTTGGGAAAATGTACAAAAATGCTCATAACGTTTTCTCACGAGTACTAAAACGTCTCTAAGATTTTTTTTGATAAAAAACACCCCCTTACGTTATGAAATTGGGGACAAAAATTACCTTATAGGTAAACAGTATTATTAGAGGGATACTAGAGCTAACACTACTAGAATAATAGGCATCAGCAACGGCTTACAACGGCCCGGCCCGTTGCAACGGAGCCGTGGCAGAAACACGCGTTGTTGATAATTTAGCAACGGAT
Organism: Canna indica; assembly: GCA_034359265.1. NCBI lineage: Eukaryota > Viridiplantae > Streptophyta > Magnoliopsida > Zingiberales > Cannaceae > Canna > Canna indica. Next base: position 11,064,041 of record CP136894.1, on the reverse strand, counting down.
CAGCAACGGTCATTCGGGTCGTTGCTAATAATATTATCAACAATAGTTTTGCCACGGACGCAGGGCTGTTGTATGTATGAACATCAGCAACGGCCCCGTCAGTCGTGGCAAGGCCGTTAGTGAAATCTGATTGCTAAGCCGTTGTTGTAGGTCATTAGCAACGACTTACGATACACTTTCAGTAACGGCTTTCCCACGGACGATCGTGGGAAAGCCGTTGCTGATGATGTAAACGTACAACTGAAAAAATTTAAAATTTAAAATTCCCATTAATACATTGATGAATTATCTGATACACAACTCACACACTCATACACCCATACACACATTCATTCACGTACACATCACAGATACACCCAAATATACATCAAAATAATTATACTTATATTTATAATTATTTACAATCATATTAAAACTATTCAAATTAAAAACTAGAGTATCAATATCCAAACAAAACAAGTTAATCAAGTATATATATCCAAGTAACAAAGTCAATATCTAAACAAAACAATAAAATCTCACGACGATGATAGAGGATGGTCTGGATCATATGACGGGGTCTGAAGTGCTTGGGTGTACATCGGCATGGACTGACTCGAGGACGATGGATCAGATGATGCCGAAGGGATGCCTGCTTTGGTATCAGCTAAGATGTTGCGTAGCATAACATGCATCTCTGCCATCATCCGACTCTGATTCTACATCATTTCACTCTGACACGCGATCATCTCCGCCAGTGTCATTATCCTTCTACTCTAATCATAAATATACCTGCACTACTAGAAACTTGGTCTTCAGCAACGGCCGCTCAAGCATTTGCTATTTGCAACGGCATTCTTACGGCCGCTCGAGCCGTTGTAGATATTTGTATCTGCAACGGCGTTCTAACGGACACGCGAGCCGTTGCGGATTATTTTAATCATCTGCAACGGCTTTCTGACAGAAAGGCAAGCCGTTGCTGATATTTTAATTATCAGCAACGGCGTGCTAACGGACAAGTGAGCCGTTGCTGATGATAACATATTAGCAACGGCTTTCCAACGGGCAAGTGAGCCGTTGCTGATAAGTTTATATAGGGCACCAGTCGCGCCCGACCCTTCTTCCTCCCGCTGCTGCCGCCGCCGCTCCTGCTCTCGCTCTCGCCGCCGATGCCGACGACGCCGCCGATGCCGACGACGCCGCCGCTCCTGCTCTCGCCTCCCCCGCTGCTGCCGACTTGTTGAGGTATGCCTCGCCGGCCGGCCGTCTCTTCCCGTGGCGGCCGGCGGGAATTAATCCGACTGAAACTCTATTTCTAAGGTTTCGGCCGGCGGCGGTCGGCCGATGGCCGCCGCCGGCCACTGTACGCCGGCGCAGGAGTCCACCTGACTCCGGCGCCGGGAAATTGGTAAATTATTTAATTATTATTTAAATTAATTGTTTTTTGTTTTATAATTGTTTTATTGTTTTATAATTATTAATTAATTGTTAATTAATTATTTAAATTAATTGTGTAATTTGTTAGATTAATTATTAGGGTTTAGATTAATTTCGGAATAGTCCACTTCGGACGCATGTCGGAATCGTCCACTTCGGACGCGCGCCGGTATCGTCCACTTCGAACGCGCGCCGGTATCGTCCACTTCGGACGCGCGCTGGAATCGTCCACTTCGGACGCGCGCTGGAATCGTCCTCATCAGACGCGCGCCAAAATCGTCCACTTCGGACGCGCGCCGGAATCGTCCAATATGGACTCGAATGGTCTCGAAACATTTAGAAAATAATCATGCATCCGACGAGTTCATATGTTTCACGTACGCATCGACGAGTCGGATATGATTTAGCAAAACCTTAGATCCGTTCGGGGATTGTATGTTCGTGTAAAAGAAGTAGATGATCTTTTATACGATGTACAATTCTTGAATTGTCCCTGATTGGATGTACAAACCTTAGATCCATACGATCTTTTAATACAATCTGATTATATGTCTGTTCGACAGATATGTCTGATCGTGGTTATCGACGCAGGAGAGCTTCGGAGTCTCCGATCGGTGAGACTCCAGCACTTACTCATGCTGCTGATCCTCATGCGGATGATACTGCCGAGGCTAGTACATCCAAACGCAGGCGGCCATGCGGGCCGAACAGGTGACAGCCTCCACCAGCCACAGAGTCACGTAGATTGATTAGCGTGATTGGGGAGCGGTAATATATCATGAATTATGAATCATTACAAATTCATTATATCATAATATAATATTAAAATTTATTTTTGTTGTGCAGGTTCGAGCAAGAAGAAGTGCCGAGGAGCATTTCTTCTACTATTCGACGATACATGCACGGGGCATGGCCTACGTGGTCTCACGTGCCTAGCGAGCACGTCGACATGTTATGGCGCGAGTTTGAGGCACATATTATTATTATTTTTACATGCATGATGATTAATATTGGTACTGATATTATTATTTTGCAGGCTCGCTATACATGGGCCGAGGACCAGAGGCCCTTCATTTACGCTGCCTGGGAGGCTATTTCCCGGGCAAGGTACAACGGGCAGCTGGGGCAGGCTCGATCCCAGGCGATGGCCTGAGCTGGGACCACTAACATCGCGGAGACTCGGGGATACGGCCCCGGTTGGATTACTCCGGATATATGGGACCAGCTCGTGGGAATATGGTCGACGGATCGATGGCAGGAGGTTTCTCGGAATGCGGCTAGAAATCGCATGTCGGGGGGAGCAGCGCGTCACACCGGCGGCTCTGTTGCATTTGCAGTGCACGCGAACCGTATGGTAAGTATATCTTTTAATTATATATTTTATTTGTTACTATGTCTACTAATTAATGTATTTGTTTTGTAAATGTAGACGACGGTGTCGGATGACGGGACTGTCCAGCGACCCTCCCCGATGGCGGTGTTTGAGCGGACTCACCGTCGAGCACATGGGACGGGGGAGTACATCCACAACCGCGCTGCATACTTTGTGGTAATTATATATTTGTTTAAATTATTCATTATATATTTATAATTTAAGTTTTATGATAAATATTAAACAAAAAATCAAACTCGAGTAGGAGACGTACAGCCAGACGGTGGTGCAGCACGGGGGTACCATCGAGGACTTTGACGCAGCATCGTGGGTCGAGGCCGCATGTGGCTGGGACCATGGCCGCGTATATGGCTTCGCAGATAGTGGTCATGCGCGAGTCGTGCTAGGGCCACTTGGGGCACCGACCCCTCCGGTCGCTGGTGAGCGGCCGTCCACCTCTAGATCCAGTTATGATCATAGTAATAGGATAAGGACTCTAGAGGAGACGGTCGCGCGTCAGAGTCAGATGATGGCGGAGATGCATGCTATGCTACGCAACATGTCAGGTCATCCCGAAGCAGGCATCTCTTCGGCATCATCTCATCCATCGTCCTCGAGTCAGTCCACGCCGGTGTACACTCAAGCACTCCAGACCCCGCCATATGATCCAGGCCATCCTCCATCGTGATCGTGAGATTTTGTTTATATTGACTTTGTTACTGAGATATTGAACTTGTTTAATATATATTGACTTTGTTACTTAGATATTGATACTTCAATTTTGCATTTGAATTGTTTTTATACTATCGTGGATAATTATCAATATAAATATAATTATTTTGATGTATATCTTGGTATGTTTGTGATGTGGGAATGAATGTGTGTATGAGTGTATGGGTGTGTGAGTTATGTATCTGATAATGTATCAATGTATCAATGGAAATTTTAAATTTTAAATTTTTTCGTTACCAGGTTCACATCATCAGCAACGGCTTTCCCACGGCCGTCCGTGGGAAAGTCGTTGCTAAAAGTTTATCGAAAGCCGTTGCTGATGACCTACAGCAACGGCTTAGCGACGGGATTTTACTAACGGCGTTGCTACGGACTCAGCGGCCGTTGCTGAAACGTCGCTAAGTTATCAGCAACGAGAATTTTTGTCACGGCTCTATTGCAACGGCTCAGCAACGGCATCAGCCGTTGCTGATGCCCATTTTTCTAGTAGTGCTGGAGGTGGACGGCCGCCCACCAGCGACCTAAGGGGTCGGTGCCCCAAGTGGCCCTAGCACGGCTCGCGCATGACCACTATCTGCAAAGCCATATACGCGGTTGTGGACCCATCCACTTGTAGCCTCGACCCACGCTCCTGCGTCAAAGTCCTCGGGGGTGCTCCGCGCTGCATCACCGTCTGAGTGTAGGTCTCTTACTCGAGTTTGGTTTTTTGTTTCATATTTTTCCTAAAACTTAAATTATAAATAAATAATGAATAATTTAAACAAATATACTTACCATAATGTATGCAGCGCGGTTGTCAATGTACTCCTATGTCCCATGTACTCGACGGTGAGTCCGCTCAAACACCGCTATCGGGGAGGGTCGCTGGACAGTCCCGTCGTCCAACACCGTTGTCTACATTTACAAAACAAATACATTAATTAGTACACAAAGTAATAAATAAAATATATAATTAAAAATAAGGTATAATACTTCCCATACGATTCGCGTGCACTGCAAATAAAATAGAGCCGCCAGTGTGACGTGCTCCTTCCATCGACATGTGGTTTCTAGCCGCAGTCCTAGAAACCTCCTGCCATCGATCCGTCTACTATGATGCCATGAGCTGGTCCCATATATCGGAGTAATCCAATCGGGGCCGTATCCCCGAGTCTCCGCAATGTTTGTGGTCCCAGCTCATGCCATCGCCTGGGACCGGGCCTGCCCCAGCTAACCGTTGTACATCTACCGGAATATAGCCTCCCAGGCAGCGTAAATGAAGGACCTCTGGTCCTCAGGCCATGTATAGTGAGCATGCAAAACAATAATACAGTACCAATATTAATCATCATATATATATATAATTAAATACGTGCCTCAAACTCGCGCCATAGCATGTCGACGTGTTCACTGGGCACGTGAGACCATGTGGGCCATGCCCCACGCATGTATCGTCAAATGGTACAAGGTATCGTCCTGGGCACTTCTTCTTGCTCGAACCTGCACAACAAAAATAAAGTTCAATATTATATTATGATATAATGAATTTGTAATAATTCATAATTCATGATATATTACGTACCGCTCCCTAATCACACTAATGAATCTATGTGACTCTGTGGCTGGTGGAGGTTGCCACCTGTTCGACCCGCGTGGCCGCCTGCGTTTAGATGAACTAGCCTCAGCAGTTTCATCGACAGGAGGATCAGCAGGAGGAGTAAGTGCTGGAGTCTGACCGATCGGAGACTCCGAAGCTCTCGTGCGACGATAACCACGACCAGACATATCCGTCGAATAAGCATATTATTAAATTATATATATAGTAGAGAAATATTTAATATAATATATACTTTACAATTATTTCTCATCATCTGAGTAATAGTCTTCGAATTCTTCCTCTTCTTCCTCTTCTTCATCTCCAGCTTCCTCAATTTCATGATCATCATGATCATCAACATATTCAACTTCTAATTGAACTGGCTCTGTGTCTGCATCCTCGAGTGTTGAAATAATACGGTCTACAACAGGAGGATCATCTTCTTGATAGAAATCAATTGTCACATCAAGTATCGGCTCATTTTCTCCCTCTATCGGATCAATTCTTCCTCTAGCTTTAGTCTTACAGACTACACGCCAATCTGCTCTATCTTTATTTCGAGCCGGATACTTTGCATAATATACTTGTTCGGCTTGTGATGCCAATATAAAAGGCTCATTTGCTGCCAATTTCGATTTGTAATTAACCTCAACAAATTTGTATTTTTGATGAACTTTCATGCCCCTTTCTGTTGTATCAAACCAATGACATCTAAATAGGATAAGTGATTTCAAGCTGAAGTAGTGCAACTCTATCACTTCTTCCACCAGTCCATAAAAATCCATATCACATTCAACATGCGTTGTCCCTTTCACGCAGACCCCGGCATTCATCGTCTTCTTTGTAAAGGCATATTCAACCGTGTGAAATTTATAGTCATTAACAAAATATCTGCTATAACACGACACTAGTCGCGACGGTCTACTAACAAACTCAAATATTTTTTCATGTATTTCAGCTTTGTGATCTTTGCTGTAAGCCCGAATCCAAGTAGGGAAGTCACGATTTCGTAATCTCTCCAATTATTGATCGTTGTGAATAGAGTATTTTTGTACCATCTGAATGTCAAATATTTTAATGAATTGTTCAATCTTTGGACAATTGAGTAATACGTACAATTGTGCCAAATGATACTCTTCGTCGCTTAAGTGTCGAGATGGACGAGAATCAAAAGCACGACCAGAGTGACAAAATATATTTAAACGTCCATTTGAATGTCGAACTCCCCCGTCGTCGTTACGTGGAAGACGATCAAATACTGTCTGTACTATCGATTCAAAGTAAGAGTAGAATATTGAAATTTCTTGGATGATATACGATTCAGATATTGATCCTTCAACAGCTACGGTGTTCTTTACTTTTTTCTTCAGACGATTCATATATCTTTCAAATAAGTACATCCACCGGTATTGAACAGGGCCACCTACTCGTGCCTCGTATGCCAAGTGTATCGGTAGATGCTCCGTCGAGTCAAAAAAGGCAGGAGGGAAAAATTGTTCCAGCTTGCATATAATTTCAGCAATATTATTTTCAAGTGCTGACATATCTTCGACTCGAATGACATTTGCACAAATGTTTCTAAAAAACATACTTAATTCAGTCAACAGACCTCAAATATTATCAGGTAGAAGATCATGGCTCTTTATCCCTGATATTTTACAATCATCGACGTTCACACGTCGAGATAAGTTTGAGGCACATCCATCGGATAAGCTGAGTTCTTTCATCCATTGACAAACATCTTTGGTCGGTTGTTTATTTAACACATACGGGGCCTTCGACTTTAGATATCGTTTGTTGACCTCTTGTAATTCCAATCTTTATCGTTGTTTATACTTTGGTCATATCAACACCGCAGTTTGTACTTCTGTCATATCGTAAAATTTTGCAGCTTTTTTATTTGGCAATTCAATCTCTACCGCAGTTTGTACTTCTGTCATATCAACACATGTAGTATTTAGTGGCACTGACGTCTCAGTAACTGGCCGATCGACAATATCATTCAGGTGAAATTGACCCCTAAGACTATCAAGTATCATAGTTCTATAGGGATTTGATGGACTGGATGAAGAAACACCAGTAGAGAAAGATTCACCATGTGTCTGAACGACATGATTGCTTTACGTCCTGACTTCACGTGACTCCCCGTGACAAGTTCATAGATAATATATTGGTGCAAATCCTTTGCTATATAGATGCAGAGTAATAGTTTTCCGATCCAAAAATCGTCCATTCAAGCAAATACGGCACGGACATCAGATTTTTTCATCGACGCTAATAAATTTCTGATTCGAATAGGCAAAATTTAGGAAGTACATTACGCCTAATTGAAACTCATTCATTAAAGCTCCATGATTAAGACGTCGATACATCCAACTTCGATCGTCCGACATGTTTTGTCAAAAAGTTGACAATATCTTTAGGTAATGTCTTTAGGTAGGATGGTCCTATTCCATTCGGGATTCATGTTATTCATATTGCACTAAGTATTTCTTTTAATCGCTAACTTCATTCTAAATTTCGGCAACATCTCCCTACAGTCCTCCGAATACGCATATCATCTGGGCGCGTATCAGAGAACAAGAGAAATGCTACTGAAATTTAGAATGAGGACTGTAGGGAGATGCTGCCGAAATTTAGAATGAGTTAATAGTTAAAAGAAAAAACTATGTGCAATACAAATAACTATATTCTCGAATTGTCCAATCAGGGACAATTCAAGATTGTATGTCGTATAAAAGATCATCTACTTCTTTTACATGAACATACAACCCCCGAACGGATAGAAGGTTTTGCTAAATCATATCTGACTCGTCGATGCCTACGCATGAAACTTATCAACTCGTCGGAGGGATGATTATTTTCTAAATGTTTCGAGTCAGTTCGAGTCCATAGTGGACAATTCTGACACGAGTCCAAAGTTGACGATTCCAGCGCGAGCCCAAAGTGGACGATTCCGGCGCGAGTCCACTAAGGATGACTCCGGACTAATTAATATTTTAACTAATTAATATTAATCTAAACATTAATCTAAACATTAATCTAAAACATCAAATTAATCTATACATTAATCTAAAATATCAAATTAATCTAAAACATAACATTAATATAAATAGATTAATCTAAACCCCTAAAAATTAATCTAAAAATTAATCTAAACCCTCATTTCTAATAATTAATTTATAAATTAAACAATTAATCTAAAAAATATTATTTTAATCGATTTTCGGCACCGGAGTCCAGTGTCCGAACACTGGACAATGATCCGGCCGATGGCCAGCCGATCGAAACCCTAAATATAGGGTTTCGACCGGATCTAGATTGAACAGAGAGAAGGATAGCCGGCGAGACTTACTTGGATCAATAGAAGACGACGGCGGGATCCGACGATCGAGGACGAGGCGGCGGCATCGACAGCGGCAATAGGCGGGGGCAGCAGAGGAAGAGGAAGAAGGAGGAGGAAGGGGCGAGCGCGAACCCTCGGCCTATATAAACTTATCAGCAATGGTGTTGTTACAACTCATTGGTCCGTTAGAAAGCCATTGCTGATAAGTAACATCATCAGCAACGGCTCACTTGCCCGTTAGAACGCCGTTGCTAATAAGTATTTTATTTTTGCGCCGCGGGTGCGCGATCGGCTTAAGAGTGATGGATGTCATAGCCATAACTAAGTCGTTGCTGATGTGATTATATATCTACAATGGTTCGAGCGGCTGTAACAAAGCCGCTGTAGATACAACACATCTGCAATGGCTTGAGTGGCCGTAAGAACGTCGTTGCAAATTGCAACGGCTTGAGCGATCGTTGCTGATAGCCATTGCTGAAGCACCTATTTCTAGTAGTGTGACATGTCGAATGACCGGGACTAATGACGTGGGCACATGGCACACATGCATACCTAGACGTTTTCTCACGAGTACAAAAATGCCTCTAACATTTTCTCAAATGTACTAAAATGCTCATAATATTTGTTTTAGAACTAAAATATTACTGAGGTTATTGATAATGGTACAAAAATGACACCCAAACTAACTTTTGCTAAGTGAGACTTAAAACAGATGTCGTGGATGTTGACTTTACACGTGACGTACATACAAAGAGCAACTTGTCATACAAGCGACACATAACATACAACATAGACGTAAGCAATTTAATTAAAAATTTGATTAACCGAAAAATCGATTCGAAACCAAATCGATTTTTTCGGTTAACCGATTCGACGGTTCTAGTTTTGATTTTTATTTTCTAAATTTTTCGGTTTTCAATTTCGATTTCGGTTAGCTTTGTTATCTCTCCATTTGCAAAAACTAAAACTGAAAATTTAAAAAATAAATATTGAAATTGAAATTGAAATCGACATATCGGTTAACTGAAAAATTCAATTTGATTTCGGATCGGTTTTTCAGTCAATCGAATTTTTGATTTTTTTTTTTTTGACGCCTACATTGTATCTTACGTGTTGCTTGCGTGGCAAATTGTTCTTTGTATGTGTGCTACGTGTAAAGTCAACATCCTCGACATCTCCGTTAAGTCTCATTTAACATATATTAGCTTGAGTGTTATTTTTTTAATCATTTTTAATAATCTTAGGAGTATGTTAGCTACAAAATAATTGTTATGAGCATTTTAATACTCGTGAAAAAATGCTAGATACACGTGAGAAAACGTTAGGAGCTTTAATATACTTGTTAAAAAATATTAAGAATATTTTACTACAAGCTATAAAAAAAAATGTAAAGAACATTTTAATTCCCGTGTGAAAACTTCTTGATCGAGTGACTTCCTTGCCAAATAGTTTTTGACTTTATTACAAACCGAACGACGTATAGTCCCCATTTATTCCCGGACCCCCAAACATGCATCCACATCTGAACACTTGATCGACGATGAATTGAAACCATGCACAACAGTACATTAATCAACACAAACGCGTCAGCCACTGACAGTTAAGTAGCAGGGCAGCAGACAAACCATCGAGGAAGAAGCAGACCAACATACGCTGAGTCGCTGATATACCAACTCAATCACAGTTAGCCAGCTAGCACTCGGGAGTGAGCGAGTGGTTTCTGCTGAAATCGCGGCAGTAATCGTACACCATGTAGTTTCTCTGAGCCCACTGCATCGCCGCGTACTGCTGCGGGCTGAGGCCGCCGCCCCCGCCGCCCGACGGCGAGGCCGCCACAGGGCGGCAGCTGGCCGGCGCGAAGGCCGAGCAGCCGCCGATCTTGAAGTCGGCGTACCTCGCCACGAACGGCTGGTAGCGGTAGTCCACCTTGTACCTACCGTTCTCCGTGGCCCACGACGACGCGTCCCAAATCGAGCCGTACATCCACATCGGCCGGGCCGGGAACGTCGCCTCCGACTTCTTCTCGTACCTCCTTATCGGCACGTCGTCCACGAAGAATCTGCGCTTGCATGCATGCATGCACAATAATTCGACGTCAGATAAGGTTTAATTACTCATTGAAATAAAATTGCAAGCAAGTTAATTACATGATCTCATCAGGATTCCAGAGTATGGCGTAGTGGTGGAAGCCGGCGGCGAAATCAAACCACAGGTGAAATCTCATCTCCCGGCCGATGAGCCGGCCGTCACCGCTTCCCCGGACGTAGACGTTGGTCTGAAGAGTGTAGGGCTTCCCCGGTATCGTTCCGAGGAACTCGATGTCCACCTCGTCGTGGTACCCCGGATGAGCTTGGTTGTTCGACAGCTATCATCAATACAATCAACAAATATTTATACTTAGCCATATATTTCCTAAAAATCTAGATTCAAACCCCAGTATACCTTATCTTTGCTAAAAAAAACAAATATTTATACTTAATTCAGCACTTACATAGAAAGCTGTATTCACTCCTGCAGTGTATCCACTTTGAAGCTTGATTGAAGCTCCAAAGTAACCATTTCGATATGGCCGATTGGACTTGAATCCACTACCTACTCATTCATTTGTCCATTAATTAGCTTCTCGAATCATTTATAAATAAAATGGAAAAGGAAAGGAACAACAAAACCTGAGCTGCTGTCGAGCCAAATGGTTAGAGAGTGTTGGTCTGGGGAGATGGATTGGTGCCGAGGACCCCAAAGATTACTGTAGCCTTCATGGAACCTCAATGGCCTGAACAAGGAGCTCGGGCGGTATCCTGGCGAGGGCTGGGCAACTGCAGAGTTTTGGAAGATGAGGACAACGCAGAAGCCAAGGAGAAGAGCCATGAAATAGTTTATCAGCTATTGATGATCTCCTTAATTGGAGAAGAGGTGGTATATATAGAAGAAGAGCACGCATGACGCATGTATAGTCTATAAATAGGAGTGAAGGTTGAAGGAAGGCAAAGTGTGTGTTTATTACAGATGGAATTGCATGTCTTTATGACGGAATGTTTGTGTACGTACTTAATCTGTTAAGTTGATGATGATGGTGATATCCTCACTAATGATATTTAATTATAATCAATCCTGAATTAAATCCCATACAGTCATTATATATAATTAAAATATATATAAAATGAAGCAAAGAATCTTGAAAAATATTTAGAAGATATATAAGTCCACACGCAAAGCTCAATGAACGTGCAGAAATAATGATACTGAAAGAGATACGCTAACCTCTCTTTTTGTAGTACTGATATCGTGTACAGTACTATATCATGCATGCATGGTTCAGAGTACAAGTACGTTGCCATGCATGCATGGCACTACTTAATTGATAACGTCCATACGACTTCAATCAAGTGGATGAGAATCAACTACGTATGTACGAAGAACATTTCATTAATTTAATTTCATTCGGCCGAATTTGAATTGGATAACACTTTTGAAACCTGCCAAAGGTTCAAGTAGATTATATATTGGCCTACATCATTATATGTGTAAGCCAATTTAATGAATATAATATTAAAAAATCAATGTATTGATTGGAGCAAGCTCAGCGACTAGTGACCAAACATTAACTCAAATGCATTGAAAGGTACGTTACTTCGATGCATATACCAATCAATTAGATAGTCGACCAACGCTTTGGTCGCCGCAAGTACAAATACTACATTTCTACTTGTAAAATAGATAAATTAATTTATTTGGTTGGATGTAAATTTTTTTTCTCCGGTATTTAGTATTACAAATTGTGTTTCTAATATCATTTGATGGCTGCAAATGTAATTGTAGCCAAAAAAATCTGTAATAAAATATTGCATGTTGCAAATATATACAATAATTTAAATATTAAAAAATAATTAATTTGGGTGACTTAGAGTCGTCGGAGGGAAACGAGATAAATATCAAAGTTGTAAATTTCCGCGTGATGAAGCCACATAATTGTAATGTCAAATTTTAGATTTGATGTCATTTTATAGATTTTTTATATTTTCAGTATTATACAATAATTAAAAATTATTAATTTATTTTAATAAATAATTAAATAATATAAAATAAAATATAGTTATTCTTTTGTCTCTATTTGCTTGTTATTGCTTCTAAATTTCGTTAAACTTCTATTGGACCCGGCAATTCATGTCGGGCCAGAGATATCAAGTCAAGATGGCCCGACACGAACAAAAATCATGTCAGGCCTAAAAGTTTGGGCCCGGGACCGCCGACCTAGCATGAACAGTAAACGCGTGCTAGCCCAACCCGTTAGCACAATAATAAAAAAACCAAAATTAGACTATTGGGCTTGAAACAAGCCATTGGAACCGGACTATTGGGCCCAAATTGAGCTATAGAGTAAATTCAGATTCGATAGTCTGATATATTTGATAATGAATAATATTATTATCGGGTTATCAAGCTGGGGCGAGCCTACATTGTGTAGGCCCGGTCCGACCCGATATTTGTTCGGACCGGGCCAACCCAATAATGGCCTGGGCATGATAACAAGCAGTTTACGAGCACGATTTTATCGTGTCGAGCTATCGGGCCGAGCCAAAATTGTCAAATTTATTTACTAGTTACAAGTGTAATTGCAATTTTCATTTGCGGTCAACCAAACGTTTGCAAGTAGTACTTGCTACTCTAGTTGCAGGCAATCAAATAATAGGCTGCAAATTTTATTCGCGGGCATTTGATTTTGCATGCAAATATTTTTTGCGATATTTTGCATTTATTGGCCACCAAACGCCCTCTAAAAGAGATCTAATGGTAGGTTGCAAGAGACTTTCGAAGGGCTTGTCTCATTGTCTGCCTTGATTCTGAAAGCTAGCTCTTTATGTCCTTGCAATTGTCACCAAATTAATCGATTCTTTTCCTTGTCCTCCTCTTCTTTCTTCGTGGCCTTGACGTTCCAACAGCCAATCAAGGAGATCGTACATGCACACTGACTCTCTTCCTATTTATTATGCATATATTATTCACTGATTGATGTGTATGGCAAAGTAACGAATTAATAAATTGTATGATAGTATACTATCAATGACTAAAGTAAAAGAATTTCAAGCCAGAACGATTCACATTGAATTTTTAAATAATGTAAACTAATCTCAAGTCTGTCTCGATGTTGGAGAAAAGAACTTGTTGCCGCTCTACACAAACTTGCAACAACGTACGATCCAGTTATATATATTACATGTTTCTGAACTGCACTTCTATAAAGCTCGTTGCTTCAACTGTTAAAAAAAGGAGTCTACATGCCCTCTACAACTTTGGCAATTTACAAAACAAAGATACAAATTAAAGATAAGCTCAAAAAGAACAACAATCTGAGTTAGTTATTAAGATTAATGTTCATTCTTCGACCGTGCCTTCAGAATTCCTGGCTTAGGAGGAGAAGCAACCATCTTGCCCACACAAGTTTGCGGCTTTGGATTCTGATTCATTCCCATCATATCTCCTTGATTAGAACAAGGTTGCTGCGCAACATCTTGTTGCTGTCCTTTGCAAAATCCCATTGCTTTGAGCACGTAGGAGTCATCATGCAACTCAAAGGGGGTACTGCATTTTGAGATTGAAAATTCAATCTTTATGAAACTAGTAATAATTTCTAGGAAAGAAGAAAAATATCCCTTTTCAAAATTACCTGTTGAAATCTAAATGCACCAGCTGCATATCTTCTGAAATTTCCACCTCTATAGTTGCCTGTGGACGAGTCTATTTTCTCCCACAACAGGAAGTAATTAGATTAATTAGGACCTAAATTAACAAGTAGAGTACAATGTCAAACAGTCATACCTGAACCAAGATAAAGGGCAAAGGAACCCCGCCCGGAGGAACAATTCCTGATCCATATGACTGCACATTCCGTTTGACTAAGCTCTGGAGACTTGCATGCTGGTTAAAAGAAAGATAAAATGATAGCACAATGTGCATAAGTAATAAAGAAAATTTTAACATTTATTTTGATATAGAATCTAGCTCTATATGTAGGTAAGTCAATGTTAGCAGTCTTACTTGATCTTGCATTTCTTGCAAATATGCTGTTTTCTTTTCAACCCTATTCTTTACTGCAATACGTTCAGCCTGTTGACAATTTTTGAAATTCAAAATCGGGCAATTGGATCCATTCATAAGACAGCAGCATATACTGAAAATGCTAGAAAGCTTTAAGGGAAAATTAAATGGAAGATGCAAACCTTCAATTCTTCTAAATCACTTAGACTGGTTCGAGGTAAACCTTTCCACTGTATCTCTTTTTTATCTTTAGAGATAATATCCATTGCCATGAGAACATTCAGGGCATCATATACCCTCCGCCTTATGTTCTTCTCATCGTATTGTTGCTGTTTAGTAGTAACACATGAAAACATGCCAAATGACATTTAATAAAATAGGAGAAAGAAAGTAATAAAATACATAACTTGTCAATAGAGCCGTTCATACCTGATCTTGAGAACCATTGTTGTTATTGGGATCTGTAAACTCTGTTACAAGTTCATCTGCAACCTGATAAAGAAATCCAGACAAAAGATGAGACTTGAAGAATTAAATCTAATAAGGCTACTGTAGCTCAACAGATTGTTCTGAAAATAATACTACTTTCAAGGTCTGACAGTAAGATGATAAAGCATATCAGTGATGAATTCATGCTATCTTACTATATACACAACCAGAGAAAGGTCCATAAATATAATCCTACTTTTGTGGTACTTGTCGGTCATAGGTCATGTTTATTCCAAGTGCAAAATATGAAAGAAACAAGCCATAAGAGAACAAAAATACAACGATAAATAATGACATAAGGACATCTCAGTATTCTAAAGAAAAGTCTAACCTCATTGTAAGTAGTTCTCCCTTTGCTTTCTACTTTCTCACAAACTAGCAGATTAGACATGACAAAGAATAAAAAGTGGTGTCATTACTTTGAAAAGAAAAAAAGATGCAAATTATCTAATAGATAACATGATGTTACATTAGGAACATATAGTATTTGATATCAGCAAATAGAAAATGCAGTACAAATACATTTTTGACACTGTCATGAATCCTCTGTCCAATTACCAAGAAATTATATTCTTGAGAGCGCATTAGGAAAAAAATAATCACCTATACAGTATAAGGAATTTAGACAAACCTTTCATGCTAAACTGACGGAGTCCCCTACCACTTTTATCACCTGCAACTGGCCGGGCAACTCTCTTTTTCTTTTTGCCACTGCTCCAAATTCATGTCATTATCACAGCATTGAAAATTATTTCAAAAAAATAATAACAAAAATATAATAATTCTCATAAAAACAGCAGGTATACTGAAAAATGAGTTTATAAGATTATATAACCAAACAAGATGAGTTGATTAAATGTTATCAAAACTACAATGAACTAAATACTCCAACTATCCGCTGCAAAATTCATGATAGAATTGTCTAAACTCCAAAGATATGCTTGATAAAGAGTCGAGAAACTTCTGTTTCACAACTAATTCATGCAAAAGTAAATAAAAAATCCTCAAATCAAAATCATAGCTAAAATGAGTAAAAGAAGGCCAAGTGAAGAATTGCTGTCCAATTTTATGTTCTAACAAATGTATAATCGAATTATTAATACCTTCCACAAACACTTCAAAATGTAATGCAATAAATTCACAGGTCATATAACACATTATCGAACTAACGCACGGTTGATTGAAATTTAAGAATACAAATAGATTTTTAATCTGAATAAAATGTTCACTAATTAGGATTGTAATAACTTCGACCAATTTCCTTACAAAAAGCAGAGGGTTTCACATTAAATCACCTTTTTTAAAGAAAAATCCTCTCTGGATTATCAAATCAACTCAAATTATAATTCACCACACTAGGAATCGCATTAATGTTGGATAGTTTTCGACCTTCCCAACCAAATTTTTACGCACGCTAACAATTCCAAACAAGAACGAGAAACTAAAACCCACTGAGCGTTGACCCCTAATTAAGTACCTGACGGCCGCTTCAAGCGTGCCCTCGTCGCCCCCGTGGACATCGAGGTGGTTCATCCTGGCCAAGGGGCTTTCGCTGACAGGCGTGGTCAACGCCGGATCGCTGCGGCTGGAGGGCGAGCCGGCGCTGCTACTGGTGGAGGCGGAGTGGCTGCCGGACAAGGCCGGCGTGCCGAGGGAGTTGCGGTCGCCGGTGGCCCTCGATAATCTCGGCGTTCGCTTGTCTTCCATCTCCTGGAGCCCGAGAGAGAGGAAGGAAAAGGGGGAGGGCGGGTGTCGGTGAACAGATACCCTTTTGGTTTCAGGGGGAGAGAGAGAGAGAGAGAGAGAGAGAGAGAGAGAGAGGCGTGCGCGGTTTGGGATTTTATGTAGTGGCGAGTGACCGGGTTTTTAGAACGGAACGACGCAACAAAGTTCACCCGAGGTGACGCGACCCCAGAAAAGTACGCTTAATCTGCGTCTTACGTGCATCGTGTCTGACACGTGGCGAACCAATGTTGAGAGAAGAGGGAACGTTTATGTTCCAAGTGGCAACACAGCGTATCCAAATGTTCCACAACGTGAACGGTTCGGATCCCACTAGTGCGTTCGTTACATACACAGTGGTTTTGGATTCGGGTTAAAAGGAGAGGAAGAAAAAGGAGGATAAAATTTCTCTTTAATTAGTTTTATAATTTTAACGGAGGATAAAGAGAATAAGGAAGAATTATTTGTCTTGGTTTCTTTCAAATTTAAATTTCTTTTTAATCTCAATTTGAATAAAATTAAATAAATATAAAATTAATTGGTGGCTTTGAATTTGTGATAGAATTTTGGTTTTATATACATGCACATTATTGTCTATTACAAGTGTATAATTATTTATTAAATAAAATATTTTTTCGTTCATCTTCTTTTCCCTTATAAGATATATCTAAATAAGGTTAATTTTTTTTTCTTTTTTCTTTCTCTTATTAAGTTATATCCAAATAAAATTAATTTTACCCTCACTTTTCCTCCCATCCTCCTCCGTTCAATCCCTTTAATGATCTCTATCCAAATATAGTGTATATAATGAATTTTTATTTTCATATAAATGGTATATATTAGAGGAAATGAATCTATTACATATTTAATTCTTTTTTTCTCATTTTTATTTCGAGAAAGATTGAATTAATTATAATTCTATTTTTATCAACGGTGGTTGGTATAAGTGGTTCGACACTTGTTCCCCTTAAGCAAAGTCTCATGTTTGAGTCTTGCGAATAGAGAAATTATCGTTGTGAGAGTTTTACCCTATGAAGCATCGACACGGACATGGGGACACACCAATTTCAAAAATTTATAGGACACGGACACGGGGACACACCAATTTCAACAATTTACAGGACACGAACACGGCATATATAGCATATATATAAATTAAATTTTTTTTTAAAAAATGCACGTTGTATATATATATTTCAAGAATTTATAATAATATCATAATACTTTCATTGATATCAAATTTCTAATTTTTAGTTTTTG
Organism: Canna indica; assembly: GCA_034359265.1. NCBI lineage: Eukaryota > Viridiplantae > Streptophyta > Magnoliopsida > Zingiberales > Cannaceae > Canna > Canna indica. Next base: position 11,046,092 of record CP136894.1, on the reverse strand, counting down.
CTAGGCCAATTTCAAAATATATGAAGCGTTCTAGATAATTTCCTGTGTCACAATACTTATTATTTCTTAGCCCCTTCCAAAAACATGGGGCACAATATCTATTAACATCTTCCAAAATATAATGTACAACCACACGTAAATAAAAAGTTAAGTGGAGTTCCACTATTTTCTTCATCAATCATTATTGTTATCTTCTTCATTGAAAAATATTACTCTCTCCAACTTTGGTTCATCAAGAGAAAGATTGACAACTTCAAGGATTCTATTATCTTCATCAATTAAAAATTCATCTTCTGTAATATTACTAATATCATCTCACATTATTATTTCTCATTTATTGTATTGGGGAGTTTTCCTTGAAATGAGATGAAGATTACTATAAACAAATATTAAACTCTCCGCATGTTTAAGCTTCATCTTGTTCCTTTTAAGGGAATAGATAAAAGAGTAAGTGCTCCAATTTCTTTCACAACAACAAGAAGATAAAATACTAAATTTCCTTGATTGTTTTATTATTTTTTTAAAAAATGCATTGCTGGTCGTGTCTGGGCCGTGTCCGAGCATGTCCGAGTCGTGTCCGGGCAAAAAAAAAAAACTTTGACTGGTCAAGACACTCTTGGACACGTGGGACACGTGGGACACGTGGGACACGTGGGACACGTGGGACACGTGGGACACGTGGGACACGTGGGACACGTGTGTCAGACGAGTGTCCGTGCTTCCTAGGTTTTACCCCCTTAGTGCATGGGCTGACCTAAAAAAGCTCGTATCGGATTATGGATCCACTAGTAGTTTAGTGGTTACATATATGATTATGTTGTCAATAAGTTTGGTGTTTGATCCTCAATTGTAGTGCTTTATACACATTTTCACGTATTTGTAATTCTCGGTCTTTGTATGTCTTGTGATGACTATGTTATAAAGTATGTGTAAGCTTTAAGCATAAAAAAAAATTATAATATTTTTTTCATAACTACATTTATAACATATATAGTCATTACAAGACGTAGATATATGAGAATATGCACACAAGACGCTACAACTAAAGATCAAATCATTGACCTAAGATAACATGCCTAGATATCTATTTATTAAACTACTAGTGAGTCGACTTTTATAATATCAATTTGTATAAAATTTGAATTTACCTGCATTTAGTTTAATTGGTCTACAGCTCAAAAGAATATAGAAAATAACAAATGAAAAATGTAAGAAAACATCAATTAGTTGAAAAGGAATGGATTAACACTACTGGAAATATAAATTTCATCGACGACTAATATCGTTGATGAGCCATCAGTGACGACTATCACAGACAGCGCGAACCATTGCAAATAGTCGTTGCATATGTGCGTGTCTCTAATAACTTGCACTACTAGAAACTTGGTCTTCAGCAACGGCTATCAGCAACGGCCACTCAAGCCGTTGCTATTTGCAACGGCATTCTTACGGCCGCCCGAGCCGTTGCAGATATCTGTATCTGCAACGGCGTTCTAACGGAAATCAGAGCTGTTGCGGATTATTTTAATTATCAGCAACGGCTTTCGGACGGAAAGGCGAGCCGTTGCTGATAATTAAAATATCAGCAACGGCTTTCTAACGGACAAGTGAGCTGTTGCTGATGATAACTTATCAGCAACGGCTTTCTAACGGGCGAGTGAGCCGTTGCTGATAAGTTTATATAGGGCACGCTCTAGCGCCCGACCCTTCTTCCTCCCGCTGCTGCCGCCGCCGCTCCTGCCGACGCCACTCGCCGCCGCAGCCGCTGCTGCCGACGCCGACGACGCCGACGACGCCTCCCGCTGCTGCCGACTTGTTCAGGTATGTCTCGCCGGCCGGCCGTCTCTTCCCTGCGGCCGGCGGGAATCACCCGACCGAAACCCTATTTCTAGGGTTTCGGCCGGCGGCGGTCGACCAATGGCCACCGTCGGACCTTCTGCAGTGGCCGGACAGTGTGTCCAGCCACTGTACGCCGGCGCCGGAGGGTGGACTTCGGCGCCGGAATTTATAATTTATATATATATTTTATATTATTTTATAATTGTTAATTAATTATTTTATAATTGTTAATTAATTGTTTAATTTGTTAGATTAATTATTAGGGTTTAGATTAATTTCGGACGCGCGCCGGAATCGTCCACTTCGGACGCGCGCCGGAATCGTCCAATTCGGACTCGCGCCGGAATCGTCCACTTCGGACTCGCGCCGGAATCGTCCAATATAGACTTGAACTATCTCGAAACATTTAGAAAATAATCATCCTCCGACGAGTTGATATGTTTCACGTACGCATCGACGAATCGGATATGATTTAGCAAAACCTTAGATCCGTTCGGGAATTGTATGTTCGTGTAAAAGAAGTAGATGATCTTTTATACGACGTACAATTCTTGAATTGTCCCTGATTGGACAATTTGGGAATATAGTTATTTGTACTGCACTTACGTTTTTATTTTAACTGTTAACTAATTATTCTAAAATTCGGCAACATCTCTCTTGTTCTCCGATACGCGCCCAGATGATATGCGTATTCGGAGAACTGTAGGGAGATGCTGTCGAAATTTAGAATAATTAGTTAACAGTTAAAATAAAAACGTAAGTGCAGTACGAATAACATAAATCCCGAATGGAATAGGACAATCTCACCTAAAGACATTAACCAAAGAAATTGTCATTGATAGACAGAATCATGTCGGTTGATCGAAGTTGGATGTACCGACGTCTTGTGTCGAAATAGCAAATATCACAGAGCTGAAATAGATGAAAGAATATTTGAGTTTGTTAGTGGACCGTCGCGACTTGTGTCGTGCTATAGCGGATATTTTGTTAACGGGTATAAATTTCACACGGTTGAATATTCATTTGCAAAGAAGACGATGAATGCTGGGGTCTGCGTGAAAGGGACAACCTATGTTGAATGTGATATGGATTTTTATGGACTGGTGGAAGAAGTGATAGAGTTGCACTACTTCGGCTTGAAATCAGTGATCCTATTTAGATGTCATTGGTTCGATACAACAGAAAGGGGCATGAAAGTTCATCCAAAATACAAACTTGTTGAGGTTAATTACAAATCGAAATTGGCAGCAAATGAGCCTTTTATATTGGCATCACAAATCGAACAAGTATATTACGCGAAGTATCCGGCTCGAAATAAAGATAGAGCGGATTGGTGTGTAGTCTGTAAGACAAAAGGTAGAGGAAAAATTGATCCGATAGTAGGAGAAAATGATCCTCCTGGTTTCTATCAAGAAGATGATCTTCCTGCTGTGGATCGTATTATTCCAATACTCGAGGATGCAGACACAACGTCAATTCAATTAGAAGTTGAATATGCTGATGATGACGATCATGAAATTGAGGAAGCTGGAGATGAAGAAGATGAAGAAGAGGAAGAAGAAGAAGAATTCGAAAACTATTATTCAGATGATGAAGAATAATTGTAAAGTATATATTTTATTAAATATATCTCTACTATTTATACAATAATCTGATTATATGTATGTTCGACAGATATGTCTGGTCGTGGTTATCGACGCAGGAGAGCTTCGGAGTCTCCGATCAGTGAGACTCCAGCACTTACTCATGCTGCTGATCCTCTTGTTGCTGATCCTCATGAGGATGATACTGCTGAGGCTAGTACATCCAGACGCAGGCGGCCACGCGGGCCGAACAGGTGGCAGCCTCCACCAGCCACAGAGTCACGTAGATTGATTAGCGTGATTGGGGAGCGGTAATATATCATGAATTATGAATCATTACAAATTCATTATATCATAATATAATATTAAAATTTATTTTTGTTGTGCAGGTTCGAGCAAGAAGAAGTGTCGAGGAGCATTTCTTCTACTATTCGACGATACATGCACGGGGCATGGCCTACGTGGTCTCACGTGCCTAGCAAGCACGTCGACATGTTATGAAGCGAGTTTGAGGCACGTATTAATTTTTTTTTTTACATGCATGATGATATATTAAGAATTGGTACTGATATTATTATTTTGCAGGCTCGCTATACATGGGCCGAGGACCAGAGGCCCTTCATTTACGTTGCCTGGGAGTCTATTTCCCGGGCAAGGTACAACGGGCAGCTGGGGCAGGCTCGGTCCCAAGCGATGGCCCGAGCTGGGACCACTAACATCGCGGAGACTCGGCGATACGGCCCCGGTTGGATTACTCCGGATATATGGGACCAGCTCGTGGGGATATGGTCGACGGATCGATGGCAGGAGGTTTCTCGGAATGCGGCTAGAAATCGCATGTCGGGGGGAGCAGCGCGTCACACCGGCGGCTCTGTTGCATTTGCAGTGCACGCAAACCGTATGGTAAGTATATCGTTTAATTATATATTTTATTTGTTATTATGTGTATTAATTAATGTATTTGTTTTGTAAATGTAGACGACGGTGTCGGATGACGGGAGTGTCCAGCGACCCTCCCCGATGGCGGTGTTTGAGCGGACTCACCGTCGAGCACATGGGACGGGGGAGTACATCCACAACCGCGCTGCATACATTATGGTAATTATATATTTGATTAAGTTATTCATTATATATATTTATAATTTAAGTTTTATGATAAATATTAAACAAAAAATCAAACTCGAGTAGGAGACCTACAGCCAGACGGTGGTGCAGCGCGGGGGTACCCCCGAGGACTTTGACGCAGCATCGTGGGTCGAGGCCGCAGGTGGCTGGGACCATGGCCGCGTATATGTCTTCGCAGATAGTGGTCATGCGCGAGCCGTGCTAGGGCCACTTGGGGCACCGACCCCTCCAGTCGCTGGTGAGCGGCCGTCCACCTCTAGATCCAGTTATGATCATAGTAGCAGAATAAGGACTCTAGAGGAGACGGTCGCGCGTCAGAGTCAGATGATGGAGGAGATGCATGCTATGCTACGCAACATGTCAGGTCATCCCGCAGCAGGCATCTCTTCGGCATCATCTAATCCATCGTCCTCGAGTCAGTCCACGCCGGTGTACACTCAAGCACTCCAGACCCCGCCATATGATCCAGACCATCCTCCATCGTGATCGTGAGATTTTTTGTTTGGATATTGAACTTGTTACTGAGATATTGAACTTGTTTAACTTATTTTGTTTGGATATTGATACTTCAATTTTGCATTTGAATTGTTTTTATACTATCGTGGATAATTATCAATATAAATATAATTTTTTTGATGTATATCTTGGTGTGTTTGTGATGTGTGAATGAATGTGTGTATGAGGGTATGGGTGTGTGAGTTATGTATCAGATAATGTATCAATGTATCAATGGAAATTAGAAATTGTAAATTTTTCTGTTTGCAGGTGAACATCATCTGCAACGGCTTTCCCACGGCCGTCCGTGGGAAAGCCGTTGCTAAAAGTGTATCGAAAGTCGTTGCTGATGACCTACAGCCACGGCTTAGCGACGGGGTTTTACTAACGGCGTTGCTACGGACTCGTGGCCGTTGCTATTAATTTTATTAGCAACGGCTGCGGGTCTGTGGCAAAACCGTCGCTGATAATATTTTTAGCGACGGCCCGAGCGGCCGTTGCTGATAATGTTTTGAGCGACGGCCCGAGCGGCTGTTGCTGATCCGTTGCTAAGTCATCAGCAACGCGACTTTCTGTCACGGCGCTATTGCAACGGCTAGGCCGTTGCTGATGCACTTCAGCAACGGCATCAGCCGTTGCTGATGGCCATTTTTCTAGTAGTGGGACTTTGACGCAGCATCGTGGGTCGAGGCCGCAGGTGGCTGGGACCATGGCCGCGTATATGGCTTCGCAGATAGTGGTCATGCGCGAGTCGTGCTAGGGCCACTTGGGGCACCGACCCCTCCGGTCGCTGGTGAGCGGCCGTCCACCTCTAGATCCAGTTATGATCATAGTAGCACAATAAGGACTCTAGAGGAGACAGTCGCGCGTCAGAGTCAGATGATGGAGGAGATGCATGCTATGCTACGCAACATGTCAGGTCATCCCGCAGCAGGCATCTCTTCGGCATCATCTAATCCATCGTCCTCGAGTCAGTCCACGTCGGTGTACACTCAAGCACTCCAGACCCCGCCATATGATCCAAACCATCCTCCATCGTCATCGTGAGATTTTTTGTTTGGATATTGAACTTGTTACTGAGATATTGAACTTGTTTAACTTATTTTGTTTGGATATTGATACTTCAATTTTGCATTTGAATTGTTTTTATACTATCGTGGATAATTATCAATATAAATATAATTATTTTGATGTATATCTTGGTGTGTTTGTGATGTGTGAATGAATGTGTGTATGAGGGTATGGGTGTGTGAGTTATGTATCAGATAAATGTATCAATGTATCAATGGAAATTTGAAATTTGAAATTATTCTGTTTCCAGGTATAGGTCATCAGCAACGGCTTTCCCACAGCCGTCCGTGGGAAAGCCGTTGCTAAAAGTGTATCGAAAGTCGTTGCTGATGACCTACAGCAACGGCTTAGCGACGGGGTTTTACTAACGGCGTTGCTACGGACTCGTGGCCGTTGCTATTAATGTTATCAGCAACGGCTCCGGGTCTGTGGCAAAACCGTCGCTGATAATGTTTTTAGCGACGGCCCGAGCGGCCGTTGCTGATAATGTTTTGAGCGACGGCCCGAGCGGCCGTTGCTGATCCGTTGCTAAGTCATCAGCAACGCGACTTTCTGTCACGGCTCTATTGCAACGGCTCGGCCGTTGCTGATGCTCTTCAGCAACGGCTCAGCAACGGCATTAGCCGTTGCTGATGACCATTTTTCTAGTAGTGTTGTGACAGTCGCGTCAGCCGTCACAAGTAATATATCAGTGACAACCGCTAGAGCTGTCGTTGATATTTATTCATCAATCTCGGGCGACGCAACTGTCACTGCTAGAAATCAGACAATTTGCGACGGTGTTGATATATATTTAATTATCATCAACAGCCCGTAGTCGTCGCTGAATATTATTAGCAAGCATGATAACCTATTTGCCCAGGTCACCGGCCAATTACGATGTGCTTTCAGCGATAGCTTGGTGACGGTTAACCGTTGGTAAGTCGTCGTTGAAGGTTTATCTTGTAACTGAAAAAAAATAAAAAAAATTGAAATTCCTATATACATCGATTTATACAAACTCTAATACATACAAAATACACACAAATATAAACAACCACACAATTTTCTAACGTACACATACATAAACAACCACATAATTTATACATATATGTTATATATCTCAATGTAATCAAAATATGCAACTATCTCAATGTAGTTGAGAGATGTTTGAGTGAGAGAGCGTGGAACATTGATCGGTGCAAGCCCTGTACATGTTGGTATAATAGCTACACAGCTAGTACCACTTGACAACTAGTACATATAGTACTTTATGATCTTGTTTGGTTGATATGAGAAGTAATTTTTTTTGAAAAATTATAATTCATATGAATTAACTTTTCATGTATGTTTTTTGGAAAGTACCAAAAATGTGTTTAGTTGACCAAAAATTAATTGGTAGGAATTGTAACTTCCCACCTTGAACATATTTGGTTGACATGAGCAATTTCTAAGAAGTATACATCAAATGACCAATATACTATTCTTCTTATAAATTAATATTTTAATTTATATATATTAGTAAATGGACTAGACTAACTCTATTGGGCCTAGCCGGATCAGGTCCAATAACGCCTACACTCATGCATTAGACTCAAGTAAAGCCAACTACAATTTGGCCCTATTGGGTCTAACCGAATCAGGTCCAATAACGTGTACACTCATGCACTAGACTCAAGTAAAGCCAACTACAATTTGGCACGGGGGCTCCACCCGACCATACAAAGGCACTCACATCATTCATTAATTATCATGAATTCGACAGTAGTGAGCCCAACATCTTCGGAATAAACTTTGACCCATTCCAAGCATATCTCCACGAGATTCAGGGAGATATCATCGCTCGAGATATTTCTAACCTACACTATAAACAAACATGACGCACATCAAGTATACTCTCGATTCCAATTCCATACCCATCATTTGGGATTCCTTTTTAGTTGAGCGTTGAAGTGTCTTTGCAGGTCCCCCCACCGAAGCAGCGCCAGACCAAGAGACACTAGGCCTGCATCACCTCAACTTCAGGCAAGAACATTTGTGTCCACCATTGAGCCGAGTAAATCTCACATTTTCCATCATGGTAGGCACCCAAAGTCAGGCGAACGCTGCTGCACATAGGTAGCGACCTAGCAGCAATGTTCCCCCGCTGCCGATAGATGCACGGCGAGTGACGCTCTGTGCCCGCCGACCCAACACCTAAATAGCTACGTCACCTGATCGATGACCTCCAGGTGCAGAATCAAAGATTTACAGCTAAGGTCGAGGCACTGACACAATCGAAGGAATAGCACTCGGTCGAACGCAAGCTAGTATCACCACTTGGAATATGACGAAGATAGTCATCTTGAAAAAATCAGGACGCTGACCTCAGCCTTCCGAAACAAGGTCTCTCACATGCACCACTAGAACGAAGGAACTAGAGCCACAGAGACAGTTCCTCCCCCGCTGTCAACACAGGACCTGGACCTTTCGCCTCTTCTTCTCACGATAGCAACCTTTGGCTGACGTTACTGATTAAGAAACATACATCAAATTATATTAGATATTAGAGTTACCTAGAGAAGTTTGAGAGGATTGAGAGACCAGAGAGGTTAAGAGATATTAGAGTGAAAAAGGAGTGTAGAAAGTTCATCGAGCAGTACAGGGGCTTGCTACAAGTACCACATGATACATATAGTACTTTATATATGTAATGTTTTGTACTGGTAATAATTTTCTTAAAAACCAATCGATACCGATGGTACTAAACTTTAGGCCCAATAATACTATAGATTTGGAAGCCTTACCCTTTCCAATAATATTTTATCACAGAGAAGATTAATTAGAAATGATATCGTACACGTTAAATTCTCGGGCACATTAATTAGTAACAAAGGGAAAAACGAGTCACATGAGATCTCTAGCAAGCCTCAATGGCTTCTCATCATTTTGAAGCACAATTCCATCAGGTCTCTTTAGAAGGTGATGATCACAATCTTCTTCATCACTATCCTCTATAGGTGACGACGCACATGAATCCAACTCATCATCTGAAAAATGATTAAATAAAGAAATATGATAATTAACTATGCATCATAATTCAAGGTAGAGAAAGTTAGCAACTCCATCTAATATCCGGTTTCACTGGTAAGCTTGCAAGCAACTACAAAATAACCCAACTATTAGATGATGATCTTGTTTCATGAGTGATAGCAATGGATGGAAAACCAAACTACATAATATAAATTACAAACTCACCAGAATAAGCTGGATAAACTGGTAACTGTCCAACTGCTGTAACCTGAATGTTCTCAGGGAGAATGCAATTGAAAAATGATCCTGAAAGAACATAATCATCACTTCTTTTTTTTAACAAAGATAGAAAGTCACGGTAGGTGACCATACTAGGGTTTGAATCCTAGACCTCTAGACAACATTCAAGATACTAACCTAGTCTAGCAAGTCTATTCACCCATCCTGGAATAGGTTTTCCTGTCAAATTCCTACAAACTTCATCTGTGAAATGATTACAATTCTTGATGATTAAGTGGTAGGTGTCACCATGATATTTTCCAGCAAAATCTTCAATAAATGAGCGGAATTCTGAATGAGACATATTGGTTGTACCCAGCCACACAGAGCGTCTGAAGACAAAACCAGGACAACTTTTTGGTTCCACCTGGAATACTCCACTAGTTGGGTAGTCATGTGCTCCAAATCCATACTCCATTTCGTGAACTATAAGGAAAAAGCATGATGAAACAATCAACCAATAAGATAAGAATAAGCATGACCTCTTATCATACTGCTAATGCAGTTAGACAACATGCAATGGCAGAACCAGGTAAACTGGTGTTGATTGTAAGAAACATTAGAGATGAGCAACAAGCATTCGAATGCCAAGTGATTGTACAAGACTAAGAAGTAGCAATTCAACAAACTAGCATAAAATCTTATGTTGGATTTGCATAGAAAAAGTACTAAAAGAAAGAAATCACAAAAAACTACTAGAGTCATGAGGGATCATTAAGTACCACAGTGAGTGTTTGGCATGACATGAGACAATCTAGATCATTTCACATAGTTAAGTTATTCAAAAAATTTCTTGTGATAGGGAACCAACTTAGCAAGTTTGTTGTAGATAATCTTAGCATCATAATTTTGCATTAAGATTATGAAATGCAAGTGCCATGACAAAATTAAGCTAATAACAACCTAGGCTGAGGTAGTGAGGTTTATGGATTCCAGTGCAAAATTTCACAACAGAAACGAGCTAAGATCCTTCTAGGAAATTGCAGAAACCAAAGAATTTTTTCCTGTAATACTAAATATTACTTTTTATATGGGAAAAAAATAAATACTATACGAGGAATCAAACCGATTATCCAAAGCATTTTTTTTTAAAAAAATCAAGTTTGCATAGACAAAAAGTAAGTATTGAAATTCTCAAACAGGATTTGCCTGAAATAAATAATTTAACTTAATGCAAAAATCGAAACAAGGCTTGCAAGAAAGATCTCAACAGGAGGAAAAACCGTACCTTCAATTCCAGAGTGGAAGATACCAAGTCCGAACCAGTAGAGGTACTTATTTATAGGCGTCAAATCGTAGACATTTAAGTAGACATGCGTCCGACCGCTCCCGTCGCCGCCCTCTCCATTGCCCATCCCCTTTACGGAAGAGGATTTGGAGAGGATCAAGGGCATGTTCGCCCAATTACGCCGGCTGAAGCCAAAAATAAAGGAAGTAAGCGTCTAAATCCACTATCTCGGCATCAGATCCCCCGTCTCCGGTGTCTCGATTTCTTTCTCAACAACCAAAAGAGACCTTGAGCAACCGGAATTGAGGAGGCGGAAGCACGGACTTATCCGTGCCTTAAGGAAGGGAGAAGGAAATGGAGAGAAAGAGGAGAGGATCAGAGCTTTATTTTCCTTGCTTCCTTCGTTTCCCCATTTCCCCATTTCCCATTGGAGTTGGAAAGGGGAGAGAGGAGAGTTGGAAAGATCCATTGTCTCCATCGAGACAGCGGACGGACTCGTAAAGTGAGTCCCTCATCTAGTTGGCGAGAATAGTGAGCTATTGAGATGCTTGTCTGTTGTCTCCATATGTGCATATCCACGTGGTGTTTGGTGATCCGATAGTGATAGGGAAGCAGGTGGAACTCACGTGCGGAGAAGTTAATAAAGGTCGAAGGTTGGTTGAAGGAATCGGAGGAAGGTCGTCCAATTGTCCAAATACGTCTCCATCGGGCAACACGATGTGGAGGGGAAAAAAAAGAAGGAAGTTTTCAGGTTCAACCAGATTCTATTGGCACGCATGTAATGTAAGGTGTTATTGGTCGGATCTGCTCGGCTCCTCATCTGTTTTTTTTTTGTATAAGAGTTAACAAAATTTGAAATATAAGGGTTGTTTGATTAGCAAAAATCAAATTTGTTTTTATGATTTTGATTTTACTAAAATTAAAATTGCTTATGAAAATATGTTTGGTTCAACGTTTTCATGAAACTAAATCGAAATCAGAATAAAAACGAAACTAATTTTTTTAATAAAAATAAAAATATCATAATGTTATTTTTTGTAATTTTGAGACTGTCGATTTCGTTATCAAAATGCAGTGAAAATTTTGAAATTATAATTTTTTTTATAAAATTAATTAATTTAAAAATAAATCAAACTATATCTAATTTTTAAAAATAAAAATAAAAATTATCATTTTCAACTCAAACTATTATCTAAATTTACAAATTAATTAAATCAATTTATATCTAATTGACTCAAATCCAAATTTTAAATAACTCAATTATCTTAAAGTTGATCTATTTATAATTTAATCAAAATTAATTTTAGACCATTCAACTTATTTTTTTTTCAAAATTTATAATAACTATTAATTAATTTTTATATCTAATTGGAAAAAAAATCTTAAATTGATAATAACTTAATTAATTAAATCATATGAATATTTTATAACTATATTAGCAAATATTTATTTTGTAAACTAACTAAACATTTAATTACTACTAAATATGTTCAAGAAAAATAAATATTATTTTTTATAACCAAATAAATATTCACTGATTTCACTTGACTAAAATCGATGTTATTTTTCTTAACCAAACGCGTTTTCAGAAAACTAAAAATTAGAAATCAAAATCAAGTTTTTAATTTCACTGAAATCAAATCAGAAAATAGTTGTCATTAACCAAACAACACCCAAAGAGTCACCATCATATTAAAATAAATTTTAACTAATCAATGTCAACTATACGTAGCATAGTTGGTGGCAACATGTTCAATATTGCTTAGAGATCTAGTATTTGAATCCTAGTATAATTACATATTGTGATTTTTTATTTTTGTTCAAAAAAAATAAATTAACTAATTGATCACCGCGTGTTCTGCACTTACGTATAAACATAATATATTTTAATATTAATAAATTATAAATAATCTATATAACATTATAAATAATATTGTAGATAATTAATTATAGAATTTATTATGAAAAATATGATTTTTATGAGAAATACTATTAAGGAAATTTCTTATAATTATAAATATTAATTATATTTTAGTATTGATATATTAATTTTTAAGATAATATTATATTAATATAATGAAAATATTTATTTTATATATCTAGAAAAATTAAGGGGGGTGTCTAGTATAAGATAATCCAGATAAATTATCGGTAATCTGAATTAAAATTATCTAGGCCCATCAGATTACCGTATTTGATTGAAACTGATTACTGGTAATATAGATGCTCATGATAATCTACATTACCACTCAACTAGTAATCCACATTACCAAGTAGGAGTGACCGTCGGTCAGGTTGGATCAAAATCCGACCCGACCCGATTAATCTGAACCCAAAATTTCGGGGGTTTTCTCAACCGACCCTACTCGAAATACAAATTGGGGTCCGACCTGATTAACCCGAAAAAATCAGGACCCGACCCGAATTACCTGATTAACCTGAAAATAAAATATCATTCCAAAATAAAACCAATCCAACATACAATTACCACATAACATGTCAAAATCTCATAAGAAATAAAAAGCAATCTCGCTCCCCCACGAAAAATCCCAAACTAAACCAGTATCAAGGACGGTCTTCTTCGGAGATCGCACAGCTCCTCGAGGCTCCGCACCGATCGATTTCTCGCCATGTCTCCTCCGTCGAGGCCACCATCGGTGTCGAATCACTTCCTCTCCTCCTCCGCAAGGAGATCGAGGGAGATCAAACGATGCGGGGAGGCGATCGTTGTCGCGGTGAGGAGGCAAGGTCAACGAGGAGGAATGTCAAGGTCTTGAGGAGGAATGTCGCGCGATGTCGGGCACGAGGAGGACACCAGATGCGAGGAAGATGTCGCCGCGAAGAGGAGTTTTGCATGCATCGACCATTGGGGGTTAGGCGATCGAGTGCGGTGGGCCTTAAGTTAGGGCAGACTGTCACTCGGGAGTTGGGATTTTGAGTTTTGGAAGTGGGGGGCAGGCAGACGAATCTAATTTTTAAATATTAGACCTGGTTTTAAGTTAAACGAGTCAGGTCGGGTTAAATAAGGTTTTCACCCAAACCCGATATGACCCGCAAAAGCATATGAATTTAAAATAATTCAATCCGACCCGGCCCGTTATACCCGAATAACCCGACCCAAATTGAATTTTTGAGTTTTTTCGGTCGGTTCGGATTTTGCTCACCCCTATTACCAAGGGAGAGGGTGGCTATGTGAATTACCAGTAAAGTGGTAATGTTATTTTTTTATTTTTGACAAAAATATCTCCCACTAAAATACCCCATATTAATATAGAATAAAATCTCGTCTTATCTCATTTGCGCGCACTACTACCTCCTTTTGTGCCCTCCTCACCTATCGTCGCCCTCCTCATCTTACATGCAACCTACAAGATGATCTTTGATCCTCACCTCCTGTGCATGTTATTATGCAATGATGGCTTTTCATGGATTTTCTATTCCATGGATATTTGATCATCACCTCCTGTGCAGGTTCTACAATGATAGCTTTTCATAGATTTTTAAAATCCATGGATTCTCTATTAATCCATACATATTTTAATGCTTTGTTCTTCGTGACTTTTATTTGAGGATATTTTAGTTAACAATGTAAGTTTTTCAGTAATATTTTTTTATACCAAAAAGATAATATGGATTACTAGCGAGATTATCAATTCATACCAAATATGGCAATGTAATATTACCGATAATTTTAAAAGTAGAAATCTATTTGGGTGGTAATCTAGATTCACGATAATCTTAAGCGGTAATGTACCAAACGCCCCCCTAAAAATATATAATTATATCATTAAAATACTTTATATATTTTTAATTTTTAAGTTTTTTTAAAATCAACTATTATTAATCACATAATAGGACATACAGTATCATGTAACATGATGAGCTCAAGCTCGGGAGGTCGGATGAAATTCCAAATTTGGAATTCTTTTCGAATTCGACCATAATTTGTTACCCAGTGGGCAACTTTGTTTATCATTCTTTTTACAAAAGAGATAGAAACGTTAAAAAAATTATCCAACAAGGAATTGATATTAATACAAAGAGCATGAATTGTCGAAGGAGGCAGGGAGTTCGTGTTAATGTTATCCACAACAACTTTATAATCTAATTAAACAACAATACTATAGAAGTTCTTGGTGACGGCCATAGTCAGAGCTAAATAGATCACATAAGCTTTACAAAAAATAATAGAGTTAGTACTAATAAAATTGAAAGCATCATAAATACAATTGTCAAGATAATTTCAAAATATGAAACTAGTACCACCCTCACCATTTAAAATAGAACCATCACAGTTGACTTCAATACAATTAATAGGAGGGGGAGACCAAGAGTAGGAACCATCATATGTAAGAATACGAGACACAACATTAATAATAGTAAGCATATCTTCATCATGCAAAATAGAATTCCGAATATACCATATGAACAATAAGTTATTAGCAACAATGACTAAGGATTTCTTGCCTTTAATTTGATAAGAATCCAACAATAACCAGCTACCAGAATACCAATTATTTCTACAAAAAAAATCCAATTGGAGCTTCAGTGCCAAAGCCGACCATAAATAAGAAATAATAGGACAATCAAAGAAAATGTGCTGAATAGTTTCCACGTTGGAACCACATAAAACATAATTTTCAGAGTCCAAAATATTCAAGTGGAATAGATGCGAACGAGTTAACAATTTATCATGAAAGAATTTCCACATAAAAAGTCTTACCTTTGGGAAGTAGCAAGCTTCCAAATTTTAGACCAAATTGGATTAATTTCAATAGAAATAATTTCATAGGATTTCAAAAATATGTAAGCATAGTATGAAGATGCCAAACCATTAGAGCTATTTTTCCAACAGTAAAAATCATCATATGGTGTATTCGAAATCACAATCTTCTCAATGGTCTCTTAGAGGTTTTTTTCCCACAAATAGTTAAATCGACAAATGCAGACCAATTCGTATCTGTCATCAAATGGTGCACATTAGTAATTTTATCCAACATATTAACATTTACAAAAGTAGGTTTCATAGAGATACGCAAGTCTAAAATCCACTTATCATTCAAAAAAAGAGTGTCAAGACCGGTGCCAATAATTTTATGAAAGCTAAATTTGAGAGAAGAGATAGCATCGATGAAAAGCTTCCAAGAGCAAGATTTTTTATTATTAAACCTTAATTAGAGTATAAGTTTAAAGTTGGGTACTTGATTTTAACAACTTGAATCCAAAGAGAATTAGATTTATTAAGATAGGCTTGAATTCTTTTGGTTTGAAGAGAAAAGCTTTTGGACTTTATGTTTCCAAGACCGCCAAGATATTTAGGAAGGGTGATAGTCTCCCAATTGATGAGATGCATGCTTTTCTTATTAGGGGACTTGTCCCAAAGAAAATTTCTCCTTTTTTTTTTCGTTATTATCATAGATTTCAAAATTTAATCAAAATATAGTACATGAGTGAATAAACACAACATTAAGAACAGACTTAATTAAAACTAATTTACCAACTTGAGAAAGTATATTAATTAGATTTCCAATTTGCAAGGTTGGAATCAATTAGAGAAAGGATGTTGTCATGAGTTTAAGGAGGAGGTCTCCTAGGAGAGATCATGATGCCTAAGTATTTAAAAGGAAATTACCCTATTTTCAAACCCAAAGTGTTACAAATTCTTTGTTTGGCAGTTAAAGCTCTACAAATCCTTTATTAGATGAAGTATTTTTAGAGAAATAAATATTAGATTTAGAGAAGATAACCCTTTGGCCAGTTAAAGCTTTGTAATGTTTAAAAATGTTTTTGATGAAAAAAGACTTTTGTTGTTGGCTCAACAAGTGATGATAAGATCATCAACAAAAAAAATGACTAATAGGTAGCTTACTTTTGAGCAAGAAAGGAGCAAAGTATTTTGGATGGATACCTGTGGAAATCTACGGAGATCAATGATTCATTGTGGGTATCCTTAATGAGTATCCGTGACGGATATAGGGTGGAGACGGGTATTAGTTTTTCTTCGCGAGGCAGGGATAGAGCACTACCCGCTTCATTGACATCTCTAGCCCGAACTCGATTTAGCCTACCCAAAAAAAACTTAGGTGTAATCGACTACAATAAATCAGGATCATCTATATAATATACAATATAGTCCATATATAGAGAACACATGGTCTCTTTAGAATCCTATATCTTCTATGATTGTACCAATTATATCGTAGCTGTCTATATCAAAGATTTGTTCTTTCTCAAATCCAAACTTGACCTAATTTGAACATGTGGATTGGGCACATGAGTCATGTTAGGCCGAAGTCGTGCTAGATCCATTCAGTCCCAACCTCAACTTATATAAACTAAATAATATTTCAAGCCAGTGAAATAATTAATTATTTCATATTTTTTTAAAAAAGAAGCATCTTGTATTCATCAAGAAAGTTGAGAATACAAGTAGAAGGGAGGAAGAAGATAAAAACATAAGAAAAAGTACTATAGAGCAACCAAACTGACTAGTGTATCAACACCGACCACCAAAAATTAACCAAAAATCACCCCGGGTCTCTTGTAAGTCCCAAAAGAATTGCACATTCGATCGCAATTTCAATAGCATGGTGAATTTCTTCTTGAAAACATCGAGAGTTTCGCTCTGTCCATATTTTTCATCTCCAGAACATAATAGTACGAAATTTAAACTGTCTTAAATTTTTGCTATCGGAACTTCTGTCCGACCAAGGAGAGTAGTTCAATTGAAAAGGTTGAAGGCTTGATAAGTGTAACTGCTCTGTCCATCCTAAGAGTGAAAAGCCACATTCTCGAAAAAGGTGAGAGTGAGATTTAGTGACCAAACCGCATAGCACATAGGTCGGGTCTACCTATAGACCTTTGGCAATCAACTGGTCTTTTGTGTTAAGCTTGTTCTTGAAACTGAACCAATTCATCAAGGAAATGCTTCGTGGACATGTGGGTTGCCAGATGAAAGTGGACCTCATATCTCTGACTCCACGAAAATTTAATAAGCCATAAAGCGATTTGGTCGTGAACTCACCATTATTCGTCCACTTCCAGATAATATCATCTTCCTCCATTCGAGTGAGAAAAATATTCACCCAATCCAAAAGATTTAATACCTCTGATATCGGAACATAGTTGGTGAACTGAATATTCCAACCCGAGGGATTACCTTGTGAATCAAACTCTTTGAGATCCGCAATACGAGCATTAGGAACTGTGGAGAGAGCAAATAAGTTTGGAAATTGAACGTGCAGAGGTGTAGAACCCACCCAAGTGTCAGTCCAAAATCTGAAATGGCGACCATTTCCAACCACAAGAGATGATGAGAGCTTGAAATTTTCATTCATAGAGAGGATACCTTTCCAGATGTGAGAAGGATGGATTCTATCGACAGTACTCGACCCAAGAGTATGAGAAAATAAAACTTTAGTCGGTTCTGGCCAAACAAGGTCTTTTTTCTTCCAGAGTTTCCATAACCAACTACCAAGCCTACCTTTGTTGTGTAATTTGATGTCAAGTATCCTAATTCCTCCATCATGAGAATACGCCAAAAGGGTATCCCAGCAAACTAAGCATTTACCTCTGCACTCTCAATCTGTGGGCCCACACCAGAAAAACCGTCGTCTATGTTGATCAATTTTTTTGAGGACCCATCAAGGTGCATTGAAGATAGAAAATATGTAAGAGGTCTGGCTTGTCAAAGTGTTGTTGATAAGTGTTAATCTGCCAGCTCTTGATAGATTGAGACCTTGCCAAGATGCAAGTAAAGAGTCATACTTTGTAATTAGGGTGCCCCAGTCTTCCTTGGAAGTTTGCCACTTCGGAGAGGAAGACCCAGATATTTGATCGAGAAAGTCCCAGCCGAGCAACCTATGATAGAAGCCAAATTACTCGCAGTCTGCTCATTGCCACCTATGTGCATTACTTTGATTTTGTTGGTGTTGATTGTGAGTCTAGTTGCTAGTTCAAAGCATTTAAAGATAAGCCGAATCCAAGAGAAACAATGGTTATCATCCTTGGCATACATGATCAGGTCATCGGCGTATAACATATGAGAGATCCCATCATGGATAAAATCTTGCAAGACACAATGAAACATGTTCCGACGGACGTCATAAGTGATCAATCTTGAGAGAGTATCAACGACTAAATTGAAGATTAGAGGCGATAAAGGATTACCTTGCCTAAGTCCCTGTCTGTGATTGAAAGAAGAACTTGGAGCGCCATTGACAATAATTGAGGATGCCGAGGAGCGTAAAAGACATGAAATCCAAGAAATCCAAAGATCAGGAAAACCTCTGGCCCGCAGCATTTGCTCAATGAAGCTCCAATTAATGCTATTGAATGCTCTAGCAAAGTCGAATTTGATGACACAAGAGTCCGACTCCAAAGATTTGCAAGCACTAATGGTTTCAGCCACAATCATGTAGCAGTCCAAGGTACTTCTACCTTGGGTGAAAGCTCCTTATTTGTTGTCAATTAGGGATTTCATTTGCTCTACTAGATGGTTGGCGAGAAGCTTTGAAAATATCTTGACCAAACTATTTTCCAAGCTGATAGGTCGGAAATCGTTTGTTGTGTTGGCACCTTCTTTTTTCGGAATCAGAGTAATAAAAGCTGAATTGATTTTTTGGAAATCAGCAGGCTGCAACATAAGGTCGTTCAGGATTTTAACTACCAAAGGGCCAATTTCCCCCCAAAAAGGATTTATAGAACTCCATAGTGATACCATCTAGTCTTGGTGACTTGTAGTTTTTCATAGATTTGATAACCATGTCAACTTCCGAGAAAGAGAACGGGGTCGCCATATCTCGCAAAAGATCATGTTGCGGGGTAATGATGTTGGACCAATTAATATGAAGCAAAGGGTCACGTGATGCACCCAGGATACTCACAAAATGAGACTTGAACATATCCGTCATTTTCCCTTGGTCCGATGTTGGTCCCTGCTCAGTTTGTAGGGAATTGATCCAGTTAGATCTTCATCTATTGGAGGCGCATTGGTGAAAATATCTGGTTTTGCGGTCCCCCTCTTGAGCCATCTCTTTTTTGCTCTTTGACGCCAATACTGATCTTCTGTGTGATACAGTTTATCCAAGCTTTCTTTAGCAAGTTTGAGAGATTTTGTGTCAGCGATAGTGTAATTACCTATTTCGAGAAGGTTACTAAGGGACAATATCTTATCTTCCAGATGCTTGCGATCAAAGTTCTTGCTTTTCTTCTTCAGCCGATCCCAATCCTTCATAATGCGCCGCAAGAACTTCCAAGCCTTAATCCAACCAGATAGAGTTTCGCCAGGTCTTGAGGTTATCAGCACAGAGGGCTTAAACCTTCTTTTATGATGTTAACAAAGTCATTTTGGGTGAGCCAAAAAATCTCCATCCTGAAAGGTCTTGACTTCAAAGAACCGGAAAGCTTGGAGTTGAAAATAATTGGGGTGTGATCAGATAGACGTTTTGAACCACCAAGAGCGCGTAGCAAAGGGAAAAAAGTGGCGACGTTTGAGCTGATGAGTAAGCGATCGAGTTTAGCAAAAGTCAGAGGGTTTTGATGATTGGTCCAAGTGTAAGTGGCCCCCGAAAGAGGAACATCAATTAATCCTGAGTCCACGATGAAATTTGAGAAGAGTCTGGAATCTCTAGGGACTTCGTGACAGTTAAGTCGCTGATAGTTAAGTCACTCGAAATATCCTTTAGTGAGGTTAAAATCACCACCCATAATGTGAGGGTCACAAACCCCTTCAATGATTTGGTAAAGCTTGTTAATGAAAGAGCGACTCGCGCTTCTTTGAGGTGGACCATAAACCCCGGTGAAAGCAAAAACCATGTCAGACCTGATGAGCTTTAAAGTAGCCGAAATGTAAGAATCATCGGTGTTAGAAGAAACAAGTGCCCAAATAGCAGGATTCCAAATCAAAAGCAAGCCTCCAGATGAACCAACAGAGTTAACAGCAATATAATTAACCAAAGAGCCACTACGAAAATCAGAAGTCTGATTAACAAGTCGGCCTGACATATTAGATAGTTTGGTTTCACATAAAAAGACAACACTACAGGACTCCTCGCGAATTAGCTATTTGACCATATACCTCTTGGAGAGGCGATTAAGGCCACGAACATTTCAAAATATAATATTGTAATTTAAAACTGACATAGAAACATAAATGAACACCACGTTTAACAGGTAGAACTAACATTAGAGGGTACCGTCAAGCCTCGATGGGGGAGACCACCTTCAGAATATCGGTCGGCATGCCGTGAAGAGTGAAACCCAGTTCCGAAATCGAAGCTAGCACCTCATTGTTGATGCGAGAGATCATACCGTCGAGATGTGAACCATAAAGAGCAGACGTGTCAGTCTGAGTAGAAGAATGGATAAGTGAGCCTTCCAAACGTGCGGCTTTACGTTGTTCAGCCCGTAAAACAGAGTTCATAGTAACTTTAGAAGCCAATCACCTGGTCCTGCGCACTAAGATAGGGCCCCTTGAAGAAATACCATTTCGATCTTGAATATTGGCAAGATTAGAAATGGAGCCACCGGAAATTCCAGTTGGAGACAAGGAAACACGAGTAGCAGAAATAGATTGGTCAATTGACATAATAGCCGTGAAATTAGATGTAGCAGAGCAGGCCATGTTGAACGGAATAGGTGGATCAGAACTTGAGTCTAGATCAGACTCAATTACAGGAGCACATGAGGTAACCCGAGCACCCCAGCCCGTAAGGTCCAAAGCGAGAGGGACAGCGGGCTTAGAAGAAAAAGTGGACACGTGGCCCACCGAATAGTGCCAGCTGTTAAAGGAGTGATTCGGGTTCGGGCATGGACGGATGTGGGTCTCCTCATGATCCATGATTAATTGCAGCACGGAACCCGCCTCCAGCACAACAATAGCACCAATTGAAAAAAAGTAAGACGGAAGAAACGAGGCAGCCACATATATATAAGGCATAAAAGCATGCAAAGAACTCATGCAAAGAGCGTAACGCCAAAAGGATGCAACCTGGTTAAAGACGTGCAGAGGATCAAATCCAATCCCTAGAGAACCGCCGAAATTTGCAGAAGAACTGACATGCGGCCGCTGAGAATGGAAAGCAGCAGAAGCAATGTCGAAGTTAACTGCATGGGACGCCAAAATTGTGCAATTCTGAGCTGTAGCTGACTGCATCAACTGCACCTTTGAACAAACCAGGTTGCCGGAGGAAGAACATCGAGCTCCGACGATCTTTAGTTGACTCTTAATCCTCCAAAACTTCTTCCAACCAGCAGCATGATGGATCTTCTCAGAAGGAGAAGAAGTAACGACGCCACACCTCGTGCGATGGCGGCCAACACCGCCAGCGCAATAGCCGGAGAGGTCGGGACCATTGCTGAAATCTTCATTCGGCTCTTCATCGATCTTTTTGAGACCTGGCTCCGCCTCCTTTTGTGCTATATCATCATTTCCGTTAGAAGGAGGAGGAGGCGGAGCATCGATCGACGCTTGGTCCGGCTGGTAAAAAGCTTGTTGCCATACGACCACCACTTGGATCTCGAAACGACAATCTTCAGCATCCGCTTGAATGATATCTAGAATATCTTCAATAGCATGAACCCGAACTTGAACACGACAGGAATCGAAACCCGACCACCCCACAGTCGCTTCGTTAGCAGCTTCAAAGGATGCAAATGAACAAACAAGCGCCGACAAGGAGTCCTGGTTCCAGAATATGATGGGTAATCCACGAAGTTCAATGCATACCTGAAGCAGCGGCGGAGGAACGTAAGTATAAGTGTCATCGCGCGCCCACTCACGAATCATCAAAAGCAGGTGGTTCCAACGCAGAAGCTCCTTTTGCAGTAAGCATTGTCGAAAGTGAGCTCCATTCTCAGTCGCCGGAGTGGTCACAAGGAACCGACCATCCGGGAGGCGTCGTTGACGCCACATCCGATGGTGATGACACCCGATGCGGAACTGAGAGGAAAGAAAGCCTGCGACATCTACCGTCGGGTGAATCTGACCTCACACCGTAACCACAACACAACGATGAGCCAGGTAGCGAGCACGATCCGCTGTGGAAGCCGAGTTCGAAAGGAACACACAAACTCGACAGGGAACATCCGACTCATTAGAAGCAAAGGATGAAGGAACAGAGTTCACCATGGCGTCGGAGGCAATCGCAGGATAAGAGCGAAGAGCAGCAACGCTTGGATGAAGAATAGCAGAGCTCGTGGATGAAGTAACTGTCGAGCTGTGCTGAGAAGAAGACGAGGAGGACGTGCGCACCGAATATGAGGGGCACCTTCGCCACTTGTGATTAGGACGTAAGCACAAGAAACAACCTGGATGGACAGAACAAGAAGAGGCACGATGACCAGATTTAAAGCAAGAGAAGCATTTTTTCGAGTCGCGAAGGTAAGGAATAAATGTAGCAGGATCCGCCCGAGGAGAGAGAGGAGGTAAACGACAGGAAGGAGCGCGATAGGAGGATCTGGAGATAGGCGCGCAAGTGACGAGTAGGTGAAGCTTTAATGCCCCAGCGAACCACATCAGCGAAAGAGGAACCTGAGCCGACCTATGAGTGCGACGAAGGTTTGGGTGCGTCAGGAACCACCACGCAACGGCCACGAGACAAACGGGTGACGGTGAACCAGTCAGAAGAAGCAGGAGCGAGGGAGGAAGATGGCGCTGAGACAGGTGTAGCTGGGAAAGTACGGGAAAGAGAAGGAATAGGGGAAATGGCGGATGAGGAAGAATGACGGGGGAGAGGAGCGGTGAAGGAAGAAGAAGCCGCCATCTATAATTAATTATTTCATTATTACGTAAGTTTTTTAAAATATATTTATTCTTACATAAGACTTGTACTGTGCCTGAATTTTGATCCACTTAATAATCTCCGAAAAAAATGGATGTGTGAGCAGCTAGACATGAACATGTCGGAAGGAGTCCTTTGTAAGATTAAATATGAAGGGTCCTTCGAGAAGTTTGTTTCCATGTATACAGGGTGCAAGTGTTTACAAAAAAAAAAAAAAAAAAAAAAAAAAAAAGTTTAAAAAGGAAAAAAAAACTTCATAAACTTTAGTCTAATTAGCAAAAAAAAAATTACGGACTTTAAAAATATGTATAAAAAACTCACGAATTATTAAAAAATTAGCAAAAAGACTCATGATGTTATTTCTCCATTAATTTTATAATTAAAATATAATTTTTTGCATTGTAATCAAAATTCATGGAATTTTTTTGCATCACAATCAAAGTTCATGAGTTTTTTTACATCGCAATTAAAATGTAGGAGTCTTTTTACATAATATTGCAAGTTGAGAGAGATTATTATTATTATTATTATTATTATTATTATTATTATTATTATTATTATTATTATTATTATTATTATTACCTTGGAAAAATCTTGTTTGAGTCCATAAAACTATTTTCTTTTTTGAATAATGTACAATTGATTAAGTAAGAGAGCAGATAAAAAGTGCATACATAAGCACCAAATTAATAAAGTACATCAAATTGGATTTTCATATTAAATGTCTACTTCTCACCCTAACTAGACTAATAAGTTACTTAAAATATGGATGCGGATCCGCATCATATTCACACTGCATTAGTCGCGTATAGACAATTACCATTTCACCTATATATAAATTATTTAAAATATATTATATATAGGTAAATTTTTTGATAAATTACATATGAAACCCTAATATGTTAATAATTATTATGAATGTTAATAATGTAAGTTATTACTTTTATTAAATATATCATTTATTAATTTTTTTATTAAATATGGTGCAAATGCAGATACGGATGTGGATATACGGTGCGGATGCGGATAATATAATATTTGCATTGTATTTGATTCGTTGTCATCCCTAATTTAGATAAATTATTAGGAGATTATTTTGCATTGATGAAGTCACTATTTTTTCAATTGTCTACATAAGTAGATTTGGGAATAAAATGTACAATTAATATTTGTTTTTTTTAATACTTAGGACTAATTTAGAAAAATTGATAATGTTAAAGTACCAACAATATATTTTCTCTACATATCGTATAATTTTTTAAAAAAAATCAATCATTTATTTGTCAAAAGATCAAGACCCATATATGGTATATATATCTATATATCTATATATATATATATATATATATATATATATGGTAATTCATTTCCCCCTAATTTTTAATCAGCATAATCATTAATCTCGTGTACAAATTACCTGCCCCAAATTAAAGACAACGACATCAATCTCCTCCTCACCTACTTGCATCCTTCACCGCATGCATGCACATCCCCATTACATTTTAATTTGTTCGTGCATTCAGAGTGCAGACTACCAACTTCAGCTCCCCCACACCAACCTCTGAAACGTTCAAACCCTAGTTTTCAACACATCATCTTCTTATACAAGCAACAGAAGTGGGTAAAGGTAAAGGAGTTAGGCTAACAAATACTAGCAGTGCACTCCATATTAAAAGCCCCCCAATTTATATGCATGCAAGAACATGCACTCATCGTCAGTTCTCCAAGAGATCGTTCATTATCGGTTTATATATCCCAAAAGTATGGCCAGGCTTCTAGTGATCTTATGCGCTATTCTCGGACTCGTCCTCGCCGGCTCAACGGTTACCTCGGCCACCATCTTCAACGTCGGCGACAGCGCAGGCTGGGACATCAGTGCTGACTTGACTTCCTGGGTTGCTACCAAGACTTTCTACGTGGGAGACGCTCTATGTATGTTCTGCACTCACTTTCTTCATCAATATATATGTTTCACTATAGCTTAACTGCAAGGATGAGTGATGCATGTGACTTGACTGGGTGTCTTCGTTTGATATTATTTCTCTATGTTCTCTACTTGAGTACCCATGATTTGCTTGGACCAGAAATTGGAGGGGGTTTTTAGGGTTTATGAGCATAGCGGAGGACTTGAGGATCAAAATATGATTAAAAAATGTAGGGTAAATTATACGGAACCCCCTTCGACTATAGACCATGTGCACAAGATCTACCTTGACTTCAATGTGTGCTCAAAACCTCCTCAACTTCATTAGCGGTTCGAAGATGCCACTTCCGTTAGTCCTCCCGTTAGTAAGTTAACGTTTATAATCATATGTGCACAGCTAGAACCCCCCTTCGACACCTTCTTTTCCTTTGATTCTGCACCGCACAAACCGAGAACCCTAATCGTCCAAAGAGGGAAGACATAAAGGATTGGTAGAGATCCTATGAAATTTGTTTCCTTGTGTTTTTCGTAAGAAAATGATTGGTAAAGAAGCACCATGTGCAGATCTTTGGGATCTTAGGCCGGTTGTTCCGCCAGTTTAAAATCGGTTTTCTTGTGTTTTTCGTAAGAAAAATATTGGTAGAGAAGCACCATGTCCATGTGCAGATCTTTGGGATCTTAGGTTGTTCCGCCAACTGGATCCTTCGTGTCTCCTCTCTTTAGACGATTAGGATTCGTCGGTTGGTGCGATCAGAATCGAAGGGAAAGAAAGATGTCGAATGGGGGGTTTTGTGCACGAATGGCTATAAACGCTAACTTACTAACGAAAGGCTAACGGGTTTGGCTTTTTCGAACCACTAATGAAGTGGAGGATCGAGGTTCTGAGCACACTTTGAAGTCAAGATAGATCTTATGCACATGGTCTATAGTCAAAGAGGATTCCGTACAATTTACCCAAAAATGTACGATGAAAAATCTAAATTTTGCTTCTGAACATAAAACCTAACTTAGTTAGCTTCCAAATCAGTCAAAGTGAGTTGGTTGAGTTTGTTGAACTCCAAATTCCAACCGACCTCATGATGTAGATTAGTTCTTAAATTCTTTTCTCTGTGCCTGTTTTCATATTCTCTTCTTCCACTTAATTATTCATGATTCATGAACATTCACGAAGCACACGTTGACCGCATTTGACTTGCATCGCCTCCACAGTGTTCCAGTACTCGCGCTATCACAGCGTCGACGAGGTGGACAAAGCCGGCTACGACAGCTGCAACGTCACGGCTCCTCTTCTCACCGGCAGCAACGGCAACACGACGGTGCCGCTCGCCGCGCCCGGCGACAGGTACTTCGTCTGCGGGACGCAGCTGCATTGCTTGGGGGGGATGAAGCTCCGCGTGAGCGTGAAGGTCAACCAGTCGTCGCAGCTCCCGGCGGGTGGGCCGCCGTCACCACCGCAGGCGGCGGCGGGGGGCCCTTCGCCGCTGCCTGAGTGGAATTCTGGCACGGGCGACCTCCCCTTCCTGACAAATGGTGCTCATCGTGGTGGTTTTGTGGGGTGGTTGTGTGCGCTTTTGGTGGTGTTGTGGTGTGGGTGTTTGGTCCAGTGAGAGTGCAAATTAATAGTGACTCGGTGAGAGGAAGACGTGTGCTGTCAAGAATTAAGGAATTGGAAAGAAAATACTGTATTCTTTTGTTTCTCATGGATCATGGATGATTAATCAGCACTGAGTCATTTTGTTTTGGCCAATATATTTTTTATATTCCAGTTTAATATAATGGAATATATCTTAGATGTTAATTAGGAGGAAAATAAGATGAAAAATTCCCTCTTGTGATAGATATCCTCTACCACATATATTTATATAATAGAAACAAAGTTTACATAAGCTAATTATTTTATATGGGACTATATACAAGTGTCCTAACTCCTAACACTCTCCCTCAAGCTGGGGCATAAATGTTATAAAGCCTGATTGTTACAAATATACTCAATCCTTGGACCACAAAGAGATTTAGTTAATACATCAGCTAACTGATTATTGAAACTAACAAATGACATTGTAATTTTTTTAGACCGCACATTTTCTCTAATAAAATGATAATCAACCTCTATGTGTTTAGTTCTCTCATGAAAAACTGGATTAGAAGCTATATGCATAGCAGCTTGATTATCACAATATAATTTCATATGCTCAAGATACTTGAATCTCAACTCTGTCATTATTTGCTTCATCCACATTAGTTCACAAGTAGCCATTGCCATAGCCCTGTACTCAGCCTCTGCGCTTGATCTTGCTACAACGCTTTGCTTTTTACTTTTCCATGAGATTAGATTTCGTCCAAGAAAAACACAGAAGCCCGATGTGGATCCCCGATCAGTGGGTGCACCTGCCCAATCTGCATCTGTATATGCAGTTACTTGAAGATGATTTTGATCATGATATATAAGTCCTTTATTAGGAGTAGCCTTAATATAGCGAACTACTCTCAAAGCTGTTGTCCAATGATCCTCGCGAGGAGTCTCGAGAAATTGACTAATCACACTAACAACAAATGAAATACCAAGTCTAGTAATAGCGAGATAGTTGAGTTGTCCTACTAGCCTACGATATTTTCCTGGGTCAGATAAAGGCTCCTCCTGACCAGGTAGTAGCTTGGCATTACAATCCATAGGTGAGTCAACTAGTTTGGCTCCTAGCATACCTGTGCCATCGAGTATATCAAGTGCATACTTTCTATGTGACATAAATATCCTTCCTTCAATTCAGATCGAGCTACCTCGATTCCCAAAAAATATCTCAAATTGCCGAAGTCTTTTGTTTGAAATTGTTGATGCAAATAGACTTTTAGTCTCCTAATCCCCTCGATATCATCTCATGTGATGATTATATCATCAACATACACAATCAAGAGTATTCATTTTTCAGAGGATGAACTGAGATGGAAGGCTGAGTGATCTGAAATGCATCTGAGCATGCCAAACTATTGTAGGGCAGAGCTGAATTTTCCAAACCAAGCTCTCAGAGATTACTTCAGACCATATATAGATTTCTTCAATCGACACACTAGTCTCGACTCCCCCTGAGCAATAAAACTTGGTGGTTGCTCCATAAATACCTCCTCATCAATGTCACCATGGAGAAATGCATTTTTGATGTCCAGCTGGTGAAGTGGCCAATTAAAAGTGGCAGCCATAGCAAGAAATAGACGAATAGAAATAGTTTTGGCCACAGGAGAAAAAGTGTCCATATAATCCACAATATAAATCTAAGCGTAACCCTTGGCTACCAATCGAGCCTTAAGTTTGTCAACAGAACCATCAAGCGAGGTCTTTACAGTGTAAATCCATTTGCAGCCAACTGTAGATTTGCTTGGAGGAAGTTGAACTAAATCCCATGTGCTATTATCATGAAGAGTAGACATCTCCTCAATCATAGTCTGCTGCCATCCTTTATGAGAAAAAGCTTCTGAAAGATGTTGGGGAACAGTAATAGAGGACAAGGAGGAAATAAAAGCATAATAGTCTAGTGATAAAGTAGCATAAGAGACAAAATCTGACAAGGGATAAGGCGTTTTACGCTGACAGGTACCTTTTCGGAGAGCAATTGGAAGATCAATGTCAGTGTCAGGTGGAAGACTCGGAACTGTAGGGGCGACAGGTGGGACAACGAAATCAGGAGGCATCTGCTGTGGTCGACGATGATAAACCTGTAATGGCTGAGCCTGAGTAGGGTCGAAAGAGATAGGGTCGGAAGAGACAAGGTCATGTGGAGCTGATAAAAGTATAGGAATAGGTAAAACCTCGATAATGGGCACAGATGTGGAGGACGCACTAGTATAGAATTGTGTATCCTCGAAGAAGGAAACATCAGCAGAGATGAAGGCACGATGAAGTTCAGGAGAATAACAACGGTAACCCGCTGAAGACGAGAATACCCAAGAAAAACACATTTAATTGCTCTTGGGGCTAACTTGTCTTTTCCAGGAGATAAAACATGAACAAAGCATGTACAACCAAAGGTGTATGGTGGAAGTTTGTAAAGCGTGTCATTTGGAAAAATGATGGAAAAAAGAATTTGGCCTTGTAGAACAGATGAGGGCATGCGGTTTATAAGATAACATGCTGTCAGAACAGCATCATCCCAGAAGGTGAGAGGGACATTCATGTGAAGAAGAAGAGTTCTAGTAGTTTCTACTAGATGTCTATTTTTTTGTTCGGTAACCCCATTTTGTTGAGGTGAATGAGGACATGATGATTGATGAAGTATGCCATGATGAGCAAAGAATGTCTGAAATTGATTTGAAAAATACTCTTTATCATTGTCGCTTCGTAACACACGAATAGGAGTGCCAAATTGAGTTTTAATTTCAGCAAAAAAGGTGGAGAAAATGGTAAAAAGTTCAGAACGCTCTTTGAGCAAGAATAACCATGTCATCCTAGAATAATCATCAATAAATGTAACAAAATACTTGTACCCCAATTTGGAGGAAGTACGGCTAGGACCCAAAATATCAAAATGT
This sequence comes from Canna indica, assembly GCA_034359265.1. Taxonomy (NCBI): domain Eukaryota; kingdom Viridiplantae; phylum Streptophyta; class Magnoliopsida; order Zingiberales; family Cannaceae; genus Canna; species Canna indica. The sequence goes on along the minus strand of CP136894.1, from coordinate 11,016,254 downwards.
ATTAAGGAAAAATGTGTAGAGGCTCGAGTACTTGCTCCACTAGGAAATGAAGATCTAGTGTATTTTTCTAGCTGACATGATTGACAATCAAGATTCTAAAGGTGAGAAAGAGATGGTACCATTTGTTGAAGGTTACGAAGATGAGGATGACCCAGACGACAATGGTTTTGGAGAGGAGATGACTCAGCCACTAATGCAGAAGAATATTTTGTAGCAAGGTGGTACAAGTCTCGAGATTCATGCCCAGTGCCAATCACTCTTCCAGTCCGTGAGTCCTGAATAATAACATAATCGGAAGTGAATGTGATTGAACAATTCAATGATTTGGTAAGTTTGCTTATAGATAAAAGATTTAGAGGTAACTCGAGGATATAAAAGGTAGAAGATAATGATAATGAGGGTGTAGGAGAAACAGTACAAATTCCTTTAACTGATGAGTGAGACCCATCAGCAAGGGTAACCGTGATGGGGTGATGAGGTGTCTTGAGATAAGAGAATGAAGAGATGTTACTAGACATGTGTTCCGAAGCTCCTGAATCCAAAATCCACGAATTAGATCCTGAGGTATATGTTAAGCAAGCAGTAGATGCACCTCCATGAGCAAGTTGTGAGGTAGATATTTGAACATTATGACATTGGAGAAGACGCGCATACACCTCGGCGAAAACAATAATATTGGGCTTGTGTCCCATATTTGAATAAGATCTGATAGATATTTTATTCTTTCACGAATTTGATGTCCGCAGCCACCAACACGATGAAGAAGATGCTTGGGGTCAGATCTAATCTTCCTGCGAGCCAAATCTTTGATGCATATGCAAGGGTGGCCTGATGCCACTGTGAGGAAGAAAGGGTGTGTGACAATAGTGTCTTGGCTTCCGAGCCGAGTAGATGAATAGCCACCTGCTGATGTGCCGCTCAAATTAATTGATGGAACTGCTTTGTGAGAGGTTGCTTCATGGCACAAGAAGATGGATATGTGCTGCTTCGTGAGGCGTGCAACACAGGGTCAGCTCAAAGATAGGTCACGTGCAACAAAGGAGAATCCACCTTTACCACTTTGTGAAGCGTGCAATAAAGAAAGACACATTTACTATTTCGTGAAGCGTGCAACACAGGAAGACAGAAGAATAGTTGCTGGCTTGAAGACCGAGGCGTTCTCTTGATGATGACGGCGACGCCTTGCGGAGAGGGACGAAAAATAGGGTTAAAGAAATAAAATATTATAGCTCTGATACCATGTTAGGAGGAAAATAAGATGAAAAACTCTCTCTTGTGATAGACCTCCTCTACCATATATATTTATATAATAAAAATAAACTTTACATAAGCTAACACTATTAGAATTATGGTCATCAGCGACGGCTGATACCGTTGCTGAATTGTCGGTTATGAATATCACGGACGGCGTCAACCGTGGCAAAGAACCGTCACTTATGTCCGTGTCTCAAATGTGTTGTGACGGCCGAGCTCGCCCGTCACATGTAATTATCAGCGATAGCCTCGTGGGCTGTCGCTGATTTAAAATCATCAGTGACAGCTCTGGGCGTTGTCACTGATATAACCATCAACCACGGCTAGGAGCCGTCGGTGATACTATTAGCAACCGTGACATTTGGTCCTGCCGAGGCCATCAGCCATTTACGATAGGCTTTCAGCCACGGCTTAGTGACGGTTAACCGTGGGTAAACCGTGGCTAAAGATGTTATCCTATAACTGAAAAAATTGAAAATTTTATAAATTCCTGTATATAATGATATATCGACTACAACCTATTTTCAATCACATATTACAATCAGAAAATATCATACACATGCATTTGAAACCAAACATATAAGTTTTACATAAATATAATCAATCTCAGCCTCACACTGGAGGCAAACAATTATCAAAATATCATCTATATATCCAAGTATCAAAATATCATCTATATCAAGTATCAAAATATAAACAAAATACAATTAATTAAAATCTCACGACGGCGGTGGTGGAGGCAGTGGAGTCGACAACGACTGGGTCGGGAGCGTCGATTGGGTCGAGGAGGATGACGTTTACGACATCATCGGTAGAAGGCCAGCGTGAGACGCAATCTAAGTGAGGAGTGTCTGCATGTTCTGGGTAGTCTGTCTCAACTCGTCATTCGTCCGCCTCTGCTCCTGCATCTCCAGCCTCTGCTCCTCCATCGCATGTCTCTGCTGGGTGAGCTCCGACTCCATGGCCGCTATTCGGCTCTGGTCCTGCTCTCGGGATGACGAGGGTCGCTCACCTGCAGTCGAAGGGGTCGGTGCCCCAAGTGGCCCGAGCACGGCGCGTGCATGACCACTGTCTGCAAAGCCATAAACACGGCCGTGCTCCCAGCCACCTGCGGCCTCCACCCAAACTCCTGCGTCGAACTCCTCCGATGTGCCTCCACGCTCGATCACAGTCCTCGTGTAAGTTTCCTACACATGTTTATATTTTAAGTATATATAAATTATAAATAAAAATTGTGTAAATCAAATAGACAATATATAAATACTTACCATTATATACGAGGCTCTGCTATCAACGTAGTCCCCCACTCCTCGTCGACGACGGTGGGTGCGCTCAAACACCTCCATCATCGACGGGTGTTGGACGGTGCCGTCCTCCGCCACTCGTGTCTTACATTAGAAAACAAATACACTAATATCATTATACACAATATATAACTTAATTAAAAATAATTAAATTATGCATACCATACGACGCTCATGAACCGCAAAAGAGATGGAGCCACCAGTATGGCGCGCGCCCGTGCCGTCCCCCTCGGACATGCGGTTTCTCGACGCAGTCCGGGTGACCTCCTGCCACTCAGGAGTGTCCCACCGCTCAACGAGCTGGTCCCACACATGGCCAGGAATCCACTCGGGGGCGTGTCCCCAAGTCTGCCATAACTGTGTGGCCCCCAGTCGTCTCTTCACAGTCTGACAGGCCTGTTGAAGTAGCCCGTTATAGCGAGCACGGGCAACACGCTCTCATGCAGCCTCCACAATAGTGGTCTGGTCCTCCGACCATGTATAATGAGCCTGCAAAAAAAAATTATTATTACCGATGAATATTTAACATTAACATTAATTTAATAAATATACTGACCGTGAACTCTCGTCACAATAAATCTATATGCTCACGGGGCACGTGAGACCATGTAGGCCACGCCCCGTGCAAAAACTTTCGGATCGTCCCCGCTATCATGCGGGGGACGTCCTCCTGCTCAAATTCGTACAAAATATAAATTCATAATATGATATTTTAAAATAAATAAATTATAAGAAATAATTGATGCATATACTTACCATCTTCCACGCACACTAACTGTTCTGCGCAGTGCTCCCTCGGGTGGCGGAGGAAGAATTATGTTAGGCCCTCGTGGCCTACGTCTCGAAGACGTCGACGGTTCTGGATCGGCTGAAGGGATGGTGACTGGAGGTGGGGGGATGGTGACCATATTAGCTGGGAGAATGGTGGATGGATCAGGTGGGGGAATGTGTTGGATGGACCTTGACACTAGAAGGGGGGTTGAATAGTGTCAATCCGCTTTTTCAACTTCTTTTAACTTAATTTTGTCTTAGCTTAATAGAATTGTACTTTAATGAATGATATGATCACAATTCAATCACAATAATGAAAGCAAGTAAAGAGCAATGCAGACAAATCAATTTATAGTGGTTCGGCCAACGTACCGTCTACTCCACTACCTTGGCTCCTTACCAATGATTTCTAAACACTACTTTATAGAATGTATGTTTCTCTTTGAATACACTTGAGGACACCCTTCTCCCTCACTTGGAGAACACCTAAATCTTATTCACCTAGGCAAAACACACTTCTACAAAGTTTACCCTAAGTGTTTCCTAGCACACCTAACAAACTATCTTAACAAGAAAATAAGATTCAATAAATTACAAACTATCTGAAGAAAGAATTTGACTCAAGCTTCTTTCCACCGCCTTCTCGTCTTCAACTTGCAACTGGAAGAAGTCTTCAGTGAACACAACAAGGTTGGAGAGAAGAGATCAATGCCTGATGAAGTCGAAACTGGGAGCAGAGAGGCGCGCGCAAGTGTAGCTCGTATAAAGGCTTTAAGACTCACTTTTAATGCTCAAATAAGTTTTGCAAAAGTGTTTTATGAAGTTTGGTGAGGGGTATTTATAACCCCTCAGTCGAACGGTCGTTCAACGGATAAAAAACCGACTGTTGAAGCCGTTCGGTCGCAAGGCCCATCGATCAGTCGATCGACCGACGGATCGACCACCAGGTTCGACCGCTGTAGCTGAGAGAGGTCGGTCGACCGACGGGTCGATCGCCAACATTTCTTCTGACATTCGGTTGACCCGTCGGTCGACCGAATTACTGTAGCAAATCACGCGATAGAGGCCATCTTTAGGTCGATCGACCGCTACCTTTCTGCCAAATTTTCGCCTTTGTCGGTCAACCGACGTAGCCCAGCTATTTGCCTTTCGCTACATTCGATCGACCGACTGGTCGGCCGAATGGCTTCTGCCAATTTCTTACGATCTCTGGTCGACCGAATGGGCTGCATCGCCATTTTATTTCCTTGATCGATCGACCGACCGGTCAACCGATCCCAGGCTGATGATGATTAATTCCTTGTATTTTTACATGCCAATTCTAAGGGTTTGGTTAGCAAGTTTCAACTTGGATAACCTTATATTTTAGGCTTAGGATAAACTATTCTAGGGACATATTACATTAAATCTTCTTGACTTAATCTGGAGTCTTTCTTCAATGATTTCTTCTTCCGTTTTTTTACGATCTTTTCCATCGTCTCGTTTGAACGGATTAGGCATGCGTATCGCAACCCCAACCTGAACTCAAAACTACACACTTGGATTAAATACATGTTTGTTATCATTAAAATAAAGATCGAGGCTTAAGAGAGACCCCTAAGCCAACAATCTCCCCCTTTTTGATGATGACAAACATAACATTAAATTTTAAGAAAATAACCAGCATTTGTAAGTTTGAGTTAAGGCATTCAACTTTCTAACTTAGTCTATACATCCAACTTCTTATAACTCAACCTATGCTCCCCCTATCAATGTGCATGTCATTTTTAATGTTCAAATTATCTATAACTTGACCTATGCTCCCCCTACCATTGTGCATGTCATTTTTAACTCCCCCTACCATTGTGCATGTCATTTTTAACTCCCCCTAACTATATCTCTTAACCTTAACTATAAAACTCACACTACCTATATGTATCGTGAAAACTAAGTGTGGCCTTTCTTTTTCTCCCCCTTTTGACATCAATCAAAAAGGATAAGAATCAAGGTACAATTAATGAGATTTCATCATAAAGCCAAAAAATCGAGAAAGCCACAAAAATCAAGTATCATCTACCACTATAGTCCTTCCCATCAATGTAAGCCTATAGAAGGCAAACATCAATAGGTCGCAAAGCCCCACTACAGAGCAATACATAAGTGTGATGACACTTTTATAGAATGCAAGTTTTGAAATCTTGTAAAATTTTCTTTAATCACAAGGTAAAGCACAAATTCCTAGTTGCATCCTTAAGTTTGTGAAACTCTCTTCAACTAAGGGTTTTGTAAATATATCGGCAAGTTGTTTATCGATGGATACAAATTCTATCGATATGTTTCCCTTAGCTACATTATCCCTAAGAAAATGATCTCTCAAATCAATATGCTTAGTTCTAGAATGTAAGATAGGATTTTTGGTTAAATTAATTGCACTAATGTTATCACAATGTATAGGTATGCAGGAATACCTAAGTCCATAGTCTAAAAGGATTTGTTTCATCCAAAGGACTTGCACACAACAACTAGCCGCGGCGATGTATTCCGCTTCAGTAGTTGAAAGCACAACCGAATTTTGTTTCTTTGAGAACCAAGAAACAAGACTCGCTCCTAAGAATTGACAACACCCACTAGTGCTTTTCCTATCTACCTTATATCCGGCAAAATCAGCGTCTGAAAAATCGATTAAATCAAATGATGCATGACATGGATACCATAATCCTAAGTCAATCGTACCCTTTAGATATCTCGATATATGTTTTACCGCGCTTAAATGATACATCTTAGGACACGATTGAAACCTAGCACATAAACATACGCTAAACATGATATCGGGTCTACTTGCGGTTAAATAAAGGAGACTACCGATCATACCTCGATATCATTTTTCGTCCACTTTAATCCCCTCTTCATCTTTGTCAAGCTTGATGGATGAGCTCATAGGTGTAGAAGTTATCTTGGCTTCATTCATTCCAAATCTTTTGATGAGCTCCTTTGTGTACTTAGCTTGATTGATGAAGATCCCTTTGGTGGTTTGCTTGATTTGGAGACCAAGCATAAAGGAGAGTTCTCCCATCATACTCATCTCAAATTCATCCTGCATGCACTTAGCAAACCACTCACAAAGTATTTCATTAGTGGCACCAAAAATTATATCATCAACATATATTTGAACTAATAAGATGTCATTTTCATGGTGCTTAATGAAAACTGAGACATCCACTTTTCTTATGTCAAAACCTTGTTCAATTAGGAAAATAGAAAGTCTTTCATACCAAGCCCTAGGGGCTTGTTTTAAACCATATAAAGTCTTTTTAAGTTTGAAAATATGATTAGGAAACTCAAAGCTTTCAAAACCGGGGCGTTGTTCAACATAAACTTCTTTATTTATAAAACTATTTAAAAATACACTTTTCACATCCATTTGAAAGAGTTTAAAGCCCTTAAAGCTTGCAAATGCTAAAAGCATCCTAATTGCTTCTAATTTAGCTACGAGAGCATATGTTTCATTATAGTCTACTCCTTCTTGTTGGTTGTACCCTTGTGCCACTAGCCTAGCTTTGTTTCTAATGACTAGTCCTTCTTCATCTAGTTTATTCCTAAATACCCACTTGGTTCCAATTATGGTTTGATCACTAGGTCTAGGCACTAAGTCTCATACATTATTTCTATCAAATTGGTTGAGTTCTTCTTGCATGGCTAATACCCAAAACTCATCTTCTATAGCTTCATTAACATTTTTAGGCTCTACTTGAGAAACAAAAGCTACATATTGACATAAATTTTTCAGTTTAGAGCGTGTTACCATTCCCGTTGAAGGTTCTCCAATGACTTGGTCCATTGGATGATCTCTTACCAATCGGTATCCCTTGGGGAGAGGTGGTAGAGCTTCTTCTTCTTCACCTTCAACTTGAGGTTGACTTGAGAATGGAGGTTCTTCAGGTCTCCTCATTATCTTCATATATCCTCCACTTCCTTATCATGAAGTGTGAGACCCTCAAGCTCCTCACCTACATTTACAATCTTGACATTTCTTGAAGAATCATTAGTTTCATTGAAAGTCACATGCATAGATTCTTCAACTATCATAGTTCTACGATTATAAACTCTATAAGCCTTAGAACTAGTGGAGTAGCCTAGGGAAATTCCTTCATCGGATTTAGAATCAAATTTTCCTAAATTATCTTTAGTATTTAAAATAAAGCATTTACATCCAAAAATATGAAAATATCCCACATTTGGGATTTTACCATTCCAAAGCTCAAAAGGTATTTTCTTAATTTTTGATCTTAATAAAACACGATTAAGAACATAACAAGAAGTATTTATGGCTTTGGCCCAAAAATATTTAGGCAAATTATTTTCGCACAATATGGTCCTAGCCATTTCTTGTAGGGTTCTATTCTTTCTCTCAACCACCCCATTTTGTTGAGGGGTCATAGGGGAAGAAAATGTATGTTGAATACCTAAATCATCACAAAACTCGAAAAAAATTTCATTTTTAAACTCCCCTCCATTATCACTCCTAATTTTCAAAATAGAAACTCCTTTTTCATTTGAAATTATTTTTGCAATTTTTTTGAAAAACTCAAATATTTCATTTTTCTTTGCCAAAAAGAAAACTCATGTAAATCTCAAAAAATCATCAACCAAAACATAGCAATAAAGCTTTCCACCTAGACTAGCTACATCACATGGACCAAAGAGATCCATGTGTACAAGCTCTAGAATTCTAGATGTACTAACTTGATTAATATTATGGAATGAAGACTTTACTTGCTTACCTAGTTGACATGCATCACAAAGTTTATCTTTTTCAAACTTTATCTTAGGTAAGCCTTTTACTAAGTCTTTTCTAGATATCTCTTGAATTAGACTCATGCTAGCATGTCATAGCCTTCTATACCACAACCAAGAATCATTTTCCATGACTACTAAGCATCTAACATGAGGATTGGGCAAGACATTTAATTCTAGGGTATATACATTTTCTTGCCTATTTCCTATGAACATGATATCGTTTGAAGGTGTACTTCTAATAATGCATTTAGATGCTTCAAACATAATTATGTACCCATTATCACATAGTTGAGATGTGCTAATCAAATTATGTTTTAAACCATCAACTAATAAAACATTTTTGATACATGGGTAACGGAGTATACCTATGTCACGAATGCCAACAATCTTATCTTTGGCATTGTCTCCAAATGTGACATTTCCACCATCTTTACTTGATAGGGTTGTGAACAAGTTGATATCTCTCGTCATGTGCTTCGAGCAACCGCTATCCAAGATCCAAGTACTCCTACTTGGTTGAGGATGCTTCTCCACCTACAAAAGGAGAAGATACTTTCTTAGGTACCCAAATTTTCTTGGATCCTTGAGTGTTAGTCACTTTTGAAACTCATGTGAATCTTGCATGTGGGTTCCTCCTTAATGCCCAATCTTTGGCCATATGGCCAAAAATACCACAAGAAAAATAATTACCATGAAATTTTCTTTGTGTGTGTGTGTGAGTATGGGAGTGTGATGATTTCTTTTCATTGACAACTTTTGGCATGGCATTTTGAATAGTTGTCATTTTTTCATTGAGCATGCAAAGTTCTTTCTTTAATGTTAGCATGCTATCATTTAAATGCTCTACTGTATCACATAAGTACTTATTTTCTTTTTCTAATTTTTCATTATCTATTTCTAGGTCCTTGTAAGCCTTTTCTAGGGTGCACTTTTCTTCCTTAAGGTTTTCTACCTCTTTCCTAAGATCATTGCAGGAAAGTATTAATCTATCATTTTCAATTTCCAAGGACCTATTGTCCTTTTTGAGGTCCTTAAATTTTCTCCTAATTGCAATAAACTCATCATGCATTTGCTCAAATTCAATTTGTAATTCTTCTTGGGTAAATGAATTTTCACCAAAATTAAATCTTACCTCATCTTCCTTTGTCATTAAGCAAAGGTTGGATTTTTCACTCCTTGCCTCTTCTTCACTTGATGAGGCCTCGCTTTCGTCCCATGTAGCCATCATTGTCTTCTTCTTTTTGTACTTTTCTCTCTTGTGAGGGTTGGAGGTAGTGGCCATCTTTAGAAGCGGACAATCTTTCTTTAGGTGCCCCGACTTGTTGCAATTGTAGCGTGTGTAGCCACTTCTTCCTTTTCTCATGCCTCCCTTCATGAAGCTCATGAACCTCCTTACAAGCATCGTCATTTCTTCAAGGTCATCCGTCTCTTCCTCGGATGACGATGTCTCTTCGGCTCGATGGGATGCTTTCAAGGCAATGATCTTGCCTTTTGGAGCCTCTTCTTCTTGATATTGCTTCATGTGGGTCTCATGTGTCATGAGAGACCCAATGAGCTCGATGATCTTCAATTGGCTCAAGTCATTGGCTTCCATGATGGCCGTCACCTTGGATTCCCAAGATTTTGAAAGGGAACGAATGAGCTTCCTTACCTTCTTCTCTTCCTTTATCTCTCTGCCAAGGTTAGCTAAGCCATTCGTAATATTTTGAAACCTAGTATGCATGGCATCAATAAACTCATGTGAAAGCATTTTAAACATTTCATAGTCATGCATGAGTAAATTGATTTTGGATTCTTTTACTTGCGAAGTCCCTTCATGGGTGGTCTCTAGGACCTTCCATACTTGGTATGCGGACTTGCATGTAGAGATCCTATTGAATTCATTAATTGATAGACCGTAATATAGAGCATTGACGGCCTTGGCATTTGCATTAAATAGCCTAACTTCCTCTTGGTCCTATTTATCCATATTCTTATCGGGTTGTTTATACTCTACTAGCATCATCCTCCATACATCTATGCCTAAGGATTGAAGGAAGCCATTCATGCGAATCTTCCAATAGGTATAGTTATTCCCATCGAATAGTGGTGAAGTGTTAGTAGAGGACCCTTGAGCTAGTTGAATTTCACTAGATATGATGACTTGTAGGAAAGATGGTTAAATCTTAGCCTACAACCTAGCTCTGATACCAATTATTGGATGGACCTTGACACTAGAAGGGGGGTTGAATAGTGTCAATCCCTTTTTTCAACTTCTTTTAACTTAATTTTGTCTTAGCTTAATGGAATTGTTCTTTAATAAATGATATGATCAAAATTCAATCACAATAATGAAAGCAAGTAAAGAGCAATGCAGACAAATCAATTTATAGTGATTCGGCCAACCGCCTACTCCACTACCTTGGCTCCTTACCAAAGATTTCTAAAACTACTTTATAGAATGTATGTTTCTCTTTGAATACACTTGAGGACACCCTTCTCCCTCACTTGGAGAACAACTCAATCATATTCACCTAGGCAAAACACACTTCTACAAAGTTTACTCTAAGTGTTTCCTAGCACACCTAGCAAACTATCTTAACAAGAAAACAAGATTCAATAAATTACAAACTTGGGAAAGAGCTAATGAAGAAAGAATTTGACTCAAGCTTCTTTCCACCGCCTTCTCATCTTCAACTTGCAACTGGAAGAAGACTTCAGTGAATGCAGCAAGGTTGAAGAGAAGAGATCAGTGCCTGATGAAGTCGAAACTGAGAGCAGAGAGGTGCGCGCAAGTGTAGCTCGTATGAAGGCTTTAAGACTCACTTTTAATGCTCAAATAAGTTTTGCAAAAGTGTTTTATGAAGTTTGGTGAGGGGTATTTATAATCCCTTAGCCGAACGGCCGTTCAACAGATAAAAAATCGACCGTTGAAGCCGTTCGGTCGCAAAGCCGGTCGATTAGTCGGTCGACCGATGGATCGACTGCCAGGTCCGACCGCTGCAGCGGAGAGAGGTCGGTTGACCAACAAGTCGACCGCCAACATTTCTTCCAACATTCGATCGACCCGTCGGTCGACCAAATTGCTGCAGTGAATCACGCGATAGAGGCTATCTTTAGGTCGGTCGACCGCTACCTTTCTGCCAAATTTTTGCCTCTGTCGATCGACAGACGCAACCCAGCTATTTGCCCTTCGCTACATTCGGAGGACTGACTGGTCGATCGAATGACTTCAGCCAATTTCTTGCGATCTCCGATCGACCGAATGGGCTGCATCGCCATTTTATTGTCTTGGTCGATCGACCGACCGGTCGACCGATCCCAGGCTGAGGATGATTAATTCCTTGTATTTTTACATGCCAATTCTAATGGTTTGGTTACCAAGTTTCATCTTGGATAACCTTACATTTTAGGCTTGGGATAAACTATTCTAGGGACATATTACATTAAATCTTCTTGACTTAATCCGGAGTCTTTCTTCAATGATTTCTTTTTCCGTTCTTTGACGATCTTTTCCATCGTCTCGTTTGAACGGATTAGGCATGCGTATCGCAACCTCAACCTAAACTCAAAACTACACACTTGGATTAAATACATGTTTGTTATCATCAAAATAAAGATCGAGGCTTAAAAGATACCCTTAAGCCAACAGAATGATGGCTGGAGGTGGGGGGATGGTGGTGGAAGACGAAGGGCCAGTGAGTAGGCGGGTGGTAATCGTCGGGGGGTCCTACGAGGAATGTCTCCTTGAGAACTGATATCTCGAACCATAGCTGTAAAAATTTAATATAATTAGATTATATATAATAGATTGATAGATATATTTAATAATTGAATATATACTTCACATTTACAATTATTCATCATCGTCATTATCATCATCCGTGTAATACTCTTCTTCTTGTTCTTCTGTATCTGAATCTTGAAATTCTTCTTCATCTCCGTCATCTTCATTCTATCCTTTCTCAACTTCACTATCGTCGTCATCAACGTATTCTATTTCCAATTGAACTAACTCTGTGTTATCATCCTCGAGTATTGGACTAACTCGTTCCACTTCGGAAGGATCTTCTTCTTGATAGAAGTCATCTGCTAGCTCATTATCTTCAACTATCAGGTCAATTTTTTCTCTAGCTTTAGTCTTATAGACTACACACCAATCTGTCATATCTTTCTTTTGAGACGAATACTGCATATAATATACTTGTTCAGCTTGCCAATATAAATGACTCATTTGAAGCCAATTTTGATTTGTAATTGACCTCGACCAGCTGTTTATACTTTGGATGAACTCTCCTGCCCCTATCGCTTGTATCGAACCAATGACATTTAAAAAGGGCAATTGATTTACATCCGAAAAATTGTAATTCAATGACTTCTTCCAATAGTCCGTAAAAGTCAACATCACATTCAGCATATGTTGTCCCTTTGACGCAGACCCCGATATTTATAGTCTTTTTTGTAGATGAATATTCAAGTGTGTGAAATTTATATCCATTGACGAAATAACCATTATAACACTGAAATTTATATCCAATTAGGGACAATTCAAGGGTTGTACGTCGTATAAAAGATCATTAACTTCATTTACACAAACATACAACCCCCGAACGGATCTAAGGTTTTTGTAAAATTAAAACTTGACTCGTCGATCGTACGTGAAACGTATAAACTCGTCTTGATTTTTTTCCAAATTTATGAATGCCGGTGTGAGTCCATAGTGGACGATTCCGCGCGAGTCCAAAGTGGACGATTTCGACACGAGTCCATCCATTGTGGATGATTCTAGCACGAGTCCATCCATTATGGACGATTCCGGCGCGAGTCCACCATGGACGATTTAACTGCGAGTCCAAAGTGGACGATTTGGCCGCGAGTCCACAGTGAATGATTCCAGCGCGAGTCCTTAGTGGACGATTCCGCGCGACTAATTAATTAATATTAAACTAATAATTAACCTAATTAATATTTAATTTCTAATAAATTAACAATAAAAATTTTAAAAAAATTCCTAATCAAACTGTTATTAGGGACGCTAATCACAGTTTAATTATGGGTTAATTACCCTAATCAACTAATTGATTAGGGTAATTAACCCTAATCAAGCAGTAGCCGGTAGTGATGCCGTCGGCTACTGCTAGGTCGACACATTAGGGCCGATTACCATCGGCCCTAATGCAGCGCCGGTCGGATTGAGGTCGGCGCATAGTAGAATCGCTGGGTCGACGCCGACGCAGAGAGAGCGGCGCGTGTGGAGATATATTGAGCGGTATTGAATGAGAATGAAAATGAGAGGAGAGGGAGCACACCGGAAGGGAGGGGTTCACCGACGGCGATTGACAACGGCGGCAATAGGCATCGACTCGGCGGCACGGCAGCGATGAACGGCGGCGGCACGGCAGCGATGAACGGCGGCGGCAATCGGCGACAGCGACAACGACGAGCAGAGAAGAAAGAGGAAGAGTCGGGTGCGAATGCAAATAAAAAGAATTTTCACCGACGGTGCATTGACCGTCGGAAAACCGTGGATCTGTAACTTTATTATCATCGACGGCTCTGCGAGCCGTCGGTTAAGAGTGTTTTATATTCGTGCTGCGTTCGTGGCATTAAATAATAAATGACTGCCGCAGCTAGCCGTCACTAATGACTTACTCATATCACCGACGGCGTAGCGTAGCCATCGCTACTAACCTATTTTATTTCGCGCGCCCGGTTACTCTCATCACCAACGGCTCCAGGGCCCCCGCTAAGTCGTGGCTAATAACCCATTTTATTCCGCGCGTCGTGCGCGCCATGATCTATGAGCGACGGCTTTGGTCGGCCTTATGCGAACCATGACTGATGGCCCGCGATCGGTTACATCAGCCACGGCTGCCACGGCCGAAGCAAAGCCGTGAATGATTCTGATGGCCCTGGCGGCCGTCGCTGATCCCCATTACTGATGTGGTATATTTTAGTAATGTAATTACTTCACATGAGATTATACACCAGTGTCCTAACTCCTAACAACAGACAATATATATTCTGATCAACTTGTCCCTATCGTACACCTGGTCATGATCATGATGGCCTGCTACGGTGAGCTGCACCTATCAACATTGAGCTGTGATTGTGATAACACCTCCTCCCTATATTCTTGTGACATGGTCTGCTAATATTGCCCCTATAGAACAATCAATATTAATTAACTAATTATATATAGAAAGTTATGTAAATAAGTTATATATTAATTTAAAATGTAAACTATTACAACATTATCTTGCAATTTCCTATGGACGTATATCATCTTTCCATTGTTCTTTCGATGCATATGTACATTCAAACAATTTGATTAATTGGACTAGGGACAATCTGTTACGGACGTAGGAGCAGCTGACGTGGCTCAAAACGAATCCAAGGAAGTCGAGAAGGAACAAGCGCACGTAGCAGAATGATAGTCACATCAGGGACAGCGGACACGGTCGACACACAATCACAAGGTGCCACGTCGATACAATAATTATGAACGGTAAACATACGAGGGTATAAATATGAAGAGTTGCCGTTGTAACGAGATAACTAAATAGTAATTGAATCTTGTTTCCTCTTCTTGAATCCCCATTCTTTCCTTCTCTTTCTCGGTTCCCCACGACAACTTTGGCTCTCTGATCCTGAGTGCCATGGCCGAAGAGAGGACGCTGGGCTGCGGCTCTTTCGGCGAGTGAGTAACGTTGAGTTACCGGCTGTGCTAGATCGACGTTACTAACATTGGTGCTTTCATTCTCGTCTCTGATTACCAATGGAGACAAGGGCTCAAGCGCTCACGGAGGCCATTAAAGGCCTGCAGGAGACGACTCAGAAGCATGATCGCTTACTGGAGACATTCCAAACCAGTTTGGAGTCACAACACCAAAACATGGAGGCCCAGCAGAAGATATTACAGACAATGTCATCTCAGATTGGGTTGCTTAATTCTCAAATTGTCCAACTCTCAAAAAACACGGCGTAGCAAGTCGGGACCAGTGGGGGCAATGGCGATTTAAATGGTCGATGGAGGGCCATGTGGCGGGGTGAAACCAGAGAGGATGATGACTTTCCTTTTCGTCCTAAGCCGCCATTGGTCGAACTACCAATCTTCAACGGATCCGATGCGGAGGATTGGATAGCATCGGCAGAAGACTTCTTTGATTTATACTCCACCGAGGATCAACATAGAGTTACGATGACGTCTTTTCGAATGGAGGGGACGACGAATAAGTGGTTTCGTTGGATGCAGCGGCGGAAGCAATTAGCGGGGTGGCATCATCTAGTCGAAGCCATACGGCGGCGTTTTGAATCAACGGACCTCGAACACCCAGAAGGGCAGCTCACCAAGCTGGTTCAGACGGCCAAAGTAGAAGAGTATGAGGGAAGGTTTGAAGATCTCCCACTTAGAATCACGAATCTTTTTGAATCCTTTTTCGTCAATTGCTTTGTCTCCGGATTGAGGGACAACATCAAGACGGAGGTCTTGGCGGCACAACCAGGGACCATGCACGAAGCAGTCACTATGGCTAAGCGGGTGGAAGCTAAAACTTGCGCGACTCGGCAGTTTTCAGGTGCAAATTACGGATTGAAAAGGGAGATAAATCCGACAAGTAGTCAGAGGAATGGACATTTACCCTTACCTTCAATCGCTGCTAAGTCATCATCATCAGTGGGGAGTACAGCGAGAGCACCGGGAGCCGTAACACCTATCGATTTCAAAGGAAATTGGCGGAAAAATATCGTCGACCGAGGCGCAAAAGCGCCGCGAACAGGGCCTCTGTTACTATTGCGATGAGAAGTTTGTGTGGGGGCATAAATGCAAGATGCCGCATATGTTAATGATGGACGAAGGAGGTGAAGGCGAAGGGGATGAATTTGAGTGGCAAGTGGAAGCAGTGGAGGTAGAGCCACCGGAGCAAACACTCATATCTTTCAACACCATGGCGGGGTATTTTTCACCCATGATGCTGCGATTCAAAGGGGCGGTCAAAGGCCGTGAGGTGCAAGTACTGCTCGACGGAGGCAGTACACATAAATTTCATACATGTGAGGGTGGCTAAACACCTGGGTTTGGCAATTGAACTCGCTCTAGCATTTGGAGTAATGGTGGGTAGCGGCGAACACATCCGAAATGAAGGAGTTGTGAAGAATTTAACACTGAAGATACACGACTCCATGATAAGTGTCGACTTCTATGTCCTTTCGATCAAAGGGTCGGATGTGGTACTGGGAGTAGCGTGGATGGCGACTCTTGGTCTGGTAGCGATGGATTTCGCCAACCTATTGTTTGAATTCCAGTGGCAATGTAGCAAACATTTGTGGAGAGGCTAGAGTTCTTTACGAGCGGAACCAATCCAATACAACGCTCTGCAGAGGATGAGTAGTAGTCAGACCATGATGGAATGGTATCAGCTGGAACTCCAGCCACCAGATGGAGAAGAAGGCCAAGTCGAACATGATGCGCTCGCGTAATTACTGACTCGGTTCCCATAAGTGTTCGCTGCAGCTCCGGGCCTGCCACCCGAAAGATCGACGAGTCATAAAATTCATGTACCAGAGGGGCAGCCACCGGTCAATGTGAAGCCTTATCGTTATCCTCACTTCCAGAAGGAGGAGATCGAACGACAAGTGCGGCAGATGATGAAGGACAGGCTCATACAAAATAGTAGTTGTTCTTTTTCTTCTCCGGTTTTGCTGGTGAAGAAGAAGGATGGAACGTGGAGGTTCTGCGTGGACTACATGGCCTTGAACGATGTTACCACATAAGATTGGTATTCAATTCCGATGGCGGACGAGCTGTTCGACGAGCTGGGCAATGCATAGGTATTTTCGAAGCTTGATTTGCTGACGGGGTATCACTGGATTCGTGTTCATCTAGTAGATGTGTATAAAACAGCCTTCAGAACTCACGAAGGGCACTACGAATTTTCGGTAATGCCCTTCGGATTGACCAATGCTCCGACTACGTTTCAGTCAATGATGAATGACCTGTTCAAGCTTTATCTTCGTAAGTTCATCCTCGTTTTTTTTATGATATACTGGTATATAGTTGTTCGATGGATGAGCACCTGCAACATGTGCGAATCACCTTGGAAATTTTAAGAGATCACCAATTCGTAGCCAAGCGTTCCAAATGAACCTTCGGGACTTCAGCGATTGAGTACTTGGATCATTGGGTATCATCAGATGGCCTGAGGGTGGATTCTTCTAAAGTAGCAGCACTTCAAAGATGGCCGATTCCACGTAATGTCAAGGGAGTGCGAGGATTCCTGGGACTTGCAGACTACTATCGACATTTCATACGAGGGTTCTCGCAGCTAGCTGCACCCTTGACAGACCTGCTTCGAGTGGGGACTTCCGTTTGGAATGAAACAGCTCAACAAGCATTTGAGCAGCTGAAGTAGGCGCTCAGTAATGCACCAGTGTTGGCCCTTCCCGATTTCCAACAGCAATTCATGGTGGAAACAGATGTGTCAGACGTCGGCATTGGAGCAGTATTATAACAAAATAAGAGGCCTATTGCTTTCTTCAGCCAGAAGTTGGCGCCTCGGACGCAAGCTGCATCAGTCTATCAAAGGGGAATGATAGCGATTACACAAGCCATAAAGAAGTGGAGATAGTACCTCTTGGGACATCGATTTGTGGTGATGACGGACCACTACTCGTTGAAATAATTGAATACTCAGGTCATCCACACCCCCGGCCAGCAGAATTGGCTTGCGAAGCTAATAGGGTATGACTTTGAGATACAATACATAGCGGGATGCAGTAACAAAGCGGCCAATGCATTGTCCAAAGAGGCTGAATTCACTTTGATGGCTCCATCACAATCGGTATTTGGTATCTTGGAAGAAATAAGACGATTAAATCGGGAAGATGAGGAATTAGTAGCGCTCCATGAAGGGGCAAGGAGGGCGGACGACGAGTATCAGGTGCGGGACGACATCCTATTGTTTAAAGGTCAGATATTGATACCAAATGATAGAACGCTTAAATCCTTGCTACTGAGAGAATTCCATTGCTCGGTGATCGGAGGGCACGCGGAAATTAATCGGACTTATCATCGAATGGCAGCTAACTTCTTTTGGAAGGGAATGCGAGTTGATATCCGACGATTTGTGATGGATTACCAGACGTGTCAACGAATAAAAAGTGAGCAGCTATCACCGGCGGGTCTGCTCCAACCATTACCTATACAGAAGAAGTGTTCGAAGATATAGCTATGGATTTTATCACGGGACTGCCGACGTCCAATTGGAAGTCAACCATCCTCGTGGTCGTTGATCGAGTAACAAAGTACGGGCATTTCTTCGCCCTTCCAAAGAAGTTCACAATGGCGATGGTCGCAAGGACCTTTGTTAATGGCATCATCAAACTTCATGGGGTGTCGCGGTCCATTGTTAGCGACCGAGATAGCATTTTTTTGAGCAAAATGTGGAGGGAAATTGCTTGACTGTACGGTTTTGAGTTGAAGATGAGTTCGGCTTACCATCCACAGACGGATGGGCAAATTGAATCACTGAATAAATGCGTAGAAATGTACCTGCGGAGTTTTGTAGCCGACGAACCAAGCCGCTGGGAGAGGTATTTGGCGTGGGCATATACTGGTACAACACTTCTCTGCAAGTGTAGGCCGGGATGACACCATTTAAAGACTTGTTTGGTCGCGAGCCTCCTGAGTTAATCTGGTACGCGGGAGGCGCTTTCGAAAACACCAAAGTTGATCAGGAACTGGTGGCGCGAGACGAAATCTTACGACTGCTCAAGGAAAATTTGAGGAGAGTGCAGGAGCGGATGAAGCTTCAGGCAGATAGGAAGGGAAGGGAGCTCGAGTTCCGGGAGGGTGAATGGGTTTTCATCAGGCTGCAACCTTATCGACAGTTATCACTAAAGCTGCGATGACAACAAAAATTTGGCCCTCGATTCTTCGGACCATTTCGTATCCTCAAAAGAGTAGGGAAGGTTGCTTACAAATTGGAGTTGCCGGCGACGGCGAGGCTGCATCCCGTTTTCCATGTCTCCATTTTGAAGCGCTGCAGAGGTCGACCGAGTGTTCAGGTCACACCGCTGGAGCTATTAGGCAGCAATGATGCTCGAGAAGATGAAGTGTCGAACCTTGAGGACAAGGTTCTTGAAGGGCGAGGCACTGTTACGGACAAAGGAGCAGCTGACGTGGCTCGTAACGAATCCAAGGAAGTCGAGAAGGAACAAGCGCACGTAGCGAAACGCCAGTCACATCAGGGACAGCGGACACGATCGACACGCAATCGCAGGGTGCCACGTCGATACAACGATTACGAACGGTAAACATACGAGGGTATAAATATGAAGAGTTGCCACTGTAACGAGATAACTAAGTAGTAATTGAATCTTGTTTCCTCTTCTTGAATCCCCATTCTTTCCTTCTCTTTCTCGGTTCCCCACGACAACTTCGTCTCTCTGATATATTGTCGTGACTAGTTTTGAATGTATTTTCTAACATCGCAATCATCCCAATGAATCTCAAATTGGAGGTGATATTATTGGCTTAAACAAACAGAAGTCCACGTTATATAATTGCCCTCGACATTATATAATTGAATTAATTTTGTTTTTTTTCTTAACGAAAGTCCACGTCAGCAAATCGAAGTCAACGTGGTAAGTGAAGCTCGACCACATAAGATGCCACGATGAAAAATAACACGTGACAATAATGTACTAATATGGGAAATTTTGGCCCAAAATATATTTAAGGGGTAAATTTGCATATTTTTCAATACTTTATAAATAAATTTGAACCTTTTTTAATACTTTAGGGGTAAATTTGCACGTTTTTCAATACTAGCTAAATAAGACAACACTATCACGATTTACAAACGCAAGTATTACCACTCTGTTACTAATAATTAAATTTAATCAAGTTTTTATTTTAGTAATCAAGATATATTTTTTTGAATACTATTTTTGTTTAATCTTTAAAATCTATATTTCTTAAGAAATTCACTGAAGTATTTGTTTAAATTCCAATGTATAAGTCAAACTTGCAGAAATCGTGCAATGGACATAAAACACGTTGGTTGGGCACCATATAGATTTAATTCAAGAGAAAATAACCAAATTTATCCCTGAAGTATTGAAGATGGTGCAAATTTGCCCCTAAAATATTGAAAATGTGCAAATTTGCCCCTTAAATATATTTTGGGTCAAAATTACCCTTGACAGTACATAATTGTCACGTGTCATTTTCCACCGTAGCATCTTATGTGGCCGAGTTTCACTTGTCACGTTGACTTCCGTTTGCTAACGTGGACTCCCGTTAAGAAAAAGAGCAAAATTAATCCAATTATATAACGACGAGGGTAATTTTCGTCAAAAATATAGTTAAGTAGCAAATTTGCACATTTTTCAATACTTGAGGAGCAAATTTAGCCATTTCCCCTAGTTATAGGGGTGTGCATGGGCACCAGGTAGACCCGGAACTAGTTGGAATTCGATTGGGTAGTAGGGGTGAGCGGGTCCGGGTACCCTATAATTTTCATGATACTCGGACCCTACCCTATATAGGATCGGTTCCTATATTTTGGACCCGGACCCTACCCTGTTGGAACCTAGAACCGGACCCTACCCGGAACCACCGGTTCTGGTTCCGGTTTCGGGTACCCTATTGGATCACCTATTTAATTTTATTAGTGTAAATATAAAATAATGAATTAATGAATGAAAGGGTTTGTTAATGTTTACTATAATTTCAATTATTGTTTTGTGACAAAAATAATAATATATGTAGTGTAACCAATAAATTATATTGAGAAATTGCAAATAGGCTCATAATTAAATATATCTATTATCTAATATATCAGATTCGAGTTAAATAATTAAATATATATAACTTGGTACCAGTTCCGATTCCGGTTCCGGATCCCGACGTGTTGGACCCGGAACCGGAATCGATTCCTTGATTTGTTACCCAGACCCTGCCCGAATTTAATTTGGGTTTACCCGAAACCTACCCGATCGGGTCGGTTCCAACCGGTTCCGGGTCTATCCGGTACCCGTGCACACCCCTATTGGGTAGAATTCGGGTAGGATTTGGGATAAAATTTAAGGAATCGATTAAAATTATTTTCGATTCTTGATCTAACACATCGGGTACCTAAAATCACGCGGAATTGGAACTAGTACCCGAAACATGTACCTTGGACTATGTTCATCTACAGTTTTTAAGGTACAAGTTCCAACAGAGTACCCTGAAACCTGTAAATGAACAGGTTTCAATAGGGTATCCTCTTAAAATCTATACCCTGGAACCTGTCATTTACAAGTTCCAATAGGGTACCCCAAACCTATACTATACACCATAGGTTTCGGGTAGAGTCTGATTTCAAGTCTCAACAGGGTAGAGTTCGAGTTCAAAACCTGAAATCGATCCTATACAAAATAAAATTCGAGTATCATAAAAAATATAGGGTACTCAAATTCGTTCACCCCTAATAAGTTATAGGCATATATTATTTATAGCTGCTAGCTGATCTATAATCACTAAAATACTGCCTAATCATATAAAAAAAATCATTCCTTATCTCAATTTCATCTTTTAATCTCGCATAATTAAATCTAACAGCAAGCTATACATATAGAAAGGCCGTAATTATTTAAATGCAGTACCTATTCTCATTAAATTAAGCATATGATATAGAGTCCTTTTTAATTAGGATCCGATCTGTTTTCAGTATTAATTCAATGGAAAATTGATTAAAAAAACAAATATTATTGTATATATTAACATCGAACCGGATCAATTCAAGTCCAGTTAGTGGTCAAATCGAATCAATCACATGGTCCCAACTTAAAAAATCACTACATATCCCGGTTCAGAGTACCTACCATGCAATTAATCAATGCATGATTCGGGGCCTTCTTCACGTGACGAGTGCTGGAAATCTAATCGGTTCAATTGCTTCTCATTTACTGCACCCGGATGCTGACTCGATCCGCTAAGCATTGAATTCGCTGAACTGTCATTTTTGAAGGAGAAACTTTAGCTTGAGGAATTAATGGGAACTGAGATGACACAAATGAAAATGAACAGAGCAAAAGTAGCCAAAAAAAAAAGACATGGATGAATGCAGAATGGCCACCAATGAGAACAAATGGAAGAGATCGCAATCCCCCCAATCCCCAGGCTGTCATGGTCGAATGTTGCACTAATAAAACCAATTCATTCCAGCGAAGCCACTGCATGCCATGGTCCCAACCACATGCGCCCTAATAATTCCTCTCTCTCTCTCTCTCTCTCTCTCTCTCTCTCTCTCGATCTCTCATGTTCTTCCCGTGACAGATCAGTAACATGGCGCCTCCTCCTTTCGCGTTTGCGATCGCAGGCGCGGCCTTTTAATTAAAGCCCCTTTTGGCCGTGTGCTTTCCCGTCACTCGTGGCTTGTCTCCCACACCAATCACCGGTGGTCCCCGGAACACGGCCGGCCACATCGATCCATCCATCTTCTTTGCCCTCCCTTTTAATATCCTCTCATTGCAACATGATGCAGCTTGACCAATCTCTTGTGCTTCTTCTCTGTGATCTATTTCACAGCCTATCTTGATTAAGATCTTTTCTTTATCATTTCCTGCATGCTGTGTGCTTGTCAGCTGCATGCGTTGAGATTCCTGCATGGTGATCGATCTATATCTTTACTCTTTTGCAGTCACTCACTGCGTGGAATCCTTAAAGGAGTTATCTGTAGCTTAAATCTTCAACTCAGTTCCGGCCAGTTTGTAATGCATATGCCTTGGTAGAGATGGGATTAATTAAATAATTCCATACATTGTGATATTAATTGGAGGTTCTTTTTAGAATTTTAAGTGAGAATTAATTAAACTGGCTGTAGCAATTCAAAAAATGACATAGAGAATCAATTAATTAAAGAGCAAACAAGGAAGAAGAACAGGAATAATGTAGACAAGAGTTATTACAGCAAATAATACATAGAATTGCACCAACTGGAAGCACCAAAATCAAATGAAAACAATATCAAGCGTCTCCCCCTCCCTCCCTCCCTCTCTCTCTCTCTCTCTCTCTCTCTCTCTCTCTCTCTCTCTCTCTCTCTCTCTCTCTCTCTCTACAGAAGCAATGCTACTCCTCCAAGCAACGCTACCACTCCCATGCCGACTCCACGCACGCTGGGCGCGGAGTTCCCGCCGTCGGCCGGGGTCGTGGTGGTAGGCGCGGGCGCGGGCGTGGACGCTTTCGGGGCTCCGCTGGGGCTCTGGGACGGCGACTTGGAAAAAGGAGCCCCGGCCGGCGCCTCCGAGGTCGGGGCGGGAGCTGCAGGAGCGGGAGCAAGAGGGGAAGGCGGCGGCGACGCGGTGGGCGGGGTGGCGGTGGGCGGGGCGGACACCGGAGGCGGGGTGGCGACCGGGGGAGGAGTGGCGACCGGGGGAGGGGTGGCGACCGGGGGAGGAGTGGCGACCGGGGGCGGGGTGACGACCGGGGGAGGAGCGGCGGCGGGGGGAGGCGAGGAAGTGGGTGGGGGAGTGGCGGCGGGGGTCGGGGGCGTGGCGGTGGGGGAGGCGGCGGGGGATTGCGCGAAGCAGGAGGCGAGGAGGGCGAGGGAGATGGCGAGGACGAGAGCTCGTGCGGCGGAAGCCATTGCTGATCACCTCTCTCTCTCTCTCTTTCTCTGCCTTCTCTTTGTTCTCCTGCTCTTAGTGTGGTTTGATGAGCTGAAAGAGTGAGGGAGTTGGTGTAATATAGTGAGGAGAAGTGTGGAGAGAGAGAGAGAGAGAGAGAGAGAGAGGACAGCAAAGCTGTGAGGAGAGTAAGGACACAGTAATAGCTGTAAGGATTTTTGGTGATAGGTTGGGCAACATGGCTTGCTTCCTGAGGCATATTCCAGCTTTATATTTTTAAAGGTGTTTTTTTTTTGCTGCTGTCCATCACAGGGATATTAATTTACTAATTATTTGCATATTGATTCATTAGGTTGAAGAATAATTTATAATCCTCTCATTGCTGACAAAGCTGCCATCTCCATTTTTCGATTTTAAATCATAAAAGTGCTTCGTTGCAATGACAGCCAGTGCCTATTGTTCAACAAAAACTATTTTTTTTCTATGCAAGTTATCAAACTCTTATTTTCATGAATCACATTTTTGTACTAAAAATAAATTTTATAAAATATAAATTTCTATATACCTATTTAAAATTAATTTTATTTGACTTTAATTATCATATATATATTAGTTTTATTTTTATATAATTATTCTAGTAAAAAAAGTGAGTTGTAAAAGTATAGAGGTTCAAATATCCGTTAATAGACTATTACTTACATATTAACCTTTTTTTAGTTAACTCATGACAAGTCTAGAATTTGTCATGAGTCCTATGTTTGGAAGTCTACCAGACCTCTTGATCATCTATTTAGTTTAATAATTTTTATTTTATCTATTTAGTAAAAAAAGTATATAGGTTGGACAAAGGACGTGGACGTACGCGCAATTAAGGCAAAGTACTAGTAAAAGGATAAATATACAATTTGGTATAGCCATGAAAATACTATATATGGTAAGTTTGACAATAAAATAATGAAGAATAGATAGATTAAATAGAAAATTTTCATATTTTTACTTGATTCCTTAGGTAACATTAACCTAAAGTATCATCCTTCGTTAAAATAATCATTTTCCTTTGCTAAAACAATTAATTAATTGTCAAGAACGTAACATATTATCAATTTAAATAAAAATAAGAATATGATCATATGAATTATATATCACTTATAAAATTAATAATATTCTTGTAAGATTATCTCACACGGAAATTAATATCGCCTTAGATGCTAAAATTATCATTAATGGTCGAGAAAGGAATGGTATCGACAAGATCGATTGATGTTAACATGAACCAGTTGTAATTGATTTTTTTTCAAAGATAATAAATACATATAAACTTTCAAATTAATTAAGAAGGAAGATAAATGTCATTTTAATGAAATGGCATATTCAAATAAATAGACAGGCAAGCAGAAGGAGAAATAAGAGTCAATGTGAAGCCTATTTGTTAGCTTGTCATCTTCTGAAACAACCAGGCACAAAATAACAAGAAGCTGCTGTCACAGACATGAGTATTTTTAGGCCACAAGTTAAGCAAACCATTTCATGTTTGTGATGTATAAAAACATCCACTATTTCCAAATCCAACCACTATGGAAAATATTAATCTAACCTAACAAGCCTAATGACTCAACTTTTTGCTAGCTAGCTTGCTGTGAGCTGTGAATTAATGGCAATTGATGTGGGAGAGAAAATGTGGCATGCTTTAGAAAAGAGTGTGGCTGAATGATGATGATAATAAGGGAGATGGGGAATGGGGGGGCCTTTAATTGTAAGCAAAGCAAAGGCACACTCTTCCCCACCACATGACATGATGGGAACTCATCTCTCTACCAACTGGGCTTGGCTATCCCCCATGCATGTCTGCCAAAATTATTGATGCAAGTTCCAGTCATCATTATCAATGTTGTGTTTCTCCAAGGTTAAAATTAATATATGTTTTTCCCTTAAATCAAATATAATTTCTGAAAATTTTAAAATCAGAATTAAATTCAAAAAAACTCTTGCACTGATATTTAAACAATTTCAAGTAAATGACCATTTAATTATGAAAATATATGCATCTTAAAATTTTTAAAAAATCATTCACTAATTTAAAATTTGTTGTGATTTTTTAAGAATTTTAGAACATATTTTTATGGTCAAATAATTATTTTTGTGAAATCGTTGAAATGTATTCAAGGGTTAAAACTCTTGAAAGTGATCATTTGATCATAAAAATATATCATAAATTTTTTTTAAAATCATAAAAAAATTACTAATTTATAAAAATTATGATTTTTTTTTAAAAAAATAGAATGTATTTTCATGATCAGATGGTGAGAGTGAAATTAACACTACTAGAAAAATGGGCATCAGCAATGGCTGATGCCGTTGCTGAGCTGTTGCTGAAGAGCATCAGCAACGGCCGAGCAGTTGCAATAGCGCCGTGACAAAAAGTCGCGTTGCTGATGACTTAGCAACGGATCAGCAACGGTCGCTCGGGCCGTCGCTCAAAACATTATCAGCAACGTAACGGCCGCTCGGGCCGTCGCTAAAAATATTATCAGCGACGGTTTTGCCACAGACCCGCAGCCGTTGCTGATAACATTAATAGCAACGGCCACGAGTCCGTAGCAACGCCGTTAGTAAAACCCCGTCGCTAAGCCGTTGCTGTAGGTCATCAGCAACGACTTTCGATACACTTTTAGCAACGACTTTCCCACGGACGACCGTGGGAAAGCCGTTGCAGATGATGTTCACCTGCAAACAGAAAAATTTACAATTTCTAATTTCCATTGATACATTGATACATTATCTGATACATAACTCACACACCCATACCCTCATACACACATTCATTCACACATCACAAACACACCAAGATATACATCAAAACAATTATATTTATATTGATAATTATCCACGATAGTATAAAAACAATTCAAATGCAAAATTGAAGTATCAATATCCAAACAAAATAAGTTAAACAAGTTCAATATCTCAGTAACAAGTTCAATATCCAAACAAAAAATCTCACGATCACGATGGAGGTTGGTCTGGATCATATGGCGGGGTCTGGAGTGCTTGAGTGTACACCGGCGTGGACTGACTCGAGGACGATGGATTAGATGATGCCGAAGAGATGCCTGCTGCGGGATGACCTGACATGTTGCGTAGCATAGCATGCATCTCCTCCATCATCTGACTCTGACGCGCGACCGTCTCCTCTAGAGTCCTTATTCTGCTACTATGATCATAACTGGATCTAGAGGTGGACGGCCGCTCACCAGCGACCGGAGGGGTCGGTGCCCCAAGTGGCCCTAGCACGGCTCGCGCATGACCACTATCTGCGAAGCCATATACGCGGCCATGGTCCCAGCCACCTGCGGCCTCGACCCACGATGCTGCGTCAAAGTCCTCGGGGGTACCCCCGCGCTGCACCACCGTCTGGCTGTAGGTCTCCTACTCGAGTTTGATTTTTTGTTTAATATTTATCATAAAACTTAAATTATAAATATATATAATGAATAACTTAAACAAATATATAATTACCATAATGTATGCAGCGCGGTTGTGGATGTACTCCCCCGTCCCATGTGCTCGACGGTGAGTCCGCTCAAACACCGCCATCGGGGAGGGTCGCTGGACACTCCCGTCATCCGACACCGTCGTCTACATTTACAAAACAAATACATTAATTAGTACACATAATAATAAATAAAATATATAATTAAACGATATACTTACCATACGGTTTGCGTGCACTGCAAATGCAACAGAGCCGCCAGTGTGACGCGCTGCTCCCCCCGACATGCGATTTCTAACCGTATTCCGAGAAACCTCCTGCCATCGATCCGTCGACCATATCCCCACGAGCTGGTCCCATATATCCGGAGTAATCCAACCGGGGCCGTATCCCCGAGTCTCCGCGATGTTAGTGGTCCCAGCTCGGGCCATCGCTTGGGACCGAGCCTGCCCCAGCTGCCCGTTGTACCTTGCCCGGGAAATAGACTCCCAAGCAGCGTAAATGAAGGGCCTCTGGTTCTCGGCCTATGTATAGCGAGCCTGCAAAATAATAATATCAGTACCAATATTAATATATCATCATGCATGTAAAAAAAAAAATAATACGTGCCTCAAACTCGCGCCATAACATGTCGACGTGCTCGCTAGGCACGTGAGACCACGTAGGCCATGCCCCATGCATGTATCGTCGAATAGTAGAAGAAATGCTCATCGACACTTCTTCTTGCTCGAACCTGCACAATAAAAATAAATTTTAATATTATATTATGATATAATGAATTTGTAATGATTCATAATCCATGATATATTACCGCTCCCCAATCACGCTAATCAATCTACGTGACTCTGTGGCTGGTGGAGGCTGCCACCTGTTCGGCCCGCGTGGCCGCCTGCGTCTGGATGTACTAGCCTCGGCAGTATCATCCTCATGAGGATCAGCAACAGGAGGATCAGCAGCATGAGTAAGTGTTGGAGTCTCACCGATCGGAGACTCCGAAGCTCTCTCTTGCGTCGATAACCACGACCAGACATATCTGTCGAACATACATATAATCAGATTATTGTATAAATAGTAGAGATATATTTAATAAAATATATACTTTACAATTATTCCTCATCATCTGAATAATAGTCTCCGAATTCTTCTTCTTCTTCCTCTTCTTCCTCTTCTTCATCTTCTTCATCTCCAGCTTCCTCAATTTCATGATCGTCATCATCAGCATATTCAACTTCTAATTGAATTGACGTTGTGTCTGCATCCTCGAGTATTGGAATAATACGATCCACAGTAGGAAGATCATCTTCTTGATAGAAACCAGGAGGATCATTTTCTCCTACTATCGGATCAATTTTTCCTCTACCTTTTGTCTTACAGACTACACGCCAATCCGCTCTATCTTTATTTCGAGCCGGATACTTCGCGTAATATACTTGTTCGGCTTGTGATGCCAATATAAAAGGCTCATTTGCTGCCAATTTCGATTTGTAATTAACCTCAACAAGTTTGTATTTTGGATGAACTTTCATGCCCCTTTCTGTTGTATCGAACCAATGACATCTAAATAGGATCACTGATTTCAAGCCGAAGTAGTGCAACTCTATCACTTCTTCCACCAGTCCATAAAAATCCATATCACATTCAACATAGGTTGTCCCTTTCACGCAGACCCCAGCATTCATCGTCTTCTTTGCAAATGAATATTCAATCGTGTGAAATTTATACCCGTTAACAAAATATCCGCTATAGCACGACACAAGTCGCGACGGTCCACTAACAAACTCAAATATTCTTTCATCTATTTCAGCTCTGTGATCTTTGCTGTAAGTCTGAATCCAAGTAGGGAAATCATGATTCCGTAATCTCTCCAATTCTTGATCGTTGTGAATAGAGTATTTTTGCACCATCTCAATGTCAAATATTTCAATGAATTGTTCAATCTCTGGACAATTGAGTAATACATACAAGTGTGTCAAATGATACTCTTCATCGCTTAAGTGTCGAGATGGACGAGAACCAAAAGCACGACCAGAGAGACAAAATATATTTAAATGTCCATCTGAATGTCGAACACCTCCGTCGTCGTTACGTGGAAGACGATCAAATCTTGTCTGTACTGTCGATTCAAAGTAAAATGAGCAGAATGTTGAAATTTCTTGGATGATATACGATTCAGATATTGATCCTTCAACAGCTGCGGTGTTCTTTACTTTTTTCTTCAGACGATTCATGTATCTTTCAAATAAGTACATCCAACGATATTGAACGGGGCCACCAACTCGTGCCTCGTATGCCAAGTGTATCGGTAGATGCTCCATCGAGTCAAAAAATGCAGGAGGGAAAAATTGCTCCAGCTTGCATATGATTTCAACAATATTTTTTTCAAGTGTTGACATATCTTCGACTCGAAGGACATTTGCACAGATGCTTCTAAAAAACATACTTAATTCAGTCAACGGACCCCAAATATTATCAGGTAGAAGATCTCGAAATGCGATCGGAAGTAACCTCTGCATGAATACATGACAATCATGGCTCTTCATCCCTGATATTTTGCAATCATCGACGTTCACACATCGAGATAAGTTTGAAGCATATCCATCGGGTAATCTGAGTTCTTTTACCCATTGACAAACATCTTTGATCTGTTGTTTATTTAACACATATAGGGCCTTCGGTTTCAGATATCGTCCGTTGACCTCTTGTAACTCCAACTCTGGTCTTTTATAAAGTATTTTCAGATCATGTCGGGCCTTGACATTATCTTTAGTTTTTCCAGAAATATCCATCAAAGTATTGAAAATATTATCAAACACATTTTTTTCAATGTGCATGACATCTAAATTATGTCGAATCAATAATGAACTCCAATAGGGCAATTCCCAAAAGATACTTTTTTTCACCCAGTTGTGTGTTTGGCCAAAACCTGACACTCTTTCATTGCGACCAAATACTATATCTGGAAGTGCTGAAACACGTGCTAACATTTATTCACCAGACAACATCGGTGGTGGCCCATCTCTTTCGACTCTGCCCTTAGTAAATTTATTACGATTCCTTCGATACTGGTGATTAACCGGTAGGAATCGACGACGACAATCAAAGAATGAGATTTTTCGTCCGTTCTGAAGACTGATTGATTTAGAGTGTTCCATACAATACGGGCAAGAGAGTCGGCCGTGAGTGCGCCAACCCGACAACATGCCGTACGCGGGGAAATCATTGATTGTCCACAAGACCGCGGCCTTTAAATTGAAGTTTTGCTTCCGATGACAATCATAAGTGACAGCTCCCTCAGTCCACAATGTTTTCAATTCATCTATCAAGGGTCTGAGAAATATGTCAATTTCTTTTCGCGGACCCTTAGGACCCGGAATAATCATCGAAAGATAAATAAATTCATCTTTCATGCACATTGACGGTGGCAAATTATAAACTGTCAGCAGCACTGGCCAAACTGAATAAGGAGTTGCAGAATGTCCAAACGGATTAAAACCATCTGTGCACAATCCCAATCTGATATTTCTAGTATCCCTAGCAAATGAAGGATAACATGTATCCAAATGTTTCCATGCTTCACTGTCAGATGGATGAGTCATTACTGTATCATCACGACTTCTTGCATGCCAACTCATGTAGGGGGCTGTCTTTTCCGACATGAATAATCTTTGAAGCCTCGGTGTTAGTGGAAAATACCGAAGCACCTTAAACGGGATATTTTTCTGTCGGACCGATTTCTTCTCCTTGTAACGAGGGTGTTGACATACAGGGCATTTATCCAACTGCACATTTTCTTTATAATATAAAATGCAGTTATTTTGGCACGCGTGTATTTTTTCGTACCCAAGCCCCAATTTTCTCATTAGCTTTTTAGTCTTATAAAAAGTAGGCTCAAACTTGTTATCAGTAGGCAGCATTCCATTAATCAATCCAGCAATCCGATCATACGCAGCTCCGCTGATATTACAATCGGCCTTAATGTTTAAGAGCTGTGTCATTGCTGAAAACCTAGTGTATTTAGGACAATTCTCATACAAAGGTTCATCGGCAGCTTTCAACATCTCGTAAAATTCTGCAGCTTCTTTATTCGGTAATTCAATCTCTACCGCAGCCCCTACTTTTGTGATATTAACCGCTGTAGTATCTGGTGGGACTGATGTCTGAAGAACTGGCCGATCAACATTATCATTCAGGCGGAATTGACCCCCAAGACTATCAAGTATCATAGTTCTATAGGGATTACATTGACTGGATGAAGAAGCACCAGCAGAGGAAGATTCACCATATGTCTGAACGACAGGATTGCTCAACGTCCCAACTTCGCGTGACTCCCCGTGACAAGTCCATAGAAAATATCTTGGTGCAAATCCTTTGGTATATAGATGCAGAGTGACAGTCTCCCGATCCGAAAATCGTCCATTTGAACAAATGCGGCACGGACATCGGATTTGATCACCCATGCTAACGAAATTCCGATTCGAATAGGCGAAATTTAGGAAGTACGTTACGCCTAATCGAAACTCATTCGTTAAAGCTCCACGATCAAGACGTCGGTACATCCAACTTCGATCAGCCGACATGATTCTGTCAATCAATGACAATTTCTTTGGTTAATGTCTTTAGGTGAGATTGTCCTATTCCATTCGGGATTTATGTTATTCGTACTGCACTTACGTTTTTATTTTAACTGTTAACTAATTATTCTAAATTTCGGCAGCATCTCCCTACAGTTCTCCGAATACGCATATCATCTGGGCGCGTATCGGAGAACAAGAGAGATGTTGCCGAAATTTAGAATAATTAGTTAACAGTTAAAATAAAAACGTAAGTGCAGTACAAATAACTATATTCCCAAATTGTCCAATCAGGGACCATTCAAGAATTGTATGTCGTATAAAAGATCGATCATCTACTTCTTTTACACGAACATACAATCTCCGAACGGATCTAAGGTTTTGCTAAATCATATCCGACTCGTCGATGCGTACGTGAAACATATCAACTCGTCGGATGGATGATTATTTTCTAAATGTTTCGAGACAATTCGAGTCCATATTGGACGATTTCGGCGCGCGTCCGAAGTGGACGATTCCGGCGTGCGTCCGAAGCTAGTGGACGATTCCGGCGCGAGTCCGAATTGGACGATTCCGGCGCGCGTCCGAAGTGGACGATTCCAGCGCGAGTCCGAATTGGACGATTCCGGCGCGCGTCCGAAGTGGATAATTCCGAAATTAATCTAAACCCTAAAAATTATTCTAACAAATTAATTAATTAATCTAAATAATTAATTAACAATTAAAAAACTATTAAAAACAATAATAAAATAATATTAAACTACAAATTCCGGCGCCGGAGTCAGGTGGACTCCGGCGCCGGCGTACACTGGCCGGACACACTGTCCGGCCAATGTACAAGGTCCAGCGGCGGCCATCGATCGGAATTTCTACCGGAATGTGTCGGAGGGCAACGGGAAGAGACGGCAGTCGGAGGGCACATACCTGACAGCGTCGGCAGCAGCGGGAGGCGTCGTCGGCGTCGGCAGCGGCGGCGAGAGGAAGGAGAGGAGGCGGCGGCGGCAGCAGCGGGAGTAAGAAGGGGGGTGGGCGCGATCTGCGACCTATATAAACTTATCAGCAACGGCTCACTTATCCGTTAGCAAGCTGTTGCTGATAATTAAAATATCAGCAACGGCTCGCCTTTCACTACTAGAAACTTGGTCTTCAGCAACGGCTATCAGCAACGGCCGCTCAAGCCGTTGCTATTTGCAACGGCATTCTTACGGCCGCCCGAGCCATTGCAGATATGTGTATCTGCAACGGCGTTCTAACGGATAACCGAGCCGTTGCGGATTATTTTAATTATCAGCAACGGCTTTCTGACGGAAAGGCGAGCCGTTGCTGATTATTTAATCTTCGGCAACGGCTTGCTAACGGATAAGTGAGCCGTTGCTGATGATACCTTATCAGCAACGGCTTTCTAACGGGTGAGTGAGCCGTTGCTGATAAGTTTATATAGGGCACGCTCTCGCGCCCGACCCTTCTTCCTCCCGCTGCTGCCGCTGTTGCCGGTATGTTGATCGGCCGGCCTATACCGTTTCGGCCGGAGATGTTAAAATCCGACTGAAACCCTATTTCTAGGGTTTCGGCCGGCGGCGGTCGGCCTATGGCCGCTGCCGGACCTTCTACAGTGGCCGGACAGTGTGTCCGGCCACTGTACGCCGGCGCCGGAGGGTGGACTCCGGCGCCGGAATATATATATATATTTTATTGTTTTGAAACTGTTAATTAATTATTTTATAAATGTTAATTAATTGTTTGGATTAATTGTTTAGATTAATTGTTTAATTTATTAGATTAATTATTAGGGTTTAGATTAATTTCGGACGCGCGCCGGAATCGTCCACTTCCGACCCGCGCCGGAATCGTCCAATTCGGACTCGCGCCGGAATCGTCCAATTCGGACTCGCGCCGGAATCATCCACTTCGGACGCGCGCCGGAATCGTCCACTTCGGACGCGCGCCGGAATCGTACAATTCGGACTCGCGCCGGAATCGTCCACTTCGGACTCGCGCCGGAATCGTCCACTTCGGACGCGCGCCGAAATCGTCCAATATGGACTCGAACTGTCTCGAAACATTTAGACAATAATCATCCATCCGACGAGTTGATATGTTTCACGTACGCATCGACGAATCGGATATGATTTAGCAAAACCTTAGATCCGTTCGGGGATTGTATGTTCGTGTAAAAGAAGTAGATGATCTTTTATACGACGTACAATTCTTGAATTGTCCCTGATTGGACAATTTGGGAATATAGTTATTTGTACTGCACTTACGTTTTTATTTTAACTGTTAACTAATTATTCTAAAAAGTAAAGAACACCGCAGCTGTTGAAGGATCAATATCTGAATCGTATATCATCCAAGAAATTTCAACATTCTGCTCATTTTACTTTGAATCGACAGTACAGACAAGATTTGATCGTCTTCCACGTAACGACGACGGGGGTGTTCGACATTCAGATGGACGTTTAAATATATTTTGTCACTCTGGTCGTGCTTTTGGTTCTCGTCCATCTCGACACTTAAGCGATGAAGAGTATCATTTGGCACACTTGTATGTATTACTCAATTGTCCAGAGATTGAACAATTCATTGAAATATTTGACATTGAGATGGTGCAAAAATACTCTATTCACAATGATCAAGAATTGGAGACATTACGGAATCGTGATTTCCCTACTTGGATTCAGACTTACAGCAAAGATCACAGAGCTGAAATAGATGAAAGAATATTTGAGTTTGTTAGTGGACCGTCGCGACTTGTGTCGTGCTATATATAGCGGATATTTTGTTAACGGGTATAAATTTCAGATGGTTGAATATTCATTTGCAAAGAAGACGATGAATGCTGGGGTCTGCGTGAAAGGGACAACCTATGTTGAATGTGATATGGATTTTTATGGACTGGTGGAAGAAGTGATAGAGTTGCACTACTTCGGCTTGAAATCAGTGATCCTATTTAGATGTCATTGGTTCGATACAACAGAAAGGGGCATGAAAGTTCATCCAAAATACAAACTTGTTGAGGTTAATTACAAATCGAAATTGGCAGCAAATGAGCCTTTTATATTGGCATCACAAGCCGAACAAGTATATTACGCGAAGTATCCGGCTCGAAATAAAGATAGAGCGGATTGGCGTGTAGTCTGTAAGACAAAAGGTAGAGGAAAAATTGATCCGATAGTAGGAGAAAATGATCCTCCTGGTTTCTATCAATAAGATGATCTTCCTGCTGTGGATCGTATTATTCCAATACTCGAGGATGCAGACACAACATCAATTCAATTAGAAGTTGAATATGCTGATGATGACGATCATGAAATTGAGGAAGCTGGAGATGAAGAAGATGAAGAAGAGGAAGAAGAGGAAGAAGAAGAAGAATTCGAAGACTATTATTCAGATGATGAAGAATAATGGTAAAGTATATATTTTATTAAATATATCTCTACTATTTATACAATAATCTGATTATATGTCTGTTCGACAGATATGTCTGGTCGTGGTTATCGACGCAGGAGAGTTTCGGAGTCTCCGATCGGTGAGACTCCAGCACTTACTCATGCTGCTGATCCTCCTGTTGCTGATCCTCATGAGGATGATACTGCCGAGGCTAGTACATCCAGACGTAGGCGGCCACGCGGGCCGAACAGGTGGCAGCCTCCACCAGCCACAGAGTCACGTAGATTGATTAGCGTGATTGGGGAGCGGTACGTAATATATCATGAATTATGAATCATTACAAATTCATTATATCATAATATAATATTAAAATTTATTTTTGTTGTGCAGGTTCGAGCAAGAAGAAGTGCCGAGGAGCATTTCTTCTACTATTCGACGATACATGCACGGGGCATGGCCTACGTGGTCTCACGTGCCTAGCGAGCACGTCGACATGTTATGGCGCGAGTTTGAGGCACGTATTATTATTTTTTTTACATGCATGATGATATATTAATATTGGTACTGATATTATTATTTTGCAGGCTCGCTATACATGGGCCGAGGACCAGAGGCCCTTCATTTACGCTGTCTGGGAGGCTATTTCCCGGGCAAGGTACAACGGGCAGCTGGGGCAGGCTTGGTCCCAGGCGATGGCCCGAGCTGGGACCACTAACATCGCGGAGACTCGGGGATACGGCCCCGGTTGGATTACTCCGGATATATGGGACCAGCTCATGGGGATATGGTCGACGGATCGATGGCAGGAGGTTTCTCGGAATGCGGCTAGAAATCGCATGTCGGGGGGAGCAGCGCGTCACACCGGCGGCTCTGTTGCATTTGCAGTGCACGCAAACCGTATGGTAAGTATATCTTTTAATTATATATTTTATTTGTTATTATGTGTACTAATTAATGTATTTGTTTTGTAAATGTAGACGACGGTGTCGGATGACGGGACTGTCCAGCGACCCTCCCCGATGGCGGTGTTTGAGCGGACTCACCGTCGAGCACATGGGACTGGGGAGTACATCCACAACCGCGCTGCATACATTATGGTAATTATATATTTGTTTAAATTATTCATTATATATTTATAATTTAAGTTTTATGATAAATATTAAACAAAAAATCAAACTCGAGTAGGAGACCTACAGCCAGACGGTGGTGCAGCGTGGGGGTACCCCCGAGGACTTTGACGCAGCATCGTGGGTCGAGGCCGCAGGTGGCTGGGACCATGGCCGCGTATATGGCTTCGCAGATAGTGGTCATGCGCGAGCCGTACTAGGGCCACTTGGGGCACCGACCCCTCCGGTCGCTGGTGAGCGGCCGTCCACCTCCAGATCCAGTTATGATCATAGTAATAGGATAAGGACACTAGAGGAGACGGTCGCGCGTCAGACTGAGTTGATGGAGCGCCAGAGTCAGACGATGGCGAATATAGAAGCTATGCTACACAACTTGTCGGGTCATCCCGAAGCAGGCATCTCTTCGGCATCATCTAATCCATCATCCTCGAGTCAGTCCACGCCGGTGTACACTCGAGCACTCCAGACCCCGCCATATGATCCAGGCCATCCTCCATCGTCATCGTGAGATTTTGTTTATATTGACTTTGTTACTGAGATATTGAACTTGTTTAATTTATATTGACTATGTTACTGAGATGTTGATATATACTTCAATTTTGCATTTGAATTGTGTTTATACTATCGTGGATAATTATGAATATAAATATAATTGTTTTGATGTATATCTTGGTGTGTTTGTGATGTGTGAATGAATGTGTATGAGATGTTTGTGATGTGTAAATGAATGTGTGTATGAGGGTATGGGTGTGTGAGTTATGTATCAGATAAATGTATCAATGTATCAATGGAAATTTGAAATTTTCAAATTTTCTGGTTGCAGGCATAGGTCATCAGCAACGGCTTTCCCACGGGCGTCCGTGGGAAAGCCGTTGCTAAAAGTGTATCGAAAGCCGTTGCTGATGACCTACAGCAACGGCTTAGCGACGGAGTTTTACTAACGGTGTTGCTACGGATTCAACGGCCGTTGCTATTAATGGTATCAGCAACGGCTCCGGGTCTGTGGCAAAACCGTTGCTGATAATATTGTTAGCAACGGCCTAGCGGCCGTTGCTGATCCGTTGCTAAGTCATCAGCAACGCGACTTTCTGTCATGGCGCTATTGCAACGGCTCAGCAACGGCATGAGCCGTTGCTGATGACCATTTTTCTAGTAGTGTTTCCGTCAGAAAGCCGTTGCTGATAATTAAAATAATCCGCAACGGCTCGGGTTTCCGTTAGAACGCCGTTGCAGATACAAATATCTGCAACGGCTCGGGCGGCCGTAAGAATACCGTTGCAAATAGCAACGGCTTGAGCGGCCGTTGCTGAAGACCAAGTTTCTAGTAGTTAAACTCTCTAAACATTTTAACTATTTCACAAAAGTAATTTTTTTTACCATGAAAATGTATGATAAAATTTCTAAAAAAATCACAATAATTATAAATTAGTGATTTTTTAAAATAATTTTTTGAAAATTTTAAAATATATTTTCATGATCAAACTACAACTTTCAAGAGTTTCAACCGTTCCACATAAGTGATCATTTTGATCATAAAAATATATTCTAAAATTGTCAAAAAAAAATTATAAAATTATAAATTAGTGAATGATTTTTTTTTTGTGATTTTTTGAAAATATTAGAATACATTTTCATAATTAAATGTCACTTTACTTAAAATTATTTAAATATTTAAACAGGTTCAATATAAGAGTATTTTGAATATTTTTGAATTTGATTATGATTTTGATCGAGAATTTCAAAGTTTAATGTTCTGATTTAAAAAAATTGCTGAAATTAATCGCTTATAATTTTGGTGATACTTTTGTTTATTACATATGGTTGAATTATAATTGACACAAAATAAAAATATGTAAGGAGTATTAATTATAAAGACATGAATTGATATATATAGCCGACATTATCTTCTTCCTATGTACTATTTCTGCATGCTATTGGCTCCATTTGAAACTCGTACAGCTTACACATGGACTCATATTATATTATTATTATGGAAGATAAGAATTCAATTATGATCGAGAAAGCTAGCGTGGCCTGTGCAAGTTATGTTTTTTGTCGTCAGGATAATAGGATATATATATTATTATGTACCACAAATTAAATTATTTGCTATTGAGATCGCAAGCACAAGTAAACCAAGTTATGTATGTGTTGGGTTAATTAAACCGTGACCATGAGGATTAATTGAGATCAAATCTAGTTAGAAATTAGGGGAAATTATATTTTCATCACTGCCGTAATTTTTTAATGAAAAAAAAAAGTTAATTATTTTCTTCAAAACATAGCTATTATGCATCACCTGGACATCATTGCAATAATTTGCAAATAAGCGTGTTGTCTTGCTGTATATTTATATCGTCTTTTAAAAGTGGCCTTTTTTGAGGATCTAATAACCATTTGATTACCCTCTCAAAAGTAAAAGAATGGAAAATGCAAGTACCTTTAGCATTCCATGATGAAGCATTTCATGAAGGATTAGCTAATGAGTAATGATTCATGCATCCTTTGAATGGGTTGTGGTCTAATCATCACGAGGAAAAGATATATTTGGATGAATTTATTAAATTTTAATAATATTTTTCATTATCAATTTTTAGTAGTATTTACTCTTAACAAATTTAGATTCTGATACAAATAGAATCTACGTTATTATAATTTGAATAACTAGCCTATCAACTTTGTCAATTTAAATGATTGGCCTAAAATTAAAATTAATAATTGTACACCCATCAAATTTTATTAACCAACATAAAATTCATGATATTTTCAATGTAGGACTAAAGTAAGATACTACAAATTTCAAGAGAAATGAATTGGGAAGTTTCCTCTAAGATATATAGTGTTTATTTGATAAGAAAATATAATTCTTGGAGTTAATAACTCCTCTATAGTTTGATTTTGAATTTAAACTCTTAAGTATTATAAATCTATTGTTCATATAATGATATGAAATTAGAATTGTTATGGTTAATTTTAATATTAAAATATTAAATTAGTTATTTATTTCTCATAATACTTATATAATAGTAATTATTTTTTTATTTTTAAAAAAATGGATCATACAAACCAAAAATAAGAGTGATCCTTATTTTATAAAAAGTATGAGATTTTTGGTGTATAAATTTTAATCTTTTTGTTTTATTTACCACTCATACAAAACTCATAATTCACGATCTTCAAGTTTTTTAGGTTAGAATTTTATTACCTAGCATTGAAAAATATTAGAATAATGTGAAATATTTTTTTTTAGATTTTAAGTGCACTGAATAATATAAAATTAGCATATTGTAATATTTTGTACGTTGTCTAGAGATTTAGAGTTTAAATCCTAATATGATATCTAATATGAATGCCAATTTTTTTATTTTTGTTTAAAAATATATATGTGAAATGAATACAACCTAAATGGCTATATAGTGGCCTAATGGGCTTGTTTTAGGAACCCTAATGTGGTCCATAAAGAGGAAGGTTTTGATTCAAATCTTTGAGCTCTTGTGGACAAATATTATTCTTTCGATCAACTTGCTTAATTTTAATAAATTTACATTCTTAGATATTTTTATGTTGCTTCCATATATAACTTTCATGACATTTTTTAATTGAAGAAAAATGAGAAATTTTCAATGACAATGATTCTAAGTTGTATGATGATGCTCAAGCTAGCTCAATTATATTACACTACAACTAGTGGCATTTTGACATGTGTTCTAAATTTTTTTAGGTGAATAGTTGAACAACTTTTGAAATATTGGCGGTTCATCAGCTTCCATAAATTTCATTTTATTTTTAATTTAAATCATCTAATGTTATTTTCTTTCGTGAACAAGTTGAATAGTGTTCTTATAGAAGATATTGATGCCCACGTTGGCACATTTAACTAACTACTGATTGATACATACAATTCTTGATTAATTATAAAAAAAATCATAAAAATTATAAATGATCATGAAAATATATTTTAAAATTATCATAAAATCATAAATTTTTTAAATTAGTGAATAAATTTTTTTGGTGATTTAAACTATTGAAATGTTTCAACAGTTTCATTTTTTGATCATGAAAATGCATCCCAAAATTTTCAAAAAAATACAAAAATAATCATTCACCAATTTAAATATTTTGTTATTTTGGGGGAATTTCGTGATGTATTTACATGGTCAAAAAGTAAAACTATTGAAATATTTCAAGAGTTTTAGTGAAATTGTCTTAATATATCAACAGTTTCACTTTTTTATCATGAAAATATATTATAAAGTCTCCAAAAAAAAATCACAAAAAATTCTATTCACTAATTTAGAATTTTTATGATAATTTTATGATATATTTTCATGATCAAATGATCAATTTTAAGAGTTTTAAGTGAAACATTTCAAGAGTTCCCGTATAAGGGTATATTAGAAATTTTTTGAATTTGGTTATAGTTTCGAAAATTTTAAATATCATATTCGATTTTGAAGAATTTTGAAGATTCATATTCATATTTAGACAAATTCCTAAAAGAATAATACTCTCCTATGAGGAAATATTAATTAAGACGCTGCATTTTGGTATTAGTTCACCAACTAAATGGCTTGAGCTTTAAAGTTTGATTGGATCAAACTCATATATGGCTGCTTGGCTAGGGATGACCGTGGATTAGATACGATGAGGATATTGTATTATCTGCATTCATACCCAAAAAGATAATTTGGCTTGACGAGCGCAGATGAGGAAGTAGGAGCACGAAAATTAATAATCTCTTTCTTGTCCTTCTACTTAAGTGTTGGGCAAAGAGAATCACTTTCGCTATTGAGAGAGACACGACCACTATTTTGATTTTTTAGGCGGTTAAGAGGGACAAACAAATTAAATATGTTGGCTTAAGATTTTCAACATTGGTCTTAATCTCGGTTTTGATGATAACAAACATGGATCTAATGATTTAATTGAAAAATACTTACAAGTTCCATATCGATTAGCGCACGATGTCATCGATCGGAAATATCGAAAAAATCGGGAAATCGGAAGGACGTTGGTCGACGCGCTCGAATTCTTCAAGAAGTTAGAGTTTAGGTTTAGGGTGTCTAGTTTATATTGTAAATCCTCATGATGATGCATAAGAACCCTAAAACCAAACCTGAACACTAAAATATGAAAATCCAAAAACCGCTTTGAATTCACTAAGCCTAGGGAGCTCCTTGGAGGGCTATATGACCTAGATACTTTCTTGACATAAAAAATGACGGTAATTATTCCTTGGGTTAAAATTAGATAACGAGATATTTTTTTAGGAATTTTTGAAAACCCTTAGCCTACCCATTCTCGACTCGAAAGATTAGAAAAATTTTATTTTCCGAAATTTTCTACCAGACCTCAAAAATTAGATTTTGATTCTTAAGGATTTTGATTTTTTAGATATTTTTATTGAATCCAAATGAGGGTAATC
This sequence comes from Canna indica, assembly GCA_034359265.1. Classification (NCBI taxonomy): domain Eukaryota; kingdom Viridiplantae; phylum Streptophyta; class Magnoliopsida; order Zingiberales; family Cannaceae; genus Canna; species Canna indica. The sequence goes on along the minus strand of CP136894.1, from coordinate 10,974,555 downwards.
CTTGTATAATATTTAAGTTTTAAAATTATTAACTTAAAGTTAATAATGTTATATAAGTAGGCTTAGCGAAGATAACCAAAACGAGCAGAAAAACAAAGTAAAGAAAACTGCTCTGCCTAGGTTCGGTCGATCGGTCGTTCAACCGAATGGTATTAAAAAATGGCAGTAGCCATTTCGGTCGACCGATCAATCGACCGAACAACGCCAAAAATTGGTAGTGGCTACTTTGGTTGACCGAGCGGTCGATCGACCGAGGCCAAAATTGGGCAGTGCTTGCGTCGGTCGATCGACTGGATTGTAGATCGCTGAAGTCACAACTCATTCGATCGACCCGTCGGTTGACCGAACAGTGCGATTAGTTCATAGAGAGTCAGCGGTCGTTGGGCGGTCGATCGACGATTGACCGGCAAGTGATCGAACAATAAAAACGGCTAGTTTTCCGCCCCTTGAGCTGCCGATCGATTAAGGGGTTATAAATACTCCTCTCCATCCTTCATTAACTCGACTTATCAATTGATCCAAGCTTCCATTGAGCCATATTTGATCATCTATAAAGGATTTCTTGAGCCATCCCTTTGCAATCCCTAATTTCCATGATAAAACATTGATCTAGCATTTGAACCTTCAAAATTCATCTTCTCAAGGCATCAAGAGGACCAGAGAGTGTCTTTTGGAGCTAAGTACTTATAGTTTGATTTATTACTCTAATTGTTATTGTATTTTGTTGTTTATTTCTTCGTAATTGAACTTGTGTAAACCTAGGTTGCTAGGTTTGATTGAGTTGGTGGTTGCCTTGGTGATAAGGCTTAAACCCACCATTGTAAACGTAGTTTGCTAGGATTAGTTCTTGTTGTCTTTATGATTGAGGTGGGAGAGTGCTCTCGGTAGAAAAGCGGAGACTTCCGGGTTGGAATTGCCTTCAGTGTGAGAGCGGAGACTCTCCGGTGAAAATATCCTCGTTGTAAAGAAAATATGATAATATAGTAAAGCTAGTTTGAAAATTCTAAGTGGGGTGCTTAGGTACGTAATGGAGTAGGCATTGGGGCCGAATCACTATAAATAATTGTGTTAGCATTGTGTTCCTTGCATTTCTTATTGCTTATCATTTATATATCTTGCTTCCGCTTACTTCTCGGTTCGTGAATTGCCTAAGTAATCTAAGAAACGATTAAAATTGAATTTAGGCTAATTGTTTAATTAACACACTATTCACCCCCTCTAGTGTGCCATTTCATCCAACAAAATAGATATGCTACTTTCTATCAGTCCCAAGCGGATACCCCCTGCTTCCACAGTCCACTTATCGAGGAAGAGATGCAGGAGGCACTTGTTAACATCGGAAACACCCGTTCAGAGCCGGAAAGCTTTATTACTCAAATAATGAAAGTAATGGCGTCGTAGCCGACGAGCCAGGCGGGTGAAAATCGAGTACTAATCGCGTAAGGATGCTGAGGTCGGAAGTAATGGCGTGGTAGCCGATGAGCCAAGCTAGTGAAAATCGAGTCCTAGTCGTTGAGGGCATGGGAGTCTAAGATAGGCACTGAGGCCGACGAGCAAGACTGATGAAATCGAGTCCTGGTCGCTGAATGGAGTGCTTGGCTCTAGGGCTAGAAGCAACTGTTATGAGGGCGGAAATCCACACTCGGGGGGTTCAAGTCGAGCTTGTGCGTGAGGGCTTTAAGTACGTTTCAAATAGTAGAATATTTGCTAAAGCGGCGGGGCAGCCATAGAGTTCCTTGAACATACACAAAAAAAATACAAGGAATGCAATTTTATTGAGTAATGAAGAAGTTGTGTGTACATGAGGAGTGCTCGATTTTGAGCTTTATTAATGTTGGTTATGGTGATTTGATCACTACTTGAGTTCTTTCAAGGATTGAGTCGAGGTTGCTTTCGCATGTCTTGTCCCGAGCCTAGCTTAGAGGCTTCGGCCGACTATTTGTCTTTGATTGTGGAAAGTGTTTGTGGGCCATTATGTTTTTTCTTTGATTAGGTTATCTTTGGCTTGAGGCATTCATTGTAGCACAATCGGGCTTCTTTTTGGTCGGCATGTAACACACCTACTTCCATTTCTGAGACAGGGAACTTTAACGTCAAGTAGGCGGTAGATATGACAGTTCCCAGATTGTTCAAGGATGGTCGTCCTAAAATCACATGATATGGGCTGGGGATGTTAATGACAAAATACTGTACATCAATTATTTTCGCCTTTGGCTGAGAGTTAAATGTCGTCCTTAGCAAGATAGAATCGAAAAGGATGTCGGCCGAGTTGCCTTAGTCGATCAGAACTTTTTTTATGATGAAGTTTCCTGCAATCATAGAGATTATGATCGGGTCGTGTAGGTTTTGATCAGTTTTGCGAAAATCAAATTCATAGAACAATATTACCCGGGTATTGGGAATAGGTCAGCGAGGATGAGTGGCAGTAACGACCGCCATGATTTTCTGAGGGGACCTCTTTCTAGCCGAGCTCGACATTCCGTCTCCTGCAAATCCATTGATGATGTAGTTAATGACCCCTCGGGGCTCGTTAGCTCGGCTGCTCTCCCTATGAGAGTTCGGAGGTGTTCGACTTCATCGTCGAGGGTCGCGGCTTCTGCTCCGACCTCTCTCTTTCTAGCGATGTACATATTTGTCTAAGTGTCATGCACGAACTAAATCTTCAAGTTGATCTCCGAGCACTACATAGTCCTCGGTAGTGTGTCCATAAGTATCATGAAATGCACACTTCTTACTCATATTGGCGTTGGGCAGCAACTTTTGTTTTCCCGCGTTGGTGGGGGTACTTGATAAGCTTTAGATGGTAGATGTCGCAGAGGATGGTTTCCTTCTTAGTGTTGAGAGGAGTGTGTCTTTTGAATCAGGCATTCGGGCGAGGTGGTGACCTCGGCCCTCTGTCATTGCCCCGCTCGTGTCAGTTACAGTCTTCACTTTTTCTGTCTCCCCTTTTGGACTTTTTATCCTCGACAACGACCTTGAGATTCTTCGAGTCGATCTTTTTTGCTTCTCAGAGTTCTTCCATTTTTATAAAGCTAGCGGCTTTCTCCTGAAATTCAGCCATGTCTTTTGGTCAAAGTGATCTGATCAGCAAAGATTCCTGGCTTTAGCCCGAGCTTGATGGAGTAGAATTCAATTTGTGAGTCGAGATTGAGAATTTCAGTCGATATGGTCTAAAACCTATTCAGATATTCTCTTAGGGGCTCATGTTGCCCCTGCATGACAGGGAGGGGTCTTCGTCTTGTGATAGACCCACAATGTAGTGAACTGATTGAGGAAAACAAGGGAGGGGTCTTCAAATGAATGAATAGACCCCCGCAAGAGGGAAGCAAACCACAATAAAAGCGGGTTTTCCCATGAAAGTTGGAAAGACTCTGTAGAGTGCGAGGTCGGTTGCTTCGTTATAAAGCATTGTGGTCCTGAATGTTGTTAGGTGTAGTGCGGGGTCACCCGTTTCGTCGTAGGGTGTCATGGTAGTAGGTAACTTACTTCTTGACGGGAGACGGGTCGCCATGATATATCCGGCAAAGGGTCCTACGTCGACGGGAAGGGCAGCCCGACTTTTCGGGCTTTGGGACTTTCGTCTATTTCAGTGTCACCAGGTTGCGATCGATCATCATCGTCAGGTCGTTGGCTCCGGGTTCCAACCATTGTGTGGGGAGGTAAGCTTCACTCGGCCCCACAATGGGGGCCAAATATTCTTGCCTGAGGATCAGAGTAATGTGGTCCAATTCGATATCTCTCATGGTTAGGTTCAACACCAGTGGGAGGAGGGGGCCCTGAAAAAGATACTTCGACTCTCAAGTTAGAGGGACTATAAGGTGGAGGTGATGACGTCGCCCGATAATCTCGCGGGGTTGTTGCTCAAAATGGGTCGAGGCTGATCCCGGAGATGACAGACTCGTAATAGTGTATCACTCGTGATAAGGGATGACATTGATGTCCTTGTTTGGCCGAATGACAGTCGTTTGATCTGGCTCGAGTCAAGTCTAGGAGTATAGCCGAGCGAGACCCTAGGCGAAATTGCTTGGTTCGGCTTGAAGTTATGGGGCGTTGTTGATCAGAGTCTGATTTGACCGAGCCCAATAATTTTCACTACAAGAAAACATAGCATCACCAACGGAGTTGTTACCAACGGATTCGATTTGTTGGTATTACCAACAAAATTACCAACGGATAAAAAAATCGGTTGGTAAATTAATCTATAATTTTTTCCTTCAGCCGACCAAATATTTTCCCTTATCGATCAAAATAATATTTCGCGCCCTATTTTTTTCAATCAACCCGCGCGACAAAATCCCTAATGCCTTCTCTCTACACCCGACAAAATCCGTGCAGCCGACAAACTCCCCGCGCGATCCCTCTCTCCCCGTGCCTCCCTTTCTCTCCTCAATCTCCTCTCGCGACGACACCTCCCCTTTTCGTCTCCCGCCCCCGGTGACACCCCTTGCAACACCGGCGACACCTTTCTCGTCTCCCTTTCTCCCACAACGATCACTTCTCATCTCCCGCCCCCAGTGACACCTCCCCTTGAAACGCTGCTCTCCCTCCCTCGGCAACCACTTCTCATCTCCCGCCCCCGGCGACACCTCCCCTTGCAACGCTGCTCTCCCTCCCTCGACGACCACTTATCATCTCCCGTCCCTGGCGACACCTCCCCTTGCAACAAATCCGACGTTGTGATCGGCTAATCTCACCTTATCTTCCAATGCTGGTTTGACCTTCTTGTGTGTGGAAAGGTAAGCGAGCAAATGTTTAATTTCTCTCAATCATGGTTAATTTCTCCAACTAGGTTGGTCAAAAAGGGAAATGTTTGCGTAATAAAACAAATGCACATCTAAGATAAGAAAGCACATCAAGTTACCTGGGGTAAGGAGATGGTTTTCTTTTCTCCATCAGGTAGTGTTAGTTTTGTTACATTGCAACTTCCCATTTTCTATTTCTGCCTTCCCATTTTAGTTGTTCTGATCAACCTTTTTAAGTGATTTATACTTTGCTATTTATTTTATTTATATCTAAAGTTTGAGCACTTTGAAATAAGAGTACATAACTTTGTTTGGGTAATCAGCATGAGAAATAAGACTTAGGTTCTTCGGATACTATTGTTCTCCATTAGTACTCTGGTATGTACAGATCCCTGAATCATGCATGATTATAATTTTTTATACACATTTCTGTCTTCTAGATTTGATGATACCAATCCTGAGGCTGAAAAACGATAATACATTGAGCATATCCAAGAAATCGTCCAATGGATGGGTTGGCAGCCTTTCAAGGTCGGTATTTGGTTTGTATTTTTGTCCTATTAAACATAATCTTACATGTGTTTTCTTATATAAGGTTACCCACACCAGTGACTACCTTCAAAAATTATATGATTTAGCAATGAAGCTGATAAGAAAAGGTCTAGCTTATGTTGATCATCAGGTTTGCTGTATACTTTTTTACAGATTTTCTATGAAGCACTCAATTATAATTAGTATATCTGCATAGTATATTAATAATGTGACCAAGTCTTTCCTGTTTTTCACTTTTCTTCATAGACCCCTAAAGAAGTCGAGTATAGGGAGAAGCAAATGAATAACCCATGGAGGGATAGGCCGATTGCAGAGTCATTAAAGTTGTTTGAAGACATGAGAAGGGGCTTGATTGATGAGGGCAAGGCAACACTCAGACTGAAACAAGATATGCAGAGTGATAATAAGAATATGTATGATTTGATAGCATACCACATTAAGGTGGGATGCTTTGCTGAAACACTCGTTCACATTTTTGGATTCTGAGTAACTAATCTATATGCTGGGTGTACTCTGCAGTTTACTCCCCATCCTTATGCTAGTGATAAATGGTGTATATATCCTAGTTATGACTTCTCTCATTGTATTGTGGATTCTCTGTAAAATGTTACTCATTCAGTAAGTGCTGCTTCTAAATTCTTTGAATTGTCTGCAACAAGTTTTATGGTATTTTCAACTATTCGATGGTAATGGCATAGTATTCTCTTATTCGCTTGTTGGCTAAACGTCCCATCTATTTTTATACGACTAGAAATTGTATGCAGTGGAGTCTATTACTGCATTGCTAACCAAGAAAATTTTCGTGTTGCTTTAGTTTTTATTTTTAATGCTTTGTTCTCATAACAATCATGATATAAAATAGTGAGTAGAATCTTCAAGATAGAATGGACTAGGTGTTAAAATGTTCATCTAGCTATTTAATCATGTCAATTAAAGGTTTAGTTTGTGATCCATAATTTATTCTTTATTTGAGCTTGTAGTGACATAAACTGGTTATACATGTCATTTACTTTCTTTGCTATTAACTTTTTTTGTTTTTCTTTGTAGCTATGCACACTAGAGTTTGAGATCCGCCGTCCTTCATACTATTGGTTGTTACTTGCTCTAGACCTTTATCAGCCTTATGTCTAGGAATATTCACGATTGAACATTTCGAATACAATCATGTCTAAGGGTAAGGTCTGTTGTTTTGTAGTCCAGGATAATTGAGGTGTATTTACCTATTTCATGATCAACTTGTAACTTTTCTGCTATGTTTTCTTCTATTACAGCTAAACCGCTTAGTGACAGAAAAATGGGTAGATGGATGGGATGATCCCCGTCTAATGCCTCTAGCTGGGTTACAACGTTGTGGAGTGTCTTCAACTGCTTCTTTATCAGAGGAATTGGAATTACAAGAAGGTATTGTGGTTAATTCTTTCATCAGAGGAATTGGAATTACAAGAAGGTATCAAGTTGCTTCTTTACAATCTAAGATTGAAATGCGTTTGAAAGTAAAGTTGAAAATGATTCTGATGTAGATTATAGAATGACATCTACACAGTTATCTTTTTGTTGCATAGGCAGAGAAGCCCAGCAGCATTGATGTAGTTAAACCCTTTGAAATAACAAAATCTCATCATTGATCCTATGGTAGTGTGGTAGGAAAGAAACTTAATATATTTCCACTGGAATACCAATTCCAAGATAAAACCTTTCTTCTCATTCATCAAAATATTGATACCACAAGAGATGATCTCAAAGTCCTTACATGTTATGAATCAACCATCTAAGGACTTGAGTATCTAATTCTATATTTCTGTTTGTTGGATTTTCAATTCAATGATTTTCAATTCATATTTTATCTAGTGGATCCAATGTTGGCTACTCTTCTGTCTTCTTCCTTTCATGATAGTTTCCAATGGAGGAAACTAAGTTTGTCATGCAAGCGTAAGTGTTGCTATAAATGCCATTCTAAACGTGTTTATTCTCCCCAAAAACATATATTATATCAACTTTGTCATACCTGTACCAGCAGCACTGATGGTAACTCCTTACTTTTTGGTTTTTTTAATGTATGATATAGATAACATACAGGGAAATAGAGGGAACATTCTTGATCGAGACAAATTTATGGAGGATTAAGAAGGTATGTGGAGCAGTCTTCAAATACTTTTTCGAAGAATTATGATCTTTGATAAACTAATAACATGTTAGGCTTCCAATAATATTATTATTGCTATATGAAGTTATGGACCATCTCATTGTTAGTAGTTATAAGCAAGAAAAATTCGATTTCGGTAACGGTTTCGGTACCGGTGCATTTTTTTTTGTTAATTTGGTTTTTGACACCCTGAGATAGAAGCTAACACTGTCATTTTCTAAGTTCTTACTCAATGCAAACTTATGCTTGCAATGTACTGATGATGGGAGCTAGAGAAAAGCAAACATTGTTATTAATGACTATAATGATGGGAGCTAGAGAAAAGCAATGTATATTAACTATCTCTTTCCAATGCTTCAATAACTGACTTCTTCAGTTGATGAAGGTAAAGCCTTTAACTGTTAGATCCTCAAATAAAAAGAAAAAGGTGTCCCAAGATTATCAACACCTTTTTGTAGAATGTCTAGATCTTTGTTTGAGCATTAAAATTGAATTGCATTTGGCTTGGAACTTGGAACCAAGACATGAAGATTCTCTATAGCCAACACATCTATCAAAAAAATATTTTTTCAACTAATACAGTGTACTAGTTTATGGCAATGAGTTTTATCCCTCTTTAGCTGATAATGCAAAATGATATTTCACAAACAAAGAATTACTAGTTTGTAAATCCTGGGAATAAAATAGTCTACTGGAAGTAGCATATCTGATAAGCATTATATAATCTACTGGTAAACTTTCCCTGATCAAATCAAGGTATTGTCCTCCACTAGGAATAGTTATGGACATAACAAAGATAGACTATTTATTACTTTCTTGAAGGAATGAGAAGAGTATGCTGGCCTTTGTATTGTGAGAATCTCCAACTTTAGGGAAAGATATACTTCCTAGACTATGCTATTTAGGATCCTACGAACACATATTGCACTGGTTTATTTTTTCAGCTTTTGTGTTAGTCAAGACCTCCAACTTAGAGTCTTAGAGGGATAAATATGTTAATCACACTATTCTCTGTGCTATTTAGGTTGATTGAATTACCCTAGAAACTCATTTAGCCGAAACTTCAAATTCTTGCAGCAAAACTCTTGAACGCTTTGCTCATGCTTTTGTAGAAAAATAAATAATGTTACTTAACCAAATATGTTAGTCTTCTTTTTGACTTGATTGTTCACCCTGTTCTGTATCATGCTTAAGATAGTCAACAAAAATATATACCATTACCACACATCTATTTTCTTCTATAAATGCACATACACAATCATGATCTGTATGTTACTGTGAGATTCTTTCTTGTTTCTATCTAAGTACATGGAATCTCTTTTTAGTCAGCTAAGGTAATCATACTTCTTAGTAACAGGTGCAGAGCTTGTGGAAAAACAAGAACAATAATTTGACTGACCTGTGTAAGGAGGCCAAAAGACTCAAAGATATGTTTGAATCATTCAATATAAGCCACGTTAAAAGAGTATGTAGAACTTCTCTTTCATATTGATGTTAAATTTGGTGCATAATATTTTTACACTTATTGGCGCTGTATATTCCCCTCAAAAAAACAAAATACTAAAGTTGTATGCTCTAAACCAATAGATCCAAACATTGGTCAAGTCTTCAAGAAAATAATTACCAGGCATGAAAAACATATTTTCTTCACTTTTTCCTACAAGAGAAAATTTTACTAAAGCACTAGGAATACAAAAAATATATATGCAATACACAGTGGAGCATGAAACTCCCAAGAGCACATAAATCTAGGAGACATACCACAAACCATGTGCAAACCCATCACTTATTGCACAGTTCATGTTGAGAATAGTAAAATAGAAAATAATATTGTTGAGATAAATGTGCATAGAAATATGGAGATAAATGTGCATCATTCAAACTTTCTAGCTCCCCATATAAATTAGGTGATATTTGTCTTCCAATAAATAAGATTATAATAGATCCACTGTCTTAGACCGGAATAACTACAATACTCAGTATCCAGGATAATTATCTAGAGTAATTGATGAAAGCATTGTTCAAGGATTAATAACTAGTTGAGTAAAGTAAAAAATAGCAATTTAAGGTATTTTTTAATCATATTCTACCTTTAGATTAAAAGAATAATTTTGCACAACAATTGAACTAAACATACCTTGATGAAACTCTTGATAATCCTGCACTTTGAGTATTTCTGGAGAGAGCTTGTTCAATTTTACGTGTAAGCTCATCTGAGGACTCCTTATTCTGACTAATAAGTTCAAATGGATGCAACCACCATACTTTTCATCAGCTAAGGCCAATGCTTCTCTATTCAGTGATACTACCTTTTTTGCATCCTCCTCAATTATAGCTATTGCTGCTAGACCATTTAACGAGCTAATAATTTTTCGCAGAGCTTCCTCTCCTTCAATTTTAGATTTTTCAATAAGAACCTACAAGGATAATATTAGATTAAGAGCCACTTTACAATTAAAACGTGATTAATGGATATAATGATATTAATTTAGCATCCTACTGTCATCTAAGATCTCTTCCATGGTCAAAGGATTTTGTTGTAATGAGCATAGACCAGAACTCCCAACTTGAGGATGGCAACAAGCTTGACGAAGCTTTAGGAGTGGGCCAATAAGTTTTGCAACATCACTATGGGAGAAAGCCATGGCATGAAGCATCTAGGTCTGCAAAGGAATAGAAATTGCAGCATGCTGTGAAATCAAAGCAGAGCCTTGATGAAACATATGTAAAAAGAAACAGTGTTAGGCGGTAAAGTTTGACTTCATTCTCCCTCTCATAGTAATTTTGGCTCTAAGCATATTCCTTGTAATTGCTTGATCAAGTATTTTTATTCTTTGTTGATAATCTTCTCTCATCTCTTTGTTGTTGCTGTATGCACATGTTTTAAGCTATCTCAACATCATTGAAACTGTGACTCGTGATGACTACTTTTTTGATTTGACAGATACATGGGCACAATAACAGGGATAGACAATATTGACCCTGTTAATTGGCCAAATTCCCATTGGCGCTCTGTGAAGGTAAATTATTCTCCAATTTCCTATTTTAAGTGAAATCCTTTCTAAGTGAAATGTTTTTTTTTTCATATTTATGTCTATTGTATGAGCTCTGCAAAACTGATTGCTTGAAGATGTAAAGATTTGCTGCTATCAGGACTATCTAAGCTCAATTTTCTTGATGCAGGTTGGCTGGGATGAGTCAACAGCTGGACAGAGACAACCAAGGGTCTCACTCTGGGAAATTGAACCTCTAACAACCTTTCCAATGTATCCATCCCCTTTTCCTTTTAGGCTTAAGCGTCCATGGCCTAGTGGATTGCCTTCCCTCCACGGTATGCTTTCTTTTTTTATTACGCATGTAGAAAAATAACTATTAATAATTGACAAGCCTTCACCAAATTTTCAGTTGTAATGTTGTTTGTAGATTAATTTCTTCTAGTGTTGCACTGACATGCTCCGTCTAAAATTGTTTCCAATAAACTAGCTGGAAAAGATGATAATATCAGTCTGAATTCGCCTTTGATGTGGCTCCGAAATGGTGGAAATCCTGGATTTCAGTCACCGAGATTTCAAGGTATGGGCATTACACCTTGGATGCAGATGCAGCCAAGGTTTGACACTCCAATACTTGGTTCTCAACCTGATATGTACCAGGCAATGGCTGCAGCAGGACTTCAGCAAACAAGGACCGTGGATGCTACGAAGCACATATCACCTCAAATGCTGCAATTCCAGCAAACTCCAAACATAACTAGCAGAACATCTTCTATTCTAGCAAGTGAGGTTGTACAGAATAGTCAACCTCAATCTCCACAAACTTTTCATCCGAGTATACAGATAAATCGGATTCAAGGCCAGTCTCAGTCTGAATTTCTTCAGCATCAACTATCATTTAGTGAGCAACAGCAACAACAAAAAATATTGCAGATGCAAGTACCTCCACTTCCACCTCCATTTGGGTTATGATTTTCATGTTGGTTGTTAATTTTGTTGATAATGAATTTGTATTTGGTTATGATTTTGCACTACACAATTTGGTTGATGTTAGGGAAGATTTGACTTTTAGTAAAGTTTGTATTTGTTTGATAATATACTCAATTGTAGATGTTTGGTACTAAGTTGTTTTGGTTATGAAAACAACACTATTATTTGATTATGAAAATATGAGTTTTTTTCTTAATTTGTTGTGTATATATATATTTGTGATTGGGTAATAAGAAATTTGATGTGTGATTTGCCTTCTAGGTTGTATACATAAATAATAAAAATTCATATAGATATGAATATTTTAATTATAAAATGTATTGCCAACGAATGTCAATTGGTAATACCAACGGATGTCTCTGTTGGTATTCCCAACGGAGATGATATCCATTGGTGTTACCAACGGAGTATAATCTGTTGGTATCACCAACGGATATTATTTCTGTTGGCATCACCAACAAAATATATTTTCATTGGTGTTACCAACGGATAATATTTTCCGTTAGTGTTACCAACGGATATAATAATATCCGTTGATAATACCTAGCATGGTCAACACCAACGTATTTACCAACAGATAATCCGTTGGTAATATATTACCAACGGATTTTTGAGTATTACCAACGGATTTATCCGTTGGTGATACCCTATTTTTTTGTAGTGTTTAGTCCAGTCTAGTTTATGTTTTTAAATTGGACCGAGCCAAATTTATATTTGACCGCTTGACTCAATATATATGACTCAAACTTAAAATTGTTCTTTCAATATTTTATATGTATATTACATATAATCCATATATGCATGTTCATGCTCGTTGAGGATGCAACATAGATGTCATGTATTATCCCCATTATACTGGAGCTATTATCATTTTTAATACGAAGAAAGAGGCATTGTGATATAATAACTCTTATCCTTTTATTACTTATTCAAATCAACGAATTTAAGAAGACATTTGGTTGTCTGCCGTGCAAATATTACAATTCTAATTGCAATAAATAGTATTTACAAATTATGTTTTTAATATTATTTATAGGTTGTAAAAGAAATTACAGACCTAAAAGCCTTCAATACAAGATTACAAACTATAAATATAATAATTTAAGTATTAAAAAATAATTAATTTGAGTTACTTAGAGTCGTCGGATGGAGACGTGATAAATACGAAAGTTATAGATTTTCACGTGCTGAATGCGATGATAGTGTCATAGATATAACATCGTTTGATAACTTTTTTATATTTTTCAGCATTATACAATAATTAAAAATTATTAATTTATTTTGATAAATAATTAAATAATATAAAATAATATTGTACTAAATTAAATGATGATTTAGAGTATAAAATAATATTATTCTGAGTCGAATCAATTTTGTTGTAGCCGATGAATTATTATTGGGGTAAAATGATAGATTTATCATTTTGCCTCTATTTGCTTATTATTGTTTTTGAATTCCGTTGAACTCCTATGACATATTATTGTTGGATCAGTTTGAGCTATTTTTCCAGCTAGATCATAGATTTTTTCAGCGGTCATCGACCCTTGTTTGTTCCTCCGGTGATTCGTGGATCTATTTGTGCTTGAGATGAATTCTGAATTGCATCTTTTAAACATCCATGCGAGCGATCGCCGCCACTTAAAGTGACAAACCTAGGCTCCTCTGCCGCGTCAACTAGTATTTCAAGCGCCGTCAATTCTTGGGGAGGCTCATCCGATGACGTCATGTCCCAGCCCTGGGTTTGAGAATCTGGGCTCGACACGACACAAAAATTAAACGGGTCATCACATCCTAGTTCGTTAGCACAATTACAAAAAACTAAATAAGCTGCACTTTTCTTGACTATAATTATCAGGTTATCAGGTCGGGCCAGACCTATATCCTCTAGCCCGACACGATAATAGGCACCCCCGAGCATGATTTTATCATGTCAGACTATCGGGTCGGGCTAAATTACCATATCTAGATATGAAGACGCAAGTTGCAAGTGTAATTGAAAATTTTATTTGCGATCAATCAAACACTTATAAATAGAAATTGTAATTTTATTTTCAGACAATCTAATTAATAAGATGCAAATTTTACTTGTGAGCATTTATTTTTGTATATAAATATTTTTTGTAATATTTAAACTGACGGCAACCAAATACGAGTAGATGTATCATAAAAAAAATCTACATATTTTAATTTGAAACCCACTAAAATATTTAAAATAGTAACAGCATACACATGTAAAATTTGAGCAAATACACTCAGCACACTGCACACAGAGTGTTGCTAATTTATTTCATCCCATCCCATCTAAATTGGATAACTTGTCTCTTCCATCAAACACAGCACAATGGGATCAAAAGTGGAACTGGACATCCAGCTTAATGCATTGCGTTGGTGGCAGTGCCATGAGCCATGAATTGTCCTCGTCAACCTTTCGTTTCAGACAAAGAAGAGGAAGCTCGGGTCGGGTCTGATGTGGATGTGACTACTTTTAGTCCCATAGGCGTGAATTAATCTACACACTGATACTGGTGCTTAGGTCAGTCAGGCGGCCGCGTGCTTGCTTTCACGTTTCTTATGTACTCCACTTTTCCAACAAAGTACAACTTTTATTGGAATAGTTTTTTTTAAATTATAAATAAAAATTCTGATATTTTTAATTTAGTCATTTAAAGATACTAACTGAATTTTTAGAAGTTACTAACTGAATTTTGGTTATTAATAACAGAAAATTAGTGCCAGGTATTCCGGTTACTATTTTATTATTTTGTTAAGGCAGTTAAAGACTTTTACTTCTTAAATATTTTATCTTTTCTTTTGTCTATAAAAATAATACATATATATATTTGTTTTACTTATCACTAAACACGCGCGCGTTGCCAAATTTAGAAACAAATTGAATCGAATCACTCAAGCACGGTAGCTTGCAGTTCGGTCACCCTACCGGTAGGTGACCGCAGCGGGGCAATTGGGTGACATGAAGGAGTACAGAAATTGATGCATTTTACTTCCACGCCTTTAGCTTACTCAAGGTTCTACCGCCAAGGTGGCAGCATAAATTGCACAAATTGTCACTCGATGGGACATTGAATCCACTTGAGTAGCCCTAGCACGTACGAAAACAATTAGTATTTTAAATCCAAGTAATAATGTATTATTCTTCCCCAGTAGATTTTGTGTTTATATACCTTCTTAAAAAAAAATGAAAAAACATATTATTCCGTATAAATCTAAATTTAGAAGGACGGATATTAAAATCAATATTTTACATTTTTGTCTAAATTAAATAATTAAAGTGCACGCGTCCAAATTAATTAAATGATCCGCCGCCTTAAATAAAAGAGCGAAGGAGCAGCAGAAGAGAGAAGAAACTGCCACCGCCGATACGCTGCCGCTCTCCAATCCACAAAGTCCGTGTCGCGAAATATGAGAGAGGCGCGACCTTGATTCCTTGATTCCTTCTCCCTCATCTTTTCCCTCAATCCGATCGAATCCCCCCCTCCTCACGTTGCTCTCCTCGACGTCCTGCTTCGCGTCGGATGCCGAGTTCTTGAGATGTTGGTGGTCGTCGGCGCCGTGGGAGAGCGTAGGGTTGGAAAGAAGTGTTTGGCGTAATAGCGGAGTGGTTTCGGAGATGCGGGTGATTGACGGCAAGGGCGGGGCGTTCGTAGCGGTGAGGAGGTTGCCGCAGGGGTTGCTTCGAGGGAGCGGATGCCGCTCGTCACCTGGTAAATTTCAAATAACAAATTAAGTGGTTCTCTTTGGATCATCTTCTGCATACTTTGGAGTTTCTACCATTTTGCATTCACTTAGCTAAATGATGATGTTCGAAAGTAGCTTCAGAGTTGTTTTCTCGCCCTTAAAAGGGTAGTTATAGCATTTGATGGCAACATCTTTTATTTCTAATCATTTTTCATTTAAACAGTATTTTCAAATTGCTCAAGAAATATTTAGATTTATGTTCATTAGCTTGTGTGCTCTGCGGTTGTAATAGGATCAGCAGCTTGGATTGGAAGAGGCCTTTCGTGTGTTTGTGCCCAAAGAAGAGGCGGTGATGTTCGTCTATTGTTTGATTTTACACCTTCTCAAGTAAGAAGTTGCTTGTTGGAATTTTGAAAACAAGTTAATCATATTTTGTGTTCATCTTATGTAATAAGGTTTATCATCATATTTTTTATGGAAAATAACAAGATCTTTTGTTGAGATGTGTAGTTGGCTATTAGGACCATGTTCTGTATCCAGAACAATAACTGATAAGATAACATGATAGTCTATCATTATAGTTGCGATATACTAACAACTTGTGGGCTTAATAATCTCTTCTAATTTTGACTATTTTCATTTATCTTTATGTTGATCTTTGATTCTCACAATCTCAAAATAAGAAGTTTCCACTTTCACGTATTTTTTAACTCATGAAATAGGTCTTTTTTTTTCATGTCATTTTCAACCATTTGTTTCTATTTTTAGCTTACTTGTTTATGCATATAGCTCTCTATCCTAGGTTGATCTTTCTCCAAATTTGATACTTGAATTTTGCTTGGGTTGAGCATCTAAGGGTATAGGTCAAATCAAGTACTTGACGTGATGCACAATGACTTATTTCAGTGTTATGTACATTTGGTTCAAATTTAGTTCCATTGTGTCAATTTCATATCCGTTTTGGTATGTTTGCTTTAGTGCATTGGATAGGATAGGATAAGATATTAAATGAGGAAGTATTTGATAAGAATTTTTTAAATCCGGTGTACATCGGATATAATATTAATTTTATATTCTTCTAATTTTATTTTCTTCTAATCCATGCACTAAACAAATAATGTATATAAATTCATTCCATATCCTATCTCCCTTTATCCTATGAAGCAAACATGCACTTTGTGGATAGGATGGATTTGACGTTACTATCTGTTTTTTTAGTCCACAGAAGATACATGCATGTATTGAGGACCCCATATATATTATTCCCAAATCTGCGATTTAGCCGAATTTGATCTATATCCTTAGCTTTGAACTAAATACTGGGTGTTTTATTGGTATGGAAACTTTAAAAGGGTTGAGACAAATTCAAATAGTAACTCTTTTAGTAAAGAAGAAGAATATAATGATCAAACACTAACTCATATAAATGAACTAATCACTTTCCGACTTAACAAAAAACTAATCCCTATAATTATATTGCAGCTCTGTAACTAATTAATGGGACTTGATATACTAAGGGTGGTAGAACATAAGTAGGTGGTGTAGAAGTTTACTAGTGGCAAGCTGCTTGTTTTTCTGTTAGCTCTATGAAGTCTATAATGTGTTCATCCTATCTAGGCTCATCTTCTTAAGCAAGAACATACAATTTAATTTATTTCTCTCTTTCTATCCCACTTTAGCCATCTAAATGTAACCTGTTACAACAAATCCACTATGCACACACATTTGCAAAAAGACCCATCTAGGTCATAAACATACAACTACATCCAAACATCATAAAATAAATCCAAAATGTTTCAGAAAAGTTTATAAAATGCCAACATTTCTTGGGTAGAACATGTGTGATCTGTGATGTACCCACATCTGTGCTCCATTCGCGACGGAGATTGATATGTTGTATTTTTTTTTTGTTGAAGTTAATTATAACCATCAATCTTTTTGTTTCTATAAACGCAGAATAGATCTATGCTTTTGTAGTCATATGAGGATTTTACTACATTCCTTCATTTCTTTTTGAGCATTCAGCTATAAGTTCATAAGCAGTTGCTTCCATGAGTTACTTTTAAGATATTCTTTTGCAGGAGGAATGTTTGCAAAGGTTACAAAGCCGAATGAATGTTGCTTATGATAGTACAAAGAAAGAGCATCAGGTAATTATAGTACTATACAATTCAGCATTCTGTATTAAGTACTAATGGAAGCAAGTTGAATATTTATGATGATGGAGAATAAGTTATTCTTAAACTAACTAAAATTCAGAATCTTCAAAAATATCCAGGAGGGAGGATACTGCCATGAGCATATATTTAATTATTATTATTTTAATGCATGTCTTAGGAACTTCTTTTGCATATTTTTACTTAATTTGTTATATTAGTTCCTGATAATTTGATATGTGAATAACAAGATTTAGCAACAACATTTTCTCAATTCTAATCTACCAGGCATATTGTGTCGATTCTTGAGTCATTTATTTTCAAACCGATCCATTTACTATCTATTATTTGATTTACTACTCCTTTATATTGTAATGAGTCAAAAGTCAAATGTTTTGGCAATTCCTCGTGGGAGGATAAAGCAATATAATTTTGAATGAGAGCTTTTGATTTTTTTTCCTTCGTAGATTTTGCGTGTATATTTGATAAGCAGTGGATAACCGTGGCTTTCATATAGTAAACAGTTGAGCAATGTATTTTTTATCTAACATATTTTTTTTACCAGTCCTTTTTCTGAAAAAAAGGAACAAATCAAGTACATCAACTGCTTTTTATTTTAAGCAAGAGACTGATGTCTTATTCTGGTGCAAATACTTTAGGCAGCATCTTATGATATATCTTTTCAATCGTGGGATTTTATTAGGAAGCATTAAGGGCCCTTTGGTACACTGCTTATCCTGGAGTTGAACTCCATGGTCTAATATCTAACCAGTGGAAGGAAATGGGCTGGCAAGGAAAAGATCCATCTACTGATTTTAGGTAACGTTTCAGTTTCATTTTTTATAATCACGCTTGCTTTGAAATTGTGCTTCACTGCCAGAGTTGTATTTTGATTTTGTTTTACAGAGGAGGTGGTTTGATGTCATTGGAAAATCTATTATTCTTTGCCAAGAACTATCCTGTAAGTGTCCTTTTTGTTCACAAAGCAAGAATATCTCTATGTATAACTTGATTACATAAAAGGAAATTGTGATTTCCTTGTCTCTCAACAATAGTTTCTGTGTTTAGCTTTCAGCAAATTGTTTGGTGCACTGATTTATGATGCAGTTTAGTCTTCCTGATTAAGTTGTTGAACATAAGGTATTCTTTTCTTCACATGTAAAATTATCTTATCCTATGAAGTATGAAGCAAACATGCCCTTATAGATTTAGCTTCATTGGATGACAAATTTAAGTTTGACTTTAATTTAATTTATAATTGGTCCCTGCTTGATACGCGAACTTCTGACTTGGGTGGGTTATTGCAATCCGAGATATATACTGTTGTTCTAATCCCATCTGTTACTTCCTAATAATAAAGAAAACTTATTGGACTAAATTGTTTACTTACTACTGAATACTTGAAAGTGCTTAAAGACTAACTAGTAACTTGTATCACGTGTTTCAAATATTAACAGATATGAAGTTAGGTCAACCCAAAAAGTTTATGCTTATTACTATGTTGTTATGGCATTCAGTGCAAGAGACTATGCTTTTATGTATTTTTATTTCTCATTAAAGTTCAAATTGTTATTTTACCTGTTCTCTTCGTTGCCTCAATGTAATATCTAGTTAACAGAAATCTCTATATAGAAATCTTTCCAGGATCTTCTCCAAAAGAAGGATGGTATCAGAGCAATGTGGGAATATCCATTTTCTGTAGCTGGTGTAAATATTACATTCATGCTCAAACAGATGTTTGATCTTCAAGCTGGTTTGTGCTCTATTAATCAGTACAGTTCAATGAATACCTAATCTCAATTCTCTTGTTGTTCTAGTAACTTACACTGGTCAAATGATTTTCATGATCTCTTGAACTAAGTTATCTTTCCTGCCGGAATTGTGGATAGACTTTTAAACTATTTATTTAGTTATCATCATTCATTAAATATGTTGGTGATTGCAGCCAAACCAAGGTCAATGGTCGAAGCAATTTTCTTGAAGCTACTTTCAGGTACTTAAGTATTTTTTCTATTTTTCCAATTCTATTTCTAGACATTTTGTGAAATTATGTAGGGGAAACACTATCAGAAGATGTAACTATCTAATTAGTAGCTGATTTGTTAAAGTGCGGATGTATCCTCAGTAAAAGATACAGATACCAGACAATTCTTATTTCACTTTGAGAGAAGTAGAATAGTAAGCTTAGGTAGAATTAAATGTAAAAAAGCATGAACTGTTAGGAGAACCTTAGTGAAAGAAATCATTTTGTTTTCCTTCAAAAATAGGAAGTTCATTTAGCCTATTGAATTACATACTGACATTATCAATCAGTTCCTTCTGTTCATAGTGCATAAGAACTGATGTGAAATTCATGTGCTAAAATTTCTCAACAGACTGAGCGGGTATTAATTAGGGCATAAATGAAGGCCAAAAACTAACCCCAACCCTACCCAAAAATTTCCAGCATCACGTGTATAGCGTCTCATATCCTGATATCCAACTCAAATTTCAAAGTTCTCATTATTTGGATGTGCATATGGAGACTCTTGTCCTTCAACGAGTTTTGGATATACAGTGGTAGAGATCCTTGCGAGTGAACATGTCTGCTACTGGATTGATACCTAGCTATTATTATGGCAATGATCTTATGCATCCATCTAGTTAATTCTCTTTTACTTATATGGAGTATTTACTTATAGCCAATTATGTTAGGCCATGCATGACTGACCACACAGGTTTATGTTATTTATATGGCAATGATCTTATGCATTCATCTAGTTAATTCTCTTTTACTTCATAGAGTATTTAAGTAAATAGCCAATTATGTTATTTAATCTATTTTATCCCTAAGCTTGGCATTAACATTACTTTCTTTCCTAATATTCATCAGAAAATGAGCAAGCTTTCGATGTATTGTACTGCATCACTTTCAAAATCATGGATCAGCAATGGCTTGCTATGCATGCCTCCTACATGGACTTCAATGTATGTTTCGAGTTCTCCGTTTATGTACACAATCTGTACTTCAATTAACATCTATTGGTTTCATCCAGATGGTGATGAACTCAACGCGCCTTCGGCTTGAACAAGAGCTTCTAACGGAGGACGTCCATCGAATCGAGGACATGCCTTCCTACATGCTCCTTAACCATTAGAAAAACACGCATCAAAAGATGATACTGATTTAGTCTCTTTGACTGCACCCCTCACGGTTTTGCAATTTGATGCTGTTTGGGGGCCCTTAACAGTGAGTACAGCATGAAAATGCTATGGTCAATTAATTGTAAGCAAATGCCAGCCTTAAAGAATAAGGCAGGGCGATCAAGAAGTGTGGATATGAATGATAAGTATATATTTGTCAATTAAAGCAGTGCTTTTAGACTCAAAAGAGGTTCACTTCAAACTGGGAATGAGGTCTCTTTTGTCCCTAACATAGCCTGCCAAAGTAGTTTCACTATCGCTCTTTGAAGTTGCACGGATAATGTTTTTTTTAATATAATAAAGACAGAAAACCACGGTAGGTAATCATGTTTGATTACCGAACGGATAAATATTACCTTCAATCGTTTTAATCTTCTCATTTCTCAACATCTCATTATTATTAGTATTCAATTTTATTAAGCTAACAAATGCTGATTTTGATTCCAAGACCTCGGCTAATTAACGGTAGAATAAGATGGATGTGGAAAAAATAAAATAAGATGTAGAACTATAGTCCTTGCTCGGCCTAATAAAATATTGTATTTCGTGTCCGAGCCGAGACAGCTAAGTTTCGCCCCTTCTCATCCTCACGCTCTATATCCTACCCGCTTCTCTTTCTTCCAAAATCCTGATGCACAGATCGAACGACACGAAGAAACCTCGAAATGCTTCTCCGCGGCGCCATCGCGCTTCGCCCACCTTTTCAATCTCCCCCCTTCTCCTCCGCTACGTATTCCCAGGTTCCTCTAGCGTTCCGCCAGAATGCTACTGTTCCCAGGTCGAAGTGGAGACCCGGGTCTATCCATTGCTCCATCTCTCAGGTCCACAGCTACGGTACGGTGGACTATGAGCGGAGGCCGCCGCTCAGATGGAGCACACTCTACCGCCGGATCTCTACCATGGAGGACCTGAGCCTGGGTGCCGGGGCAGTGCTGGATCGCTGGGAGGCGGAAGAGAAGCGGCTCTCGAAATGGGACCTCTGCCGCGTCGCCAAGGAGCTGAGGAAATTTCGCCGATTCAAGCTTGCTCTTGAGGTACTAAAAATATTTGCTTTTCCAGATTATATTGTTTTCCATTGGCTCTTGTAAGTTTGCTCTTTTTTGTTCGAGCGTTCCATACGACAGCTTTATTAGTAGTTTGGTTAGAAGGAAAATCGGAAAGAGTAGGATAGGCATACGCAAGAAACGGATAGAGAAGGAATGCCTTGTTTGATGTGGGAATAAACCAAGAAAAGATAGGAATTGTGATTCCTTTTCCTTGGTCGAGGGAAATGTAATTGGGTATAGTAAGAAAAGGACCAACGTCACGCTGACCAAAACTCTATATTGTTTAAATATGGGTTAATTAATGTATCTAGCTCAAACAAAGACCATTTTCATAAATCTAGCGCAACATTTAATTTGTATCAATTACATCCTAAACTATCAAATTGATATCAATTCTAGCCCGACGTCAAATACCCGTTAATACAACCGTTAGGTGCTGACGTGACATCAGACTCAGCAAATTAAAAAAATATTTTTTATTATCACTTGTGCCACGTCAGTATTTAATAAAAAATATTATAATATTATATAAATAGAGAAAATTAATATATCTATCTCAAACTTTGGCCCTTGTAACAAATCTATCCCAACCTTTAATGTTTCTCCCTAATTTATCCCAAACTTTGAGATTTACAACAATTGTCTCATTTGAAATTGAACTGAATTTAAATTACATTACAATTAATTGAATTACATTTCTTCCTATTGAATTTTTGGCCCTTGTAACAAATCTATCCCAACCTTTAATGTTTCTCCCTAATTTATCCCAAACTTTGAGATTTACAACAATTGTCTCATTTGAAATTGAACTGAAATTTAGATTACATTACAATTAATTGAATTACATTTCTTCCTATTGAATTACATTACTATTACATTTTAAAAAAATAAAACTTGAAATAAAATTCTTATCTTTTTCACATATTCTTATTATTTATTAAATGTTTAAAATTTTGAAAATAATTTTATAATTATCTATTGAAATTGTATTTTTAAAAATTTAATTTTCTTATTAATTTTTTATTTAATTATATTATTGCATTAAACCAATAACTTTCTATATAGTATTATTATTTACCAAAATTTTATTTTTTTATTCAATTCGGCTATTGCATTTTATAAAAAGAATCAAAATTTTCAATCAAACCAAGATCATTTTGCTTATATTATTATTTATTAAATATTTAACATTATGATTATATTTTATTTTGTGTCTAACAAAATTTGGCATTTTAAATTTGATTTTTTAAAGTTTTGTATAGAGTTTTTTTATCCGATTATAGCATTTTAGAAAAAAAAATTAAATATTTGAACTAAATCAATATATTTTACTGATAATATTATTATATATCATACATTTAACATTATTTATATTGTATTTAATTTGTTTTAGTATCTAATTTTCTTCATAAAATTTCTTTATTTTACTACAAATTTTTATTTTTTAAAAATACAAAATCTGAAATGAAATTTATATATAACGACTATAAATTAATTTTGGTAAAATTAGACGTGGAATTCTTCGAGGTGTTAAAAGTTTTTTCATGTAATCTTTTTAAAGGAAAAAGAATTTGGTGAAATCGGATACAGAATTATCGAATAAAGTGAGAGTTTTGATGTATTAAAAAAAACATTTATTTTGAAGGATTATAATTATTGTCAATCCCAAAGTTTGGGATAGATTAGAGAAAAAGATTAAATGTTGGGATAAATTTGTTACAAGGATCGAAGTTTGGGATAGATACATTAATTTTCCTATTTATATAATATTATAATATTTTTATTACATGCCGACGTGGCATAAGTGATAATAAAAAAATATTTTTTAATTTGCTGAGTCAGATGTCACGTCAGCACTTAACGGTTGCATTGACGAACATTCGGGCTAGAATTGATATCAATTTGATAGTTCGGGATGTAATTGATACAAATTAAAGATCGGGCTAGATTTGTGAAAAGTGTCATAGTTTGGGCTAGATACATTAATTAACCCTTTAAATATTTATACGCAAATAATATAATATAAAATAGTTAATTCTAATCAATATCTACATAAAATAACAAAATTATAATTAACAATATATGCAACTATATTATAAAATGCTGACACTAATATCGATATATAGATTAAACACTTGTTACTGATTTTTTTTCAATAACAATATATAGATTTTCAATTTGAAATAAAAAAAATTAAATAATAAGAAAAAATGATTATTTTAAATAATAAAAATATTATGGATTTCATCATATAAAAAAAATCAAAGAAAGCACTATGATATTTAGTTCAATTCAGAATCAAAATGGATATATATTATTTGAAAATTAATATTAGGGCCAAAGAGAATACTATTTGTAAGGTTGAGGTTACAAATTATATTCTCAGTTCATGAGAATAAGATTTCCAGTCTATTCGTAATGGTTTTATTTATTTCTTAGAAAACTAGAATGAAAATAAAATAGTTATTGCCCGTCTCACAGGAGTTTCTAACCAAAGCTACTCTATGTAGAGTTTGCTAAAATAATGGATATGGTGTTCTGGCAACTACTAATTTTTTGATGAGTAATTCTCGAACTAAGATATTTTTGGTGTTTACATTTGTCTTGATCTTGATATGTTAATCAGGATACATGTATGCAACTCTTTACTATCTGTCTTTTAGCTCTTAATCTCTTGTAATACTCAATAAAAACAAGTGGCAGTTTGAAAGTTCCATCAAAATTATGGAATTTTATCAATCACATATTCACAACTACTTATGGTAAGCGAAAATCATTTAATTAATTTCAATAACCGTTTCTATTTAGTATAACTAACATATAACTAATTTATATAAATTAGTGAATACATATCCAAATAAAACAATATCTTCTCAAGAGGTTGCCTATTGCGACTTGCCTGATGGAATAACTAACCCATCAACTTCAAAGGCCTGAATCATTGGCCTAATTAAAATGCTTAAGCTAAATTGATAGTAGTAGACCAATCAACCATTATTAATCAACACAACATCCTATATACTCCCGATGTGGGATAAAATTAGGCTACTACTATCTCCTCCACTTTTGTCTTGACATCCTTGTCGAGATCTAATTCAAGTCTAACACGTAGTCACGAATTACACCCAAGTCGTCAACATGTGAGACCTAGTCTAGTAGAAATTCCATCCTATCTCCCGGCAGCTCTTTCCTACATAGGCTCACAGTGTCTAGGACTAGGTTCTGCTCTGATACCATTTGTTGCGACCTGCTCAATAGAATAACTGACCATCAACTTTATAGGCCCAAACCATTGGCCTAATAAAAATGTTTAAGTTGTTGATACTAATACACATATCAAGTCTTATTAACTAACACAATATCTAATATGGAACTAAATTAGGGTACTACATAGCCTTAAGAGTCTTGAATTTCTTTTTCTTTTTTTAAATAATCATCATAAGAATTAGTTGGGATAAGACGTGTTCAGGTTGATTGTTAATGCATATTTACACACACAATTGGAATAATTTGAGCAATTTCTACTAAAAATCATTCTACATTGTTCCATAGGAGCCTCCCTTTTCCATTTTTTTTCCTCTTGGAATGTCCCTTACCTTTAGTAATAATCATGCTGCTGAAACTTGATCCCACTTTTTTTCTGCATGCAATCCAACAGTGACCATTTAATTTTCTTTTTGCCGAACATTTAAATTAATTATTTTGTCACAGAAATTTCAAATGAAATTCCGTCCAAGCAGCATTTGTGGTGGTTTAAAAAAAATAAAGTTTCATACTTTAGTGATACAAGTTCCAGGTAATGTTTGATCAACATATTTTAAATATTAACTTTTTATTTCTTCATCCCAAGATTCTCAAATAAAATTATAGAAAGATGATCTTTGAATGATTTGGAAAGTTACAAATGTTTGAACTGATAAGATGATTTCTTAAAAGTTAAAAAAATTAATTGGTTAGACTACCCAGCATGAATTGAAATTCTGCAGGAGCAACATCTACATTGAATGATTTATTTGTGCGGGATTTCAAAAGAAGCTTTTATGCTTGAGTACTGCAAATTCTAACTAAACTTTTTGCTCAAAACAATTAGCTAATTTTTTCAGCACAGAGGGATAACATGATTATGAGGGCGAAACATATAAAATGATTAAATTGTTTGTGGATGCACTATGATGATTTTGTTTTTAAACATTCCAAGTACTTTCTCTTTCTCAAAATAGTTTAACTGATCAACTGACCATTTCCACATGAAATAAAATTTACAAGGCAGAGCATCTAACAGAATTTAGAATGATACTAAAGCAAATTCCCAAATTCATAATATGAATAGGTGAAATTTCCATATCCATAATAAGGAATCCAAAATCCTCAGAAAATACACAGAATGCTCATAATTATATTTCCCTCTGATTCTAAATAGTTTCCTTCATTTTACTGATTAAAGAGTTCTGGAAAAATCTTTAAGTGACTCAAAATAGAGATGACATTGGGGAGGGTTTAGGACGGCGAAGTCAATCCTATCCCAAACCCATTAAGAAAACTCAATCCTAAACCCGTCCCAAACCTGTTAGTATTTTGAAGAGTAATTCCCAAATCCATCCCACTAATTTAACGGGTACCCACTGGGTACCCGCTTTTCGCCCGTTAACAAATTTTATATATAAAAAAATTGGTCTACAATCTACATACTTATCATAACATCTAAGAATAGTTAATATAATTTATATAAAAATTATTATTATACATACTTATCATAACATCTAATATTATATGACTTATACAAATAATTTAAAATTATAAAAAATGGTTGGAATTAATAGCTGACGAGCTACTTCTTCGAACCTTTCAACTTTTGATGTTGTATTGTTATATTATATATTGTGTTAGGAAATAGGGTATAGATAATTAAATGTGTTATTGTTGTATAATGTATACTTAGCTTTAATTAAAAAAATAAATTATATTGAACTCTAATTAAAAAGACATAATTATCTTATATATATGGATAATATGAGGGATATTTTAGTAATTTTATACTTAACGGGTTTGGGATAGATTTTAGACTAAAATCTTGAATCCGTCCCAAACCCTACAGGATTTTTACCTCAAAATTTTATACCCGTCCTACGACCCAATGAGCAAAACCCACTAATGACCTATCAGGGTATGGGATGGGTAAATACCCATTTACAAAAACCCACTGCCATCCCTAACTCAAAATGAATTATTTCTTATTATGCATAACATAAATTTATTTTTAGCAATTCATATCAGTATTTTAGTTTTTTTAGTTGATAAACAATTATTTAGTGGCTAAGATTATTATTATTATCATTATTAATCAGTTAAAGACTTTTGCTAAAGCCTTTAAGTGTTTAAATTGTGTACTCTTTTAGTTAAGTGTAGCATGAATTAATTTTTTGGCAATCCCTGTAGCATTGTTATATTGGATAAAATCATTATTTTTTGATTTTGTAGTCAAGTGACTAAATTATGTTATTTTTTTGTTGAAGTATAGCATGACTTTATTTTTGGTAATCCCTATAATACTTTGACAAGTTTTTAAATGATTAAAAAAGTAAGAAAATAATAATTGTAGTCATTAAAAACATTATAATGATGGTTGAAAATAAATTCATGGTATAGTTATCAAAAAGGAACATAATTTAGGCACTTAAAGATTTTTGACTAAAAAACTAAGAAATGATGATTTTAATCACTAAAAAAGTGTTTAGCAACTACAAAAATATTATAGGGATTGCCAAAATTTAATTCATATTACACTTAACAAAAAAGTACACAATTTAAGCACTTAAAGACTTATGATTAAAAAAATGAAAAAAATAGCCACTAAAAAAACTAAAACACTTATATGGATTGCTAAAGATAAATTTTTGTTATGTATAATAAAAAACATTTCATTTTGAGCCACTTAAGGACTTTTTCATAAGTCTTTAGGAGGTAATATGTTGGAAACGATATTTTGAAATGGAGGGAAATTTAATTTTGAAGTATTCTAGGTACTTCAAAAAATATGTTATGGATCTGGGAATTTTGAGTTTCTTATTATGGATTTGAGAATTTCATCCATTGCTCATGATATTATACTTACGAATGACTTTTGGATGTGCTAGGATGATTTGGCAGGCAATCAAGTTTAACTCTGTTCAGAACAATATACTGTTTCGATCAAACTTTAGATTAATTTCATAGATCAATATAACTATAAATTATTTTAAATAGCCACTGGTAGATTGAATTCAGAAAAAGTAAGGAAGAGATCATTTCGAGGCATTCAGGTTATTACTAAAGAAAGTGAAACTCCTTGGGAAAAGAAAAGAAAACGGTGCACTCCTAGGGCATGATGCAAAAAGAGGGCGGTATTAGTTTAATCACCAATAATTTTGTAAAGTCATTGTACCTCTTGATAGTACTTTTAGCTTGTGTACAAAGGCTTAATTTTGTGAGAACAAAAAAATAAACAATCACGTTGAATATTTTATACAGTTTCAACTTGAGTAAACTTGATTTGTCTGTGTGCAAATTTATAAGTTACTCCCAGCTCGTTCCTGTCTCTTATGATATTAGTTTGTTATCTACAAAGTTGGCTCTTGAAGATTTTGGCAAATGTAAGAGATATTTAAAGAAATCATAACAGTAACCTTTGGTACATCAACTTTTGTATTGTTCCTCGAGGAATTAGGATCTACTTCTGACCCTTCACTTTGCTGAGATGCTATTTACAATTTGGCATGGTTGATGAGGTTGCGGGCGCTGTACCATGTGCAATAATTGAAATTATTTAGAGGTCAATAAGTTATCAATCTGGACATATAATTGTGGCTTATGAAAATGCTGAAAATATCTTAGTCTGGTGATGCTTCTGTTGCTAATTTAAATATGCACTGCTTTCATTCTTAGTCCTTTTTTTTGTTTACTGATACCTTGATATACATGAAGTTTGGATGTTATTAGTTTTTCTTCTGAAATTCAAGAGCCAACAGCTATTTGATTTTCTTCTCATTTCACATTTTCAAGACTTCAGAGTAAACAAGTTCAGTAAGTGTATGGATCTGGAGAGTGATTATGATACAAAATAGTCGGATTTTATACTTTATGGGGCATGCTTGTTGAGTTGTTTCATCCACCTCAATCATATATGATTATTGCTATTACAGAATTGTTACCAAACACTAACAGCTTTCCCCTAACAGCTTTCCCCCTTTTCATTCAATAGGTTTATAACTGGATGACTGCACAGGATGGCCGGTTTACACTTACATCTAGTGACATGGCAATCCAGTTGGATCTCATTGCTAAGGTAGATGGAATTTCACGTGCTGAAGAACACTTCTCAAATCTACCCGATACTTTAAAAGACAAGCGCACATATGGTGCTCTTCTGAATGTTTATGGCCAAGCAAGGATGAAAGAGAAGGCAGAGGCCACAGTGGAGACCATGAAATACAAAGGCTATGCATCTGATGCTCTTCCTTTCAATGTTATGATGACACTTTACATGAATGTTGGAGAGCATGAGAAAGTTAGGATGATGTTTAATGAGATGAAAGAGAAAAATGTGAGTTTGGATGTATACACCTATAATATCTTGATAACAAACTGTGCAGCTATGCAAGATGCTCAGGAGTTGGAACGAGTGGTAGGAGAAATGTTTTCCGACAGCACTATAAACGCAAATTGGACTACATATACTACACTTGCTACAATGTACACTAGACTTGGCAATTTTGAGAAAGCAGAGAGTTGCTTGAAAGATGCTGAGATTAGAATTACTGGGAGAGATCGAACACCGTTTAATTACCTCATTGGTCTCTATGGTAACATTGGGAAGAGAGAAGAAGTCTATGGAATTTGGAATTGGTATAAATCAAGTTTCCCCAACATCCTAAATTTGGGTTATCAATCAATGCTTACTTCTTTGATAAGACTAGGAGATATGGATGGAGCTGACGTGATATATGATGAGTGGCTGTCTACCACATCAAACTATGATCCCAGGATCTGCAACATACTAATGAGTTCATATATTAGGGAAGGGATGGTTGGCAAGGCAAAAGATGTTCTGGATGGCTTTCTAGATAAAGGTGGGAAGCCAAGACCAATCACATGGGAACTCCTTGCAGAAGGCTATACCAAGGAGAAACAACTTCCTGAGGCTATGTTATCTATAAAAGCAGCAGCAGCAGCAGCTGGAGTAAAAAAGTGGAAGCCTAAACCTGCAAACATTACAAGCCTCCTCGAGCTTTGTAAAGAGAAGAATGACATGAGTAGCTTGGATTTGTTGCTGACACTGCTAAGAGATAGAGGAGTGGAGTATTTGTATACGACCTACATGGTAACTCATAATTACTCAGTAAAATAAATCATCTCTCTTTTTTATAGTAAAATTCAATACCTTGGCTTTTCATATCATTGGAAATAATCCAGTGTTAGGTTCAAAATAAGCATATTCTTCAAAATTTATTATGCAGCTTATAGCAATTTTTTCCGCCACCTCTACATTAACATCCTGCCATCTTTTCTTCCACCACCACATCTTCCATAACATGGTAATGTTCTCTTCTGCTGCCACTATCACTCCATACTATTACAAAATGCTATTGGCCATAATTGGTGGCAGTGATCCGCTTTATTTAAATTGTCACTGTATAAGACAAAGTGTATAGTGTCAACACTAAGAAGGAACTTGTATTTACTTGCATAACCTAGTGGGGGTTTATCTACAATTTTCCTTGTAGGATTTTGTGAGAAAAAACAGAAGTTCCTATTAGAAACATGATGTCATAATGCTTGAATTTTTTATTCTTGTATGTATTTTGAATTCTTCTCTTGTGTTCTGACGTTTTTGGTTCAGATTTGCAATTGATCTTTCAATTTTTGACAAAAATATTTATGGTTTAGTTCCTCAGTTAAAATACCATGAAAGTTTTAGAAGAAAATCTTCATAGGCAGTCTCCACTTGAAATGAAATTAGATGTGGTTGGACACTTGGGCTTGAGCATTATGACTTTGCTGCTCCAATGAGCTGTTTTATAGGCCATGTTGACCGTGTATACTTATTATCTCAATGCTTCTTTAGCCTGATAGCCTCTGGTCTTTGTTCTTTAGCTATTCTTGTAGTTAAAAAGTGCTTTCACTGTATGTCTTATTGTAAGATGCTTTGCTTATTTTATGCCTTAAATTTGCAGAAATTACTCTTGTGAGTTGGTTAATTGTCAAAGAATATGATTGATTGTACATCTTTAATTAATTTGCACAGATGCAATCAAACAAGAATATTAAAAGAGCCCCTAATCTAGTGTTTACCAGTGATCTCAACAAGTATATATCACAGTTGATTGTGAATGTTTTTTTCTAAACAAAAATAAAAAGTCACAATAGGTGATTATACTAGAATTCAAATCCTAGATCTCTAGACAACATACAACATGTTGCCACCAACTGTGCTACCCACAGTTGGCAGTTGATTGTGAATGCTTGCATCATCTTTAATGGAAGTTTTACTCTTTTATGACCCCAAAGAAGGGATTCAATATACACACGGATGAGTGAACATGAATTATGAGCGAGTAAATATGAAACAAGTCAGTGAACATAGATTATATTCATTGATTTAATGCCTATATTCACTCATTCGTTACTTATATTCATTCATTTATTGTCCACATTTATTATGAAGTCTAGGGCTGTGTGCCTGTGTGTGGGATGTAGTTAAGATTTACGAGGATAACATTTCACACCATCAATAGCAGCACTTTTATAAAAATTAACTTTTTCATGTTTGGATGATATTATTGATTAAAAAGAGAAAAAAATGAATACAGTTTGAAATATAAGAATCAAAACCGATATCGAAAAGTTGAAAAAAAAAGAGAGAAACTGGACGAATCGAAATCAAAATGGAAAAATAATTTGATAATTTTAATATATATTTAAAAGGTCAGAAAAATTAGAAAAACTAAAACAATCAGCAAAATAAAGAAAAACAATCTGATGTATTATATAACAGATATTAACCCAAATACTAACTATGATATATAACAGTACAATCCAAATACATGACTATATATAACCTCACACATATATTTATATAACATAACTTATGATATAATCGCATCATAAGTTATAACTTCTATTACTTTATATGGGTCTATCTATTTCACAAAGAACCGGACTCAATTGCACTAAACTTTAAGGTGGCAATGGGTCGTGCCTGTGCCGGCCCATGTCCGGGCAAGCCCATTGCTTGTCGGGTTGTGCCAAGCACGATCTGAAATCCTGAAGGGGCAGCCTAGCACGACATGCGACCTACCCCTTTGGGCTTGTGATGGCCTAGATGAGCGTGTTGGGTGTAGGCTAGGCGCAGCCTGCGCTGCTCCATGCCTTCCCAAGTGCAGCCTGTGCCGCTTCATGCTTACCTAGCCTAAACATGTACTAGTGCACACTTAGGCCGATGTCAGTGCAGTCTTAGGCATGTGTGTCGTGCTCGGCAAGAGTGCAAGACCCATGTGCCCAAGGGACGAACTCAGCCCATCCCTTGGGTGCAAGCGTGTCGTTCCTAACCCAGCCATAAATTTTTTGTGCCGGGTCAAGCACAACCTTTTCGGGCCGAGTCTGTGCCGCCTGGACGGAGCCGATCCATTGACACCTTTAATTGCACTAGATAACACAAGACAATGACTTCTTCCGTGTTCATTGGACAAGACATATTGACGAAACTCCTTTGAGTTGTCCCATATTTGGATGTTCATAAAAAAACATTGAGCAAGAGACAATATGTTATTATATATAAAATAATATTATAATAATGCAATTAATATAATTTTAATATATAATGTTAAAAATATTATGAGATTACATTAATCCATCCAATAACCAAATACTATAAATTAGGCCATTCATAGTTACTAGAAAGCTCCAAAGTTGATGTACATAGTCTTCCTCCTGCTTTTTGAGCAAAGAGCCTATTTTTATGACTTGAATCCATGACCTCCAAATCATAAATGGACAATTTTATTATTACGCCGAGCCATCATCTCTACCATTCATAGTTATTACAATATTAAAATCCTATCAACATGTTCATATTCTTTTACAATTTTCGTGCAATTAGATTGACCAATTAATTTGTTCATCACATAAGTAATTACAATTTCAGTGACTACCCTTAAAATTATTGTTATGAACATCTTCCCGTTGAGAGACTTCTAAGTATGTTCTATTTTTTCTTTATACATGACCTCAACTAGAGAAGCTCTTGTCCACGTCTTATTGTGCAACATAACTATCACATCAGCCATATACTTATTGTACAGCATAACTATCACATCAATCATATGCTTTAAATAGAGCATCATAATAATCAAAAATACTATCATAGTAACTGAAATACTCTTATACCGTGTTTGTTTCACGAGATATAACTAGTGGATAGAATTTATCAAATTTTATCCGTCGTTTGTTACGAGCTTCGGATATCATTTAAGTTAGATATGATCATATCCAAATTCGATTCTAATGTGATATAGATATCCTTCCGAGGGGTTGGGAATTAAAATTTTTGAATTTTTTTTCTTTTATCATTTAAGTTGGATATTTATGATAAGTCAGTTGTAATTTAATGTTTAAAAATATTTTGTCAATATTTTGTTATTATTATGTTAAAATAATTATTTAAATTTAATTTCATAATTCTTAAAATGAAAATTTGGTAAAATCAAATTTAAGTGTTAGATTATTATTATCCGACTCTTTTATCCGGAGCCAAACACAAACATAAGATTTCAAAATCATTTCTTTTGTGATCTTCTTATATGAGATTTCAACAAACGTTGGATAGAATATAAGCTTATCCTATGTGATTCTTATCCTATTTAATTCTAACTGAAATCCTATCATGCAAAATAAACACGCCATAATGGTAATTAGGCTAGTTTTGAAGAATTTCCTTCAACATGATCTTTTAACACAACATAATACTCTTTTAGTGCGCGCTATGGTTAACCGACGAACCAAATTTTTCATGAAATACATAAAAAAAAAAAAATATTAAAAAAATCATAAATTGTATTATAAATAACAAACAAAACAGAAAGATTAAGTAATGCTCGAATTACATCAACTTATGAAGAAACAAGCATAACAGGTAGCATTCTTTTAACAAGGAAAACAGTAGTATATCAAAATACCCCTCCAACAATAGTGTATTAATTAAATACAAACAAAAGTTTAGCTACTGCTCTAACAAGAGTCGTACCAAATTAAATAGTGTATTAAACATAAAAAAAGTTTATCAAACATAGAAGTGTATCAATAGAAGTTTATAACATAAAATTATAAGTAAAGTTAAAAAAAGAAGAAACTTACTCAATCAGTGGTGCCATTGAATGTGATGCAATGGAGCTTTCAACAATTAGCAGTGGACAAACATCTAGAGGTGGCAGGCAAACAGTCATAGGTGAACGAGGGGAGTGACAACCAAGGAAGGCTAATTTTATTTATTTATTTATTTTTATTTTTAACTACCTACCATCGTTTTATCTTTTTTTTTAAGAGCCTTGATTCCTCCCATTTTCCTAAATATCTCGTGAAGGAATTGGGGAATCTTCCAAAATTTCACTAGATTTGGTCTCCTTCTGCGTTAGAGCTATTGATTTGTTGTTTTATCACGAATGGATCGGCCAAATTATTGTGATCGTTCATTCAATCACGTTGATTCAAGTTAAAAATTGAGCAATTTCAGCAATTTTTTTTGTTAGACTCGAAAAAATTATTATTTTGAAATGAGGGGCTAATTTGTAATTATTTTTACCCGAGTCTTTATTGAAAAAGACTAATCACTTATTTAATTAACCATAATCTCCCTTAAATCTTACATATACAGCTAGTGCATGTTTGCTTTATAGGATAAGGAATGATATGATAAGGGATTGATTAATATTCATTATTTGTTTAGTGCATGAATTAGAAGAAAATGATTATAAAATTAATATTATATTCGATGTATACCGAATTTAAAAAATTTATATCTAATTCACTCTCATTTATTATCCAATCATATTCTATCATATCCAATGAAGCAAACATACCACTAGAGTAGGAGACTAGAGTATGCAATTTTCAGCCAACAATAAGAGGGGATTGGATTCACGAACCAAGTAAGATTCTTCTTCTTCTTCCTTTTCCTTTATGCTGTTTTTCCAATTTTTTCATCAGAAGAATTGGAATCATGACTTTGGATTGCAAGGAGAAGAAAGGTCGTGCATGGTCGGTCGTGGGGGCAAGAGCAACAACAGCCACACGACATCAATGATTGCGTTGCTACTCGTGACGTCAGGTCGTGCAGGCAAGTGGTTGGAGGCTGTTGCGCATGCTGCAACCTCCCGTGACAATGACCAGCACCCACTAGCATCGAAGGCTGCAAGAGAAGGTGGCAGGTCATCGGTGCCCAGGAGGGTCGTCTGACATGGTTTTGGTGGCGAATAGAGGCGGCCACCCAAAACAGAGGAGGCGAGATTAGTGATCTAAAAGGAGTTTTGGATTAAAATTTAATTAATTATTAGGTAAGCTCTATCGTTTAAAATGGTTTGTTTTATAAAGATTGCTATGTTATTTATGGATCCACTTCTATTAGACTCTAAATAGAAAATAAATTATTTGGAGTGCTTAGAGACGGTTGGAGTTGAGGTGAATAGTAAATTTATACTTTTTTACGTCCCCGACTTAATGGTAAAGTCGATTTTCTGATTTGAGGTCATTTGACTAGGATTTTATATTTTTGAAACATCGCATGATTATTAGAACTATTAATTAATTATTTAACGATTGAGTTAATTAAATTAAGTTAAATGTGTGGTTTGGATTTGCAGATCAGTTCCATTATTGTGGATGAACTTTCGGTGGGTAAAATGATGGAAATACCTGTTTGTCTATTTTGCTTGTGTTGCTTTTAAATTTTATTGTACTCTTATTGCATTTTATTCTTGGACATGTATATTATAAGTCATCTAAGTTGATTAATGTTATTTAACTAATGGCATAGTAAGTTATTATATTATTGGTCTTAATTATTGGTTATGCTACGTTGTATTTGGTTATTGTTGTTGTTAACAATTCTACTATTGGATATTGTTGGCAAGTTTTGCACATGTTGTTGTTCATTGTGTCTTTGAGGTTAAGGTGTGTACTATACTATGACACATGATTTATTATGGGTTTCGGCCCTTGGACTAAGCACGAGTGATGATTGTGGTGCAGGGATGGCAATCGAAATTGATTAACATAATCGTAAAATTTGGTTTTGGATAGTAAATTTGCAGTTCAGTTTCGATTTCGATTTCGGTCAGAGAATACAAAAAACTTATTAAATTCAATTCGATTTTGGTTATAAGTTCGCCGATAATCTGTAATCAAAACCGGTCATACATTTTGGTTTCAGTTATCGATTATCCATGGATAATCGATATCTGAACCATTATAATTAACCTTTTGATAATATTTGGATATTTCATAATTCAATTTTCTAATTGGTTATAGGTTAATCCATTCCATCCGAACTGAACTAACTAGTTTCGGTTATCCGCCGGATAATCGAACCAGAGCGGGTTTCGATTTCATATTCTAGTTTTTGAAATCGAACGATTTTGATTTTGATTTCAGTTAGCGGGTTCTTAATTCAGTTTTGATTAACCACAAAAAATGCGGCTAACTAACCCGTTGCTACCCCTATACTGATGATTATGATTAAATACTCGAGGTTCAAGTGTGTGGCGTTGAGGTGCGATGCTGATGATCTACTATTGAGGATAGTCACATCTCTTGCTAGAGTGAGCTTAAGGTGTCACTCTCGATGTGTAAGAGTGTTTGGGAAACCCAAATGGTCAAGATTACGTTCTTGATTGGGTACGCGGTTATGCACATTCATACTGATCGATAGGAGCATAAATGTTTATACAAAGTTGATGTTGCATTAGTTGGCAGGTGCATGTGATAATAGTTGCGAGGTGCATGTAGTTGAATGTCATCATGACATAATGTTACTTATCTTTACTTTTGACATATTAAGAAATCCTACTTAGCATCTCATTGATTTTTATTATTTTTGCCTTAGATTTGTAGGTACGATAATTAGTGCAGAGTTGGGGTAGCTTGATTCGAGTCCTTGAGGAGGAGATGTATCTGACATGCTGCTTTAGTTGTTTTTCTTTTCCTTGTTGTTTGATTAGAAGTTGAAAATAATCTAACAACATTGTTTCATAAACTATACTTGTTTAGTCATTGATATATTGACTTTGATTCTTTTGTTTTGAAATTCTTATGATTATTCTTCTATGAAATATTTCTTAAGTTTGTTGTATGTCTTGTTGGATTCCCTTTTACGCAATCCCTAAGTGATGTCCTCTAATCGGGGATCATAATCCTAAGTGGGTTGTAACATTTTCCAAGTCCAGCTAAGTTTCGACCGAATTCACTATTTCCTGCCAATTTTCAGTTGAGTTCATTATTTCCAACCGATTTTCACTGAGTTTTCCAATTACTTGGGCAGAATTGGATCGGCAATTCGACCGCTATTCGGATCGAAATTGGTTGATTTTTTAAACTATGACTTTAACATCTTAAAATTTAAAACTTTTGGATCTCAGACTCTAGTTCAATAAATATGTCTAGTTGGTCAACCTATAGACTTATATTGCTAAGTCTAATTAGGTTTGATTGATTAGGTTTAATTCTGTTGGCTGATTTGAGTATTACAACTAGGGTTATTAGACGAAAATGACCTGAACTTTGGTTGAATTCTCAATTGTGGCCAATCATTTAATTGGTCTCAATTGTATATAAGAACTTACACATTGGTTCCAATTATAGCCCGTCGTCTGCCAATCGTTAGTAGAACCATTATTTCGCTGACGTGGCGATCCAGAAACAATTTAAAAATCTTAGTTGTAATATCAGCTAATACACGTTACATTACTTTTTAATATATCTTTTTAATTGGGACCCACCCCTCCCCCTTTCCCTTAAACTAGTGCAAAGAAGTCCACAGACACCATGGCAGAGCGGGCCGCCGCCATTGGTGTTCGACAGGGTTGTTCTCAGCTGGCAGACGAACATCCCAGAGCAGTTCGTGTGGCCGGAGCACGAGAAGTCTACGCCGAGGCGAACAAGGAGCTCGATGTGCCTATGATCGGGCGGCTGTTGTCGGGCAATGCCACGGCAGCGACTGTCGCCCGGTCCGTCGCCAAGGCGTGCAAGCGACACGGTTCCAGGTGGAGAATCATGGCATTGACGAGGAGCTGCTCGCGGAGGCCCACCGTTGTATTTAGGCTTTCTTCATCATGTTGCTCGTAAAGAAGTAGATGGTGCAGAGGTGGCTACGAGAAAGCTGCGTCTACGCCAGTTAGAGAAGCACATCTAACTATTTGATATACTAATATATAAGCAGCACGATGCATGCTCTGAATGAATTAAAAAGAAGAATGCCAAATCTTTATTTCAGAATTCAATTCATCATGTACATGCATATGCACTGTGCCTGTGGCTGCAGTGTGGGGGTAAACGAATTAAAAACATGACCATGAAGCTACAAATACAGTAGACATACATGCGAGCGAGCTAAAGAAACAAAACACCATCTGCATATATAGCATTGAAGCACCCTATTAATTAATTTATATCCGATTACACAGCATTTCTCAAGATTTACTATTGGATTTAGTGGATTCAAAATTGCCCGACAACCGTCCGAGATGAGACCACAGCAGGCTCCCGAGGGAAGATGCTGATCTGCCTCCACCCACCGGCGACATGCTGGCCTTGGTTGCTACTACACCACATCCT
Source organism: Canna indica (assembly GCA_034359265.1). Classification (NCBI taxonomy): domain Eukaryota; kingdom Viridiplantae; phylum Streptophyta; class Magnoliopsida; order Zingiberales; family Cannaceae; genus Canna; species Canna indica. The sequence goes on along the minus strand of CP136894.1, from coordinate 10,936,197 downwards.
TCTACCGCACCCCTGTCGCTCACTTTCACAGTAACGCTCTCGCCGAATTCCTTCCTTACCGCGTTCACCCTCTTTGGATCCACCTCCCCGCTGTCCGACGCATAGTCCAACACGTAGAACGTCCCCACCACCCGCTCACCACGCGTCGCACATTCCATCCTCGTTAACAAGAAGCCGTTCTCCCTCAGCACTCTTGTGACGTCCGCCAGCAGGCCCGCCCTGTCCGTCGTGGTTATCTTGAGCCTTAGCCCCTGCATGCCGTCGATCGCGTCATCAATGAGTCGGCATTTAATTTGTTAATTTTTCAGGATCATTATTAACATTTAAATATGCCGGCATTGCGTACGAGATCCCAGCTCACATGAGAGACTCTCCGTTCAACTGCGGCAACCAAGCACCGACTGATCCTTTGCCTCTCGCTCTCTAAATTAATCCAAAGTGCATCCATTCATATGTCTGCTGTAGTATTCCTGCAAATATATGGATGCAAAACCCTTTGCCTCGTCGATGCCGTGATTCACCACCTGAAATTCGTGCCGCTTGCACGCCTTGGCGATGGACCGGGCAATGGTCACTGCCGCGGCATTACCGGACATCAGCCCGCCCGATCAGAGGCACAACGAGCTCCTCGTTCGCCTCGGGCGTCGGCTTCTTGTGCTCCGGCCACACGAACTGCTCCGGGATGTTCGTCTGTCGACTGAGAACGACCCGTCGAACACCAACAGCGGCGACCTGCTTTGCCATGGCGTCTATGGACTTCTTTGCACTAGTTTAAGAGAAAGAGGGAGGGGTGGGTCCCAATTAAAAAGATATATTAAAAAGTAATGTGATATGTATTAGTTGACATGACAACTGAGATTTTTAAATCATTTCTGGATCGCCACATCAGCGAAATAACGGTTCTACTAACGATTGGCAGACGACGGGCTATAATTGGAACCAATGTGTAAATTCTTATATACAACTGAGACCAATCAAATGATTGACCACAATTGAGAATTCGGCCAAAGTTTAGGTCATTTTCGTCTAATAACCCTTACAACTATATTGCATTAGGTCACGATCATCTCAGTTTGCATTGTGTTGGTGGATTGAGATCGCTTGAACTCAGGTCGAGTCAAACAAGTTTTAGTCATGTGAACTTAATGTAGAGTTCAAATTAGTTGCATTTGATCAGGTCAAATTATATTAGCTTGAGATCGAGTTCGATCGAGTGAAATTGGATTAAGCTAAGTTATTTTTTTTATATGAAAAAGTCCTTATTTCTTCACTCAACTATCATGTATTTTTCACTTTGGTCCCTCAACTAAAAATCCGGTCACTTGAGTCCTCAAATTTTCGACCGTTAGAAATTTAGTCCCCGTCGTCAATCAATAATTTTGAATGGAACATAAAATAGCTTTAAGGAAAAAAGTCTTATTTAGTCCCTCAACTATCGCGTTTTTTTCACTTTAGTCCATCAACTAAAAATACGATAACATTTTTATACACATAAACCTTGACACATTGGATAATTTTAACAACGTTATAACAAAAGTGACAGAGAGGATTTAAGTGATAATAGTGAATAAATATGAGGACTCAAGTGATCGAATTTTTAATTGAGGGGCCAAAGTGAAAAATACGCTATAGTTGAGGAACTAAAGGGGGTCTTTTCCCTCGATCGAACTCGATCTCAAGCTAATATAATTTGACCCGATTGTGTCAAATTTGAGACTAAGTTGACATCAAATTTGGTTGTATCGACTTAGTCTCAAGTCACTTCGAGTCGACTCGACTAAGTTAATCCGAGTCAAATTATATCAAATTAAATCTAATTAGGTTGACATAAAACTGGGAAAGGAATGATAATGAATTGAAGAAAATTACATAAGAAAAATAAACTCATTAGGATTTTTGACGCGGTTAAAAGTTTAATCTACCCCTTACTTCGTCAATATCTACTCTCATGTTTTGGTAATTTTTAACCCCATGATACTTCAAAGGGGCTAAAATATATGCATATCAAATATAAGTAGAGGGGGTTAAATTGTACCCTCGTTCAACACCTTCTCGGCTTCTCGCACATTATCTACAAGTTAAGTTTTGGATACACCCATCACAAGACCCTAAACTATGAAGTAATTTATCATTTACTTTAACTTAAATAATATAACTAACAATTCCTTTTTTGATACAGAAGCTCACCCTAATAACTGAAATCACTGCAAAAGCACCTGTGGTTGCAAAATTTACAAGCCACAAAGTCTATCAAAGGTGTTATGACAGAACCCAAATCCGAGACAAAACAATAGAAATAAACAAGAACGAGAACAAACAAACACATGAAATTACGTTGCCTATCGGCCCAACCCTCCACTTCACAAATTAAAGCTCATTTTTCCTCCCAATTTAAATTGTGCGAAACATTTAGCGGAGCGAGTTTTAATTTGGATCCGAAATACAATATATCACAACAAAGGGCTGCCTTCCAGCCAACCTAAGCCAACATTCCACAAGCAAACCAGATTCTGCATTTATTTGACCAAGCCCACACTCCACAATGCAACTCATCACAGCATGATATATTGAAAGATAAAAGATATTAAAAATAGCTTGTGATAGACATAAATTCTATGATTTTTTGGAACTTTGGTAAACTGTGCAAGATGTTAATACACTGAGAATAACCTCAACCCAACTAGAGAGGGAAATGACTGACTTCCAAGGATGATGGCAGATCAGATTTTGCTGTTATCAATGTCTACTAAATGTGCTTATTTGAATTTATTCAGATAGAAGATTTAGTACTCACATAAGATTCAAGTCATACCTTACAATATATAAATCTTCTTATATGCCTATAATTTCAAATTGAGTTAGGTTCAATCAGGTCACCGTTAATTGGTATCTGATTCCGATATGATATGAGTATCGTCGCAAGTACCCAATCAATTAAGTATCCCTACTAGCTTTTGTCCAAGTATGAATGAAAGTCTTGCACAGCTCTGATAGTACTTGGACCACTCTTTTTCAGTTCCTCATGCTGATAGCAGTTTAAAATTACTTGGTACACATAGCTCTTACCAATTCTTTGTTGAACCGACGATATGTATCGGATGGTATGGTTCGAGATAACAAATCATGCTCTTTGGCCACTCACCATTGTGTTGCTAGTGACCACCAATCATCACCAGAAGTTCTTGAAGCAACACCATCTGATATTGGGACTTTCCTAATAGCTAACTGCAAGTAATGCATTGATTATTTGGGGTTTTAGATGGCTTCAAGACTCTTTGCTCATCAAACATCAGGTGATACCAAAATGAAGGGACTACTTGTTATAATTAGTACACTACTCACCTCATCCATATCTGAAATCAATATACCATCTGAGATTGAGACTTTTTAGAGATAGAGAATGCATTAGGTAGAGAAATAGCTCTTGAAGTTGGCATGTCTTGCAGGAAACAACTTGAGAAATTAAAGCTTGCCATGAGTACTGTGAAGAGTGGAGTAGAAGGTTCAGTCACATGGCAATGCTTCCATCCAAAACTCCTATATTGATTCTTCATCAAGATATCCTACTTTTATTCTGAATTCCAGATAGATGAGGAACATAGCATATTTGAACTTTACTGGTACTCAGATCTAACTGACCCATGTAAGTCAGATTCCGATAGCGAAAATAAAATATTCGAGTTAGATTTCGATTTTGGTTGAGATTGGCAGAAGAAATAGAAAATATGCCCTTATAATGAACACATTAAATATAATATATTTATGTTTAGGTGCTCATTTATCCATTTATATTGGTTGAAATAGAAAAATATAAACTTGAGTTGAGTTCAATTTGGCTTCAAATAAGATGAATCTTTTCCAGATTAGTCATTTGCATCTTTTCCATTTCATAGATTTTGCGTGGAAACTCCTTTTTCTTCCAAATAAAAAGAGGATCTTCAGTGGATTTCTCTTGTTCTTGGCTAGCCTCTTATCTTTGAGATGCTGTTTTTCCTCTCATTTTCTTCTTTTCAGAGGTTTCTTCAAATCATACTGACAAAAGATGATAACATTTTGTCTGATAAACAATTTGGTTTTGATTTGGGTGTAAAAAGATTTTTGTTATCATCTGACCCATTTCTCTTCTTACAAATGACAATAGATTTGGCTCACATTGCAGAATTCAGATAAACTTCATTATCAAGTATATTGCTGCACTTTCCATAGTTGTTATTTTGCTGGCAAATTATATATGACAGAAGTGGTAGCTGCTGTATAGTTATGATATGAGTCTGGAATTGGGTACTTCACATATATATTGGTTTGAAATTTCCCCTCTTTTGGTTAGGCAAGGTTTTTAGCTTTATTCATCAAAAAAAGTAATTGCTGAAGTAAATTAGAGATGCTGTATTTAGTAGCTCATAAGTATATGCAAAATGAATTACATATTAATTTATCCATTCTCTCTATATGTAACTTAAAAATTATGATTCAAACCTATCTATCTATATGTGATACAAGACAAAAGAAATTAAAGTGAAATTTAACTTGCATAAGTAAATAGCTAGCTAGCTAGAAAGCAAAGACACTGCAATGAAAATTCAGGTCTCTTCATGTGCCTGATGTACCACAATAATTTAAAACACAAAGGACAAACCTATTTTTAAAAGGGCTCATTGTTGATTCCATATATATATTTCCAAGTAACATGCCATCAAGTGGAAACATTGAAACTGGCCTTGAGATCCATTCAGTCTTACAAATAATCACAAGGAGGAAAAAAGGCAAACATGTTAATTATTTGCAGTGTGTTTGGCAAAACTGAGGATAGAAAGGCATGAGAATCTTTCGAGGCAAAGCAAAAATATATTTTCTCCTATGAGAATCTTCTTGGGGCAGATTGAATACTAGGAGGACATGTCTTCTTGTGGCCAAACTTTTAAGGGTTTAATTAGTGGCTCACCTACAACATTAATTAATTTGTCATACAGAGCATACTCATTTGTTTAATTAATTTTTTTTTCAAAAAAAAGTTAATCATTTTTTTTTTGCAATTTTAAGGTTTAATAATTAGATTTGAAAAGAATAATGGTAGTGTTCAATCATGGCAAACGTCCTTGATTAGTGTAATGGAATAGAATTAGCATTTTTTTTCGTTGAATATTCCTAATTTGAATTAAACATTGTCAAACATGTCAAATTAATGAACAATATATCATTTAATTTTTCTTAAGTAGGGGTGGCAGTGGATTGGTGTAAATGGGTATTTCACCCGTCCCAGACCCTGATAGGTCATTAATGGGTTTTGCTCGTTGGATTGTGGGACGAGTATATGATTTTGAGGTAAAAACCATGTAGGATTTGGGACGGGTTCAGGATTTTAGTCTAAAACTCGTCTCAAACTCGTTAAATATAAAATTATTAAAATACCCCTCATATTATTCATGTGTGTAGGATAATTATGTTTTTTTAATTAGAGTTCAATATAATTTATTTTTTTAAAATTAAAGCTAAGTATACATTGACACATTTAATTACCTATACCCTAACACATTATATAAAATTACTAAAATACCTCTCATATTATCCATGTATGTAGTAGGGGTGTGCACGGGTACCGGGTAGACCCGGAACCAGTTGGAACCTACCCGATCAGATAGGTTCCGAGTAGATCAAAAAAAATTCGAGCAGGGTCCGGGTAACAAATCAAGGAATCGCGGTTAAATCCGGTTCCACCATTCCGGGTACCCGGAATCAGTATTGGAACCTGTATACTGGAACATGTTGGAACCTGTTCTAGAACATGTTGGAACCTGTTCTAGAACATGTTGGAACCTGTTCTAGAACATGTTGGAACCTGTTCTAGAACCCAATAGGGTACTCGGAATCGGAACCTGTGGTTCCGGGTAGGGTTCGGTTCCAAGTTCCAATAGGGTAGGGTTCGGTTCCAAAATTTAGAAATCGGTCCTATACAGGGTAGGGTCCGGGTATTATGAAAAATACAGGGTACCCATACCCGCTCACCCCTAGTATGTAGGATAATTATATCTTATATATATATATATATATATATATATATAATTTGTTAACGGGCGAAAAGCGGGTACCCAGTGGGTACCCGTTAAATTAGTGGGAAGGATTTGGGAATTATCCTTCAAAATAATAATAGGTTTGGGACAGGTTTAGGATTGAGTTTTTCTTAATGGGTTTGGGATAGGATTGACTTCGGCATCCCAAACCCTCCCCAGTGCCATCCCTATTCTTAAGTTACCATTTCTATTTATAGCACGTATTCAGAAGCGATAAATATGTTATACAATAAACTTTGACGCTATCACACTATTTGCAATACACTACAAAAAAACAAGCTATCACCGACGGATTAAATCAACACAACATCCATTACACGTCCTCTCGATGTGAGACTAAATCAGGGTATTACAATCTCCCTCAGTTATGTCTTATGAATATCCTCGTCAATAGTCAATACCATACTCAACTCAAGTCTAACACATAGTCCGGAATTACACCCAAGTTAGCGGCATGTGAGGCCTAGCACCCATTTTCGAACAGTCTTTTCTCACATAGACTTTCTCACCGTGCCTAGGACTAGGGTCATGCTATGATATCATTTGTTACAATCGGTTTGATGGGATAACTGACCCATCAATTTCATAGATTAGAATTATTGACCTAATTAAAATACTTATTTTGGATCAGAGACGGGAGAAAGAAAAAGAAGGTGCAGTTGATGGTGACGAATGGAGGTGCAGGGTGTGTGTGAAAGCGAGAGTGAGAGAGATGGAAATATGTGCAGTGAAGTACGGATGTGTGCGTAAGAGAGAGAGAGAGAGAGAGAGAGAGAGAGAGAGAGAGAGAGAGGGGAAGCTATATGAGAGGAATTGAGAAATTGCAGTAGAATGGTACCGGACATAGAAAAAAAAAAGGGTTACAGGAGAGAAGAGAACGAAAAAAAATATTGACTTATGATTTTGAATTAATTAGTAAATAGAAAATAAATTATTTGGAGGATTTAGAGATTTTTGTTGAAGATGAGGCGAATAGCAAAATTATAAGTTTTTGCGTTTCGGACTCAACGGTGAAGTCAGTTTTCTATTTTGAGGTCATTTGATTAGGATTTTATAATTGTTTTAAAGTATGATATAATGATTAATTAAATGTGTGGTGGGGACTTGTAGGTCGAATCCATTAGTCGATGATTCCTTAATTGATAAAATGACGAAAATACCCTTTTGCTTCTTCTACTTGTGTTGTTTCAAATTCTGTTGTACTCTTGTTGCATTTTTCTTAGACTTGACATATTGTCAATTATATAGTGATTGATGCTATTGCATAGTATGGTTACTGATTTGTTATGTTTAACTGTTGGTATTATTTATGGTTGACATGCTGCATTTCACTACTAGAAATAGGTTCTTCAGCAATGGCCGCTCAAGCCGTTGCAATTTACAACGACGTTCTTACGCCCGCTCGGGCCGTTGCAGATGTGATGTATCTGCAACGGCTTTGTTACGACCGCTCGAGCCATTGCAGATATATTATCACATTAGCAACGACTTAGTTACGGCTACGACATCCGTCACTCTTGAGCCGGTCACGCGCTCGCGGCGCGAAAATAAAATACTTATTAGCAATGACGGTCTAACGGACGTGTGAGTCGTTGCTGATGATGTTACTTATCAGCAACGGCTTTCTAACGGACAAGTGAGCCGTTGCTGATAAATACTTATCAACAATGGATTTCTAACGAACGAGTGAGCCATTGCTGATAAATTTATATAGGTCGACAGATCGCGCCCGCCCCCTTCCTCCTCCTTCTTCCTCTTCCTGCTGTTGCCGCTATCGCCCCGTCCTCGATCGCCGCCTTCGTCGCTTGCTCCAGGTAAGTCTCGCCGCATTATAAGATCTCCATTCACTATAGATCCGACCGAAACCCTATATTTAGGGTTTCGGTCGGCGGTCGACAGCCGAATCATTGTCCAATGTCCGGACACTGGACTCCGACGTCGAAAATAGATTAATTGGTAGATTTTTAGATTAATAGTTTAATTTTTAGATTAATTTTTAGGGTTTAGATTAATTTTTAGATTAATTATTAGGGTTTAGATTAATTTTTAGATTAATTATTATGGTTTAGATTAATTTTTAGATTAATTATTAGGGTTTAGATTAATTTTTAGATTAATCTATTTAGATTAATGTTATGTTTTAGATTAATTTGATGTTAAATTAATGGTATGTTAATTAGTTAAAATAAATGCTATGTTTTAGATTAATATTAATTAGTTAAAATATTAATTAGTTCGGAGTCGTCCTCAGTGGACTCGTGCCGGAATCGTCCACTTCGGACTCGTGCCGAAATCGTCCACTTCGGACTCGCATCGAAATTGTCCACTATAGATTCGAACTGACTCGAAATATTTAGAAAATAATCATCCCTCCGACGAGTTGATATGTTTCACGTACGCATCGACAAGTCGGATATGATTTAGCAAAACCTTAGATTCGTTCGGGGGTTGTATGTTCGTGTAATAGAAGTAAATGATCTTTTATACGACGCACAACTCTTGAATTATCCTTGATTGGACAATTTGGGAATATAGTTATTTATATTGCACTTAGTTTTTTCTTTTAACTGTTAACTCATTCTAAATTTCGGCAGCATCTCTCTTGTTCTCCGATACGCGCCCAGATGATATGCGTATTCGAAGAACTATAGGGAGATACTGCCGAAATTTAGAATAAAATTAGTGATTAAAAGAAATACTTAGTGCAATATGAATAACATGAATCCCGAATGGAATAGGACTATCTCACCTAAAGGCATTAACTGAAGAAATTGTCATTGATTGACAGAATCATGTCGGACGATCGAAGTTGGATGTACCGACGTCATGATCGTGGAGCTTTAACGAATGAGTTTTGATTAGGCATAACTTACTTCCTAAATTTCGCCTATTCGAATTGAAAATTTGTTAGCGTCGGTGATAAAATTCGATGTCTGTGACGCATTTGCTTGAATGGACAATTTTTGGATCGGGAAACTGTCACTCTGCATCTATATAGCAAAGAATTTGCACCAAGATATTTTCTATGGACTTATCATGGGGAGTCATGTGAAGTCGGGACGTCGAGCAATCATGTCATTCAGACACATGGTGAATCTTCCTCTGCTGGTGTTTCTTCATCCAATTCATCTAATCCCTATAGAACTATATATGATACTTGATAGTCTTGGGGGGTCAATTCGACCAGAATGATAATGTTGATTGACCAGTTTTTGAGACGTCAGTACCACCAGATACTACAAGTGTTGATATCACAGAAGTACAAACTACGGTAGAGATTGAATTGCCGAATAAAGAAGTTGCAGAATTTTACGAGATGTTGAAAGCTGCCGATGAACCTTTGTATGAGAATTGTCCTAAATACACTATGTGACAATGACGCAGCTCCTAAACATCAAGGCCAATTGTAATATCAGCGGGGTTGCGTTTGATCGGATTGTAGGATTGATTAATAGAATGCTGCCTACTGATAACAAGTTTGAGCCAACTTTTTATACGACTAAAAAGTTGATGAGAAAATTAGGGCTTGGGTACGAAAAAATACACGCATGCCAAAATAATTGTATTCTATATTATAAAGAAAATGTGCAATTGGATAAATGCACTGTATGTCAACATCCTCGTTACAAGGAGAAGAAATTGGTCCGACAGAAAAATATCCCGTTTAAGGTGCTTCAATATTTTCCACTAACACCGAGGCTTCTAAGATTATTCATGTCAGAAAAGACGGCCCCCTACATGAGTTGGCATGCAAGAAGTCGTGATGATACAGTAATGACTCATCCATCTGACAGTGAAGCATGGAAACATTTGGATACATGTTATCCTTCATTTGCTAAGGTACTAGAAATATCATATTGGGATTGTGCACGGATAGTTTTAATCCGTTTGGTCATTCTGCAACTCCTTATTCAGTTTGGCCAGTGCCGCTAACAGTTTATAATTTGCCACCGTCAATATGTATGAAAGATGAATTTATTTATCTTTCGATGATTATTCCGGGTCCTAAGGGTCCGTGAAAAGAAATTGACGTGTTTCTCAGACCATTGATATATGAATTGAAAACATTGTGGACTGAGGGAGCTGTCACTTATGATTGTCATCGGAAGCAAAACTTCAATTTAAAGACCGCGATATTATGGACAATCAATGATTTCCCAGCGTACGATATCACTACTAGAAAAATGGTCACCAGCAACGGCTCATGCCGTTGCTGAGCCGTTGCTGAAGCGAATCAGCAACGGCTGAGCCGTTACAATAGCGCCGTGACAGAAAGTCGCGTTGCTGATGACTTAGCAACGGATCAGCAACGGCCGCTCGGGCCGTCGCTCAAAACATTATCAGCAACGGCCACTGGGCCGTTGCTAACAATATTATCAGCAACGGTTTTGCCACAGACCCGGAGCTGTTGCTGATACCATTAATAGCAACGGCCGCTGAGTCCGTAGCAACACCGTTAGTAAAACTCCGTCGCTGACCTACAGCAACGGCTTTCGATACACTTTTAGCAACGGCTTTCCCACGGACGCCCATGGGAAAGCCGTTGCTGATGACCTATACCTGCAACCAGAAAATTTGAAAATTTCAAATTTCCATTGATACATTGATACATTTATCTGATACATAACTCACACACCCATACCCCCATACACACATTCATTTACACATCACAAACATCTCATACACATTCATTCACACATCACAAACACACCAAGATATACATCAAAACAATTATATTTATATTCATAATTATCCACGATAGTATAAACACAATTCAAATGCAAAATTGAAGTATCAACATCTCAGTAACATAGTCAATATAAATTAAACAAGTTCAATATCTCAGTAACAAAGTCAATATAAACAAAATCTCACGATGACGATGGAGGATGGCCTGGATCATATGGCGGGGTCTGGAGTGCTCGAGTGTACATCGGCGTGGACTGACTCGAGGATGATGGATTAGATGATGCCGAAGAGATGCCTGCTTCGGGATGACCCGACAAGTTGCGTAGCATAGCTTCTATATTCGCCATCGTCTGACTCTGGCGCTCCATCAACTCAGTCTGACGCGCGACCGTCTTCTCTAGTGTCCTTATCCTATTACTATGATCATAACTGGATCTGGAGGTGGACGGCCGCTCACCAGCGACCGGAGGGGTCAGTGCCCCAAGTGGCCCTAGTACGGCTCGCGCATGACCACTATCTGCGAAGCCATATACGCGGCCATGGTCCCAGCCACCTGCGGCCTCGACCCACGATGCTGCGTCAAAGTCCTCGGGGGTACCCCCACGCTGCACCACCGTCTGGCTGTAGGTCTCCTACTCGAGTTTGATTTTTTGTTTAATATTTATCATAAAACTTAAATTATAAATATATAATGAATAATTTAAACAAATATATAATTACCATAATGTATGCAGCGCGGTTGTGGATGTACTCCCCAGTCCCATGTGCTCGACGGTGAGTCCGCTCAAACACCGCCATCGGGGAGGGTCACTGGACACTCCCGTCATCCGACACCGTCGTCTACATTTACAAAACAAATACATTAATTAGTACACATAATAATAAATAAAATATATAATTAAAAGATATACTTACCATACGGTTTGCGTGCACTGCAAATGCAACAGAGCCGCCGGTGTGACGCGCTGCTCCCCCCGACATGCGATTTCTAGCCGCATTTCGAGAAACCTCCTGCCATCGATCCGTCGACCATATCCCCACGAGCTGGTCCCATATATCCGGAGTAATCCAACCGGGGCCGTATCCCCGAGTCTCCGCGATGTTAGTGGTCCCAGCTCGGGCCATCGCCTGGGACCGAGCCTGCCCCAGCTGCCCGTTGTACCTTGCCCGGGAAATAGCCTCCCAGACAGCGTAAATGAAGGGCCTCTGGTCCTCGGCCCATGTATAGCGAGCCTGCAAAATAATAATATCAGTACCAATATTAATATATCATCATGCATGTAAAAAAAATAATAATACGTGCCTCAAACTCGCGCCATAACATGTCGACATGCTCGCTAGGCACGTGAGACCACGTAGGCCATGCCCCGTGCATGTATCGTCGAATAGTAGAAGAAATGCTCCTCGGCACTTCTTCTTGCTCGAACCTGCACAACAAAAATAAATTTTAATATTATATTATGATATAATGAATTTGTAATGATTCATAATTCATGATATATTACGTACCGCTCCCTAATCACGCTAATCAATCTACGTGACTCTGTGGCTGGTGGAGGCTGCCACCTGTTCGGCCCGCGTGGCCGCCTACGTCTGGATGTACTAGCCTCGGCAGTATCATCCTCATGAGGATCAGCAACAGGAGGATCAGCAGCATGAGTAAGTGCTGGAGTCTCACCGATCGGAGACTCCGAAACTCTCCTGCGTCGATAACCACGACCAGACATATCTGTCGAACAGACATATAATCAGATTATTGTATAAATAGTAGAGATATATTTAATAAAATATATACTTTACAATTATTCTTCATCATCTGAATAATAGTCTTCGAATTCTTCTTCTTCCTCTTCTTCATCTTCTTCATCTCCAGCTTCCTCAATTTCATGATCGTCATCATCAGCATATTCAACTTCTAATTGAATTGATGTTGTGTCTGCATCCTCGAGTATTGGAATAATACGATCCACAGCAGGAAGATCATCTTCTTGATAGAAACCAGGAGGATCATTTTCTCCTACTATCGGATCAATTTTTCCTCTACCTTTTGTCTTACAGACTACACGCCAATCCGCTCTATCTTTATTTCGAGCCGGATACTTCGCGTAATATACTTGTTCGGCTTGTGATGCCAATATAAAAGGCTCATTTGCTGCCAATTTCGATTTGTAATTAACCTCAACAAGTTTGTATTTTGGATGAACTTTCATGCCCCTTTCTGTTGTATCGAACCAATGACATCTAAATAGGATCACTGATTTCAAGCCGAAGTAGTGCAACTCTATCACTTCTTCCACCAGTCCATAAAAATCCATATCACATTCAACATAGGTTGTCCCTTTCACGCAGACCCCAGCATTCATCGTCTTCTTTGCAAATGAATATTCAACCGTGTGAAATTTATACCCGTTAACAAAATATCCGCTATAGCACGACACAAGTCGCGACGGTCCACTAACAAACTCAAATATTCTTTCATCTATTTCAGCTCTGTGATCTTTGCTGTAAGTCTGAATCCAAGTAGGGAAATCACGATTCCGTAATCTCTCCAATTCTTGATCGTTGTGAATAGAGTATTTTTGCACCATCTCAATGTCAAATATTTCAATGAATTGTTCAATCTCTGGACAATTGAGTAATACATACAAGTGTGCCAAATGATACTCTTCATCGCTTAAGTGTCGAGATGGACGAGAACCAAAAGCACGACCAGAGTGACAAAATATATTTAAACGTCCATCTGAATGTCGAACACCCCCGTCGTCGTTACGTGGAAGACGATCAAATCTTGTCTGTACTGTCGATTCAAAGTAAAATGAGCAGAATGTTGAAATTTCTTGGATGATATACGATTCAGATATTGATCCTTCAACAGCTGCGGTGTTCTTTACTTTTTTCTTCAGACGATTCATGTATCTTTCAAATAAGTACATCCAACGATATTGAACGGGGCCACCAACTCGTGCCTCGTATGCCAAGTGTATCGGTAGATGCTCCATCGAGTCAAAAAATGCAGGAGGGAAAAACTGCTCTAGCTTGCATATGATTTCAACAATATTATTTTCAAGTGTTGACATATCTTCGACTCGAAGGACATTTGCACAGATGCTTCTAAAAAACATACTTAATTCAGTCAACGGACCCCAAATATTATCAGGTAGAAGATCTCGAAATGCGATCGGAAGTAATCTCTGCATGAATACATGACAATCATGGCTCTTCATCCCTGATATTTTGCAATCATCGACGTTCACACATCGAGATAAGTTTGAAGCATATCCATCGGGTAATCTGAGTTCTTTTACCCATTGACAAACATCTTTGATCTGTTGTTTATTTAACACATATAGGGCCTACTTTCAACATCTCGTAAAATTCTGCAGCTTCTTTATTCGGTAATTCAATCTCTACCGCAGCCCCTACTTCTGTGATATCAACCGCTGTAGTATCTGGTGGGACTGATGTCTGAAGAACTGGCCGATCAACATTATCATTCAGGCGGAATTGACCCCCAAGACTATCAAGTATCATAGTTCTATAGGGATTACATTGACCGGATGAAGAAGCACCAGCAGAGGAAGATTCACCATATGTCTGAACGACAGGATTGCTCGACGTCCCGACTTCGCGTGACTCCCCGTGACAAGTCCATAGAAAATATCTTGGTGCAAATCCTTTGCTATATAGATGCAGAGTGACAGTCCCCCGATCCAAAAATCGTCCATTCGAACAAATGCGGCACAAACATCGGATTTGATCACCCATGCTAACGAAATTCCGATTCGAATAGACGAAATTTAGGAAGTACGTTACGCCTAATCGAAACTCATTCGTTAAAGCTCCACGATCAAGACGTCGGTACATCCAACTTCGATCAGCCGACATGATTCTGTCAATCAATGACAATTTCTTTGGTTAATGTCTTTAGGTGAGATTGTCCTATTCCATTCGGGATTTATGTTATTCGTACTGCACTTACGTTTTTATTTTAACTGTTAACTAATTATTCTAAATTTCGACAGCATCTCCCTACAGTTCTCCGAATACGCATATCATCTGGGCGCGTATCGGAGAACAAGAGAGATGTTGCCGAAATTTAGAATAATTAGTTAACAGTTAAAATAAAAACGTAAGTGCAGTACAAATAACTATATTCCCAAATTGTCCAATCAGGGACAATTCAAGAATTGTACGTCGTATAAAAGATCATCTACTTCTTTTACACGAACATACAATCCTCGAACGGATCTAAGGTTTTGCTAAATCATATCCGATTCGTCGATGCGTACGTGAAACATATCAACTCGTCGGATGGATGATTATTTTCTAAATGTTTCGAGACAGTTCGAGTCCATATTGGACGATTTCGGCGCGCGTCCGAAGTGGACGATTCCGGCGCGAGTCCGAAGTGGACGATTCCGACGCGAGTCCGAATTGGACGATTCCGGCGCGCGTCCGAAGTAGACGATTCCGGCGTGAGTCCGAATTGGACGATTCCGGCGCGAGTCCGAATTGGACGATTCCGGCGCGCGTCCGAAGTGAAATTAATCTAAACCCTAATAATTAATCTAACAAATTAAACAATTAATCTAAACAATTAATTAACATTTATAAAATAATTAATTAAATGTTTCAAAACAATAATATATATATATATATTCCGGCGCCGGAGTCCACCCTCCGGCGCCGGCGTACAGTGGCCGGACACACTGTCCGGCCACTGTAGAAGGTCCGGCGGCGGCCATAGGCCGACCGCCGCCGGCCGAAACCCTAGAAATAGGGTTTCGGTCGGATTTTAACATCTCCGGCCGAAACGGTATAGGCCGGCCGATCAACATACCGGCAACAGCGGCAGCGGCGCGGCGGCGAGAGGCGTCGGCGTCGGCAGCAGCGGCGAGAGGTGTCGGCAGGAGAGGCGGCGGCAGCAGCGGGAGGAAGAAGGGTCGGGCGCGAGAGCGTGCCCTATATAAACTTATCAGCAGCGGCTCACTCGCCCGTTAGAAAGCCGTTGCTGATAAGGTATCATCAGCAACGGCTCACTTATCCGTTAGCAAGCCGTTGCCGAAGATTAAATAATCAGCAACGGCACGCCTTTCCGTCAGAAAGCCGTTGCTGATAATTAAAATAATCCGCAACGGCTCGGTTATCCGTTAGAACGCCGTTGCATATACACATATCTGCAACGGCTCGGGTGGCCGTAAGAACGCCGTTGCAAATAGCAACGGCTTGAGCGGCCGTTGCTGATAGCCGTTGCTGAAGACCAAGTTTCTAGTAGTGTATGTTGTCTAGTTGGAGCACTCACGGCCGACTCTCTTATCCGTATTGTATGGAACACTCTAAATCATTCAGTCTTCAGAACGTACGGAAAATCTCATTCTTTGATTGTCATCTTCGATTCCTACCGGCTAACCATCAGTATCGAAAGAATCGTAATAAATTTACTAAGGGCAGAGTCAAAAGAGATGAGCCACCACCGATGTTGTCTGGTGAATAAATGTTAGCACGTGTTTTAGCACTTTCAAAGATAGTGTTTGGTCAGAATAAAAGAGTGTCAGGCTTTGGTCAAACACATAACTGGGTGAAAAAAAGTATTTTTTGGGAATTGGCGTATTGGAGTTCATTACTGATTCGACATAATTTAGACGTCATGCAAAATAAAAAAAATTGTTTGATAATATTTTTAACACTTTGATGGATGTTTTCGGGAAAACTAAAGATAATATCAAAGCCCGACATGATCTGAAAATACTTTGTAAGAGACCAAAGTTGGAGTTACAAGAGGTCAACAAACGATATCTGAAGCCGAAGGCCCCGTATGTGTTAAATAAACAACAGATCAAAGATATTTATCAATGGATAAAAGAACTAGATTACCCGATGGATATGCCTCAAACTTATCTCGATGTGTGAACGTCGATGATTGCAAAATATCATGGATGAAGAACCATGATTGTCATGTATTCATGTAGAGATTGCTTTCGATAGCATTCCGAGATCTTCTACCTGATAATATTTGGGGTCCGTTGACTGAATTAAGTATATTTTTTAGAAACATTTGTGCAAATGTCCTTCGAGTCGAAGATATGTCAGCACTTGAAAGTAATATTGTTGAAACTATATGCAAGTTGGAGCAATTTTTCCCTCCTGTCTTCTTTGACTCGATGGAGCATCTACTGATACACTTGGCATACGAGGCACGAGTTGGTGGCCCCTTTCAATACCGGTGGATGTACTTATTTGAAAGATACATTAATCGTTTGAAGAAAAAAGTAAAGAACACCGCAGCTGTTGAAGGATCAATATCTGAATCGTATATAATCTAAGAAATTTTAATATTCTGCTCATTTTACTTTGAATCGACAGTACAGACAATATTTGATCGTCTTCCACGTAATGACGACGGGGGAGTTCGACATTTAGATGGACGTTTAAATATCACTCTGCTCGTGTTTTTGGTTCTCGTCCATCTCGACACTTAAGCGACGAAGAGTATCATTTGGCATAATTGTACGTATTACTCAATTGTCCAGAGATTGAATAATTCATTAAAATATTTGACATTGAGATGATGCAAAAATACTCTATTCACAACGATCAAGAATTGGAGAGATTACGGAATCGTGATTTCCCTACTTGAATTCAGGCTTACAGCAAAGATCACATAACTAAAATTGATGAAAGAATATTTGAGTTTGTTAGTGGACTGTCGCGACTAGTGTCGTGTTTTAACCAATATTTTGTTAATGGGTATAAATTTTACACGATTGAATATGCATTTACAAAGAAGACGATGAATGCCGGGGTCTGCGTGAAAGGGACAACGTATGTTGAATGTGATATGAATTTTTATGGACTGGTGGAAGAAGTGATAGAGCTGCACTACTTCGGCTTGAAATCAGTTATCCTATTTAGATGTCATTGGTTCGATACAACAGAAAGGGGGATGAAAATTCATCCAAAATACAAACTTGTTGATGTTAATTACAAATCGAAGTTGGCAGCAAATGAGCATTTTATATTGGCATCACAAGCCGAATAAGTATATTACACGAAGTATTCGGCTCGAAATAAAGATAAAACAGATTGGCGTGTAGTCTGTAAGACTAATGGTAGAGGAAGAATTGATCCGATAGCGGGAGAAAATGAGCCGATACCTGATGTGACAAATGATTTCTATCAAGAAGATGATCCTCATGCTGTAGACCATATTATTCCAATACTCGATGATGCAGACACATCGTTAGTTCAATTAGAAGTTGAATATGTTGATGATAACGATCATGAAGTTGAGGAAGCTGGATATGAAGAAGATGAAGAATTCGAAGACTATTACTCAAATGATGAGGAATAATTGTAAAGTATATCTTATATTAAATATATCTCTAATATATATATAATCTAATTATATGCTTATTCGACAGATATGTCGGGTCGTGGTTATCGTCGGACAAGAGCTTCGGAGTCTCCGATCGGTTAGACTCCAGCACTTACTCCTGCTGCTGATCCTCATGCCGATGATAATACTGAGGCTAGTTCGTCGAGATGCAGGCGGCCACGCGGGCCGAGCAGGTGGAAGCCTCCACCAGCCACAACGTCGCGTAGATTCATTAGTGTGATTGAGGAGCGGTAATATATCACGAATTATGAATTATTAGAAATTCATTATATCATAATATAATATTGAACTTTATTTTTGTTGTGTAGGACGAGCAAGAGGATGTGTCTAGGACCATATTTTCTACAATCTAACGATACATGTATGGGGCATGGCCCACGTGGTCTCACGTGCCCAGTGAGCACGTCGATATGCTATGGCGCGAGTTTGAGGCACGTATTAATTTTTTTTTATACATGAGAATTAATATTAGTACTAATATTATTGTTTTGCAGGCTCGCAATACATGTGCTGAGGACCAGAGGTCCTTCATTTATGCTTCTTGGGAGACTATTTCTCGGCAGAGGTACAACGGTCAGCTGGGGCAAGCCCGATCCCAGGTGATGGCCCAAGCTGGGACCACAAACATCACGAAGACTCGGGGATACAACCCCGATTGAATTACTTCGGATATATGGGATCAGCTTGTGGCATTATGGTCGACGGATCGATGGCAGGAGATTTCAAGGACTACAACTAGAAACCGCATGTCGGGAGGAGGAGCGCGTCACACTGGCGGCTCTATTTCATTTGTAATGTACGCGAGTCATATGGTAAGTATTATACCTTACTTTTAATTATATATTTTATTTGTTACTCTGTGTACTAATTAATGTATTTGTTTTGTAATGTAGACGATGGTGATGGACGATGGGACTGTCCAGCGACCCTCCCCGACGGAGGTGTTTGAGCGGACTCACCGTCGAGTACATGGGACAGGGGAGTACATTGACAACCGTCGAGTAAGAGGCTCTCAATGTAATTGCAAACTTGTTATAGTAAGAGGGAATGGACATACATGCTATCAGTTCCCTTCTTGATTTTTTTTTTCTTTTTTGCAAGTGTATCATGTAGTTGTTACTCATCCCATTAGTGCAGTTTTTATGTTATTAGATGTGAGCATTTTCGCTCATACTGAACAAGATGCAATTCCTAATGTTTGATCACGTGGCTGCTACAAGAGAAGTCAAATTCTTCTCTTGTTTGCTGCAATGGCCGACTGTCACAAGGGAATCAGTTTCCCTTTTATTTTCCTTATGGCTGGTGTTAAGTGATGGTTTCTTGCCTTTATAAATTGGTATCTTATAGTAATGTTTCTTGGATGTTGCTATGATTGTACCATGATGCTCATATATACTCATCTTGAATTGGTGTTCATGCAATATAAAAAAAAAAGAATCTATAAAATAGTGAGCACAGTTGGCAAGGCAGTGAACATAGTTTGCAAGTTGATGAACTTAGTTGCATCTAGGGATGAAACTAGTCCTATGAGAAAGAGAGAGCGAGAGCAATTAATTAGCTACATGCATGATCTTATTAAGTCCTTCTTAATGCATTCTTTATACTTATCATATTATATATATATATATATATATATATATATATATATATATATTAACATTATGCTAATTATTGTGGATTTATTATTGCTTGTTATGTGGATATTGGTTGTGCTCGTGCTTGTGGTCGTGATGGAGGTTAGGTTGGGCTGGTCAGCGGGTGAGGTGTGGACCGGGAAGCTCGTCAGCGAGCCACACTGACGACCAACCCGGAGTGGCACTGGTTGGAGGGTTTTCCCAACCATTTGGGGATTTCTGAGGCTAGAGGGTCTGCCTAGCTCAGGAATCATGGGCGGGAAGCTCACTGGGCATGTCTTAGTGATCGACTCGTATTATTGGAAATATACTTGTGTGAATATGTGGTTTCTTTTTGGTATGGGTTATGTATGAACTGCTTTGGATTAATAGATAAAGACTTTAATCCTGGATTTAATTAATTGTTCATTTTGTTGTGAAATTAACTATTATGTGGTTATTGTGCTTTCCATATAACTACTAACCGTGGACTGTGGTAGGCTCAGGACCGAGCCACTCACTAAGTCCAATATGGACTTACTCTCTTTTTGTTGTTGTCTTTTGTAGCACAAGGTCAGAACCAATAGTAGTACTGGAGTGTCTAAGTAGCGCAGCTGGGAGCGGCAGGTTCAGGGCTGATCTCGTGACAAGTCGAAGTTAGAGTTAGGGTAGTGGTCAGGTTTAATGAGAGTTCTGTATCGAGACTTATTGTACTTTATTTCATCATGGATTCTTTATTTCATTTATTGTTCAAACATTGTTTAAAGTTTGTTTCGGTTGAACATTCATGTTTCCGTGATTTCGTTAACAAAGGATGAATTTGTTTTGTTTTATAACCTTTTGTTAGTGGTTGGAGTTTGAAATATAAAGTTTGTTTTATCTATGTGGTATGTGGTTAGTTGTTTTATTTATGTGGTTGTGATTTGAGTTAGGCTTCGGGGTATGCTTGTATACTCTGGCTGGTCACACCATTGCGGAATTGGGGTGTGACAAAGTGGTATCAGAGCATTTGGTTTAGGTCCTGACTTCGATTTTAGGGACATTGGGGTATTGTATGGGCATTGCTAGCGTGTCGGCATACAGTGTGTCCTAGTCACGAGATCGGAGAACTGAGCCTGCGCATCAGCAGCGGTACGTATCATTTTTATTCATTGTTCTTGTTAGATTAATTTACCTGTTCTTGGTTGCTATTCTTATAGAGGCTGGTCAGGATCCTAGGGTGGCCGTGCTAGAGGCTCGGGTGGCCGTGCTAGAGGCTCGATTGGCCGAGTTGACTGAGGAGCTCCGTAGGGAGCGAGAGTTGAGGCAGCCACAGTCTCAACCTGTGCCGCCAGTGGCACCGGTGGCACAGGGGGCAGCGGAGTCGGTACCCCCAATTGTTAGGGAGGCAGATAGGCGGGAAGCAGTGTCAGGCAGCGTTGCATACAAAGATTTTGTTCAATTGAGACCGCCACAGTTCATAGGCACAGACCTTGGTGTGGAGGTGACGACTTTTCTAAACGACTGTCAGGAGTTGTGCAAGGTGTTGGGATGCTCTTCAGTAGCCATGGCGCAGATGGTGGGTTTGCAGCGGAGGGGACCTGCTAAGGAGTGGCTCCATGTATGGAGGTCCCGTAGGGGGGTTGATGCACCACCCCCTGTATGGGAGGAGTTCCGGGCGGCTATGGTGGAGAAATATCTTCCCAGGAATGTGCGGGAGAAAAGAGCAAGGGAATTCGAACAGCTCAAGCAGACCGGTAGTATGTCAGTGGCAGAGTACGAGGTGGAGTTCACTCGCTTATCACGGTACCATCGCCTGCTAGTGTCGACTGAGACGAACAAGGTCAGACGGTTCGTGGAAGGGCTGAGAGTTCAGATTGACAGACTAATTCACTTTACTGAGGACTCTACTTTCACCCAGGTGGTGGATGAGGCAATGCGAAAGGAGTCGATGGTACCGACTGATCGACAGGAGGGGCCAGCCAGGAAGAGGTAGGCCGCAGGGATTTGGCAAGCGACAGGGTTTTTTTGAGGGCGTAGTGTCTAGAGCAGCCCGTCTGCTCAGACAGGGGCAGAGGAGTTTTAGAGGTCGCCCAGGTGTCGGGCCGGGGGCCACTCAGAGGACAGTGGGGTCTGAGGTGCAAAGAAGGGCTGAGGTACCGCAGTGGGGGCGGAGGCACACCGGGATATGCTTTGGCCGTACAGATGCTTGCTTCGGGTGTGGACAGCCGGGTCACATCAGAAGGGACTGTCCAGTCAGAGGTGGGTCTAGTGCAGCGCAGTCCAGAGGGAAAGCACCGGTATCCGCAGCTTCTGTTGCGCAGAGAGGTCAGCCTCAGGGTTCAGGGCAGCAGCGTGCCAGTGGATCTAGGAGAGCTCCTGCGCGGGTATTCACTATGACTCGAGATGATGCTGAGGCGTCTAAGACCGTGGTGACAGGTATCCTTGCAGTTTGTTCCATACCTGCATTTGTTCTATTTGATCGTGGAGCTACTCATTCTTTTATTTCTGATAACTTTGTTATAAAGCTTGATAAAGAAAAAGAATTTCTTGTGGTACACTTGGTTGTATCAACGCCGACAGGACATTCTGTCCATGTTGAGATAGTTTTCAAGGGTTGTGAGGTGTCCATTTGTGGGCATGCTTTGGAAGCAGAATTGGTAATTCTACCCACCTTAGAGCTGGATGTGGTATTGGGCATGGATTGACTATCCTCTCATTATGCCTCTATGGATTGTAGAACGAAGGCTATTACTTTTAATAAGCCAGGCATGCCGTTGTTCACTTTCTAGGGTGAAGTATAAGGGAATCTTTGGGGATTATTTCAGCCCTTAAGGCTCGGAAGTTGCTCGTGAGTGGTTGCCAGTCATTTCTAGCTTTTGTGTTCATGGCTAAGGAAGGTGAAATTTCGGTCAGAAAGGTAGAGGAGACACCGGTGGTTAGTGGATATTCGGATGTCTTTCCAGAAGAGCTTTTGGGTTTGCCGCCGGTTCGAGAGATTGAGTTCTACATTGATTTGCAGCCATAGGTGAAGCCGATCTCAATTCCCCCATATCGTATGGCACCAATTGAGTTGAGGGAGCTTAAGGCTCAGTTGCAAGAGTTGATGGATCTGGGTTTTATTCGCCCGTGTGTCACCCTGGGGAGCGCCGGTACTTTTTGTTAAAAAGAATGATGGATCCATGCGGATGTGTGTTGATTATCAGTAGCTAAATAAAGTGACGATCAAGAATCGCTATCCACTCCCGAGGATTGATGATCTCTTTGATCAGTTGCAGGGAGCACAGTGGTTCTCTAAAATTGACCTAAGGTCAGGGTATCACCAGTTGAGAATTCGGGATCAGGATGTTCAGAAGACAGTCTTTAGGACAAGATATGGTCACTACGAGTTTTTGGTCATGTCCTTCGGGTTGACCAATGCACCGGCTGTATTTATGAATTTGATGAACCGCGTGTTCAAGGAGTTTCTAGATAGGTTTGTCATTGTGTTCATAGATGACATCCTAGTTTACTCCCGAAGTGAGGCTGAATATTGTGAGCATCTGAGGGTAGTTTTGGAGACTCTCAGGAAGCATCAATTACTTGCTAAATTTTCCAAGTGCGAGTTCTGGCTGAGCTGTGTGGGATTCTTATGTCATGTGGTGTCGAGGGAGGGGTGACGGTAGACCCCACGAAGATTGAGGCAGTGCAGAGATGGGAAAGACCGACTTGTGTCGCTGAGATCCGGAGCTTCTTGGGCCTGGCCGGGTACTATAGGAAGTTTGTAGAAAACTTTTCTAGAATTGCAGCTCCTTTAACTCAGTTGACTCAGAAGAAAGTTAAATTTGAGTGGGATAGCAAGTGCGAGGAGAGCTTTCATGAGCTCAAGGACCGGTTGACTTCAGCTCCAGTATTGGCCCTACCGTCAGGTTCTGGAGGTTTTGTAGTGTACTATGATGCTTCTATGGTAGGTTTGGGTTGTGTTTTGATGCAGCATGGTAGGGTGATTGCTTATGCATCTAGGCAGTTCAAACCTCATGAGAAGAATTACCCGACCCATGATTTAGAGCTGGCAGCTATAGTGTTTGCTCTGAAGTTATGGCGCCATTATTTGTATGGGGAAGCTTGTGAGATTTATACTGATCATAAAAGTCTTCAGTACTTTCTTACTTAGAGGATCTTTATGTATCAAATAATGTATCAATGTATTAATGAAACTTTAAATTTTTAAATTTTTTCAGTTGCAGGTTTACATCATCAGCAACGGCTTTCCCACGACTGTCCATGGGAAAGCCGTTACTGAAAGTGTATCGTAAGCCGTTGCTGATGACCTACAACAATGGCTTACTAATGGCCTTGCTACGGCTGCATGGTCGTTGCTGATGTTCATATCTACTACGGCCTCGCATCCATGGTAGAACCGTTGCTGATAATATTATTAGCAATGGGCCGAGCGGTCGTTGCTGATCCGTTCCTAAGTTATCAGCAACACGTGTTTCTGCCATGGCTCCGTTGCAATGGGTCGGGCCGTTGCAAGCCGTTGCTGATGGTTTTCAGCAACGGCTTCAGTTGATACTTATTATTCCAGTAGTGTTTGTTGTTGTTCATTATGGTGGTGAGATTTAGATGTGCATGTTGCATCTATATGATCTTTTATTGGCCCCGTTAAATACGGGTGTATTGGAGGCTTCAATCTGTGGACATTTATATTTTTGGCCTGAGGTGTATGGGTGGTGACAGCGGTGATCATGAAATTTCCACAAGGGTGCGTGTGCGGCGTCGAGGTGTTAGACGTCGGCAGACTACCTTTTTAGATAGTCGCATCTCTAGCAGGAGCGGGCTTGAGGTGCCACTCTCGGAGGTGCGAGAGTGCGGGGGAAACCCAATGTCCACTACGCTCTTGATTGGGTGATTATTATTATGCATGTGTATACTAGTTGATGGGTGCATAAGTGTTTATCTAGGGTTGACATCATATTGGTTGGTACGAGCATATAATATTAGTTGTGGTATGCACACAGTTGAATATCATGTCATCATGGCACCATAGATGGTCATCTTTACCTCTTTGACATATTGTGATATCCTACTCAGCTTTTCGCTGATTTTTATTGTTTTTGCCTCAGATCTGTAGGTTCGAGTTGGTAACTGAAAATGTCTAGTTAGATAGAGTTGAGGAGACAGTCTCTGGCGTTGATTCCCGTAGAGATGTATAAAAGTTTATTGAATAACATTTTATTATTGTAATAGATATTATTCTAATGTAAGTGATTGAGGTTCATGTTGCAAGATGTTCATGAATGTTTTGGTGTGTTGGTTGATTGTTGGTTGTGCTTCTCCTAGGTGGTGTTCCTTATCAGGATTGAACCTAGGCGGGGCGTAACAGAATCCCTATTCATTTTTTTCATAAACCAGGAAGAAAATATTCATATACCCAGATTATCCTCTGCATATCATTTTCAACTAGTTCGACCAATTTTAAATAGGTTCGGGAAATTCATCCTAAATTTACAAAAAAATCACAAAAAAATCTATATTTCATGGGTAAATCACTTTCATAACTTGTATCAGCAAAATAAGTTTTATAGAGTTGAAAATCAATTTTTTTTTCACCATTTTCAACTGGTACGAAACTGGCCGAACTAGTTTAAAATTGGTCGAACCAGTTTAAAATTGGTCGAACTAGTTTAAAATTGGCCGAACCAGTTGAAAATGGTGGAAAAAAATTAATTTTCAACTCTAAAAAACTTATTTTGCCGATACAAGTTATGAAAGTGATTTACCTATGAATAATAGATTTTTTGTAATTTTATTATGAATTGAGGATGGATTTCCCGAACCAGTTGAAAATAGTGAAAAAAAATGATTTTCAACTCTAAAAAATTTATTTTGCTGATACAAATTATAGAAGTGATTTACCTATGAATAATAATTTTTTTGTGAATTTAGAATAAATTTTTCGAACCTGTTTAAAATTGGTCGAATCAGTTGAAAAAAATATGCGGAGGGTAATTTGGGTATGTGAATATTTAATTTTTGATTTAGAAAAGAAAATGAATAGGGATTTTGTTTTTGGGAATAAAAGTATTTTTTATTTTTTTACTGGAAAATTGCTGTATAATAGATTAGATTCGGGAGAGTTGGTGGGCATCACGTGGGAGAGGAAAATTAATTAATTAATTAATTATTGTACAAAATAATTGTCTTTGTAGTCTTGTAGATCATCTCGTGATCACAGGTTGGGGATTCATGAGTTGAGTGTAATTAGTATTTATACATATATACGATGGTGATCACAAACAAGTATTAATTTGCCACGTCTTTATATATATATATATATATATATATATTTTGGCATTTAAATTAATTGTAAGGACAGAGAACCAAACACTTTTGTACGTCTTTATATTTGCCACGTCAACATCACAATTAATCTTGGAGATAATGTGACAGGGATTGGAAGGTGGAATTAAGGGGACCATAAATATCATATATATTCATTCTAAAAAGATAGATTATAAATAAACATTTCATTTTATCCAATATATATAGTAAATAAACAAGCATTTGAAATGAAATATGATATATCATTTTGAGTTCTACCAAAATTCAAGTCATTTATTTCATTTTCAATATATATTTCCAAATAAGTTTGTACTATGGGAGAGTTAATGGACTGTCGCGAATAGAACTAAATTTATATTACGAGACAAATATATATGATAAAATCTGTTCTACGGGACAAATATATAGGACTAAAAAATTCGAAATGAAACTTATATGACCAAATATTATCAACGTGTATGAACGACGTTAGTTCACATTGACGAAGAGTTAACAAATCGTCACCAATAGGATCAAATCTATACTACAGAGCAAATTTATATGACCAAAAATACTAAAATAAAATTTATAGAATCAAAATCCAAAAAATTAAAAATTTATAGAACAAAATCTGCACTTCTCCCCGTTATATATACTTTGGTAATGACCTCCTACCTCCCCAATCATCTACCCCTTCAATCATCAGCCTCTTTACTTTGAAATACTAAATCTTGTCATATTATCATAAGTTGGTGACAGGGTTTATTTCATATTTTTAATAAATTATTTTTAATGATAAAAATTAAAAAAATCAACATTTTACTGAACTCTATCATTTTTAAAACTTTCATCACTAAAAATATTTTATTAAAAAAATCCAAATAATCAACTTATATATGTTAACGTAGCAATGCATATTAGTAAGGGTGTAATTTTCAAAAGTAAAAAGGATGAAAATATAATAAATATAAAGTGAGAGGATGAGAGCGGAATTTATTCAAACTTTTTAGGATATTTCACTTTTCCTATTTTATAAATTTATTGTCCATCAAACAAGAGATCAAAATATTACTTCATAAAAAATTATATTTTTCATATAATTTTTAGTTAACCAAACAACACCTCAGTAAAAAAAAATCTCAAAACCTCACCGTGAACCAATTATGTCTCGTTTGATTGACATAGAAAGTAATTTTCTACAGAAAATTATAATTTTCATAAATTAATTTTTCACGTGTATTTCTCGAGAAGTACATAAAAAGTATTTGGTTGACAAAAAATTAATTTATAAAAAGTATAATTTTCACCTACAATATATTTGGTTGATATGAGTACTTTCTAGGAAGTACATATGAAATGATCAATATACCCTTCTTTTTATAAATTAATATTTTAATTTATATGTATTAGTATATATAAAAAAATAAGTTTTATTTGTAAATAAATATTATAATATATATATATTATAATATTTTCATATATAAAAATAATAATTTTTATTTATAATTAATATAATATATATATTTTATTATATAGAAAAATAATT
This sequence comes from Canna indica, assembly GCA_034359265.1. Taxonomy (NCBI): domain Eukaryota; kingdom Viridiplantae; phylum Streptophyta; class Magnoliopsida; order Zingiberales; family Cannaceae; genus Canna; species Canna indica. The sequence goes on along the minus strand of CP136894.1, from coordinate 10,908,603 downwards.
TTTATTTATAATTAATATGAAAATTTACATATTTTACAAAAAAATAAATTAAAATAAAATAAATGTGTAGATAATTCAAAGATTATTTAATCTCATAATATTGATAATATAAATTATAAATTTTTCATTAAATACAAACTTGAGACTAATATTGACTTTTTTTTTAATTACAATGCAGGAAATGCAACACATTGTATAAAGAGAGCAGTACATGCGAAGGAGTTAAAATAATTAGGGGCTATTTGGTTAAATAATCGTTTTGAAATAGGAATGAATTTCATATCTATAAGCATTTGGTTCAAACATTTTGGTAAAATAAATATCTATGAGAAATTTAAAATTGACAATTTTGGTAAAATCATACAAATTTATGGTTTATTGGCAAAATCATGAAGTATTTGTAATCATAACTTCTTTATAATATACCCAAATTATCCTCAATTTTATTTATTTACTTAATTATAATTATATTAACGATTGAGAATTTTATATTAAAATTTATAACCGCTTATATATGCATATTATTTATATATATAAAAATTGATATGCTTATGAAATTAATAGATTTAACCATTTAAAATGAGATGTTAATCGCAATTATATTGATAGTTAAAGTCTTTCACAAACTGTAATTAATATCATATTTTAAATTTTCATATTTGTTAAGATTATAAATATATGAAATTTAAAATTTTCAATACAGTAAAATATATATATAAGCAATTATAGATTTTTGATCAAAGTCTTTAACTATCAATATAATTACAATTAATATATCACTTTAGATTGATAAGTCTATTAATTTCATATAAAAAATTAAATTTAAAATTTTCTATGTAATAAATGTATATAAAAGTAATTAGGGACTTAAATGCAAAGTTCATATAATATAATTATAATTAAGTAAATAAATAAAATTAGAAGATAATTTAAGTATATTATAAAAAAATTATAGAGTTAATATATACCCTAAAATATTTATCGTTTTGCCGATAAATCATAAAAAAATTTATGATTTTATCAAAGTTCTCTTTAAAATTTGGGTATAGTGTGGTTTGAAGCATCACAACAACTGATGAGCTTTTGTTAATTGTACTAATGGAGATCAGTGTGGATAGCCAGCAATTCAAACACACAAAGCCATGATGACAGATTGGCTTTTGTCCTGTAAATTCTTGTCCTTAATTTTACTCATCCCATTGATTTCCTTCTCAAGTATGCCAGCTCAGTCCCAAAAAATTATATAATCTACACCCAGTCACTATTGAAAGAATAGGAATTAAAATATAAATTGGAATTTTTCTTTATTAATAAGTTTTCATCCTTGTTGGGTGATATAAAAAATTAAAGAAGAATAAATCCTCAATGGGAAGTTGGCCTGCCAAGAAAGCAGAAGATGAACCAATCTTGTTTTACTTGGTGGTTAAATTTGGAGTCTTCTCTCTGGTTTATTTCCATTTGGCTTTGTATATATACATACATTGATCTCAGCTCAGCTGCCATACATAGGTGATTTTTTTTATATAATAAAGATAAAAAATTATAATAAGTGATTATACTAGAATTTGAATCTTAAATCTCTAAATAATATACAATATATTATCATAAATTGTGCTATCCACAATTGGCACAAAGAGATGAATTTGATTCTATTACAGATTTTAGATGCATTCTTTGAGTTTTATGATTTTGTTGATCATCAATTGAGATGAATATGGTTAGTACATTACTTTCTCATTGGCCTAAGTTTTGGCCCTTTTAAAAAGATTTCATCATCAAAGATCTAATTCATACAGCAAAAGTTAGTGAAGAACTTATCTTCAAATGCAATGAATTAAAACAGAGATAAATATTTGGATAAATTACATTTCCACCCTTTCATGTTACACTTTGCACTGTCATTCCTTCCCGAAAATAATAATATCGATCAACTGAGTCAATTACCCTCTTGATTATTTTAATAATAAATATCACCACATCATCGCAAAGTGGGTAATGCGGATCATTTTATATATTTTAATCAAATATTTGTTTACTAGTAAAAGTTAATAATTAAATAAAAAATGATGAAAAACACAACAGGTGTAAAATTATTTGATTGATTTTTAAGTTTGTTAGCATTAAAAAATATCTGATCAAAAATGTAAAATAGTTCGCATCATAACTTATGATGACATGGCGAGATCTATTATTCAAATAATCAATTAGTTTGTGACTCATAGCTCAAAGAGTGGTATTGTTAGTTTAAATAATTAAAGGAGATATGCGTGTTAAGGATGGTAATTTGACCTATATATCCCTAATGGGACTTTTATGAATTTTCTATGCAGTCATAAACATAGGTAATCATGTCAAATCATGTACTTGTGTAAATCAGTACGTGTGTTCTCTTCTTTTTGTTTGTTTTATTTTGCTCTATTGTTTGTTCTCTTTCTCCTACAAATTAACCTTAATAATATCTTAGTATCTCAATTTTTTTTAGAAAAAGAAAATTTAAATTATTCAAGAGGCTTGAAGTTTCCAAATTAAGGAGCAGAAGAAGAAAAGAAAAAGAAAATTAGCTATTACAAAGTTTAGATAAATTAGCTCATTCGATAATCAGCTCAAGAAAGATTTTTTCACTCCTTCGAAACAATAAAAATTACGTTCATGTCAGATCTTTCAATACCAAATCATGATGAGACGATATTTGATTTTTACGTAACTCATCATTGGGTGAGCGTAACTCATCACGTGCCACCGATTTGAATATGATTCTATACTGAATTATATTATACTTAAGTTGGTTCTTCACAAGGACAACATATTATAAATAAGAAAGATTATAATATCTCAGTTTAAGTTGGTATAATATACAAAACTTGTCTATGACTCAAGAATACCAAGAAAAGGTTGAAAATGCAAACAAATCGAAACCAGCTGTGTTAATTAGAATCCTTCCTCCTAAAAAACCCCCCTCTAATGTCAAAAATCACATTAAGAAAATATATATAATATGACTCTCAATCCTTTGCAAAATTTACCAAACGAAACACCTACACACCATAATCCTCATTCTTCTTATAAATTTCACATGGGCCAATAAATATATCTTGTTAAGCCCCTCGCACTTAACTAATATTTCATATCACCCCTTGATTAATTACTCTCTCTTTCTATATAATTGTGTATTACAATTTCCATCTCTACATATCTCTCCACCCACCACCAGCTCGCCGCTCCGAAGTCGACCGCTCAACTCCATTCCAATGGCGGAGCTGCAGGTCGCCGCGGAGGCGGCGTCCCACGGCGCGGTCCCCGGCGTCGTCTCCATCCTCTCCACCATCCTCGAGCGGGTCGCCGAGCGCAACGACGCCCTCCGCCTGCCGCCGCACCACCACGCGTCCGCCGCGGCCTTCCAGGGCCTGACGAAGCCGGGCATTTCGGTGCGCAGCTACCTGGAGCGCATCTTCCGGTACGCCAGCTGCAGCTCCTCGTGCTTCGTCGTCGCGTACATCTACCTCGACCGCTTCGTGCAGCGCCACCGCCCCGCCGTCTCCCTCGACTCCTTCAACGTCCACCGCTTCCTCATCACCAGCGTCCTCGCCGCCGTCAAGTTCATGGAGGACATGTAAGTTCTTCTTCTTCCAGCTGTTTAATTAATTACATGAATTAATTGATCCATTTCGTGTTGCTTAATTACCCCCCTTTGCTGATCTTTCATTTTCTTTGTGGTCGATCACTTCTTCTTCTCAAAGCTGTTGCGCGCACGCAAACAAACAAGCTGTAATCTTAATTTTCTTTATCTTTTGACGGCGAGAGAGAGAGAGAGAAATGAGCCATGTGTAATGTTGAGATCCCATTAATGACCTTTCTCGCTCATCGTCCAGCTGCCAACTAAGAAGGAGGTGGGCGTGCCTTGGAAGCAATTCTAGCATCATTCTAATTTCTAAACCCATTGGCACATGGACAGTATTGTAACTTTATTAATATATATATTTAGGCCCACGTCAATTCCTCTATTTCAATTCAAGCTCCTGCTTTCCTTTTTAAGCACATTATAGAAGTCTATGACAGATTTCAGTTTGATCGATCTGATCTCAGATACTAGTTTCTCTTTTACTTTAGCCTTTTCATTTTCACATATATATATATATATATACCTCAATTTTTCTTCTTAATTAATCTAAATTTTGAATCATTTTTCAATCTTTAAGTTGAAATGAGTTTAGATTTGGCTGCTCTGCTCGATCAGTTTAAAAGAGATATATCAGAGCCCTGTAGTTTATGATTGAGATTATATATGTGATTAGATTTGAGAGTGAGACAATAGATTTTTCGAAACTACTACTTAAGACTTAATTAGTTGGAGGTTTGGTGAGTACTCTTAATTGCACCCCATTGACTGTAACTAGTTAATCAACCATTCATCCATTACACACAACTAATCACATCAAGAAATTAATTAATTATGATAAAATTAGGGCCATTCCTCCGTGTGGATATTTATAAATTGGTAGCCTCTTACTTCTTCAATTTGATGCTATTATTTGACATTTTTGCTCTTTAATATTCATATATAATAAGATACTACTCAAGCAGAACCTACACGCCATATCAATCTACAATTATATCCGGTGGATGCACAATGTTTTGATTTGTATATAGTAATGGTTCTCCGTTGACTTTTGTTCTCTGTTCATATGCGTGTAGATACTACAACAACGCATACTTTGCAAAGGTTGGAGGGATCAGCTTGGTGGAGATGAACTACTTGGAGGTTGACTTTCTATTTGGCATCGGCTTTGAGTTGAATGTGACTCCTGCGGTCTTCGGGTCGTACTGCTCCATTCTTCAGAGGGAGATGTACGCGGCATTGCCTCCTCCGTCTCCATCGAGGTTGCACTGCTGCTTGTCAGAGGAGGAAGCCAGCAGCAGCTGCCAGCAGAAGCAGCAGCTCGCTGTTTGATGATGATGCAGGATGCGTGTTATTTTTGGTACATAGTTTAGTATATAGTTTAAGTCCTTTTACTTTTCTTTTGCCTGCATTTCCTGGATTCCAACTCTGGGCATGTGAAGGAAAACCCAGTCTTGTTATCCTTTTATGTAGCTTAATCTCTTTTTGTGGTAATGGTGCGTATTGAACATGGAGTCCTTGTTGTCAGAGCAGGGGCTTGTTTGCATATGCTAGTTAGTTGACATCTTTTGGTGAATGTGAATGTTCTCTTCATTGAGTTACTTTTTTCATGATCACGTCGAAAGTTTGGCTGAAAGATTTGATGGAAATGACAGTAGATCGAACAATTATCCTAAAGGAGTATAATGAATTTAGTTTGACGTAATAAATGTACACATCAAATAGATAGGTTTACAAAATGTGGCATGTTCATAACAAATGCACACTTAAATGCTTCTACTGTTGGCCAACTTCTTTCAAGTTACAAAGGCATTTGATCACGTGACCGGATGGGTAGGAAAAGTAGGTCACACCAGCTTGTCAATGAAGCACTACAACAACAAACTTAACTAGGATATGCTGATAGGTTTCTATTTTCAAGAAATCTTATAACATTTTTATTTATTCTATTCAGTAAATTATCTTCTAGATTGAGTTACTGCATGGTTACCTCAAGTTTGGCTGAAGGATTTGATCAAATAATTGAAAATATGACAGCAAAAGAAATCATGAAAAGAGAGGTGCACTTCATGTCATGGTACATGGTGCCAACCACTAATAAAAAGGGTATAAGAGTAGATCCGGAATGGATATGATATGATCTATTAAATTGCTTGTAGGTATAGGCTCCTGGGGAAGGAACATGAGTGGGGCACCTGAAATAGGTGGGACCCCTGAAATGCCAAAAGACATGTACTTGGATAAGGGGAGAAGGGAAACAAATTGTTTTGAAATGGCCATTGAAGCAAGCAATCATCAGGTTGGCCACACGTAAAGTTTTCGATGGGAAGGTAGAACCTTTATTTTATTCTAATAAAGAAAGAAAAAATGAAAAGACTTAATTAAAAGTGCATGGATGATAAGGGGGAGAAAACATGGCTGGGGAGCTTTGGCACTTGCCAAAATAATGAAGAACTGCAGCTGGCCTTTGAAGGGCCATGTGATCCTACCACAGAACATGTATCCCTCCACATGGCCCCTCGATCCTGTGATCCACATTTTATGAATCTAGCTTGTGAAATGCTCCACTAACCTGTAGATCTAATATCGCTTATGCGAATTTTAATCAGGAACAAGTCAGATCCAGATGACGAACTGATTTCCAGCACTAGGTCATCAAGTACAAAAAATGGTATAAAAGAGACATCATCTACATAAAAGAATGCAACTGGCATTCTTTTGCCGTCTTATCTGAAAGAATATTTACAGGCATTATTAGCGTTTTGTACTGTAATCACTAATAAGGCTGGAGAAAAGAAAATAGTAGGATTCGACTTCATCGATTAAAACAGCTTATGTTTTGTAAACGCAAAATTCAATCAAGCCACAGAACATACACTTATCTTACATCTTGAATAAATAAATATCATATTTGGAGTAATTATTCCTAGATACAGATAAGTAAAATATTGGGAAGAACTTTGGAAAAGTAATATACAAGATTAAAAAGAATGGGGAATCCGTCTCATTCACCGAGGCCAGCTGGTGAACAACTAAACACAACCATCACCAACCTAGTAATTGCGGGAAACGATTGTCCCCTGCTTTGAGCTCACTGTCAATCCAGTCTATTCACAAAGACTTATACTGTTCTATCAGACGTGACGCATGAAGTCGTGAAGTAGGAGAAATGGTACACCCCAGATTCTGTAGATAAGCAATCTATAAAGGAGATAAGAACAGCATGCATATCAGTTGGCTTAGAGAGATTTTATAAAACGGAAATGTAAAAAAAGAGAAGATCGTGAAGACTAATGTATCTGCAATACTAAGAATTAAACTTCTGACAAACAAGAATTCACCATCACAAGCACATTAGACTTTTTTGAAACAATCAATGAACATACATGAGAAAAAGAGGTCACAACCTGTTTAGGTGTAGCTTTTGATGATCCCATAGAGTTCTCAATTCTTTGTTTCTGGAAGTGTTCCTAAAAGCAATTCGATGTAAGTTTTTATCATAAAAATATAAGCGTATATTATTTATTTATGACATCACAATATCACATCACAACATTTGCAGTATAAACTTTGTAAAGAAAACAGTTCAGATGTTACTGCATAGAAATAGTTAGTCAAAGAAGTAGATTATTCTTTAGATAATTGGTAAGAAACAAAGAAACAAATTCTGTATGAAAATTGCAAAAGGGTAAACCCATATCTCGAAACAAACATGCTAAATTATTCTTGTTGGCTAATATTCAATAATGAAGAAAAAGAATCAGACAGTGTTTTAAGCAATATTTGAGAATGGTCCAAATACGGGCAAAGCATTAGCAAACCAAAAACAATAGGGAAAATTTTTAGTATTCAACAACTGAGCTACCAAAACACCTAAATGAACACATAATCCTATAACATCTTGTGAAAAAAAATGAAGATGACAAAATATGCAGAACTAATCCCAACTCGTCAGAGCTATTGGTGGATAATTTCTGAATTTTTCTGTGTGGCATACATAATTTTTATTCACTAATCCATTATCTTTGTTTAATATGATTACTATTTGTAAATTAATAAACTTATGATATTTTTTCTGACACTATTCTCTATTTGTTTCAGTTTTTTTCACAGCATGTCTTTTACTAAAAGGACAGCTAAGCATGTTATAAGCGGCTTAATTAGCAGCTTTGACCTCAACTTCGAACAAACATGTAGATAGGATACAAACAAAAACAATATGAACCACAATGGTAACTATCTAATTCAAATCATCCAACTATGCAAATGCAGACGAAGTCCATGAAGAATTTGTGCAGTTCTAAAGATATTAATTACCAATTAATACACATGATTGTTGATCAATCATGACACTAACCTGTTAGACAAGTAATAAGCATTGCAAAATACAAATTCTCCCAAAGATTAGTAAAAACCAGAAATATGGTATGAACTGACCTGTTTTTCTCTATTTAAATATGAACGAAGTTCAACAGGAATTTGTTCCCACTTTATAACCTGTAAATCCAACATGCGGACTTTTTAGGAAGTATTATTTAGTATTATAAAACAAAAGAAATTTGATTTTAAAAGGAACGCGTACATATTGTGCATAATGGAGTGCTTCATCTCCTTTCAAGCTAGATTTGAGACTTCGCATAACATCCTGGAAAACAGAAGTAATTGTGCACTAGTCTACTATTTAACAAAAAGAGATGAGAGTAACTATAACAAGAGCCAACAAATTCATCCAAAAACCATTAAGTGGAAATCAGGCTTGTTTTTTGTTGTTTTCTAACTGTATTTGGAAATAAATGAGTTGTTTTCCTAAAAAAATTGAAAATTCTACTCGACACAGATTTTGGAAATTAATGAGTTGTTTAGACACTAATCTTAGAACTTTATTAATATATATATTTAGACACACCAATGTTGACCAAACAGTTCAAATTGCAGAAAAAGTTACAGCAGCAAGAATTTGAAAGTTCTAAGATTATTATTTGAAAAAATAGACAAACAGAAGAATCAAGCTGTGAGATGAATATCTAAAACAACTAGACGGTTGTACTTGTAGGAAATAACGGCTTGAGATGAACCTTATGAGCTGGCAAAGTTGAAGCATGAACCAAACCTAAATATCATATGCATGAGGGTCTACATGAAAACAATTCACAGAAACATGGTATGGCAGAATGATATTGATGAATTAACTAAGCAATCTAGAATAGAGCTGCCCTGGTAGTAGTTGATCATGTATGTTGCTATTAACCAGTTCAGGATTCAAACCTTCAATAATACAGTGAGAAAAAGACTAGGATGAGGTAACCAGACAACAAAAAAAGAGAGAAAATAATATAAGGAAAACCTTATGTTTGTATGTCTTGTTCCTTAAACGCTCATCAATGACAAAGCTGATCTGTGAGATCAGAAGAGACAAAAGGTATCAAAAACATTCCTGAATCACTACAAGCTATAAAGTATAAGGAGTTACAATTGCATAGTAATAATTGCATAAAATTCTATTGATTAAATAAACTGCAATACCTATTAATGTATTGATATTATTTTACACAATTCTTAAAATTGAATTTTAAAGAGAAAAGGAAACATCAATTTAGCGCATTAACTGATTTAAAGGGAATATTTCATTTCTGTAATTGCAAACAAAACTGATTTATTATATTGTGAAATATCTTACTTAAAAGTAGAGAAGTTAACCCTTATGGTATGTTTGCATCATTGGATAAGATAGGATAGGATTGGATAATAAATGAGAGAGGATTGGATATGAATCTTTTAAATCCAGTTTACATCGGATATCATATTAATTTTATATGATTCTAATCCTATTTTTTTCTAATCAATGCACTAAACAAACAATAGATTCAAATCTATATCTTATCCTATCTTTCTTAACCCTATGAAGCAAACAAGCACTTACAGATTTGTTCTTTCATATCCTCTTCTTTACAACAATGCCTACTACAAAACCGAGATCATTTGCAACACCATGTGTTTGTGTATTTGAGACTATTTACATTATGTTCATTTCAAGGTAAACAGTAAGCAGTTTTCAGAAAAATGTCATCAAATTTTCATGTGTTTAGAGAAAAATACTAAGGTGTATGGCATAATTCTTTGAGCTCAAAGCTGAAACCAGTTTTAATAAATGACACTTGGTAAAATGGACATACCTCACTAATAACTCTCAGTTGTTAGCTGATTCAAAATGAAACAAAATCCTATTTAAAGATAGTGTAAATTTGGGCGAAATGACTTCCCCATCATTTTCTGAAGTCAAGAGGAACATATATATCTGTAATTATAATATATAATATGAGGAATAAAATAATCTCAAGTTGATTTTAGGGAGGTCATTGACAAGTTGTTGAAAGTTCAAGGATGAAATAATAATTAATCCAGACATTAATTGTCATGCTGACATGTCAAATATTTGGAGATATACTATTTTAATCAAGAATATAGCGACGTGAGCTACAGGAGGCAATACATATTAGCTTATTTTCTAGGAAGCACGGACACTTCCAAGGACTACTGTGTCCGCGTGCCCGACACACCGCGGACACGGACATACAAAGACACTCGTCCGACACACGTGTCCGACGTGTCTAAGAGTGTCTTGACCGGCCAATGTTTTTCTTTGCCCGAACACAGCTCAGACACGTGTGTGGGACCATTTTTTTTTCTGCCCGCTCCTCCACGAGAATCGCCGCTCCGCCACGAGAATCGCCGCTCCGCCGTTCCTTCGCAAGAATCGTCGCTCCGCCGCTCCTCCAGATACCAAACGAGTTGGAGAGCCTGTACTCATGCCGCCACCCTCGCCGATAAACCCTCACCGAGTGGAAACAGCCTCCGGAGAGGTGGAGACAGTATGCATTCTGAATAATACTAGATTGCTCTATTTTCTTGGATTAGCTCTATTTTTATTTCATGTGAAACATTTGATTCCTCTATTTCTCTTGATGAGTTTTCACCGATTAATAAAGATAATGAAATCCTTGAAGTTGTCAATCTTTCTCTTGATGAACCAGAGTTGGAGAGAGTAATATTTTCCAATAAAGAAGATAACAATAATGATTGATGAAGAAGATAGTGGGACTCTAGTTAACTTTTTGTTTACATGTGACCAAAGTTATCATCTCGTCGCTATCTCGTCGACATAGCGACGAGATATCGTCGTATCGACGGAAATACTTGGATCGTCCGGACGAGACGGGTGATCCCGAGATATATCATATCTCGTCGGGTCTCGCCTAATCTTGGACGAGATCCCGACAAGATGGGTGCTTCGTGAAAAAAAAAACCGATGCATGAATTCGAACCCTGGCCCTCTCGGTGGACCAGGAAAGGTTCCACCGTTGGGCTAGGGTTATTTTTTTGCATTTTTTTCATCCAAATTGTAGATAAAACTTATCTACATTATTGCTTTAAAAAAAAACCTAACTTAAAGTCTTAAACCCTGTTCCTCCATTCCTCGCATCCCGTCAGCAGCTCTCTCCTCTTCTTCCTCACATCCGATTGGCGCACGGCGGCTCTCTCGCATCCCGTCGGCGCACGGCGCCTCACTTCTCCACCGCGGCGATCCTTTTCAATTTTCCGACATGCCATGTATGTTCCGGCGATCCTTCTGCTGTTTTTTTCTTCCATGTTCCGGTGTTTTTTTTTTCCGCCATCTTCGATTCCAGAACTATTCCGGAATCAAATTTTGATTTCGGAACAGTTCCAGAATCAAATTTTGATTCCAGAACAATTGATAATAGATTAATTGTATACTGTTATAAATTATAATGTATAATTAATTAATTATATATGTTATACTGTATAATTGATGTTAGTTGGTAGTATAGTGTGATGTTTAATTTGTTGATAGTATAATTGTTATACTATACTGTGAATCTGTGATGTTTAATTTGTTGATAGTATACTGTTATATACTTATATTATATAAGTTATTAAGTTGAATTGTATAATACTATAATGTATATGTATTGAATTGAATTCATCATTGTTTACGCTATGTTTATTTTGTATTGTGTATTTGTGTGCAACTGTGCATGTTAAATTATGGAGGGAAATTCCGGTGAAACGTCAAACGCCTTATGATCCTTCTACAGATCTTAAACGGAAACCGAACTCGAAGGATGTTGGATGGAGATACGAATATTGGTCTGATTTAAACAAGACAATTGATTATGTTCACTTTGCAGCAACCAATTGAATGGGGGAATCACAAGACTTAAACAACATTTGGCGGGTGGCTATGGAGACGTGAAAAAGTGTGATAAAACAACAACACTGATAATGAGAGAAATGCATACTGCCCTTGCAGCTAAGTGGAAGACATCATTCAGTTTGGATGATGAACAAGAAGCAGTGGGACCAGTAGACCATTATAAGAAGAAAAAAGAGAGGCTATTATCCAGTATGCAGCAATGTCACAAGTGTCACAATCCACATCACAAACCAAGATTGATGGATTGCTACAGAGAACTCCAGATAAAATTGTGGATGAAAGACACTCCAAAGGTCCTAGCCTACAGACCATTAAAAGGTCTTTGAAGACAAAAGAGGCTATTGAAAAAGTTAACATGTATGTAACCAACTTCTTCTATGAGAATGACATTCCTTTCAATGCGGCAAATTCAAGAAGTTATGAGTTGATGGTTGAAGGCATAACACAAATTGGATCGAGCTACAAACCACCCACATATCATGAGTTGCAGATTCCTTTATTGAAAAAGGCAAAGGAACAAACAAAAGAGTTAAAGCGCAAACATGAAAAGGTTTGGAAAAGAGATCGATGCACTCTTATGTTAGATGGGTGGACGGACAGAAGAGGAAGACAGTTGATAAATTTTCTTGTAAATAGTCCGCATGGGACTATTTTTATTTGCTCTGTTGATGCTTCCGGTCAAAGTCATGATGCTTAGATGTTGGCTGACTTACTTGAGACCAAGATTGAAGAATTTGGCCCAAGTAATGTTGTTCAAGTTATTACATATAATGACGCCAACTATAAAGCAGCGAGGAGATTGTTGGAGCAAAGGTTGCCTACACTGTTTTGGACCTCTTGCGCCGCACATTGCTTAGACCTTATGTTGGAAGACGTGGGAAAGATGAAAGAATTCAAGCCTACAATCGCAAGAGCAAGATCCTTGACCACATTCATTTACAGACATGGTCGTCTTCTTGATGCGATGAGGGAGCACACCAACGGACATGATCTTGTTAGGCCCGAGGCTACTAGATTTGCAACTGCATTTCTAACATTGTCATGTTTGAGAAAATTTAAACAAGAGTTGCAGCGGCTGTTTGTAAGTCAAGATTGGTTTGATTCAAAATTGTGCAAGACCGAAGCGGGAAAGAAAATTTATGACTTAATCCATGCAGTTGAAGATTGCATTAGAGCATCATAGCCTCTACTTGTGGTTTTGAGGATAGCAGATGGTGATGAAAAACTCGCTATGATAGAATTAGCCGCGGCAATGGGTGAAGCTAAGAGGAGGGATCAAACAAGTCTTGTCCCGCAAACCCACATTGTGCAAGAAAATCATTGATATCATTGAAAGTCAATGGGAGCGTCAAATGGAAACACCATTATATGGAGCGGCTCTATTTCTCAATCCGAGCAAGTATTTTGACATAAAAAAAATGATTTCGTGTACTCGGGGAAGCTACGTGAAGACTTCGATGATGTCCTTGAGAAATTAATGTTGGATGATACAGTGGGATCCAAGATACTTCTAGATGCCGATATGTATGATGAAGATCGAGGGCCTTTCGCAAGAGAGATGGTGATTAGAGAGCGCTCAAATAGGATTTCTCGTAAGTATATTGTGTATTATTATTTATTAATATTTATTGTGTTTACATATTTTTGAATTTTAATATTTTATATTTTTAATGTTAGTTGAATGGTGGAAATCTTTTGGTGGACGTACTCCCGAGTTTTCAAAGTTTGCAAAGCACATTGTTAGTCTTTGTTGTTCGTCCTCCGGGTGTGAACGAAATTGGAGCACTTTTGAGTTTGTAAGTAACTAAGTATTTAATGCTTTCTTAGTAGTTATTATTTTTATGTTAATTACTTTCCTTTTGTATAGATTCACACCAAGAAAATGAATAGATTGTTGAACCAAAGATTGAATGATTTGGTGTATGTCCAATACAATTGAAAGATTGCCACGAGATTCCAAAAAATACGTGAAGATGGCAAAAATTATGATCCACTAGTACTTGACGATTTTGATTTTGATTGGGGGACAAATGCATGGTTCAACAATGATGATGGAGAGGATGAAAAAATTCTTGTTGAGCTTGTTGATAAAGCCATTGATGCTTCAAATGCCCTTGAGGGTCGTAATTTTCCAAGAAAGAGGCGTGGAGTTAATGAGCTTGTCACTTATAATCGTCGCCATCGTGGTTCTACTTCAAGATTGGTGGATGAAGATTCAAGTGATGAAGGAGAAGAAGAAATATTTCCAAATGATGATGAAGAAATAGAAGATGATTTTAGGCTCAAACCAACTACTACTCCAATGGATAATACCCCTAATGAAGACATTGAAGATGATTTTGATAATCTTTTTTAGATTGGAGATTTGGAGTTAATTTGTTAAGACTTAAGACTTGTTTTCATTTGTGATGAATTGGAAAAACTAGACTTTAGCTACTTGCCAATTCTATGTTAATTGTTAAGAATTGTTTACTCATGATTGTGATGACTTTAGCTACTTAGGGCCCGTTTGATACCTTGTATAAGCCTCTTATATAGTATTAGGATAATATTATACAGAGTTTGGGAAGGGTATTAACTAATACCTGCATTAAAAATAGTACATCATAAGGTGTATTAGTAATACACTCTCAAAGCTCTTCATTAGCCTGCACTAAAACTTTCAATATTTTGGATACTCATTTTATCTACGGTCAAAATTAAAAAATATTAAAAAAATAATTTTAATTTATAAAATATTTTTAATGACAAAATATATTATATAATTTTTATATTATATTATATACATATAATATAATACATATAATATAATATAATATAATATAATATAATATAATGTAATGTAATGTATTATAGTGTATATTATATTATATTATATTATATTATATTATACAAATTAGTCAATACAGACTAGTACTATACAGGCTAGTACATGTGTGCACCAAACACTGTATAATAATAGTACAATACAGGCTAGTACTATACAGGCTAGTCAATACAGACTAGTACTATACAAGCTAGTACTATACGATGTACCAAACGAGCCCTTAATGTTTTATGGTTCATGCTATTTGAATTGGATTTTTGTATATTCTATGTTTGCTATAATGCTATTATATATATATTTTATATTTATAATATATATTATATTGTCGATATGTCACGACGCGGACGATATATCGGTCGCGAAACGATAATATCGATATCAAGGTTCGCTACCGCGAAATTTTTTTCGTCGCGATAATAAGCTTGCATGTGATTGTACATGACTATTTCTACTAAAACATGCTAACCTAGGAATTTTTTTTGGAGATGTCAATTATGTCTAGGAATTTTTGTTTACATGTGGTTGTGCCTCATGCTTTTGGAAAGGCTTAGAAATAGTAAGTATTTGTTCATACTGAAAATTTAAAGTTTGACATCAATGAAAATTTTGCAGAGGCACTTTTCTCCTGTTATGGCTTATCTCAAGTCGTTTCCCAAAGCCAAGTACACGTCTCCCAAATTTGAGCCTTTAGGTGTCGTCCCAAGTACACGTCTCCCATAATGAACGATCGGCTCAAAGTTCTAAGATCAAAACTGGGTCAGCAAGAACTTCTGAGTACACGTCTCCCGAACTTTCAGATCTTGAGTTCTTTCGAACCGAACAAAGCATACGGAAAACGAAGAAGCTCCGGCGACAAGCCAAGAAAACTTGATACAAGAACGAAGAGTAAGAGCTCTGAGAGGATAATAACCTGAAAGCCAACACCAGGCTCTGATACCAGGAAAAAGGATGGATCGATGAAATTAAATTTGAACTTTCGACTGCAGGCCGTTTAAGACGCAGAGTCGAAATGAAGAATTTATTGAAGAGATGGAGGGGAGGGAACGCTACAACAATTGGAAGAGTAGAACTACTCGGTTCTCGAGTCTGCTCTGCACCTTCGAAGACTGACTCTATATATAGACTCAAGGTTGCTTCCATGCGAAGGAAGCTCATCCTTAGCGCGGGTGCTCATTGGGCCCCATCGTCCACTAAGTGATGGCTATCCACAAGTTGGAAGTGACCTTTGACACAGACGGGACACCATCCGTCTTTTACAGGACACTAGGGCAATAATTACCCGACATATAGAATCAATCTACAGGGATCCCATGTGATTGTGGGTCCCTTGTAGTTACGGAGTCTTCGGCTCATCCGTCGGCCTTCGAGCTCCTGCAAAACAAAGCGTTAAAGATAACTGTGGCAATTTGTTCCCGACGGTACGCCACTTCCGCACAGTTCATCTTCAATCCGGAGCCTTGTGTTTTGAACAGTCGATTGACTCCGGCGGTGCACGTTCCGTTATGTTTAACCCAGATCATGAAGTGGTTGTCCATATCTGAGTTCATACATATAGAACATGGAGGGGTAGAAATCCGCGTCCTTCGTAGGAGCCGTACGTGCAAAGCCAGAACATGAAGTGGTAGTCCATGTTCGCTTTCTTCGCAGGCAAAGTCAGAACATGAAGTGGAAGTCCATGTCTGATTCCCTCCGCAGGAGCAATATGAGTTCCCCACAACAAGGATCGACGACTCCTGGATGATCTTCAGCGTCCAGTCCGCAGTCATCGTCCGATATGCACCTGTGGTGATTCTGTCCTAGCGGGTCACCACTACCGCTCGATGATTCAGCAGGCTTCCGTTCCTGTTGCTCGGTCTTCATCAGGAACTTTGATCTTCTTGATATAGCCCTGCTTCTTTTCGCAATCTCTCGCGAAATGGCCCTCTTCACCGCAGATGAAACATTTGGTCCGCCTGGCACGCGGCTTGACCTAGCGGTATTCGGATTTTTCATTATTCCGAGGGTAGGTCTTCTTCTTCTTCTTTCTCAGAAGACCTTTGCACTTCGAGCAATACATGGCCGATTCAGGCGGGATAGTCTCTGACTTTTGTGGAACCGCGTCAGAAACTGAGAGATTTTTAATATTATCCCCACCCTCCTTTGAAATGGAAATTCCCAGAATTTCCTCATTTCCTTCTTCCGACTTACCTTCTCTTATGGAAAGAGAGAACGGAATAGAATTCGGCTCGCTGTGATGTCGGACCTTTGGGGTTGAAATTCCGACAATTTCACCATCCCCTACTTCTGAATCATCTTTACCAGGAGAAGATGATTGGGGTTCCGACCGTGCCCAACGTAGATGGCGATCGGCCTCCTTCGCGCCGTCGTCATCATCAACGTCTTCTGACTCGCAGATCTTCATGAGGACTTCGATCTGCGGAGTCGAACCTCCGATGGCGGAGGAAGAAGTCGAAATCTTCACCATAACACTCCCACCATCTTCAGAAAGAATGGTTGTAACCATTCTTCTTCCGAGTCGGTCCGTACGGCGAATCATCGTCGCACGATCAGAGAGAATCCGACCCGTGGAGACTCGTCAGCAGTCTCTACTCAAGAGCGTTCTCCGTTGTGTTCCTCTCTTCAATAATCCTTCGTTGGCAATCCTTTTGAACTTCAGGTTCCTCCTCTGTCCTTCTTCGCCGAGTCCAAGCAATCAAGGCTTCCAGTCGCAGCTAAATCGCACTTCCGGTTCCTCAGTCGGTCGGTCAGAACTTTCAGATCCGTAGATCGGGTGCCTTCTCAGAACTTACGAACTGGATCCACAGTCTGATCTTTCGAACATCGAGCCATTCATGCGGGTGCCTTCTTGAGATTCAACCTTCGAGCTCAATATGGGTGCCTTCTTGGTCTAATGGGTGTCTTCTTGAGATTTTGCCAAGGTTTGGTACTTCGTTGCTCTCTTTTGCAGAGGCACTTTTCTCCTGTTATGGCTTATCTCAAGTCGTGTCCCAAAGCCAAGTACACGTCTCCCAAATTTGAGCCTTTAGGTGTCGTCCCAAGTACACGTCTCCCACAATGAACGATCGGCTCAAAGTTCTAAGATCAAAACTGGGTCAGCAAGAACTTCTGAGTACACGTCTCCCGAACTTTCAGATCTTGAGTTCTTTCGAACCGAACAAAGCATACGGAAAACGAAAAAGCTCCGGCGACAAGCCAAGAAAACTTGATACAAGAACGAAGAGTAAGAGCTCTGAGAGGATAATAACCTGAAAGCCAACACCTTTTTCCTTAGTGGACGATGGGGTCCAATGAGCACCCGCGCTAAGGATGAGCTTCCTTCGCATGGAAGCAACCTTGAGTCTATATATAGAGTCAGTCTTCGAAGGTGCAGAGCAGACTCGAGAACCGAGTAGTTCTACTCTTCCAATTGTTGTAGCGTTCCCTCCCCCCCATCTCTTCAATAAATTCTTCATTTCGACTCTGCGTCTCAAACGGCCTGCAGTCGAAAGTTCAAATTTAATTTCATCGATCCTTCGAGCTCCTGCAAAACAAAGCGTTAAAGATAACTGTGGCAATTTGTTCCCGGCGGTACGCCACTTCCGCACAGTTCATCTTCAATCCGGAGCCTTGTGTTTTGAACAGTCGATTGACTCCGGCGGTGCACGTTCCGTTATGTTTAACCCAGATCATGAAGTGGTTGTCCATATCTGAGTTCATACATATAGAACATGGAGGGGTAGAAATCCGCGTCCTTCGTAGGAGCCGTACGTGCAAAGCCAGAACATGAAGTGGTAGTCCATGTTCGCTTTCTTCGCAGGCAAAGTCAGAACATGAAGTGGAAGTCCATGTCTGATTCCCTCCGCAGGAGCAATATGAGTTCCCCACAACAAGGATCGACGACTCCTGGATGATCTTCAGCGTCCAGTCCGCAGTCATCGTCCGATATGCACCTGTGGTGATTCTGTCCTAGCGGGTCACCACTACCGCTCGATGATTCAGCAGGCTTCCGTTCCTGTTGCTCGGTCTTCATCAGGAACTTTGATCTTCTTGATATAGCCCTGCTTCTTTTCGCAATCTCTCGCGAAATGGCCCTCTTCACCGCAGATGAAACATTTGGTCCGCCTGGCACGCGGCTTGACCTAGCGGTATTCGGATTTTTCATTATTCCGAGGGTAGGTCTTCTTCTTCTTCTTTCTCAGAAGACCTTTGCACTTCGAGCAATACATGGCCGATTCAGGCGGGATAGTCTCTGACTTTTGTGGAACCGCGTCAGAAATTGAGAGATTTTTAATAAAGTGTAAGCTTTCCGAATAGCTATTTGCCAAACATCCTTAGGGCTGACAACGGATCGGATATGGTGCGGATACTGCATTATCCGTATCCGCACCGCACCCCATATCCGCACATCTGTATCCGCACCGTATCCGCTACTGATGTGAATATAGATATCCATATCTGCACCACATCTGTATCCGCACCGTATTTAATAAAAAAATATTAAAATAATATATTTAATTAAAAAATCAATAAATTACCAATTCATTGATCCAAAACAAATATATAATATACTTCAAAATTCATCTTGACATGAAATAACCATAGAGCTCTTATATAATAACTTATATGAGCAAAATAGTAATTCAAAGACGCGAATAGGCGGTGCGGATAAGGTACGGATACGGTGCGGATCCACAGTCATATCCGTATCTGCACCGTATCCGCGCGGATATAAATTTTCTAAATCCGTATCCGTATCCATATCTATTTTTACTTGCGGATATGGATCGGATATGGTGCGGATGTGGTTTTTAGTTAGCGGATGCGGATAAAATTGCCACCCCTAAACATCCCTATTACGTGAAAATAGAAGGATGGTAGTGGTACATATAATTTTCAAACTTGGAGGGGACGTGTGTATGATTACCCCTAAAGAGAAGGGAGGTAAGTGTAATTTACCCTATTTTTGAACATGCTGGTATTTTTATTATCAATACAACTGGAAGAAGAATTAAATTGGTACACCGGCACCAACATGGGTGGACTGGTATCTCAATCTATCTTTCAAAGAGTATACTTCATCTATACTTTAATTACATCTCTCTTTTTCTAAAATCAAAATTGATTTCTACAATACAAACAGTCTGGTGAATTGGAAACTGATATTATGGCCACAACAAACAATTTGCTTTCTCTAGAACAAACTACTTCTAAGAGAGTAAATGACAATGTTCACAAATAACAGAGCCTTCTGAATTTTACTCCAGGACAAACCAAGACGAGTGGAAGTGTGCCTTATGAAGCTATTATAACTTTGGAAAATAGCATGCCATTTTAATGAAAAATACTTGAAAAGTACCTTGTCAAGCAACCTGTTTGGATCCTGAAATGCAGCTCTTTTTGCCCATTGATGAAATAAACATGAAATAGTGGATCTCTCTTCCAAGTTGAACCTGTTATGGATAGTGGAGGTATATAAGGAAGATCATTGGCAGTATTTATTTGGAGGCAGTAACATGTTAAAACGTAGAAATAATAAGAAAAATATACTAACTATTGTAGAAATGTGTGATAAAATTTGTGTTAATACTAGAAATACCTCTTAAGAAATTGGTTGCTAAAACATATCTCTGAGATTTCATGAAAACAGTCGGAGATATCATCAGATTTCTTGACATTTTCCGGAATCTTCTCAGGTGACATTTGGAATCCTGTTGTGTTAGAAGAAACATTTCTACGTGAAATTACCAGATCTTTAGAGACTGCCACGGCCTGATAGTGTGCAACAAAAGGAACAGGTTTTAAGAACTGAAAGAGCAAGTATAAGAAGAATATATGACCAACATATTTATGCATTTGTTGACTTATAACTTTGAAGAGTTACCAGTGGTACAATGAAGGTCCATGGTTAAAACGTAGACCTCAAGTTTCTAAAATTTGATCTAAGATAAGATACTCCACAAGGTTAAACACATCTAAGGAGTTCGTAAAGCTCAACACCAGCCAAAAAGTGTCGAATAGGCAAAAATAAAATAACCAAAAAGATACTACAGCATCACAAACGAAAAACAAAAGAAACTGAGGGAATAAGGCAGGCCTAAGATGCAACAACACAACCACAGAGATTTAAAGTCTTAGCTAGTGAACATCAAAACATCAAATGAGAATAAGTGAAGGTGAATGTTTCTAGTGCCCAAAAGGTGCAAGGCAGAAACCAAAAACACTCATTCAGGGAGTGGAGAAATACGCACTAAATAAAATTATGCAATAAGGAAGGTTAATTGAATTCTATGAAAAACTATTCATCAGATTGGCTACTAGAATAAGCAGAAACACCAAAAAAAATGGAAAAGAAAGGTGTCATGCAACAGTATGATTTATTAGGCTATTAGAACCCACCAAGCTGCATTGGTCATATCCAAGGCCACATGCCAAAACCATATTTACCATTAAAATGGGGGTTAGGCAGGACCAGACTTACACTCGTCAACTAGTAAGTGTCTAATGGCAACAACTGATACACCTTATTGGCATCTTGTCATCAGGGTTTCTGGCATGTAAAATAGCATAGGTTGGCATAACAATTCTTAAACAAGACATGATAAGTAGTCATGTTCAATAGCTTAAAATTCACCAAGAATTTTTACCCTGTGTATCTCAAAGTGACATGACAATGAAGTCAAAAATAAAAGGTTCCAGCTTAAAGACTATATTCATCTAATGCACTTCAATCCTTGACTATATATATCTAAAATACAACCATAATCTTTAAGCATCATCTCATCTCTATAATGGAATTGACAGCTGAAGAATACACCTGTATCTCAAGAAGATGACTTGGAATTTCTTTAAGGAAACGTGAAGGTTGCAGCAACTGTAAGTGACACATAGAGCATTAGACTAGCAAATCAAAAGAAATGTATTGCATTACAAAGCAATTTGCCATTACCTGCCAATTGGAATCCATAATGGTGTACAAGATATACAGCTTTTTCCGAGCACGAGTCATTGCAACATACAGAAGTCTACGCTCCTCCTATTATATTGAAGATTACATGCAAGAAGGTAAATAAAGCAAAGTGCGTACTGAAGAAGAAAAAATTATATGAAGGCTCACCTCCAGAGTTGTCCCACCATGGAGAACACCATTATACTCATGAAGCAAAGGAATTTCATTGTCATTGGCCTACACTCAAGCCAGCATTAAATGTGCCAAAGAATAGAGAAATTGATAAATGAAATATCCGATAAACAACCAAGAGAGGACAAAGTTAAAGCATGGATGCCAACAAAGTTCTAGATATTAATAATAATAAACAGATAGCTTGGTGCAGGAATTTAAATGACAATTTTCAAAATGATATGCATGATGCTATAAATGTAGTTTATTAAAATAAATTTCTACAACAAAGCTAATAGAAAAGGTATATTTGGTGCACTAATAAACAACTACAATCACAGCTCTAGCATTTCTTTACGGTTACAATTGAAGATTATATGAATGTAACTTGACATTACACATTAATATAAAAAGGATAAATGAGGATAAACTAACTGATAATTGAATAATCGTTGCTATCACTTTAACATACCTTCACAATAAAAACAACATCCCATTCTAGACCTTTTGACTGAAGAAGAAAAAAGTATATTCAGTTGAACGTTAATCATTCACTTCAGCAAGCAGGAACTAATGTTTGTTTCAGAAAAAGAACCTGGTGAATGGTTGTCAATGTAACAGAGTTTTTATTTTCTTGCTTACGAGAACGAAAGTTTTCAGTTTCCCTCAAAGTTATGAAGTCAATAAAGGACTTAAGTATGCTCCCACAACCTTCTTCTTCATTCATGTCCTGGTCCTCTGCATTAGTGAAATGTGTGGATAAGAAATCTGACACGTCATCCATTAAAAATTGAATTACCTGCATAGGTAAAAAAGGCCTGTTAAAAACATAACCCCACATACAATTACAAGTTTAAGAAAATGATGTGAAAAATTGGATTGTGCAAGTAACTAGTCATCCAGTTCAATCATCAAATTAACAATTTTCAAGCATAATTCACATCCATATTACAGCTTACCATTAGCAAGTACATTAGAGAAGGAAAGTAAATAAAAGCAAATGATAACTCCTAAATTCAGCTCAGCCGAAAGGAAATCCATTCATCAATGAACTGTGCCACCTCATTTTTCATTGCGTCGGTGTGAACAAAATGAAGGATTTAAGAACAAAAATATTTGAATATTCATTACTGAATCTTAAAAGACAATATCACCATGTTATATACATGCAAGTATCTGAATATTAAACAACAGTGCGACAATACCCTATGATCAATATAACAAGTACATGTAAATGGCCAACATTGTTTCTTTAAACAAATGAGAGCATCATTGCATGAGACAGATTATATCAAATATGAGAGGTGGAGTAGTAAATGAGTTACAAGTTTCAATATACTTTTTGATCAATACCATTTCATTCAGAAGCCCATGTTGTTAAATGGGACATGGTGAAGGACTCAAAAGTTTTCAAAAATGTATGCAAGTTGTTAGGAGAAAAATGGTCTCTACTTCTCTCATTAGTCATCCTCTAAGAATAATAGAGGAGAAGAAAACCTAGGTGTACATTGTATTGTGGGTACAACTTAAGTAAACATACACCAAGAATAAATACAATAAACTTTAACACTTCCGCTCAAGCTAGGGCATAAATATCAACCACGCCCAACTTGTTAAATAGATGAATCTAGAAGTTCCGAGGGCTTTGATGAAGATATCAGTTGTTTGTTATTGTGAAGGAGTGTTAGAAGTCAAAATCTTCTTAGAAAGTCCAGCGTCACGAATCATGAATGAAGTGACACTGAACTTCAATATGCTTTGTTCAATCATCAAACACCAAAGCAAATCCAAATTCTTCCAGTAGGGTTCTAATCCACATCATTTTGCAAGCAGTGTGTGTAATAGCTCTATATTTTGCCTCGACAATGGAGCAAGCTATAACACTTTGCTTTTTACTCTTCCAAGTAATAAGATTTCCTTTAACATAAGTGTAATACCAAGATGTGGATTTCCTATCACAGCATCAGAATAGAATAGCATTCAACCTGAAGATGTCCATTCTTCCTAGTAGCACTACCAGGAGACTTCCTACTGTAGTGTAGGATTCTTAGAATAGCATTCCAATGGCAAATTTTTGGCTTCTGCATAAACTGATTAGCTATGCTCACACAGTGTAGTCAAAAGTGCTCGCCTGGTCGCACCGGGCGAGGCGACCACAGGCCTTAGCGCCTTAGGAGTGTCCCAGACGCAGCACTTTAGTCAGGCGCGCGCCTGGTTGAAGTCCTTGTTTTTTTCTCTTAAATGAGGGGGATGAAGGTGGCTTGACATCGGGTATTATAGCTAGAGCAACTAGGATGGAGAACCCACTAGATTCACTAGAAAACAAGCCAAGTCAACTCGTAGAAAGTCAAGATCTAGTGTTGGTGGTTCGAAATGCTCCACTAAGCATGACTTTGAAGAGAGTGAGCCAGATCCATTTGAAACGGAAGGGAAGTTAAAGGATACAAGTCAGACGGGGATGATGAAACTGATAATAATTTTAGTGATGGGGACACCGAGGATGATGTATAAGGAGTAGGGATGAGGAGGGTGACTAACTTTGTGTTAAATATGTGATGTTTTAATTCTTCGTTGAAATTGTTGATGTTATAGGTGCAATGGTGTGCATATAATTTAATTCTCACATTGCATATGATATTCTTATTGGTTAAGAATAGTATATGTAAAGTCCAAAATCTCATCGTATTCATTCAATAACAAAGGTATAAAAGTATTTACATAGGTAACTAGCACATGAGGTATAACATAAGTTAACCTATTCTACAATACACAAAATACTTAAAATACTATATTATTCAACACTCCCCCTCAAGTTGGTGCATAGATGTCAATCATGCCCAGCTTGTCACAAAGAAATTAAAAACGAGGAATGCTCAAGGCTTTAGTAAAAATATCTGCAGTTTGTTCTTAAGAGGATGTGTGGAGTAATGATCTTCTTGGGGAGAACAGCATCTCTGACAAAATGACAGTCTACTTCAACATGCTTGGTCCTTTCATGGAATATAGGATTATTTGCAATATGAATAGTGGATTGATTGTCACAGTGCATAACCATAGGCTCATGAGGTGAGAAGCCAAGTTCATGAAGTAAGTTGTTAATCTACATTAATTCACACGTGATGTGGGCCATAGCCCTATATTCAGCCTCAGCACTCGAACAAGCAATCACATTCTGCTTCTTGCTTCTCCAAGTAACTAGATTTCCACCAACATATGTGCAATACCCCGATGTAGATCTCTTGTCATGCTTTGACCCAGCATAATCAGCGTCAGAAAAACCTTCTATTTTTATGTGTCCATTCCTTTTGAACTTTAATCCTTTTCCTGGTGAGCTCTTTACATAGTGTAGAATTTGAAGAAGAGCATTTCAGTGAGAGTTCTTAGGTTGATGCATAAACTGACTAACAACTCCAACCGCATAAGAAATGTCAGGTCTAGTAACAGTGAGATAAATCAACTTTCCAACCAAATTCCTAAACCTGGCAAGGTCTTCAAAGTCACAGTCCTCATCAGGTATGGAGGTGATATTGTAATCAATGGGCACAGCAGCTCGTTTACCGCCCAACATACCTACTTCATTGAGAAGGTCCAGAGCGTACTTCCTTTGAGAGAGGACCACCCCTGTAGAATTATATGCAAATTCAATACCCAGAAAATACTTTGGTCGTCCCAAGTCTTTAGTTACAAAATGGATCTTCAGGTGAGCTTTGGCTGTATCAATGCCTTTGCGATCACTGCCAGTGAGTAAAATATCATCAACATAAACAGCCAAAATTACACTCCCTGCAGAGGTTTGTCTGGTGAACACAGAGTGATCAAATTTTCACTCCTTGAGTCCTATAGCAAATGCAATGGTGCGTTACTTATCAAACCAAGCTCGAGGTCTCTATTTAAGACCATAAATGGCTTTCTTCAATCTACAGACTAGATTCTCCCCCTGAGCAACATATCCAAGTGGTTGTGGTTGCTTCATGAAGACAACTTCAGTTAAGTCTCCATAAAGAAAGGCATTTTTGACATCGAGCTGATACATTGACCAGTCAAGATTGATAGCAAGAGAGATAATTATTCTGACAGAATTTAATCGAGCTACCGAGGAGAAAGTCTCAAAATAGTCGACACCATACTGTTGGGTGAAACCTTTGGCGACGAAACGGGCTTTGTAGCGCTCAATAGTGTCATCTGGTAAATATTTCAAGGTGAACACCCATCTGCAAGCCACATGTTTAACACCAGTTGGTAACTCAACTAAGTCCCACATGTGTCGACTTCTAAGGGTTGTCATCTCCTCATCCATAACATGTTTCCAATTGGGATTAAGAAGTGCCTCCTCATATGTCCTAGGAATAGAGATAGAGGACAAGGAAAGGGCAAACTCACGAAATGATGGTGAGAGATGAGCAAGGGAAATGAAATGACTTATGGGATGAGCAGTGCTTGTACGTTTACCTTTGCGAAGGGCTATAGGAAGTTCAAGGTCAACATCAGGATCCTGAGACTGAGGAGGTGAAAGGGAGTTCGACTGTCTAGAGAGGCCTTCAGTCTGCTTTTGTCTTCGTTGGTAGACTTGTAAAGGAAGGATATGAGTGGTTGTGGTAGATGGTACATCAACGGAGGGAGATAGGAATCGGGCCACAAGAAACTCTTCTCTTTGCTTCTTTTGCATTGATACATCTGCGGTGAAGGGATGATACTCAGCCAATTAATCTGCCTTTCCCTTTAATGTAGCATAAAAATCTTGAACGGATCCTCCTTCTTCAAGTTTCATGTTGAATATTTCTGAATATACAGTATAGATCCTTGAGATGCTTTTCTCTTGGAAGTAAGTCTGCTTGAGAGAATCCCACATGCTTTTGGCCGTAGGATGAAAGACAACTGTCGAGGCAATTTGAGGCTCTAGACTATTGAGCATCCATGAGAGGACTGCACAGTCATTAGCCTCCCATTCAGCATACTCTTCGATATTCGCCGCATCGGGTGGCTCACTGTCAATGTATTTAGTCTTCCTTTGTGATCCACACAATAGGCGGAAAGCTCTTGACCAAAGAAGGTAATTTGCACTGTTAAGTTTGATCAAGGTGCACAGAGAAGTCTTCGGATCCATCAAAGAGTTTGACATCGAATATATATTGACAGTGAAGAGGGTGGTATATATATATATTGAAAACTGATTTCAGTAAAAGGTTTGGTGAACCTGGATTGAGAAGAAACACCACGCCACGTGGTGCGACACTTGGATTGAGGAGCTACTGTATGAGGTGCAGCACTTGGAGAAGGTTGCCGAACAATCCAAATGAGAGCCGCTTGGAGAATGAGGCCCGGTTCTAGAACAAGCAGAAGACACGACCAAAGATGGATGAGGGGCGCCGTGTCTGCTTCCGCGTGAGCACTCTGATCGCGTGAGGATGCCAGATCACGCGATCCGCCGATAATTGCACTCGATCGATTGATTGCAACGAGTGACTTCGATTGCAGTCAATCGATGGACCAGGTGATTCCCGACTTCTTGTGTTGCTCGATAGAAGTAGGCGCACGATCAATTGATCGAGTGCTTCGATTCCCGAATCATGGACGAATAAGTTGGTAGGAGATGAGAGACACAGTCACACAAAGAGTAGCAAGGAAGGAGAGAAGAAGAAATCGGGAGAGATGATCTAGGATTTTACATTCTCTGATACCATTTAAAGTCCAAAATCTCATCGTATTCATTCATGAGAATTTTGGAGAAATCACTTGCTACATTTGGCAACCCTCATACTACCAATATATTATTATTCATTTTTGCATAAAAGTACATAGAGAAATGATATATACAATTAGGTCCTTGACACTCCGCCTCAAATATGTCATGTAAACCCAACTTGTTACAAATATAGAATATTCAAGGACCTCTTAAAGATTTAGTTAGTATATCAGTCAACTATTCATTTGAACTTACAAATGATATGACTATTTCCTTATACTGCACTTTCTCTCTGATAAAGTGACAATCAATTTCTATGTGCTTTATTCTTTCATGAAAAACCGGATTAGAGGCAATATGCAAAGCAGCCTGATTATCACAAAGCAGCTTCATTGGTTCTTTAGGGATGATTCTGATTTCTCCCATTAATTGCTTTAGCCATATCAATTCACAAGTCACAAGAGCCATAGCCCTGTATTCTGCCTCAACACTAGATCTAGCTACCACACTTTGTTTCTTGCTTTTCCATGATATCAAGTTACCGCCAAACATCACACAATATCCTGAAGTAGATCGGCGATCAATAGGTGAACCTGCCCAATCCGCATCAGAATAGCATGTCACCTGCAGGTGACCCCTGTAACAGTATAAGAGTCCCTTTCCTGGAGCTTTCTTAAGATAACGAAGGACCCTCAATGCAGCTTCCTAATGTACCTCACAGGGTGACTCAAGGAATTGACTGAGTACACTAACAATGAAAGAGATATCAGGTCTCGTGACTGTAACATAGTTTAACTTGCCTATCAATCTACGATATGAACCCGGATCAGCCAAGGATTCACCCTGCTTCGGTAATAGCTTTATATTTGGCTCCATAGGAGTGTCAACTGGTCGAGCTCCAAACATACCTACCTCCTGTAGCATATCAAGTACATACTTCCTTTGAGAAATATAGACCTTGGTCTGAAATCGAGCTACTTCAATACCAAGGAAGTATTTCAAATCACCTAAGTCCTTGGTCTGAAATTGTTGATGTAAATAAGACTTTAATTTTTGTATCCCATCTGTATCATCTCCGGTTATAATAATGTCATCTACATAAACAATGAGGAGCACTCGCTTTCCAGAATGAGAGGTGCAAAAGAAGACTGAATGATCGGAGGTGCATCTCATCATACCAAACTGAGTGATAGCAGAGCTAAACTTGCTAAACTAGGCACGTGGAGACTGCTTCAAACCATAAAAAGACTTCTTTAGTTTGCAGACTAATGTGGACTTCCCCTAAGCAACAAATCCAGGAGGTTGCTCCATATACACCTCCTCCTCAAGATCACCATGTAAAAAGATATTTTTGATGTCAAGTTGATGAAGTTGCCAACCAGAAATTGCTGCTAGCGTGAGAAAGAGACGAACAGAGGCAATCTTAGCTACTAGAGAGAATGTATCCAAATAATCCACTCCATATCGCTGTGTATATCCCTTGGCTACCAAACGAGCCTTGAGTCTATCAATAGATCCATCAGGAGCTGTTTTAATATTGAACACCCATTTGCATCCTACAGTGGATTTTCCCAAGGGAAGAAGAACAAGCTCCCACGTGTCACTAGAATGTAATGCGGTCATCTCATCAACCATGGCTTGGAGCCACCCTGGATCAGATAAGGCACCTGAAACAGTCTGAGGGATAGAAACAGTGGAAAGAAAAGTGATAAAAGCATAGTACTGGGGGATAAAGTATCGTAAGAGACACAATGAGAGATAGGATAAGAACACTTACGAACACATTTCCTCAAGGCAATGGGAAGATCAAGGTTAGATGGTGGAGAAGGATCTGAGACTGGCAAGGCAGCTATGGGGGCAGCGGAATCAGGCGGGGAAGCTGGTGATGTCTCAGCAAGAACACGTCGAGTAAAGAACTTGGTGGGTTCTCGTCGGGGTGGCAACGAATAATTAGTCATCCGAGAAGATGTGTCCTCAAGAGTGGATAATGGAACCGGAATAGGAAGGACCTCAGCAATAGACTCAGGTGTAGTGGACTGACTCGAAAAGAATGGTGTGGTCTCAAAGAAGGTAACATCTACTGAGACAAAAGCACGACCCAACTCGGGTGAGTAGCAACGGTATCCTTTTTGAAGGCGAGAGTAACCAAGGAAGACACATTTAATAGACTTTGGAGATAACTTATCCTTCCCGGGAGAAAGTTGATGACAAAACAGGTACACCCAAACACACGTGGTGGAAGATTATATATAGGGTCATGTGGAAAGATAACAGTGAAGGGAATTTCGTGATGAACAGAGGAGGGCATCTTGTTAATAAGGTAACAAGCAGTGAGAATGGCATCATCCTAGTATCTCAACGGTACATTCATATACAATAGGAGGGTACGTGCCATTTCTACAAGATGACGATTTTTTCGTTCTGCAACACCATTCTGCTGTGGTGTATGAGGACATGAAGATTGGTGGAGAAGACCATGAGTGGAAAAGAAAGACTGAAAGGCAGTAGAGAAATATTCTTTTGCATTATCACTTCATAACATGCGAATGGAGACAACAAATTGAGTTTTTATTTCAGCATAGAATGTGGAGAAAATGTAAAAGAGCTCAGATCGATCCTTCATCAAGAATAACCAGGTCATACGAGAGTAGTCATCTATGAAAGTGACAAAATATCTGAACCCTAGTTTAGAAGAGACACGACTAGGACCCCAAACATCAGAATGGACAAGGGAAAAAGGTGATGAAGCACGTTTATTAACACTACTTCGAAAAGAAGACCGGGAATGTTTACCAAGTTGACACGATTCACACTCAAGACTCAAAAGTGAAGAAAGATTAGGACACATCTTCTTTAGATTCTGCAGGTGAGGATGCCCCAACCGGCTATGCATCTTAAGAGGAGACAAATCAACCACCAAGGCAGAGGATAGCATCAGTAGTTGGTACAAATCCCGAGACTCATGCCCTGTGCCAATCACCTTACCAGTCCAAGAATCCTAAATAATAACAGAGTCAGAGGTAAATGTTCCAAATTGGTTATGTTATCTACATCGAGTTATGTGGCCACATATGATCGCTTATGTGGCTTGTCCTTATATTTCCATCACATATTGCATAAGCAAACAATTGGATATGGTCTACGTCAATATATGTAATGTGGCTGTATAAATTGCTCTTCAAAATTATTGACATGACTTATTTATATTATTAGCACAAACACCCTTATATATGAGTAAATAAACTAAGCTAGACTAGCCCAAGGCCAATGCTCTAGACTCAACTGTCAATGTGCATATTTTTAACACGTGATCTGGGCAAGATTCAAACACATGAGCTTATACTCTAATAACATCACAACCTTTTTAGCAATGTTATTTCACCTAAAAGCTTAATCCATTCGATTGGACATGACCTATTCATTTATATTCTTAACATGATTTAGGATAATGTAATTGCTAATCTTGTATGTTTTTTATCAAGAAAAGAAATGACAATGGCAAAACAAATAAATTTTTAAAAGAAAGCAAAAGGATGATCATATCTCCAATTCTCCATGACATTAACAAGACCTATGGGACCTTTCTTAGGACAAAAGATTATCTACAAAGGATTACGGACTTCTCAAGGTCATCTCCTTAGCAATATACCCAATACTACTTATGGTTTTCATACTTTTTTCCCCCTTTTAAGTTAGAGATATTTGGTGCTTTTGAATATTGCATACCTTATTTTCCTTTTATTCCCTTTATCATTATTTTTTTCTTGCTTGTTATTTCTCTTTTATATTTTCTTCTCAACCTTGTAACTGTTTTTGTGTCAATGAATTAAGCTTACAACATCACTACTTCAGCCGTAAAATGCTGAAAAATGTTAATGAGAAGAATGGGCAGGTATGTCTAACTTTCAACTATTTCACTAAGCAGATTTTTTTAGCCCAAAGAATCATCTCCCAGTTGGAGAGGGGGATTTCTCTCCCCTTTCAAATAAAAGAAGTTAGCCACAGTTCACATTTTCAATTGGAGCATATCCACTATAGTCTAATCAAGTATATGAACTTAAAAGTTCAAACTTCACCGACCAATATTCCTCTCAAATTTGAATCATGACAGAAGCTACCAGTATTACTTGTGAACTATTACGCCATTGAATATCTGCTCTGGCTAAATTGTATATGTAAATAGTTTGATCCCTTAGGAGGTTATTTATGCCCCAACTAACAGTGGCATGAACTTCATCACATATATGCTGTTATAAAAATGAGCTAAAGTAAAATTTCTTTGTAGATATTGGTTCATATTTGCTCTTCACTAAAAATACAAAAGCAAAACTAATTCCGTATACACTTCAACTTCATGATTTCCCTAATAGATGATCCATGATTCATAATGTCATCAAACCAATGTCTACTTCATCATTACCATGCACTCTATCAACAACTGTACTTCAATGATCATGCAAGCTTTCCATAAAGCAGAAAACCAAGTCTTGTAACATATTGCAAAATAGCATATTTATGTCTAATATCACAATACACAAATCAAATACCCAGATAGGTAACATCTACATGAGCTTTTCACCAGATTTCCCATATTTTATAGAGGAAGAAGAAACAAGAAATTGAAGAAAAATTGATATAGAATATTCATTACTACATTAATAATAATAAAATATATGTGCTTACAGATCTTAGATCATTGTCCTCATTCAACAACTTCCGCCCTTCCACATCAACTACAGCACGTTTTTCAAGAAGATATTTCTGAAAATGTGAAGATTATAAGAAAGACATCAACAACACAGAAAAGTGCAACCTGAATAACAACTATAAAAGCATGCTATCAAGCACATATTACATACAGTAAATATATGATATGATTAGTAATAAAGAATCGAACTGGAATATGAATACTAGAATAACAATCCAAGTAATTGTGAAAAATGTTTTAGTGAATTCCATGGGCCCAACTAAGTCAAAATGGTAAGATCAGATTCATAGTCTAAGGCATTGAATAATCAGTCTGATAGGTCACAAAATTTGATCAATATCAGCCTATGATAAAAACAAGATATTAGCCGAATCCAAGTAAACCCTGTAAGCAATATCACCTGCTTAATTTATTTACCTAAATAATCAAGATCCAAGTTAGTATCCAATATAACATTTTAGATATTCTCAATGTACTTTGTAACATAGTTTTAAATTTACAAGCCCAGTATGGGCAGTACATTTGTTTTGTTTGTTCATAATGTCGGTACCTATAATGTTATAACCCGCAATTTTATTGTGGGCCAAATTGTAAATATCACTAGTAGAGGGAGGCTTTTTCATAAAAAGGAGGGTTAAATGTTTATAAAATCAGCCTCTCCACTTTTCCTCGTTCTAACAGCCGGCGAGGGACGAGCGAGAGAGAGGGGATCAGTGGTTGGCCGGTGATCGGAGCATAGAGTCTTCAAATCAGGTAGGATTCTCTTCATCGTTCTTTGTCCTTCGCTTAGGGTAAAACTCATGTATGGGATGATATTTGATTTGGGATTTGCAAAAAGTTAAAGATCTAAAATTTCTGGGAATTTTTCCAAAAATTTTGCGGTGATTTTTGGAGATTTTTGGACCTATTTCAACGTCGCAGCGTCACACGCGGCGGCGCTGCCTGCGCGGCAGCACCAGCCCGGCTGCTACCGTGCGGCAGTGTCTGGTGGGGTTCTGCTAGGCCACATTACGGTACATGGAGAGCAACGGTGCCGGCGAGACGCCGCGCCATTCCTAGGTGACGTCCTCCACTTGAGGATATCCCTAGGCGGAGGCATAACATATAATAACTACTGTACTGGTTGTATATAGCACTCGTTAGAGGTCGGTATTGTCGAGTACAAGGTCAGTACTACCGAGTAAATGGTCGTTATCGCTCGGTATAGGGTCTATATCGGTCGGTAACCCAACGGCTATTTTCCAACCGCTGGGGAATTTTCCAACTAGTTTCCGGTGGCTATTTTAGTCATTGGGGACGATTTCTAATAGTTTTAAGAGATACATAAAACCTTCAAATCCTTTATTTTCCTTTCTATTCGTGTTGCAATTGTCGACCTTATCTTGCACCCATCAACATGTTGCCTACCTTCTATGATGGATGCTACTCTTCAATCTTTTAGATTTAATTTTTTGTGACACTTTTCATTCTAACTTCAAGTCTTCAAGACTTCAACTTTAATTTGAGATATTTCGATATTCTATTAGTGTATATTATATATGAATTTTTTATTCATTTTAAACTACGAGTTTGGAGTCTAAAATGAAAAAATACCGAGTGTCGATATGGTACGAACGTACCGATAGCAATCATTTCCAAAATCGGTGTCGGTACGAGATTTAAACCTTGCTCCGTAATATTACTTATTTTATAAGTTGTGTATGTTTTAATTTATACATTTTTTTTTGATATTTTATATTTCTTAATTATAAAATATTACTGCAAATTGCTTCCTTTATTTTTACATGTCTTATTTTTTAGCATTTTTAGAATTTCTTAACATTATTCAAGCTTATTTATATGAAGTTATTTTTAATGTTTGACAAATTTAATATTTTATGTTTATTTATTAAATCATGAGTCTTAAATAGCATATTTGCCCATATGCCACCATTATCTTTCATTAGCAGTTTAGCATCTTCAAATAAAATGGAAGTCTAGTGTGAGGCTCCTACCAATGCAATGCAAAGAATCTATAAGATTAGCATACATTGGGCTGTTTACTAATAGCTTAAGCATTTGGGATAAGTTGTCACTCAATCAAAAAATTTAACAGGGTATAATTTGAGAGTTAAGATTTGGCCTACTATTCATATTTCTCTGGTGTTTAATTGCTCATATGTGGTCCTTTTTTTGCATAAGACAGTGAGGCTTTGGCTTTGCTTTTTTAACAATTTCGCTCTAGTGAAATTTGATCCGTGATTCATGCCTAATCCAGCTTGCCCATGTGGGCATGTTAGAATCTAAATATATGCACTGAAGGTCATCCAAATCTTATCAATAATATCTGAATACTGCCTTGATGATTTACTAAAGATTGTTAACAATAATTGGTTCTAAGTTATTAATATGTTCATCAGCAAGACAAGTTGATAAGTCGAAATATCACAATCGAAATGACAAAGGTTGTGACCTGTGATACATTCTTCAATATAGAATATCATAGACAAACTACTTTGATAATAATTGATAATTAGTTATATATAACTTCTTAAGAATTTTAAATGCCATCTATACAGAGAGTTCAAAAAACTACTTAGATCTATCCTCAAAAGAAAAAAAAATACACAAAATTCTATCTATTCTTGACACTAAGTGGGTGAAAAAATTTGTAACCAGGGTTATCATCTCGTCGCTATCTCGTCGAGATAGCGACGAGATATCGGCATCTCGGTCGATTTGCCTGTATCGTCTGGATGATACAAGCGATCCCGAGATATCAAATAGCTCGTCGGGATCTCGTCCAATCTTGGACGAGATCCCGACAAGATAGGCGGTACAAGAAAAGAAAAAAAAACACAGGATTCGAACCTAGCCCGCAGTGGACCGGGAAAGGTTCCACCGCTAGGCCAGGGGTTTTTTTTGCGATTTTTTTCATCCAACTTAGTGATAAGTGATATCTAAATTATTGATTTTAAAAAAAAAACCTAACTTAACCCTCCCTGCTGGATCGGCGCCTCTATCTTCTTCAATCTTCTTCCTCCCTCGCATACCGTCGGCGACTCTCTCGGAAGCTTCCTCGCATCCTGTCGGCGCCTCACTTCTCCGGCGACGCTTTTCTATTTTCCGGCCAGGTATGTTCCGACGATCTTTTCTCCACAGCTAGACGCGTCAGCTTTCCGCCATTTTTTATTCTTGTGACATTTCCGCCCTTTCTTTTTTTTTTCCGACGTAGCAACTGCAACCAATCAAGAACAGCAAGAACAGCTTAAAGTTGTTCTTGTTGTTCTCGGAATTTGATTCCGGAACAGCTTAAGCTGTTCTTGCTGTTCTCGGAATTTGATTTCGGAACAGCTTAAGCTGTTCTGGAATCAATATCCATAGCTGTTCTAGTTTGATTTCACAGAACAGCTAAGTTGTTCTGGAATCAATAACCAGAACAACAGCTTAGATGCTATGTGAAATCACCCTTAGCTTGATAAGTTGATAGTATATTTGTATTGTCCTTGTTTAGCTGTGATCATTTTGTATTGTGTATCTGTGTGCAACATTGTTTATATTGTGCAATAAATTATGGAGGGAAATTCCGGTGAAACGCCTTATGATCCTTCTAAAGATCCTAAACGGAAACCGAACTCGAAGGATATTGGTTGGAAATATGGATATTGGCCGGATTTAAACAAAAGACAATTGATTGCATGTTCAATTTGTGACAACCAATTGAACGGGGGAATCACAAGACTTAAACAACATTTGGTGGGTGGTTATGGAGAAGTGAAAAAATATGATAAAACCACAACGCTGATAATGAGAGAAATGCATGATGCCCTTGCAACTAAGAGGAAGACATCATTCAGTTTGGATGATGAACAAGAAGCAGTGGCACCAGTAGAGCATTCTACAGCTTCCCACTCCATGCCAAACTCGGGAACAATTTACAAGAAGAAAAAAAAGAGGCTGTTATCCAGTTTGCAGCAATGTCACAAGTGTCACACTCACAATCCACATCATAAACCTAGATTGGTGGATTGCTACAGAGAACTCCAGAAGAAATTGTGGATGAAAGACACTCCAAAGGTCCTAGCCAACAGACCATTGAAAGGTCTTTGAAGACAAAAGAGGCTATTGAAAAAGTTAACATTATGTAGCCAACTTCTTCTATAAGAATGTCATTCGTTTCAATGCGGCAAACTCAAGAATCTATGAGTTGATGGTTGAAGGCATAGCACAAATTGGATCAGGCTACAAACCACCCACATATCATGAGTTGCGGATTCCTTTATTGAAAAAGGCAAAAGAACAAACAGAAGATTTAAAACGCAAACATGAAGAGGTTTGGGAAAGAGATTGGTGCATGGTTTTAAATCTCGTACCGTACCGGGCGGTAAGCTCAGTATATACCGGTTTTTGAAAAAACCGGTATACAAGATACCCGGTATGGGTAAATACCGAGTATCTCGGTAAATAACGCCCGGTATGCCCGGTATTTATGAAATACCGGGCGGTATTTGCTGTCATACCGGGCTATACCACCCGGTATGACATTGTGTACTGTTGCAACATATCGAGTATTGGAAAATACCGGTATCTCGGTAAATACTGCCTCGGTATGCTCCGGTATTTAGCAAATACCGGGCGGTATTTGCTGTCATACCGGGCGATACCTCCTGGTATGATCCAACAACTCTTAAAAAGAGCTGTTGGGTATTGTTCGATACTGTATTAGGGTTTTTCATAGATATAAGAGAATCATTACATTAGAATTTATATAAGGAGACACAAGCCCACAACCCAAAGGGCCCAAAAAATCTTCGGGGGCTCCGCCCCCACACCCCTGGCATAGCTCAACATAAGACGCTTAGGGAAAATCAGTCGCTACACATCCCAACATACGGTGTTGATCTTAGTCCGTCGTACTCGTACATATCTTGGGGATATACACGACTATATAAACTCCAATGTAATGATTCTCTTGTATCTATGAAAAACCCTAATACAATATCAAAACAGTACCCAACGGCTCTTTAAACATTGCATTCATGTATTTGACATTTGAATCTTAATTTTAAGTATTTCTTGATTAATGATGTGTTATTCGAGTTATTTTTAACAGCAAAATTTAGAAAAAAAATAAAATAATAAAAAAGGGACCGGTATGCAATTTCCGTACCGGACAGTACCGTTTGTCGGTACGGTACGGTATCGGTACGTACCGATACCGGTCATCCACCGAGATGATGACCGGTATCGGTATTTTAAACCTTGGATGGGTGTACTCTTATGTCAGATGGGTGGACAGACAGACGAGGAAGACAGCTAATAAATTTTCTTGTAAATAGTCCACATAGGACTATTTTTCTTGGCTTTGTTGATGCTTCAAGTCAGTGTCATGATGCTCAGATGTTGGCTGACATACTTGAGACCAAGATTGAAGAAATTGGCCCAAGTAATGTTGTTCAAGTTATCACAGATAATGGCATCAACTATAAGGCAGCGGGGAGATTGTTGGAGCAAAGGTTGCCAACACTGTTTTGGACCCCTTGTGCCGCACATTGCTTGGACCTTATGTTGAAAGATGTGGGAAAAATGAAAGAATTCAAGCCTACAATCGCAAGAGCAAGATCATTGACCACATTCTACTTGTGGTTTTGAGGATAGAGGATGGTGATGAAAAACCCGCTATGACGGAATTAGCCGCGGCAATGGGTGAAGCTAAGAGGAGGATCAAACAAGTCTTGGCCCACAAATCCACTTTGTGCAAGAAAATCATTGATATCATTGACAGTCAATGGGAGCGTCAAATGGAAACACCATTATATGGTGCGACTCTATTTCTCAATCCGAGCAAGTATTTTGACATCAAGAAAAATGATGTCGTGTACTCGAGGAAACTACGCGAAGACTTCAATGATGTACTTGAGAAATTAGTGTTGGATGATACAATGCGATCCAAGATATTTCTAGATGCCGGTATGTATGATGAAGATCGAGGACCTTTTGCAAGAGAGATGGTGATTAGAGAGTGCTCAAATAGGATTCCTCGTAAGTATATTGTGTATTATTTTATTTATTAATATTTATTGTCTTTACAGTTTACATATTTTTGAATTTTAATATTTTATATTTTTAATGTTAGTTGAATGGTGGAAATCTTTCGGTGGACGTACTCCCGAGTTTTCAAAGTTTACAAAGCGCATTGTTAGTCTTTGTTGTTCGTCCTCCGAGTGTGAACGAAATTGGAGCACTTTTGAGTTTGTAAGTAATTAAGTATTTTGTGCTTTTTTAGTACTTTCTTATTAGTTATTACTTATTATTTTTATTCAATTACTTTTCTTTTGTATAGATTCACACCAAGAAAAGAAATAGATTGTTGCACCAAAGATTAAATGATTTGGTGTATGTCCAATACAATCGAAAGATTGCCACGAGATTTCAAAAAGTTCGTGAATGTGGCAAAAACTATGATCCACAAGTACTTGACGATTTTGATTGGGGACAAATGCGTGGTTCAACAATGATGATGAAGAGGATGATAGAATTCTTTTTGAGCTTGTTGATGAAGCCATTGGTGTTTCAAATGCCCTTGAGGGTCGTAATTTTCCAAGGAGGCGTGGAGTTAATGAGCTTGTCACTTATAATCGACGTTATCGTGATTCTACTTCTACTTCAAGATTGGTGGATGAAAATTCAAGTGATGAATGAGAAGAAGAGATATTTCCAAATGATGATGAAGACATTGAAGATGATTTCGGGCTCAAACCAACTACTCCTCCAATGGATAATACCCCTAATGAAGACATTGAAGATGATTTTGATAATCTTTTTTAGATTGGAGATTTGGTGATTGTGATGACTTTAGCTACTTGATGTTTATTGTTCATGCTATGTGAATTGGATTTTTGTATATTCTATGTTTGCTATTTTGCTACTTTGCTATGTGGGTGGTTTGTATATTCTATATTTGCTACTTTGCTATGTTTTATGATTCATGACAATTATGTTTGTTACTTTGCTACGTGCAATATTACAAGTAATGACTTCCAATGCTATTATTATTATTATTATTATTATTATATATATATATATATATATATATATATATATATATATATTATAATTTATATTTATAATAATATATTATATTGTCGATATATCGCGACGCGGACGATATATCGATCGCGAAACGATAATATCGATATCAAGGTTCGCTACCGCAAAAAAATTTTGGTCGCGATAATAAGCTTGTTTGTAACAATAACTGAGAATAAAAAGTCATAGAAATCACATTGAACCTGAGGTAACATATTTGCTGCAGAAGAGATGACCATTGAGATTGATCGTTCCTAGCAAGATCAAGAAAATTTCAAATTAAAATTATTACTAAACTAATAACTTGCTGACATAATTTAACATTTTAAACTAAAATGAGATTATAAAATGCCACTGAGTCTCTTTAAATTCCGAAATTAATTTACCTAAAGAAACAGAATGATTAAATGAAGATGGAAAATTAATGCCCCACAGATGTGAAGACCATCACTTCTAGCATAGCCTAAAGAAACATCATATAGTGATCATACAAAATAAAAGACCTGCTCATACTAAAAAGCTAATTAAGTTCAAAGCCATGAATGCCAACATCTACCAAGCAGAAAAGTTATTTGAAAAATGGACAGTCACAATAATAGCTTATATGTTTATTTTATAAAAAGTGTAAAAATGCTGTACACTAAACAAACTGAGCAAAAAAAATATTATTATAAAAGTTCACTGTATAAAACATACAATGAAGTTAACTGAGCATGTGTCTTTTCAATTGAAATAGAACCTTTTTGAAATGGCTATTATCGCAAAGATCTCTCTTATTTTTATTCTATTTATTTTTAGGAAAGTTGTTATAATTTTGGCTTCAAAATCATAATCCTATATGAGATTTTGGAAGAACTGAAATAAAAGAGCTGCTAACCAAAAATATATATATAATAGCAACCATCATAAATTCATAATTAAGATGAAATGCATGGAGAATCACTCAAGTATGTTACAACATGCTCAAGTTATGATTTTTTTAACTTAGATATATGCTTCCACTCCTTGTTTTAAATAGGGAAAAATTGTACGGACACTTCCCCTTGTACCTTATCTTAATTCAATGGACACATCTAAGTTCTAAAATTGATAAAAATACCAAGCACTTCCACATTGTAGTGTAGCACCCCCTAACATACAGATGGCTTATAAATTAATCAAAATAATATTTTTAGTTTTACTAAGATGTCTCATTACATAGGCAATTGCCTTAATCATACTTATTATGCCCCATTTTGTTTTATTTAAAGAGATAATAAGTGTATGATAGGATAATTACTTAAAAAGCCTATCCTGATGATGTGGCATCTCCGTGACACTAAAATATTATTTTAATTAATTTGCAATTTTGCATTAGGGGATCCTACGTGCAATTATGGGGTGTACAAGATGTGGAATGTACAAGATGTGTTTGACAAATTTTAAAACTATCCATTGAGTCGATACAATTTACCCTTTAAATAATTACTAT
This sequence comes from Canna indica, assembly GCA_034359265.1. Taxonomy (NCBI): domain Eukaryota; kingdom Viridiplantae; phylum Streptophyta; class Magnoliopsida; order Zingiberales; family Cannaceae; genus Canna; species Canna indica. The sequence goes on along the minus strand of CP136894.1, from coordinate 10,867,901 downwards.
TAAATGCAATGATTATAAAAAGAAATCTTCAGCTATAATTTCTCAATCCCTCCTCTAGAGCTCTTTCTTTGCTATTAAATCATTTTTTTATGATAACTTCATGGTTTAAACATACAGAATGAAGAACAAAAGGTATCGACTCATATTTATTGATCAAGAAAGTACTAGTACCATAGTGTGGGAACCTGCAACTAGGTAACACTTGAAATACTATTCACTTCTTTTCAATTAATTTATTCAAGCATAAGACCAATCTTACAAGTTGTTGGAAGTTGCAACTAATATCAAGAGGTATAGAGAATTACAAAAGTAAAGCGCCAAGAAATATATGCAAAAGTTAAGAGATAAATGGTTCCTTACTCTTCTTACAAGCTTGGATAACATATCAAGTGTAGACAACACTTTCCGTCCTTGAGTAAGTTGTGACCTATTGTAAAAGGAAATAAACAACATTTAGTAAAATATTCACATAACACAGTAGATAAGTTACCAGAGGCATGGGTAAGTTTTAGCTTTCAAGTTATATGATGAAGACACAATTTTGATGAAACAATAATCTCACCACAGAATTAATCCAAAAACTAGTCCAAAGTTAAAAGCGGCGTAGCGTTGTCATCATAGCATCATTTGGTGCTATTTCTAAATGGACCAGTTACCATCATAAATGGATAAAAACAGCAAAACAAGACTTAAAAAAACTAATATAACATTCCATGTTGAAAGAAAGCTTTTAATAGTGGCTAGATAAGATAGCATGAACTTGCAAGATTAAAAATGATTGAATTAGACTATGAATCCAGAAAAGGCTCTCAGCTTAGGATTCCAAGTTTTGAATCCATGACCAATCATCCATTAATATAAACCAATGGAATTTTATGTAATGTGTTGAGAATATAAATACATAAATTGGTCTCTTTCCTAACAGCTTAAGCTTTTGGGAAAGTTGGTCATCCAATCAAATTTATCTCGAGTTCGAATCCTCCTAGCGTCCAATATTTTTTAAAAAAATTATCTCTCACTTCATTTAAGTCGATCCACTTGTTGGGCTTGGATCAGTCTCCTCAAGTTTACCCGCCACAAGTGAGAGGGAGCGTTAAGAATATAAATACATAGATTAGTCTCTATCCTGACAGCTTAAGCTTTTGGAGAAGTTGGTCATCCAATCAAATTTAAGAGAATGCAAACTCAGACTTACAAGAATTAATGTCCATAGGACCAACAGCAACATCATGGTTACTTGGTTAGTCTGAAATTTAAATATTCTAAAATATAGTGAAATGATGAATTTGACCGAATCATTTGCATGGGGTATGAGGTCAATTCAAAAATATGATAACATATCATGCATAAGATACAAATAATGTACATGCAGTCTAAAATATGAAGTCATAGAATCCTTGAATAAGATACCTTTTGAAGGTACCTGAAACCTTTGCATGAAAAATGTCATTTGCAGCTGCTGCAAAGCTACTTTTCCTGGAAATCCGTTCAACATAACCAACAACCTGTAAGGAACCATGTCAACCATGTCCTATTGAAAAGTTTGCCTTAAGACAGCCATCAATGATAAGCTAAATATAGCACCATTTTCTTTTCTTCTTTATCACCAGGAAGAAGTGCCTTGAAGGCTAGACGAAATGGACCGTCATCACAGTCAGGCAATGTTGTTTTGAGTAAAGCCATAATGGTTTTTATTACCTGTGATACAGAGGGAGATTGTCAACTCATTTTGGAGTAACATAAGAGTTCTACTGCTTGAAGGATAAAACAAGTTTGTCAAGATCAAGAGAAACCATGAAGCAGAAAATTACATACTATCTAACAAAATAACATGTTTAGAAAAAGCATGCCAGAGGAAGAAAGTACAAGCAGCATTGATGCAGGATATTTGTCACCAACTTCAACCCACTAATTAAGAAGCAGCATTTAGCAACTATTACGACTTGACAAAACACTTCAGCAAAGAAGCCACATCAATTGAATATTTGAATCCCAACACATACAGTGTTGGTCTGCCATGCAACACGACAATTACAAATAAAACATCAGATGTCTTCAGTTTTCCTAGCCTATTATTCCAGAATGTTAAGTACAGTTCCAGAATGGTGTACAATGTACCATTGCCACAAAACATGATCAGGGATGTAGTGACAATTTAGTTTGCATGAATGGACAACAACATTTTGGGTATAACTACACCCTAACCCCCACCCAATATTATACTATATCGAGTTACCATCTCTAGCATGGTTGCACCGAAGGACTATATCAGCAACATAGCAAAAGTTAGTGGCTTATTAAATTAACATCTCTATCATGCTTGCACCAATGGGCAACACTAGCAAAATGGCAAAAATCAGTGGTTACCCAAATAGACTGTCATCCGATATCATTTGGATAGACAATCATAATAAGACATTATCACAAACATAAACCACCACAACATCAACAGTTAAAAAAAAACATCACCTTCTTCCGATAAAAGGCCACTCCATGAGTATTAAAGGGTATTTTCCTGTCACGAAAACACATTTGAAATACTTTACCAGAAACCTGCATGATGCAATATCATAGAAGCAATTAAAATGAATGATATTCAAGATATAATATCACTACAACAACTTACTTGTCTCCGATATAGTATTGCAAAATTGCCAAAGGAGAAGTCGGCACTTGAGCCGTCTGATGTGAACTCTAAAATTTTATCAACAACAAATGCACACTGGGCCTCTTCACTGTGGCATTCCCTAACAGTAACCTGGTTATTATTGAGGCTGGTTATTATTGAGGAGCTTACTTGAAAGAGTGGACAAATACAGTTCAAAATTTCAGATAGTAGATGATTATGAAATTTGTACAAGCAAAATATTGCTAATTCTAAAAGAAATAATTTAGATAGAGGTACCTTACTCCCAATGGCATTATCAGTTTCGACTTGCTTAATACAGCCAAGTCTGTTGTTTTTCAATATAAGAGCTGAAGCTGCCTCAACAATGCACTGAGTAGACCTGTAGTTCTTAATCAATCTAATCTGTCAATCAGTGAGCAGCAATGATAAATAGAGAGGTTGTTACAAACACCAAATTCAAGTTCTTGTTATAAGCAATTTGAAAACTAGAGGGAAAGGGCATGTGAAAAGACCTCCTTGTGAGTGGGAAAATCTTTACGGAAGGAGTCAAAACCACAAACATCAGCACCATTGAAACTGAAGATTGACTGAATGCAGTTCAACATAAAAATCATTAGAAATATTTTACTAATATTTGACTTTGGAAGAAATTATAACGATATTGGAATAGAAGAGAAATAATTGATGCAAATAGTAGAAACAGTTAGAAGCCAATCAAAATAAAAAAATGTGCACCTGATCTTCATCACCAACAATTGTCACATGATTATGAGAAGCTAGAATTCTTAACAGGCGATACTGCATCAAACTTGTATCTTGAAACTCGTCTATAGCAATTGCTTTCCAAGTGTTCAAACACTCATTATATACTGGATATTTAGGAGCATAAGTTAATTGTCATAAGCCAAATGAACCTTGAGATTGCTTGGAAGATTGGATGCTGATAATAACCTTCGGAAAAATCAGTAAGTAGCTTCACAGATGAGCTAATTAAGTCATGATAGTCCAAAGCATTGCAAGAGCTGAGAATTTTGTCATAGTGTCCAAGGACTGTAGCCTGGTTCGCAGATGCAACATTATACGATAGCATAATAATCACAGTTTGAAGATCTGATGGTAAACAAAAAAATTCACTTACTGCAGTCCTTTCACCAATCTTATCACATTCCTCAACTGTTCTGCCAGAAGCCTTAGCCTGCCAATAAAGCATACATGTTGTGAACATATCTTTAATGCAAAAGGATTAACCTATACACTAAATTTATACTTTTTTAGGCATCTAATAAACACTTGAACAAGGAAATTTATAAACAATGAAATCTAGATGCCAAACAAGACACAGCATAGGATATTTATAATCAACTTTATGAATGTTTTTTCAGATTCTCAGTAACAGTTTGGCATGGCGTGGTTATACCAGAAATTAAGATTTTGAAAGCACATTCACCATCAATATTGAAAGAGCCTCAATTTAACAGTAGTGCACAACAGGATTTAGGTGCATTTACAATCCAGTGCATACCATGGCACATTGAGGACTAAATAGCTCTCAGAGATGAATTATTTGACTATATTGTGTCTGTAAACACTATTAAAGTGCAAAATGCTAGTCAGTAGCCACTGACATACACTGGAGCATCTTAATTACATATGGTACAACATCAGAAAGTCAAAGTAACTATTTTGATAGAGGATTAAATTCTGCATTACCAGTTTTGGACAAGGTTCCACCAGTAGATACCAGTGTATCAGGCATTATACTTGTTAGAATATATTCTGCTGTAATTAGGGAATATTGTGTCATAATTAGATAATTAAGTGCTATAATGAGGGAATTGATTGTTAGCTTGATTATAGGGATTCATTGTATTTATTGTTTCCTAAATTAAGGTTTCCTAAATGAAGGAACCTAGGTTGTATAAATAGGAGGTCTCTCATTGTGAATAATAAGAAGATTATTCTTTCTCCTACATATCTTTCTACATGGTATCAGAGCATGTCATTCTTCCATTCTTCCGTTGCTTGAAGAGGTAGAAATCACGATTAGAAGGATCGTGTGTCTTCGCGATCAGGAGAGATCGTGTATCCCCTGCCAGCCAACATTTGTCCTCATCGCCGAGCTCAGGAGGTTGTCCAGTCCCTGATCGGCGGATCTGTAAATTCCGGCCGGCGGATTCCGAACGTGTGCCTGATCTTCTTATTGGAGGTTTTCTTCTTTGTTGGTTACTAGCCGAATATTTTAGATCTCGCTCTAGTTGGAAATTTGTTTTTTTTTCCTTTTTGGTCATTATTCATTAACATTGAAGATGACAGAATTTGGGGTAGAGAATAAATCTTTGGTAGTGACTGATATGATTCCAGTAATGTCAAGGATTATTTTGATTGGAGCAAAACAGTTCGAGTTTATGCCAGGAGCATGGATAAGGATGATCATCTCACCAATGAACCTCCTACCGATCATACTAGGCAAACTTGGCTTAGAGATGATGCACGACTGATCTTGCAGATTCGGAACTCCATTAACAGTGAGATAGTAAGTTTGATCAATCACTGTGAGTTTGTTAAAGAATTAATGGATTATTTAGAATTTTTGTACTCTGGTAAAGGGAATATTTCTCGTATCTATGAAGTCTGTAAGGCGTTCTATCGTGCCGAGAAACAGGATAAGTCTCTAACAGCCTACTTTATGGATTTTAAAAGGATTTATGAGGAACTTAATGTTTTGTTGCCTTTTAGTCCTAATGTGAGAGTTCAACAGGCCCAACGAGAACAGATGGCTGTTATAAGTTTTCTTGCAGGACTTCCTCCAGAACTTGAGAGTGTTCGGTCTCAAATTCTTTCTGGATCTGAGATATCATCTTTACAAGATACATTTTCAAGACTTCTTCGTACAGAATCCTCACAAGTGTCTCAAATTCATACTAGTGCTCTTGTTAGTCGTCACAATGGTCGAGGTGGTTATCGAGGAGGAAGGACAGGTTATCGTAACAAAGATGATTCTCGTAGACAAGACTCAAGCATTGTATGTTATTATTGCCATGAGTCAGGCCACACAAAATATACATGCAAGAAACTACAAAGTAAGTCTCTGCGTGATCCATCTGCTCATGTTGCGACTTCTTCTGACAAGACTATTCTAGTCTCTGAAGATGAGTATGCCAAGTTTACCCAGTACCAACAATCATTGAAATCCACTGCTTCTACCACTACTCTTGCTGAGTCAGGTAACTCCAATACATGCCTTGCTTCGTCATCCTCCAAATGGGTCATTGATTCTGGTGCCACAGATCATATGACAGGTAATCAAAAACTTTGTACCTCTTTTGAACAAAAATCAATTCCTTCCGGTGTCACAATAGCAAATGGGTCTACATCTTCTGTCCTTGGTTCAGGAACTATTAGTCCCACTTCATCTATTTGTTTGACCGATGTTTTAATTCTACCCAACTTTGCCTTCAATTTACTCTATGTCAGTCAACTTACTCGTACATTGAATTGTTTTATCTCATTTTATTCCGACATTTGTCTCTTTCAGGATCTTATGACGAAGCAGATTATTGGTAAAGGTCATGAGTCCGGAGGTCTCTACTACCTGGATCCAAAGGTGCCACGGTCCATTGCTTGTTCAAGTGTTTCCACCCCTTTTGAGGTACACTGTCAAGCGGGACATCCTTCTTTGTCTTCTCTAAAGAAATTATATCCTCGGTTCCAGAGCTTGTCTTCGTTAGATTGTGAGTCATGTCAGTTTGCCAAACACCATCGTCTTCCCTCTTGTCCTAGAGTCAATAAACGGGCTATTACTCCTTTTGAGTTAGTCCATTCTGATGTTTGGGGTCCTTGTCCAATTATGTCCAAAATTGGTTTCAAGTACTTTGTTACCTTTGTTGATGACTATTCTCGTGTTACTTGGTTATATCTAATGAAAAATCGTTCTGAGTTATTCTCCCATTTTTGTGCCTTTTGTGCTGAAATAAAGACTCAATTTAATGTTCCTGTACGTACATTAAGAAGTGATAATGCCAAAGAATATGTTTCAGAAAAGTTTCAGCCCTACATGACTCAGAACGGCATTCTCCACCAAACTTCTTGCATCGATACACCTTCTCAAAACGGAGTGGCTGAAAGAAAAAATAGACATCTTCTTGAAGTTGCTCGGGCACTTCTCTTCCAAATGAAAGTTCCTAAGGAGTTTTGGGCTGATGCTGTTTCAACAGCTTGTTTCTTAATAACATACAATGCCCTCCTCTGTCCTTAATGGTGATATCCCTTATATCGTGCTCTTTCCTTCTAAATCTTTGTTTCCTATTGAACCCAAGATATTTGGTTGTACATGCTTTGTTCGTGATCTTCGTCCTCAGGTCACTAAATTAGATCCCAAAGCTCTGAAGTGTATTTTTCTTGGCTACTCTCGTCTTCAGAAAGGATACAGATGTTATTCTCCAACACTCAATCGTTATCTTGTATCCACTACTGTCACATTTCATAAAAATACTCCATTCTTTCCTTCATCTTCTACTTATGACAGTCAGGGGGAGGAAGATGATCTACTCATTTATACTGTGGCCCAGTGTGTTCCTCTTGGTGCACCTGCTAGACCTCCTATTGTTCATATGTATTCCAGAAGGTCAAAGACTCAGGACTCATGCACTTTACCAGCTTCTTCGTCGTCAGATCCAGTGGCAAATAATCCTGATCCTAGTCTCGATCTACCCATTGCCCTTCGAAAAGGTAAACGTCAGTGTAGTTATCCTATTTCATCATTTGTTTCATACACTCACCTGTCTTCTTCCTCTAGCTCTTTTATTGATTCCTTAGATTCTATGTCTATTCCTAAAACTGTTAAAGAAGCCTTGTCTCATCCTGGCTGGCATGCTGCAATGGTAGAGGAAATGATGGCATTAAATGGTAATGGTACTTGGGACTTGGTGAACTTACCTAAAGGGAAGATAGCTATTGGGTGTAAATGGGTGTTTGCCATCAAGACTAATTTTGATGGTGAAGTGGATCGTTTGAAAGCTCGTCTGGTTGCTAAGGGGTATGCTCAGGTGTATGGTGTTGACTATTCTGACACTTTCTCTCCGGTTGCTAAGCTTTCTTCGGTTCGACTATTCATTTCTATGGCGGCTACTTTCAGCTGGCCATTACATCAGTTGAATATCAAAAATGCTTTTCTGCATGGTGATCTCCAAGAAGAAGTTTATATGGAGCAACCACCTGGATTTGTTGCTCAGGGGGAGTATGGGAAGGTTTGTCGTCTTCGAAAATCCTTGTATGGCTTGAAACAAAGTCCTAGTGCTTGGTTTGGGAAATTCAGCGAGGCAGTTCAGGAATTTGGAATGCAAATGTGTAAGTGTGATCACTCTGTATTTTATAAACGATCTCAAGTTGGCATAATCCTACTAGTTGTGTATGTAGATGATATTGTTATTACTGGGAGTGACACTGCAAGTATTTCATCTCTTAAATCCTTTCTTCATAGTCGATTTAAGACAAAAGATTTGGGGTTGTTGAAGTATTTCTTGGGTGTTGAGGTGACAAGAAGCAAGAAAGGAATATTCTTGTCTCAGAGGAAGTATGTTCTTGACTTGTTGACAGAAACAAGGAAAATTAGGTGCTAAGCCATGTAGTACACCAATGACTCCTGATTTGCAGCTAACCAAGGAAGGTGAACAATTTGAAGACTCGGAGAGATACAGAAGACTTGTTGGAAAGCTAAATTATCTTACAGTGACTCGCCCAGACATTGCTTACCCAGTTAGTGTCGTTAGTCAGTTTATGTCTTCTCCAACAATCGAACATTGGACTGCTTTAGAACAAATCTTGTGTTATTTAAAGGGGGCTCCAGGACGTGGTCTTTTTTATGGAAATCATGGACATACTGATATTGAATGTTTTTCAGATGCAGATTGGGCAGGATCCAAGATGGATAGAAGGTCAATTACGGGATATTGTGTCTTTGTTGGAGGAAATCTGGTTTCATGGAAAAGTAAGAAACAACATGTAGTATCTCGGTCTAGTGCAGAATCAGAATATAGAGCTATGGCACAAACTGTGTGTGAAATAGTATGATATATCAGCTATTAAGTGAAGTTAGACCGAAGACTACTCTACCAGCAAAGTTGTGGTGTGATAATCGAGCTGCCATTTATATCGCTTCCAATTCCGTGTTTCATGAAAGAACCAAGCATATTGAAATCGATTGCCACTTTGTTCATGACAAGATTCAACAGAAGTTCATCTCTACAGAACATGTTAAGTCAGAAGATCAACTAGGAGATATCTTTACAAAGGCTTTGAATGGGGTTCGAATTGATTACATTTGTAACAAGCTGGGCATGATTAACATCTATGCTCCAGCTTGAGGGGGAGTGTTAGAATATATTCTGCTGTAATTAGGGTATATTGTATAATAATTAGATAATTAAGTGCTATAATGAGGGAATTGATTGTTAGCTTGATTATAGGGATTCATTGTATTTATTGTTTCCTAAATTAAGGTTTCCTAAATGAAGGAACCTAGGTTGTATAAATAAGAGGTCTCTCATTGTGAATAATAAGAAGATTATTCTTTCTCCTACATATCTTTCTACAATACTAAAATGCAGAACTAAGTAATTTTCGAAAATAAACAAAATAGTGATAATTTTTTTCCAGTATCAGGCTTTGGTTGAAGCTATTGGTATATACCAGTCAGACTGAACTTTAACAAAGAAAAACTATACAGAATCATAGAAATCATCAAGGGAACTGGCTCTTGGTTGAATTGGTTAGTACATACTACATATCATTCCAACCAAATTATGATTAACGAAAACAATAAAGACATGGGTGATCAAGACACTCATGAGAGTAAAAGGTAACTAAAAGGGAAAATATCATAAGGCCATCAAGAGTTATAATAATTTGGCTACTTCCAATTCGATTGATAAATTTGAAAACAAGATAAGCTAAACTGCTAAATATAATAATGTACCAAACTTGCAAGTTAGCAGAAAATGAGGTTATAAATTGGTTAAATTACATGATCTTAGTTTCTTTCCCAGACTAAAAGCTTAAACAAGAGTTATGTGAAAAGAATAAATATGAGTTTCCAAATTTCAGTTAAAAAGAAAAGATAAATTCAGGAAGAAGTATTAAAGAGCACTAACAAAGTTCCCTAGACAGCAAAGCAACTGACCAAACTTCATTTTCTAGAATCTTTAGCTAAATCTGTAGCCCATACATCCTACAAAGACAACATCAAGCGGGTGTTTGGTTTAATGCCGTGTTTGGTTGACAGGAATAAACTAGGAATGAGATGTTATTCCTGAAGGCCCACCTATGCCTTGTTTGGTTGCATTCTTCGAACAAGAAATAGATAGGTCATTTCAAACAAACTAGGATAGCATTACCAATGAATTGGAAATAGTATTTCCAACCTCAACGCAAGTGATACTGTGATAGTATTCCTAGTCTACTCCTTGTGGTACTTTCCAACTTTACCATTATAAAGAGAATAGTTACACAAATCAAACATAAATTAAATGTTAAAAACACTTATTGATTAATTTATTTATTTTTATTTTGGAGTATGATGATTGATGATGTTTTATTATTCTAAACCCTAATAAATAGTTTTTATTATTTTAAAATTAATTATGATTTTAATTATTTTACAATTAATCTATAAATCTATTATTTTAATTATTTTAAAAATCAAAATCAATATAAATAAATTTATATATGAATAATGTAACATTATATTATACTTTAATATATTATTAATTTTATATTTATATGAATAATACATTACTTTATATATAAATCATTCAATAACACTGAAAAGGATATTTTGGTCATTATTCCTCTTATTCCCAATTCCTAGGGCTCGTTTGGATGATAGCAAGTTATGTGGAAAGCAAGGTTCCAAATAGTCAAGCTAATGGATGAAGACCATGATCTTAGATCTACACAGGGGCAAAGCCAGGAAATTATCTTAGGGGGGGGCAAAATATAAAACCACACATCATGGAGGCAATTACATAACAAAAAAATATTTTGAGGAGAGACAAATATAGCTAAAATACTACTATATATATAATATATAGTAGTAAATATTCAATGGGGGGCCAATGTCATGGGGGCAATTGCCCCTCCTGCCAATACATTGGCTCCGCCCATGGATCTACATGATGTCATGATGAATAGTCAAGCTAATGGACTATTAATCATCTAGATCTAGATCATGGTCTTCATCATCTTTATCAATGTCATAGTCATAATGTTTGGAATACTTAAAAGCATTTTCTTCTTCATCAAGCTCTCTTCTTCTTCTTACCATTGTTATATCTCGTCGCTATCTCGTCGAGATAGCGGACAAAATATCGTTGTCTCGGTAGATTTGCCAGTATCGTCTGGCCGATACAGGCGATCCCGAGATATTGCCTATCTCGTCGGGATCTCATCCAAGATTGGATGAGATCCCGACGAGATAGGCAATACAAGAAAAAAAAAGAAATAAAGCAGGATTCGAACCCTGGCCCGCGCGGTGGACCGGGAAAGGTTCCACCGCTGGGCCAGGGGTTTTTTTAGCGATTTTTTTCATCCAACTTGGTAATAAGGGGTATCTAAACTATTGATTTTAAAAATAAAAAAAAACTAACTTAAACCTCGATCAGCGCCTCTCTCGTTATCTCATCTTCTTCCTCGTTCCTCGCATCCTGTCGGCGGCTCTCTCGAAAGCTTCCTCGCATCCCGTCAGCACCTCACTTCTCCGACGACGCTTTCCTATTTTCCGGCCAAGTATGTTCCGGCGATCTTTTCTTTTTCCGCCTCACTTCTCCGCGATCTTTTGATTTCAGATTAAGCTGTTTTGGAAACAGCTAAGCTGTTCTGGTTTGATTTCAGAAACCAGAACAGCTAAGCTGTTCTAGAATTTGATTTCACAGAACAGCTTAGCTGTTCTGGAATTTGATTTCACAGAACAGCTAACTTCCTTATTTATGCTTGAGAAGTTGATAGAATGATAGTATATTTGTATCATCCTTGTTTAGCTGTGTTCATTTTGTATTGTGTATTTGTGTGCAACATTGTTTATATTGTGCAGTAAATTATGGAGAGAAATTCCGGTGAAACGCCTTATGATCCTTCTAAAGATCCTAAACGGAAACCGAACTCAAAGGATATTAGTTGGAAATATGGATATTGGCCGGATTTAAGCAAAAATACAATTGATTACATGTTCACTTTGTGGCAACCAATTGAATGGGGGAATCACAAGACTTAAATAACATTGGGCGGGTGGTTATGGAGACGTGATAAAATGTGATAAAATCACAACGCTGACAATGAGAGAAATGCATGATGCCCTTGCAGCTAGGAGGAAGACATCATTCAGTTTGGATGATGAACAAGAAGCAGTGGCACTAGTAGCCCTATCTACAGCTTCCAACTCCGTGCCAAACTCGGGAACAATTTACAAGAAGAAAAAAAAGGGGTTGCTATCCAGTTTGCAGCAATGTCACAAGTGTCACACTCACAATCCACATCACAAACCAAGATTGGTGGATTGCTACAGAGAACTCCAGAAGAAAATTGTGGATGAAAAGCACTCTAAAGGTCCTAGCCAACAGACCATTGAAAGGTCTTTGAAGACAAAAGAGGCTATTGAAAAAGTTAACATGTATGTAGCCAACTTCTTCTATGAGAATGTCATTCCTTTCAATGCGGCAAACTCAAGAAGCTATGAGTTGATGGTTGAAAGCATAGCACAAATTGGATCGGGCTACAAACCACCCACATATCATGAGTTGCGGGTTCCATTATTGAAAAAGGAAAAAAAACAAACAGAAGATTTAAAGTGCAAACATCAAGCGGTTTAGGAAAGAAATGGATGTACTCTTATATCAGATGGGTGGACAGACAGAAGAGGGAGACCGCTCATAAATTTTCTTCTAAATAGTCCGCATGGGACTATTTTTATGGCTCTGTTGATGCTTCCAGTCAATGTCAACTTACTTGAGAGCAAGATTAAAGAAATTGGCCCAAGTAATGTTGTTCAAGTTATCACAGATAATGGCGTCAACTATAAGGCAGCGGGGAGATTGTTGGAGCAAAGATTGCCTATACTGTTTTGGACCCCTTGTGCCGCACATTGCTTGGACCTTATGTTGGAAGATGTGGGAAAAATGAAAGAATTCAAGCCTACAATCGCAAGAGCAAGATTATTGATCACATTCATTTATAGACATGGTCGCCTTCTTGATGCGATGAGAGAGCACACTAATGGACATGATCTTGTTAGACCCGGGGCTACTAGATCTGCGACTGCATTTCTAACATTGTCATGTTTGAGAAAATTTAAACAAGAGTTGCAGCGGTTGTTTGTAAGTCAAGATTGGTTTGATTCAAAATTGTGCAAGACCGAAGCGGGAAAGAAAATTTATGAATTAATCCATACGATTAAATTTTGGGAGGCAGTTGAAGATTGCATTAGAGCATCACAGCCTCTACTTGTGGTTTTGAGGATAGCGGATGGTGATGAAAAACCCGCTATGACAGAATTAGCCGCGGCAATGGGTGAAACTAAGAGGAGGATCAAACAAGTCTTGGCCCACAAATCCACTTTATGCAATAAAGTCATTGATATCATTGAAAGTCGATGGGAGCGTCAAATGGAAACACCATAATATGGTTCGGCTCTATTTCTCAATACGAGCAAGTATTTTAACATCAAAAAAAATGATGTCGTGTACTCGGGGAAACTACGTGAAGACTTCAATGATGTCCTTGAGAAATTAATGTTGGATGATACAGTGCGATCCAAGATACATCTAGATGTCGATATGTATGATGAAGATCGAGGGCCTTTTGCAAGAGAGATGATGATTAGAGAGCGCTCAAATAGGATTCCTCGTAAGTATATTGTGTATTATTTTATTTATTAATATTTATTGTCTTTACATATTTTTGAAATTTTAATATTTTATATTTTTAATGTTCGTTGAATGGTGAAAATCCTTCGGTGGATGTACTCCCGAGTTTTCAAAGTTTGCAAAGCGCATTGTTAGTCTTTGTTGTTCGTCCTCCGGGTGAGAACGAAATTGGAGCACTTTTGAGTTTGTAAGTAACTAAGTATTTTATTGTTTTCTTAGTACTTTATTAGTAGTTATTACTTATTATTTTTATTTAATTACTTTTCTTTTGTATAGATTCACACAAAGAAAAGAAATAGATTGTTGCACCAAAGATTAAATGATTTGGTGTATGTCCAATACAATCGAAAGATTGCCATGAGATTTCAAAAAGTTCGTGAAGGTGGCAAAAACTATGATCCACTAGTACTTGACGATTTTGATTGGGGGACAAATGCGTGGTTCAACAATGATGATGAAGAGAATGATAGAATTTTTTTTGAGCTTGTTGATGAAGCCATTGGTGCTTCAAATACCCTTGAGGGTCGTAATTTTCCAAGGAGGCGTGGAGTTAATGAGTTTGTCACTTATAATCGACGTCATCGTGGTTCTACTTCTACTTCAAGATTGGTGGATGAAAATTCAAGTGATGAAGGAGAAGAAGAGATATTTCCAAATGAAGATGAAGACATTGAAGATGATTTTGGGCTCAAACCAACTACTCCTCCAATGGATAATACCCCTAATGAAGACATTCAAGATGATTTTGATTATCTTTTTTAGATTGGAGATTTGAAGTTAATTTGTTAATTGTTAAGACTTGTTTACTCATGATTGTGATGACTTTAGCTACTTGATGTTTTATGGTTCGTGCTATGCGAATTGGATTTTTGTATATTCTATGTTTGCTACTTTGCTATGTTTTATGACAGTTATGTTTGCTACTTTGCTATGTGCAATGTCACAAGTGATGACTTTCAATGCTATTATTATTTATATATATTTTTTATAATTTATATTTATAATATATATTATATTGTCGATATATCGCGACATAGACGATATATCGATCGCGAAACGATATATATCGATATCAAGGTTCACTACCGCGAAATTTTTTTGGTCGTGATAATAAGCTTACTTCTTACTATATCTTTTCAGTATTCCAAACGTCATTCGTCCGCATTTTAAACCTTGTATTCATACCTTAATGTATTTGACTATTAAGTTAAGAATTTTATGGATATTTTTCCTCATTTCTTGGTCAATTATGATGTTTTCTAGTTTTAAACAAGGTTTTAGACCTAATTTGATCATCAAAGTGATATTTAACACTTAGTGAAGTTCAAAGTGGTATTTAACTTAGTAAAGTTCAAAGTGGTATTTATCAGCTTCAAAAAATTTATAAAAAAAAATCACTCGGTATCATTTCCAATATCGAGTTGTACCAAGTGTCTGTGCAATACGGTACCGGTACCGGTCAAGCACCGATACGGTACGATGCCGGTCAAGCACCGGTACTGGTACCAAGTTCGAATTTTTAAACCTTGGTAGAAGGTGGAGGAAGTAGAAATTTTTTCCCTTGTTTGATGACAGAACATGGATAAAATGGAGGAAGTTCTACTTTCTAAGAAAGTGGTGGTTCCCACAAAACACAAGTGGTTTAACCACCCCCTTAGGTAAACTACATTTTTTGTGTTCTTTGGAATGTAAAAGTACAATAATACCCTAAGTTTTTGAATAATAATATAGGTAATGAGTATAATATAAAAGTATAATATTATTAATTATGATTTATTAATAATAGGCAATCAACCTCTTCCTTCTACGGCTATCGTTAGTATTCCTCCTGTAGATGAGCATTCTCGGTTTCTTAAGTATCAGTTTGCACAAAGCTCTCCGTCAAAGCAATCAGTCTTTACTTTTGCTCTTGAAGGTACTTCTACTACATGTTTGACACATACTACTGTGCACACCCTTGGATTCTATACTCAGGCGCATCTGATCATATGTCTGGTAACTTGTCAAGTTTCTCCAATTTAATTACCCCTACCTCATCTCCTAGTGTCACCCTTGTCGATGGTTCCTCTTCAGCAGTAAAGGGCATTGGCCATGTTTCACCCACACCATCCATACCACTTACGCATGTGCTTTATATACCTCAATTTCCTTTGAGTTTGCTTTCTATTAGCAAACTAACTCAGGATTTACATTGTTCTGTCACATTTACCTCTGATTCTGTTTTTATCCAGGATTCTCAAACCGGCAAGGAGATTGGCACAGGACATGAGTCTCGAGGGTTGTACCACCTGGTCGTACCATCTTCATCTGCCTTGGTGGTCGATTCAATTCCACTACAGATACACAACCGGTTAGGGCACCCTCATTTGTAGAATCTGAAGAAGATGTGTCCTAGTCTTTCTTCTATTTCGAGTCTTAGTCTTTCTTCTATTTCGAGTCTTGAGTGTGAGTCTTGTCAATTAGGTAAACATTCTCAGTCCTCTTTCCCACGTAGTGTCAATAAATGTGCTTCAACACCTTTCTCTCTTATTCATTCAGATGTATGGGGGCCTAGTCGTGTTTCCTCCAAATTGGGGTTTAGATACTTTATCAACTTCATAGACGACTACTCTCGTATGACATGATTATTCCTCATGAAGGATCGCTTTGAAATCTTTCATATATTTACTATGTTTTATGCCGAAATAAAACCCAATT
Organism: Canna indica; assembly: GCA_034359265.1. Lineage (NCBI taxonomy): Eukaryota > Viridiplantae > Streptophyta > Magnoliopsida > Zingiberales > Cannaceae > Canna > Canna indica. The sequence continues at coordinate 10,851,662 of CP136894.1, read as the reverse complement.
TGGTATTCCTATTCGTGTGCTAAGAAGTGACAATGCAAAAGAGTACTTTTCACATGCATTTCAATCTTTTTTCTCCATGCATGGTCTCCTTCACCCGTCTTCATGTCCTCATACACCTCAACAGAATGGGATTGCGGAACGGAAGAATGACCATCTAGTTGAGACTGCTCACACCATTCTACTGCATATGGACGTCCCATTGCAGTTTTGGGATGATGCAGTTCTAACTGCCTGTCACCTTATTAACAGGAATACAGGATGCCTCCTTCCGTTCTCCATGACCAGGTTCCCTTTTCTTTTCTCTTCCCACGGAACCCTCTATACCGTCTTCCACCTCGTGTATTTGGGTGTACTTGCTTTGTTCATCATCTTTCCCCAAGCAAAGACAAGTTGTCCCCCAAGTCTATCAAGTGTGTCTTTCTTGGTTATTTTCGTCTCCAGAAAGGGTACCGTTGTTACTCACCTCAGTTGCGTTGTGCCTTTGTCTCAGCAGATGTTACTTTCTTTGAGTCAACACCATCCTTCTCAGATCAGTCTACCACACCAACATCAGTTGTTAAGGTCCTCCCTGTTTCCATTCCATTATCCATTCATGAGGCCACATCTTCTCAGATTACCGATGACTCATTGCCGCCCCGACAAGAACCCACTAAGTTCTTTACTCGACGTGTTCCTCCCGCTATTACCTTGGTCGCCCCTTCTGACTCCGTTGTTTGTGCCGATGCTTTACCAGTCTCAGATCCTCCTATACCATCAGATCATGACCTTCTTATTGCTTTAAGGAAGGGAGTGCGTAAGTGTTCTACTTCATATCCTATCTCTCACTTCGTTTGCTACGATGCCTTATCACCTGAATATTACGTCTTTCTTTCTTCCATTTCTGTTGTTTCTATTCCTCGGACTATTAAAGGTGCTCTATCTCATCCGAGGTGGTGCTAGGCCATGATTGATGAGATGACGGCATTGCATTCTAATGGGACATAGGAGCTTGTTCCTCTTCCCTCAAGAAAATTCATTGTCGGTTGTTACGACAACTCCTGACAGTTTTGTTGACCAGCTCAAAGCCCGATTAGTTGCCAAAGGATATACACAACAATATGGAGTTGATTATTTGGATACATTCTCACCTATTGCCAAGATTGCCTTTGTTCGATTACTTTTAACCCTTGCTGTGATTTTTGGTTGGCGAATGCATCAGCTTGACATCAAGAATGCATTTTTGCATGGCGATCTTGGTGAGGAGGTTTATATGGAGCAACCTCCGAGGTTTGTTGCTCAGGGGGAGTCTACCTTAGTTTGTAAGATGAAGAAATCTCTTTATGGTTTGAAAGTCCCCTCGTGCATGGTTCAGCAAGTTTAGTTCTGCTATTACTCAGTTTGGCATAGTGAGAAGTATTTCAGATCACTCGGTCTTCTTTTCCACCTCCGCTACTGGAAAACGAGTCATTCTCATTGTTTAAGTGGACGATATTATTATTACTGGAGATGATACAAATGAGATACAGAAGTTAAAATCTCACTTGCATCAACATTTTCAGACCAAAGATCTAGGTGACTTAAAATATTTCCTTGGCATTGAAGTAGCTCGATCAGGAGGAGCTATTTACATTTCTCAGAGGAAGTATGTCTTTGACATGCTACAGGAGACGGGCATGCTGGGAGTCCGACCGGTAGACACTACCATGGATCCAAATATAAAGTTGCTACCAGAACCAGGGAGCCCCTAGCTGATTCGGGTCCATACCGCACATTGGTAGGCAAGTTGAATTACCTGACAGTCACAAGGCCTGATATTTCATTCGTTGTAAGCGTAGTCAATCAGTTTCTTAAGTCACCTTGTGAGAGTTATTGGGAAGCTGCATTAAGAATTCTTTGCTATCTCAAGACAGCTCCGGAAACAGACTTCTCTATCATGACAGGGGCTATCTACAGGTGACAAGCTATTCTGATGTTGATTGGGCAGGTTCACCCACTGATCGTAGATCGACTTCAGGATATTGTGTTATGCTTGATGGTAATCTGATCTCATGGAAAAGCAAGAAACAGACTATTGTGGCAAGGTCTAGTGCTGAGGAAAAATATAGGGCTATGGCCCTTGTTACATGTGAATTAATTTGGCTTAAGCAATTGTTGGGAGAACTTGGAATCACTCAAAGAGAACCAATGAAGTTATTTTGTGACAATCAGGCCGCCATGCATATTGCCTCTAATCCTGTTTTCCATGAGAGGACAAAACACATAGAGATTGACTGCCACTTCATCAGAGAAAAAGTAAAATCTAAAGAGACAATTATGTCATCTGTGAGTTCTAATGATCAGTTGGTTGATATGTTAACTAAATCATTAAGAGGTCCTAGAATAACTTACATTTGTAACAAGTTGGGCTTATATAATATATTTGCTCCAACTTGAGGGGGAGTATTGATTAAGGACCTAGTTGTAAATATATATTATCTCTATGTACGGTATATAAATACTGGTAGAGAGGGCTACCAGGGATGTTTCCTTTTTTCCAAATCACATAATACATATTGTAATATTATTCATTATAATATTTTAATATTACTAATTATATATTTATGTTGTATTAATATGATATTATAATAATTGAGGGCATAATAGTCATTTGATATGCACTTCCTACAAAGTAGGTAGAAGTAGGTAGTTGAATCAAATAATATCTAGAAAGTTAATTCATGGAAAGTCGCAATTCTCTTACTACCAACCAAACATGTTATTAGTATTCCTTAGGAAGTTCATATGGGAAGTACAACTTCCTATAAGAAGTTACTTCCAAACGAGCTCTTATTCCTCTCAACCAAATAAAGGAATAATTATTTTGTATCCAATCCTAATGCTAACCCAACAGTGAAATATTGCTCCCTCTCTATTCCATTCCTTGCCTACTCTTACTCCTTACAATTTCATTCCATCCAACAAAACAACCCCCAAGAGAAGTGTCAAAAAATCATACTTTATTATTAAACACAAAAAGCAACAAGTAGAGTGTGCTCACCTGTGTAACAAACTTTAGCCACTTTTTTGACTTTTCTTTTAAAGATGTAGCAATATCAGTACCAGGAAGATCTTCAAGCTTCTGAACTATAGGTTCTGGCACACCCTTTTGGTCATTTTCCATCAAGCGCAAGGCTTCAATGACAGCACGTCTTTGTTGCCCAGGACCGTATATGAGGAAATCAGGTGTACGACCCAATCTATAATACAGCAAAAGAATAAGTCTGGCAAGACAAAAACTATTAAATATTGCAGTCATAATTTTGATAATATGTTTAAAACTATAAAAAAAAGATTTTGTCATACAGTTATTTATGCAATACATGTCACCAAGTGTTTGACATGAGAAATTTAAAGCATGACATAAGATCTATATGAAGCTAAACTTATTATGTATGCAGTATTTGTAGCATTGGCGATATCTAAAGACCATACCAGGTCAAAAAGAAGCAAGTTGTGTCATTAAGATAAAAATGTAACAACATATACAATAAACTCAATCCAAAATTTAGTTAGAACAACAAATATGTAATAATATTTAAAAAATGATGTCAAAGAGTGATGTTCATTTGGACATAACACTTAAAAATGTTGAAACATTGGAAAAGTCAAAAAGTTATGAACAAACTATAGTATTTAATGTTTCTTACTCTTCACCCATTTTACCAAACGCCAGTTACAACAAATAAGAAATATCATTCAGGCTTTTCTTTGTAAAGTTTGAAATGGATACACTCAGGCTTACACACTTTTCTGCATGTCTTCTGCAAAGCTGCAAACAGAATGAGTGAAATGTGCTGATTTCAATTTCTTTGGCAACGGCTTTCCCTGCCACTGCTCCTAGCCGATCTCTCATCTCTGATGCAGCAGCAGTTGTGAAAGTCATTGCAAGAATGTTTGAAGGACCAATTCCCTAGAAATGAGAAAATTTTCAAATACAGCATATAAATGAATGCTCTGACAACAATTATACCCGTTATCTAAATAATAAAGGCAGGATTGGAATGAGAATACCTCTTTGAGCAGTGTCAACACTCGCCCGACCATGGTTGATGTCTGAACCATCAAATACGTCAAACATATGGGGAAAAAAGGTGCTTTGAAGAAAAGAGACTGGGACAAAAGAGAAGCACCTTTCCACTTCCAGGGCCAGCTACGATCATTAATGGCATTGAAATGTTACTGCAAGCAGCTTCCCTCTGTGCATCATTGAGGGATTTCAGATAATCCTGGTACTTCTGCAGCTGCAAAGTCCCATCCCCAGCATCCTCAAACAAACCCCCTTGCCAACCTGAACTCAACTCTTCATTGACATCCGTCACGGCACACCTCTCAGGCGCCTTATCCTGGCTCGGCCTCTCCTTCGCTGTGGACCTATGTTCGCAGATAGCATCGACCTCGTGCAGGAAGGCCTCGTCAAGATCCTCATCCAGAACGCAGCGTACAGGAGAGACGACCAAATCTGGACGGCAATTCCAGGGCACCAGGCTCGCCGCCGGGGTCGAACATTCATTCGTGATCTCGGAAAGCGGAAGTCTTTGGAGACACCTGTGAAAGGACGGGAGAAAAAAGAGCTCAGCCGGTGAATCAAGAAGACAGCAGGAGAATAGAATCAAAGGGAGGGAATCGAGTACTTCGAGGACGATGCCGGAGGCGAAGAGGAGATCGCGTCACGGGATCGCTTGCAAGCGAGGAGGAACGGTCTCGACGCGCGAAAATAGTTGGTGAGCCGACCACTTTGCTCGCCGGCTAGGCGCTCAACGATCGGGGACCGAAAGTTTTCTCCGGTCCCCTCCATCTCCGAGAGCGGTGACGGAAACAGGGTTACCGGTACAAGACTACAAAAGCCGGGCGGGAATGGGGAGAATGCGTGTCGAAGAAGCTTCGGCAGGGTTTTTGTGGGAGGCGTGGGATTTGTGGTCGGAGTCTCCGAGGGCGGGGAAGAGGGTATTCGAATCGTCTTACCGTGATTGGCCCACGGGTCTTATATGGGCCTTGTACCAATTCACTCTCGCTATCATTGATACCCTTAAAAAAAAATTAATAAAAATAAAAAATCATAGTACGTGATGATACTTAATTTAAATTTTAGATCTTTAATAAAAACATTCAAGATATTATCGTCAACTATATTACTCACACTTTACATTAATATCATGAATTGTTAATATATGAATTGTGTCAACATCATAAACATATTAATTACAAAATCATAGTCTTTTTCAAATATTAAATCATATTTTGTAAATCCACATAGTGCCCCTAAAATATTGAGTCTTTACCTATACATAATGAGTTTGAGACTTTGATTTAAAGCCCCTAACTTATAAGCAAATAAAATTTTAGATGATTTAATAACTAATTTTAAATACATCAGACTAATTCAAAATTAATGATGTGAATAATAATATATTTTTATCTATATAATGTATTATGAACTTTTAATCCAAAGTCTTTGACTTTTAACTAAACAATAATTTATGCAACTTGATTAATTTTAAATACATAAATATATGAAAACTAAAGATATGAAGAACAATTTATATGGATATAGTGAGTTTGAAAATTTGTACCAAAGTCCATAATCCAACGTAGACAATATTTTGAACTACTTTAGGACTAATTATAAATACACAAACAATTATGATCGGGAAAATATAAATATCTTTCTTGGAGTCGCCTTTCTCTAAAAGTGCCTAATAAGATTTATCAAACCCTAATCCTTCCCTAATCTCATTCCATTAATATTAAACTCTAATCTTTCCCTAATAAGATTTTTTAAACTACTCCAGTGCTCGAGCCGGCGTCTCACCGACGTCGTTGGGCCACGAGAGGGAGCAGCGGGTCGGCGATCGATCGTCGGCGGCCAGGGGAGCAACATCGAGGAGAGGAAGGGAGAGAGGCGTGGGTTTGGGCAACTCACAAAAACGGAGAAGATGTATTTTTTTATATTATAAATTAATTAATTAAAAGTGTGAGTTGTATCAAAGAAAATTAATTGATATATGTAGATTAGTGTAGTATTTTTGGAGTCAATTTTAGAGACACTGGTTGAGGTTGAGGTGAATATAAAAGATATAGGTTTTCAAGTGCTGAACGCGATGGTGGTGTCGAATTTTTGATCTGAGACTGTTTGGTAGATCTTTTCTATTTTTAGTATTATTTAGCAATTCTAAATTATTAATTCAGTTTGATAAATAGTTAAATAATGTAGGACAGTGGTGTATTATATTAGGTGGTTATTTATAGTATAGATAGTTGTGTTGAGTGTGGATTGACTCATGTTGTAGCTGATGAGCATTGAATTGGTAAAATGATGATTTTATCCATTGCTTCTATTTGATTGGTTTTGCTTCTGGAATTTGTTGATCATTGTTGCATTATCTTGTTGGACACTTTATGTTGATAATTGCATGAGTTTAATTTAGTTGTCATTTATCGATGGCTATTTGAGCATGATGTACCAGTTACACATTGTAGTATTAGCGTTGTAATTGCTTGTTGCTAGCATTAATTATTCTGGTTGCATTACTGTTGCGGTTGTCGTGTAGGTGTATATCATATGTTGTTATAATAATTTATTCTGGTTGCATCTGCAATTAATAATTTGTTGTATCATTTATTATTGTTAACATCATAGGGCAATTGTGGTTTGTCATGTGATGAGATCATGTTCCATGTTGATCTATTATTGGGCGAAAGCCCTTGGACATTATTTATTATTGGCCCGAGGTGTACGGCGCGGTGACACCGGTGATCACGTTATTTTTCACACATGATGCTAGTGTGCGTTGTCGAGGTGTGAGACACCGATGGACTACCATTTGGATAGTCGTATCTCTTGCTTGAGCGGGCTTGAGGTGTCACTCTTAAGGTATGGGAGTGCAGAGGAAATCCAACTGTCCACAACGCTCTTGATTGGTATGAGTTGCATTAGGTGATAGGTGAACATGGGTATTTCGTTGACATACAACATTAGTATTTTATTTAGAAGTTGTATATCATTGCATTTGGTTTAGCACCACATCATGATTATTTACCTTTCTTGTTGACATATTGATACTCCTACTCAGCTTTCCACTGACGTTGTTTATTGTTGCCTCAGATTCTCATGTATGACGGTAGTCTGAAGTTGGGTAGCAAGAGTCCTGGAGGAGGAGATGTCATCCGCTGCATAGTTGTATCTTAGTGATGTCTTAGATTTTTTGAACTTTTGTCTTAGAATTCTTGAACTTTTGATCTAAGATTTATTTGTTGCATTGTAGTTTTTAGTTGTTCTATAGTTTAGATTTCTAGTGTATCTTGTTGATTGGTTGTGGGTTGCGCTTCTCCTAAACGGTGTTCCTTATCTAGGGATGAACCAAGGCGGGGCGTAATAAATTGGTATCATAGCTTAGGATCCTCCTCCTCCTTAGGACTTAGGGATAGATGTTATGCGGTTATTAATCACTAGGATTTAAGTTTTAAGATTCTAGTTGCCTTACTAGTGTTGGGTGGACCTTGACACTAGAATGGAGGTTGAATAGTGTCAATCCACTTTTACACTTTTTTTTCTTTTACTTAATTTAATATTTAAGTAATGCAATTGTTCTTTGATGATTGATATGATCACAATTCAATGGCAACGATAAAAGCAAGTAAAGAGCAATGCAAACAAGAGTATTTTATAGTGGTTCGGCCAACCACCTACTCCATTACCTTGGCTCCTTACCAATGATTTCTAAACACTACTTTATAGAATTTATATTTCCCTCAAAATACACTTGAGGACACCCTTCTCCCTCACTTGGAGAACACCTCAATCCTATTCACCTAGGCAAAACGCAATTCTACAAAGTTGAACCCTAAGAGTTTCCTAGCACACCTAGCAAGCTATCTCAAACTTGAAAGCAAGATACAATGAAGATCAAATACAATGAAAGAGCTAAAGAATGAAAGATTAAACCAAGCTTCTTTCCACCGCCTTCTTGTCTTCAACTTGCAACTAGATGATGACTCAAGAAGTGCAGCACAGTTGAAGCAGAACAGCGCCTAGTATTGATGTCGAGACTGGGAGCAGAGAGCGCGCGCAGGTGTAGATCTTTGAAGGCTTTAAAGAACTCTTTTAATGCTCAATAATGTTTGCAAGAAGATCTAAAGAAGTTAGGTGAGGGGTATTTATAACCCCTCACTCGAACGACCCGTTCAACGGGTGAAAAATCGACCGTTGAAGCCGTTCGGTCGCAGGGCCGGTCGATAGGTCGGTCGATCGACGGATCGATCGCCAGTGTGACCGCTGGAAGCTGAGAGCTAGAGGTCCGTCAACCGACGGATTGACCGCCCACAATTTTTTCGACATTCGGTCAACCCGTCGGTCGACTGAATGGCTGCAGCGAGTCGCAATTGAGGCTATCTTTAGGTTGGTCGACCGATTGGTCGACCGCTACCTTTCTGCCAATTTTTTGCCTCTGTCGGTCAACCGACGCAGCCCAGCTTGTTTGGCCTTCGCCACATTCGATCGAATGGCTTCTGCCAATTTTTTGCGATCTCCGATCAACTAGTCGGTCGATCGAATGGGCTACTATGCTATACTATTTCCTTGTTCGGTTGGTCGATCGATCGACCGAACCTATGCTGAGGATGATTTCTTCCATGTCTTTTTACATGCCTTTTCTATGGGTTTGGTTACCAAGTTTCAATTTGGATAACCTTACAATTTTGGCTTGGGATAAACTATCCTAGAGACATATTATATTAATTCTACTTGTCTTAATCCCAAGCCTTCTTCAACAATTCCTTCTTCCGTTTCTTTGACGATTTTTTTCGTCATCCCATTTGAACGGATTTGGCATGCGTATCGCAACCTCAACCTGAACTCAAAACTTCACACTTTGGATTAAATACATGTTTGTTATCATCAAAATAAAGATCGAGGCTTAAGCGAGACCCTTAAGCCAACAACTAGGAATATGGTTATAATAAGGTTTTATTTTTCTCTTTTTTGAAGTTATGGAGGCTAGAGGTGATGCGAGGAGGAGGTCCAACAATAAAGGTGGACGACAAGGTCGAGGTCGAGCAAGCAAACAAACTATGATGACTCGACGAGTCAGCCCAGTTCCGGTCAGAGATGGACGATTTAGAGGATCATGTTCCTTTGGCCCATTTTCAGGGGAGGGCACCCCGCTCTAGTCGTAGGGCCGATCAGAGTAGCACTCGGGGTAGCCAAGAGAGGAGGCAGACTGATCAGACAGAGACACAGCTTGAGTCCGACCCAACACTTAGTGATGATGCATCTTACATGTTAAGCCCCAAAAATTTAATAAATAAATAATTTAAGTCGTCGGGGGTTGTTTTGTAAATTTTTATTCTTCTGGGAAATTTTTGTAAAAGGGCATGTCTAATCGCTTTTATAAGCAACCCTAATCCCCTTTGTATCTCGTAGTGGCTGCCGACGTGGATCACAGAGATCGAGAGCACGTGGCAACGGATGTAGCGGTGACGCGCAACAGTGAAGAATTCAAAAAATAATCCAGAGTTGGAGGACTTTGAGGTAGGATTCTTTCCTCGATTCCTTGTCCTTCATTTAGGGTAGTTGAATATGTTATCACGATCTAGTACTATTGTCGAGGTTTTGAATCGGATCTTCGCTGAAGTTTTCTCTTGTAGTTTTTGTATTTTTTCAAAAAAATTATGTCAAAATTTCTTGAAGTTTATGATCTGGATCGTGTTGCTCGTCGACTGCGATCTTGGTCGTTGACCAGCAGCGGCGACTGAAGGTCTGGTTCGATGCTGCCGGTGCGGCGACACCGATGTGGGGCGTAGCTGCGCAGTGACACCACGTTCGCGGTAGAGCTGCTCGCTCAGCAGCCTTGCGTTGCCGCTGCCAGGCGCAACTACACATAGTGCGGCCTCGCCGAGCCGCGACTGGCCCCGTGACGGCGATGGCGGGTAGCACCCGGTGAGGCAACGCGCTTCGCGTGTAGGGTGTATGTCACACCCAAACCCTGCATGATCGGCCAGGGTATGCCACGTACCCCAAAGCCTAACCCCGACTCAAACCATAAGAACACATAAGCCAAACATGAACATTTAATACTAACTCAAGAATTTAAAAAGAAACATTTAATTTCAAATAAACCCTAGATCACCAACCCAATAATAGTAAAGTTCATATTAGTTTCAAGTTCAATTTCTAATCAAGACATCTCAAGTAATAAAAATGCGGAAACAAATAAACCGAGTCGACATAACTCAATGACTCAAAGAAAATAAAGAAAAAGGACTCGGTATCCCTCTCGACCACGACATGTCACGAGACCTGTTGTCTTGTCGCCACTAGCCGCGCTACTGCACCCCAGTACCTCTCTATTCTAGCTCAGGAGCTGCAAAATAATAGAACAAGGGGTAAGTCCAACTAGGACTTAGTGAGTAGATCAGTTCTCAGTTTCACCACAACATCACCATCATGCATAATAAAAAACATACATGTAAGCATAAGAACATAAAGCATAATCTTATTTTGAGAATTTATTTTAGCAGCGCAATCATCCTCGTTAATCATATAGCAACCTGCAAGAAAATACCACAACATATAATATGCTCGATGCCATCATCCACATTCTCAATGCAATCATCCACATGAATCACCTCCGAACCCGTCGATCCCACATAGCCACATGGGATAGGTAGACGGGTGGCTGCCTCACTTGACTTAGCGATATAATTTTCATTTCAAACTTGACATACACTCTTTACATGATCATTTTATGGTGTCATAAAAGTTTGAATGAAAATTAAACATGTTTTAAGAATAACTGAAAATTAAGAAAATGTCATTTCACCCAACAATTGGTATGCATTTTCAGTTATTTTTAGAGAAATATAGAAAAATCATTTTTAGATGATTTTTGAAGCTACACTTTCATTGAAAAATCTAGTATGTTGTGTAAAAATTTCAAAATGTTTCATCAAGAATTTGATTTATAATGGAATTTTAAAATTGGATTTCGAAAATACAAAGTATCATCCTTCTTGAAATATCAATCTTTCTGATACTTTGATTCTTATTCAAAAACTTCAAATGAAATTTGTGCATGCTATTTTGATTTCATTTCTAATATCGTTCTCTCTATTCTTTGAGTAAAATCATTTCTAAAAATGATTTTGATAATTTGAGCGATTTCTTAAAAAAATTAGCTTCTAGTAGGATTCGAGATCGATTGAAAAATGGACTTTGCAAATTCATTTTGAGTTCAAACTTGATACATGCATTTCAAATGACCATTCAACAATAGGTATCATAAAATTTCGTCCAACAATTGGTATAAAAAAATTTCGTCGAAAATATAATTTGTGTGGATATAAAAGTTTGATTTTTTGAAAACTTGAAGTATAGTTTAACCTAAGTCAACAAAGTGACTTAGAAATTTCATAGACTTAGCATTTTAAGCTCAAACTTGATTCATAGACTTACACTCTCTTATGTTTGATGTCTAGGTGCTTAAGATAGAGAAAACATGAGTAGATAGCAAAATTTGATACTTAGCATTTTCATATTTTCATGCTTAATTTGAATGAAACCGTGCTAAGTTGAAAGTTTAATTAAATGACCATATCTTGATATTTCGAAAGTTTGAATGAAATAAAAAAAATGTCATGAAAAAGATATGAGTACATTCATACTTGAGTGCATACATGACTTAGATTTGGATTTTATCTATCACTTTTTGCTATCATGTATGATTTAAGTTACATATTAAATATTTATTTTCCATCCATTTGGTTGAGATTGTCATGTTTCATGAAAAATAACTTTAGAGTCTCAACTTCATGAAAAAATATTTGTTTTCTATCCCTTTGACTAGATTAACCCTTTTTGCCCTTTTTGATTGATGTCAAAATGGGGAGAAAATTATAGGTAAAGAAGGAGAAAATTATAGGTAAAGAGGGAGGAAAATATAGAAAATCCATGCATATAGATAGGGGGAGTTCTATTATATAGATATGCATGTTGATAGGGGGAGAAATCCCTTAGATGATATCCTCTATGCTTCAATATATATATTTTCTTAAGGACGTTTGTCATCATCAAAAGGGGGGAGATTGTTGGCTTTAGGTTTTCAACCTTGGTCTTAATCTCGATTTTGATGATAACAAACATGGAACTAATGTTTTACTGAGAAAATCTTTCAGGTTCCATTTTGGTTAGCGTTCGATTTCATCGATCGAAAATATCGGAAGAAATCGAAAAATCGGAAGGACATTGATCGTCGCGCTCGGGTTCGTCGTGGAACATCTCAAAGTTCGATGTATGCACCAAAGACGTATTGGACGAGTCCAAAGATCACATGGAAATCCAAGTTGACGCACGTTGTAGGCTGGAACCCGAAAATGTAGCGCGCAAGAAAAATGACTGAAAAATTAATATCAGCCTATGTTAGGTCGACCGGTCGATTGACCGAATAGGTTTAAAAAATGGCAGTAGCCATTTCGGTCGACCGAACAGTGCCAAAAATTTGTAGTGGCTACTTCGGTCGACTGATTGAAGCCAAAAATTGACAAAGAACGCATCGATCGACCGATCGATCGACCGGACTACAGACCGCCAAAGCCACAACTTGCGTCGGTCGATCGATCGGTCGACCGAATTGCGGGAACACAAGAATTGCTTCTGGCGATCGACCGCACAGAGATATTGAGGCAGTGATCGCTTGAGCGGTCGATCGGTCAGTCGATCGTCCAATCGATCGAGCGGCTGTAACGGATAATTTTCTAACCGTTGAGTTGTCGTTTCTTTGAGAGGGTATAAATATACCTCATCTAACTCATTTAAGCACATATATCTCCTCTCACTGATACAAATTTTATTGAGCATTCTAAAGGGAGTTTTGAGCCTTCTAAAGATTGATTGAAGTGCGTCTGTTCTTCCGTCAAAATCTGCTTCAAGCGCGCACTCTGTCTCAACTCATGATTTAATTCGAGCTCTACTTCTTGGCGAGTTGAAGGCGTCGAAGTCTTGGAAAAGAGCATTTGATCTTGGTTTTATTCTAAGCTCTTTTCATTGTAATTTTAACTGTCACTTGAATCTGTTTTCTTTGATTTGAGGTTGTAAGAAGACCTAGGCTGTTAGGTCCTGTGTGAAAGTGGTTACCTTGCTGTGAAGGTGTAAAGTCACCTGTGTAAACTTAGTTTTACTAGGATTAGTTGAGTTGTCCCTTAGGGTTGAGGTGGAAGAGTGCTCTCGGTAAGAAGACGGTGACTTTCGGGTGTAGAAGTGCCTTAGGTCGAGAGTGCGACTCTTCGAATCAAAGTCCTCATTGTAACGGAAACAAGAATTAATCTAGTAAACCTAGTTTGGAAATCCTAACCTAGTTTGTAAATACTATAAATTCTTGTGTTTACATTGATTTATTAATTGTATTAATTGCTTTACTATTTATCGCTTCTGCATCTAATCATTCAATCGTAAATTGCCTAAGTAGCTTAAGAAAATAATTAAAATCGGAATTAGGCAACAATTGTTAGTAAACACACTATTCACCCCCCTCTAGTTTTGTCATTTCTCCAACACGTAGCTGCGCAGTGACACTACCTTCGCGGCAGAGCTGCTCGCTCAACAGCCTTGTGTTACAGTTGCCAGGCGCAGCTACACATAGTGCGGCCCCGCCAGACTTGGTCGCAGCCTCGCCGAGCCACGACTGGCCCCATGAGGGCGATGGCGGGTAGCACCCGGCGAGGCACCGCCGCTTCGCGTGTAGGGCGCGTGTCACACCCCAAACCCTGCATGACCGACCAGGGTACACCACGTACCCCGAAGCCTAACCCTGACTCAAATCACAAGAACACATAAACCAAACCTGAACATTTAATACTAACTCAAGAATTTAAAAAGAAATATTTAATTTCAAATAAACCCTAGATCACCAACCCAACAATAGTAAAGTTCAGATTAGTATCAAGTTCAATTTCTAATCAAAACATCTCAAGTAATAAAAATGCAAAAACAAATAAACCGAGTCGACATGACTCAATGACTCAAAAAAAATAAAGAAAAAGGACTCGGTATCCCCCTCGACCACGACATGTCACGAGACCCATTGTCTTGCCGCCACTAGCCGCGCTACTGTACCCATTACCTCTCTATTCTAGCTCAGTTGCTGCAAAATAATAGAACGAGGGGTAAGTCCATCTAGGACTTAGTGAGTAGATCAGCCCTCAGTTTCATCACAACATCATCATCATGCATAATTAAAAGCATACAGGTAAGCATAAGAACATAAAGCATAATCTTATTTCGAGCATTTATTTTAGCAGTGCACTCATCCTCGTTAATCATATAGCAACCTGCAAGAAAATACCACAATATATAATATGCTCGATGCCATCATCCACATGCTCGATGCCATCATCCACATGCTCGATGCCATCATCCACATGTTCAATGCAATCATCCACATGAATCACCTTCAGACCCGTCGGTCCCACATAGCCACATGGGATAGGTAGACGGGTTGCTGCCGCACTACCACCCAGATCAGTGTCAGCCTATTGGGGTATGCTCTCCCCTCACCACACTAGCTCTTCCAAGCTAGTCTGTTGGAGCATACGTTCCCCTCACCTGCTCGGGTCTCCGGGCTGTCTCCTTGGGGTATGATCTCCCCGCACTAGCCGGACTTATAATAACCATGAAATAGGATTATAGCATGTCCTTGGGTTGTCTCCTTGGGTCTATAATAACCATGAAATAGGATTATAGCATGTCCAACATCGTAAGAAAAGAGCCAAGTATATCACGCTAACAATGCCAAAAGGAACTTCAGAAGTAAAATTAATGGAATGAAACAACAAGATAATATTTCTACATAGGGTAACATTGATCTCGGATAAGATTCATCTCATCAAATATTATAACCATCAATCCTCTCAGATTGAAATCATAAAAACCTATCAAACATGATTTTTTAATTCGGCACGCAAAACGAGGCAACATCAGCCTATTATTTTCAAAATTCGAAGGTCTGATGATGAAACAGACCTTACCAATGAATCCAGAACATCGATTAGGTGAAAATTCATATATAACATAAATATTTTTGCTAACTTAAAGGTCTCAAAATAATTATTTGGAATAATAGAAGAAATGCCTTAGATTTATTTATTTAATCATTGTTACGAATAAATATATCATTGCTATAATTCAATAATTCAATAGTAAAATCTCAGCCCTTCATCTAAATAAGATTAAATCACAGTCTTCCATCTAATATGATGCAACCACAGCCCTCCATCTAACCTGATGCAATCTCAACATTCCATCCAACATGATGCAATCACAGTCTTACATCTATCCTGATGCAATCCTAACATTCTATCTAACATGATGCAATCACAACCTTCCATCTAACTGGTGTAATCTTAGCATTCTATCTAACATGATACAATCACAGCCTTACATCTAACATGATGCAATCATAACCTTTCATCTAACTGATGTAATCTCAGCCTTCCATCTAACATGATACAATCACAGTCTTACATCTATCCTGATACAATCTCAGCTTTTCACCTAACATGATGCAATCATAACCTTACATCTATCCTGATGCAATCCCAGCATTTCATCTAACATGATGCAATCACAGCCTTACATCTACATGATGCAATCATAGCCTTACATCCATCAAGATGCAATCACAACCCTCCATCTAACCTAATGCTATCTCAGCCTCTCATCTAACATGATTCAATCACAACCCTACATATACATTATGCAATCTCAATCGTTCACCCAAGCATGATGCAATCTCGGCCCTTCGTTTAAAACACTTCATCTTCCTCATCCAACTAGGGTTACCAGCCACCTTCCTCCCCCAGCCGTCGCTGCCGCCGCCCTCTGCTCCAACAAACCAGGTCGCAGGGGGCGAGCCCACTGCCGACATTGGCGCTAGCAACACGCTGTCGTTGCCACGGCGGTGGTATCCCATCTTCCATGCACGATAGCCCTCCACGGGCTATTGTGCATGGTGGCGGTTGCCTGCGTGCGTGGCAGCCCACGTGTGTGGTAGTGACGCCTCGTCGGGAGCCACCCGCCTCGGCCTTCTCAGGCCAGTCATGGCCTGGCGAGGCCGCACCGACGATGTCGCGCCTAGCAGCGGTAGCCCGTGGTCGCTGCGCGAGCACTCCGTCATGCAGGTAGAACCCCCGTGTGGCACCGTCTCGCCCCGGCTCGGACTATGAGCAGTTTGCCGGAAAGATCGATGGAAAACACAAGATCCGACAATAAAATTTTAGATTCCAAATTTAATAGAAGCAAAAACACATTGAATATCGGAGAACCACAAAATAATTTCATATCCACAATTCGATAGAATATTTACACAAAATCTCATCCTAAAGTCAATATCATGATGAAAGAATAGGGGGAAAAGGGCCAATCCACTCACCTCTTTGGAGAAGACGGAAGGGAAGAAGGCACATAAGATCTTCCTTCAATCGACGCCGACGAACTCGCGGAATTCCGACTCCAACGGCTCCTCCTCAGCGGTGCCTCTCTCTACTCTCTCCATTGCCTCGGGTAGTGTGCGGCTAAAACCCTAGCCGCACACCCAGGGTCTAATTTATAGACACTGATTGGGTCCAAATGACCAAAATACCCAATTTTTCTATATTAAATGCTTACCTGGGTCTAATCCCAAAGATTCTCGCCTATCTACGCTAACTTGGGCCCACGATCCCCCGCTCAAGAATAAAATATTATTATTAAGATTTCGGGTATTACAGCGCGGCAGCATCAGGGGCGGCAGCGCCTCTGGTGTTGAGTGCCGCCCTCTATGTGGCGGGGTAGCGAGTGGTGGTGTGCGGGAAGTCGGTGGCGACTCCGGTGTGAGCCACAATTGGTCGGGTTGGGAGGTGGCAGCTGGGAGTTGGGGTTAGAAACTTTTGAGGTGGGAGGTGGAAGATGAAGTGTTGTGTGTTGGTCAAATGACCACACTAGATGAGGGGTGAATAGTGTGTTAACTAAATCTATTTGCCTAAGTTCGATTTTAAATATTTTCTTAAACTACTTAGGCAATTCACAATTAAACGACTAAATGCGGCAGCAAGATATAAACGATAAGCAATAAGATACACAAAGTATACAATGCTAACATAATGGTTTATAGTAGTTCGGCCTCAATGCCTACTCCACTACCTAAGCACCCCGCTTAGGATTTCCAAACTAGCTTTACTAGATTATATCGTTTCCCTTACAAAGAGGACTTTACATCGAAAAGTCTCTGCTCTCAAACCGAAGACATTTCCACACTCAGAAGTATCACGCATTCCTACCGAGAGCACTCTCCCACTTCAACCAAAGGACAACTCAACTTTTCCTAGTAAACTAAGTTTATAATGGTGGATTTAAGCCTTAACACCAAGGCAACCACCAACTTAATCAACCTAGCACTCTAGGTTTACACACACTCAAATACAATGAAATAAACAACAAAATACAACAATAAATGGAGCAATAAATCAAATAATAAATTACTTAGCTCCACAACAAGATTCTTAGCATCCTCTTGATGCCTTTGATGGTGAAGCAATGAAGTAAAGGCTCAATCAAGGAGATGAAAGGTTCAAGCTAGGGTTTTCACAAGATTTGCTCAATGAGAGCTTAGGATTGATCAAAAGATGGCTCAAGAAGGTTAGGAGTGATTTGGAGGAAGTCTCTCATGACTTCCTATTTCTAAGCTATGAAGAGAAGAGAGAGCTCTCCTCTTCTCAACGGGCAAATTTTTGCCCGTTACCGACCGTCGGTCGCTTGTCGGTCGATCGACCGAGCAACCGAAGGCTTTCTGCCACTTCTTGGCAATCTTCGGTCGACTGAATTGGCTACTACCAATTTTTGACCCTATTTGATTGATCGACCGGTCGACCGAACCTAGGCCGAGCTTGATTTTTTCAGCCTTCTTTTTGCGCGCTTTATTTTCGGGTTCCGGCCTTCAATGTGCGTCAACTTGGAGAGCTTTTCATATATTCTTTAGACTCGTCCAAGACATTTTTGGTGCACGCATCGAACTTTGAGAGATTTCCACGACGAACCCAAATACGTCGATCAATGTCCTTCCAATTTGATATTTCTGATCGAGGACATCAAGTACTAATCGATATGAAACCTGAAAATATTTCTCAATGAAACATTAGTTCCATATTTATTATCATCAAAATCGAGATTAAGACCAAGGTAGAAAATCTTAGGCCAACATTATGAATATAACAGTGTTATATTCTTATGTTATATTCTTATAGCAATGTTATATTATTATTTAGTGGTATTGTTTGTGGCATTGTTATATAGCTTGGTGGCAGTGTTTTATGTTGTAGCAGTCCTGCTATTTATATATGTATTTTAAATGGGTATTTTGATATTTTCTTGTAGAATTATGTTGAGGGTCTTGCGGTTGTCGGATTTGTACATATCTTATATGAATCTTTACCTAAATTGCTTCCCGAATTTATTGGTGATATTTGTTTCTCCATAAGATGATTGGATTTTGAAATCAGTACTGGTTGTACTGCCTCAATTTGCGTGTCGAGCCTTAAATAATATTTTAGGTATTTTATAAAGATAGTACAGTTGGGTATGGTTTTAAAGGTGGTCGATTCTTGTTGACTATCATTGATTTTCATCCCGACACATGTTTGATTACCCTAAATTGAAGTATTTATATTGTTGTTCCTTACCTTTGATTTTAATATCTGCTATCGTTGAAATTCCTATTGCAGTCGTTGGCTCATATACATGTTGATACATGGTATGTTGCATGAATTGCATCCATAAAGATTATGATGATTAGGAAGTATGTGTAGTTGTTAACGAGTTGCATAACGCTAGAATCAGATCTTTATTTGGTTGCATCATTAATGTACGTAGTTGTTGTTCATATACATCATCTATGTTGAATATCACGTTGATAGCATTTTATGCATGTTGCTTCTATAGTTGTGAGAGTTATATTAGCATGTCGTGCATTATGGTCTACTATTGGGTAGAGGCTCCGAACACTATTTATTTATTGTCCGAGTTGTATGGGCAGTGACACTGGTGATCACCAAATTACCACATAAGTTAAGTGTGCGGCATCGTGTTGTTAGACATCGGCGGACTATCCTTTGGATAGTCGTACCTCTTGCTTGAGCGGGCTTGAGGTGCCACTCGCGAGTTACGAGAGTGCGAGGGAAACCCAATGTCCACTACACTCTTGATTAGGTCTATGACCATCACACTTATGTAGATAATAGTCATATTTTTAGTTGACATGATATATACAACGTAGGCGCATTCTGACATGTTGATGAGTCGTGTATACAGTTATCTTCACTAGCATCATGGCATAACATTGTTTATCTTATTTCTTGGCATATTATTGAATCATATTCAGCCTTTTGATGACGTTGTTTGTTGTTGCTTCAAATTCGCTGGTATGTTAGTAGTTTGGAGTTGGGTAGCTAGAGTCCTGGAGGAGGACACGTTTTTGCTGCTTAGTAGTTATACTCTAGTTGTCTTATTTAGTTGTTGAACTTTTAATGTTGAAAATACTTCCTTTGTTGGTTGTTCTTGTCGTTTCTTATCCTTGGAATCCTAGTAACTTTCATGTTATAAGTTGTTCGTAAAGGCTTGATTGTGTTGGTTTGATTGTTGGTTGCGCTTATCCTAGGCAATGTTCCTTATTTAGGGATGAACCTAGACGAGGCGTAGCAATTTGGTATCAGAGCATAGGATCATCCTCCTCCACATGATTTAAGGTTGGGTGTTAAGGTCTAATGATGAGAATTAACCTTTACTGGAAGTTGATTGTTAATTTATTTTGATGTTTGATTGAAACCTGAGTTATTCCTTCCTTTTATGAAGTATGGAGGTTAGAGGTAACTTGGGCGTGAGGACTGCCTTCAGAGGTGGATGGCGGGGCCGACGTCGAGGCAACAGGCAGACTACGCGACTCAGCGGGTCAGTCCAGTTCCGACCAGAGTTGAGACAGATTTAGCGGATGATATTTCATTAACTCAGTTAAGTTCCAGCATAGGGCACACACTAGCCGTAAGTCTAGCCAGAGTAGCACTCGAGGTGACCGAGTGGGAGGACAGACCGATCGGGCGAAGCCACAGCTTGAGTCTGATTTAGCACATAGTGATGATTAAGTACCTTGAGAGGGTACGCCGGTGCAGCCGCAACCTGTAGCCCAGTATGATCCTGAGCGGACCGAGTCCTATGAGAGGCAAAAGATGGGATGACTGAATCAGTTTCTGCGCCTAGGGAGAGGCAAGTTCAACAATTTTGCTGGGGCCACTGACCTTGCGGTGGCCCAGTTGTGGGTCGACGAGGTAGAGCGGGCTTTTGGCATCATGGGTTGTCCTGAGGAGGAGCAGGTCGGCTTGGTGACCTATTGTCTCACTAGAGAGGCTTTAAATTGGTGGGAGATGCAGCAGATGATGTTGTGTGGGAAGCTCATCACTTGGGATAGATTCCTGAAGGTATTCTTCAAGAAGTACTACCCAACCACTTATGTGAGGCAGAAGTCGCATGAGTTCCTTCAGCTGCGTCAGGGTACGATGTGAATGGTGGAGTATGCTTCTGAGTTTGATGCGCTCGTGAGGATCATCCCAGATTTGGTTTCCACGAATCGCAGGCAGGTAGAGTTCTTCTTTGGTGGACTGAACAACTCCATTAAGGGGTTGATAGCTGACGAGGAGTAGGAGAAGTATGATAGAGTTTTGAGGCGAGCACTGTGAGTAGAGGCGACTCATGTTGAGATGTTCTCGGATCGTCAGCAAGCAACGACTAGTCGAGCAGTCCAGACTCAAGAGCAGATGAGTGAAGGTTACGATGAGTAGTCAGAGCAGGTAGAGCAGTTCTACCCACTATACGACGAGGATGGCAGCAAGGATGATATCCAGATTACTCAGCCTCAACAAAAGAGAGCGAGGATGATGTCGACTCGGCCACAGGGATCTTCTATGCAGGGGGACCAGTCGAGGAGAGACCAGTTGCATTACTTCAAGTGTGGGGATGCATTTCACTTGGTGAGGGATTGCCCGAATGATCAGAGTGTTTGCTATAGGTGCAAGCAGTCAGGATACCGTAGGAGGGAGTGCATGACCAGAATCCAGCTAAGAGGCCAGAGTTCCAAATAGTAACATCGGAGGGGGCTCACACAAGAGTGCACCACACTCCGCCAGAGCATTTGCACTGACTCAGGAGCAGGCCGAGTGAGATGTTCGTGTTGACCAACATGATTTTTCGGAGACAAGTATTCGAATTTGGGGGACCAAATTCCTATAGGTGGGGAGGATTGTTAAACCTCGAAAATTTAATAAATAAATAATTTAAGTCGGAGGGGGCTATTTTGTAATTTTTTATTCTTTGAGGGTATTTTTGTAAAAGGGCATGTCTAATCGCTTTTATAAGCAGCCCTAATCCCCTTTTTGTCTCGTAGTGACTGTCGATGTGGATCATGGAGATCGAGAGCGCGTGGCGACGGATCATAGCGGCGACATGCGGCAGTGAAGAATCCAGAAAATAATTCGGAGTTGGAGGACTTTGAGGTAGGATTCTTTTCTCGATTCCTTGTCCTTCGTTTAGGGTAGTTGAATATGTTGGGATAAGATTGCGGTCGAGTACATTGTCAAGGTTTTGAATCAGATCTTCGCTGAAGTTTTCTCTTGAAGTTTTTGTATTTTTTTGGAAATTTTTTGTTGAAATTTTTTGGAGTTTATGATCTGGATTGTGTGGCTCTGTGAGGGTGATGGTGGGCGGCGTCCGGTGAGTTCTGCTCACTGTTCGCCGGCGAGCTCTGCTTGAAAGTTATGGGTACCCCGAAAGGTGTCTCTGACTTCACCTTCTCCTCCATGGTTAGCGCTCTCAAATCTTCGTTGGCCGAAGCTCTGTCCACATACCACACCTTCGTTGGCAAAGTCATCACCAACCCCGTCAGTGAGCCCGAGTTGCTCTGCAACAATCGCTACGTCGACTTCACCATTGTCTACGCTGACGTCGAGCCTCGAGAGCTGTCAATTGCCAACCCCGATGACAGCGTCGAGGGAAAGCTTGTGCTGAAGAAGAACTCTGGAGTTCTCAGCGTCCCGGTATTAATGCTGAAGCTTACTAAGATCTATTGCTTATAGTTTTAGGCTGGAGATTTACGACGATGTTGTTCATGGCCTCATGTATTGGTTTGTGGAAATGAAAGGTGACCGAGCTCAAATGTTGCAGCCTCGTCGTGGCCTGCACCTTCGACAACCGCGTCGCTGACGCCTACTCTGCCAACATGTTCTAGGTGTCATGGTTGAAGATCGCCACATCGAAATCGGTCTCCCTGTGTCCTCCCTCCAACCGCCCAAACCTGTTGATGAAGACGAACAGGCCGTCAACCGCATCTACTACATCGCCGCCGCCGACATTGACCGTATGAAAGCCGCCACCAAGAAGAGAACCAAGGTCGAGGCCTTCATCGCCTACATCTGGCGTGTTCTAGCCAAGACGACGACACTGGAGGAGAAGTGGTGTCGGATGGGGGTCGTCGTCGACGACCGATCACGCCTTGGCAGTGCAAATGAAGAACCCTTAATTATCTCATATTGTATTCATTGTAGATGTTCATGAATACTGGCATCGTTCCATTTGTCCAACATTTATCATGCTATTGCAGAACCGTGTTTAAGTTAGCATGATGAATGTTGAAATGACTCCATCAATGTGTTATTTCTCATCCTCCTCGTTGGGTAGCTAATATTCTGTAGCTAATCTATACACGATTAGCTATACATGTCCGCCATGTAGCTAATCTTCTGTAGACATCCTCTTTAGAGAAGGTATGTGTATATAGCTAATCTATATAAACCAACCGACATCCTCCTCTTTTGTTCAATCTCGATCAGATAGAAGGTTTGGCGCAGCACTGAGAACACCGCATGAAACTCATTGTAGATAGAGCAGCTCCGAAAGCCTCCGACACCACCCTTCTCGGCATAGCATTTCGCTTCCGTCACACACCCCAAAGACGATGAAGCACACGCCGCCACACCCCCCATGAGCCGCATTAGCTCCCCCGGCTCGTAGAGCTCCTGGATCTCGTTAGCGCCCCGATGAGCAGACCTCCGATGAATACGTGCGGGAGGTTGACCCTCCCATGGCGATGGCCTGAGAGCCGCTCGAGCTCGGCGAGGAAGTCGGCGTTCATGCAGACGTTGCTCTCGTCGACGGCGACGCGAAGTTGCAGAAGATGGATCGAACGACACGACAATCCTCAGTGGTCCCTCAGATGGCGTAGAGGGAAGTGAAGTAGAGGACGATGCGGGCGTCCACGACCGGCAAGGAGGAGGAGCGGCCCGCGGAGCAAAAAAGCGATGGACCACGTGGACGTGGTGGAAGGCGTGTCCACGAGGTGGGTTGAGGGTGTGTCGGCACCGTCGATGGCGGCCAAGCGGAGCCCGTGGATGGTTCGAGTGGGGTAGCACTGATAATATACATTACGAGCGGCAAAGGATTTAAAATATTTCAAGGTACTGATAACTTTCAAACAGAGCTCGCCTGTGAACACGTGTGCATGTCACGTCACACAATTAATGGGTAGCCGATGAAATTTTGACGGAAGAATACAATTGATACAAATTTTATAGTTCAAGATGCAATTTGGAGAAATAAAAGTTCAAAATATATTTGAGACAAAGTCGAAAGTTCATGACATATTTAGATAATTACCCGTTAAATAATGTAGGACAATAATGTATTATGTTAGGTGGTGATTTGGAGTATAGACAATTGTGTTGGGTGTGGGTTGACTCTTGTTGTAGCCGATGAGCGTTGAATAAGTAAAATGATCCTTTTACCCATTGCTTTTATTTGCTTGGTTTTACTTTTGAAATCCGTTGATCCCTTGTTGAATTATTTTGTTGGATATATTATGTTGATAATTACATGAGTTTAATTTATTTGTCATTTATCGATGGCTATTTGAGCACGATGTTATGCCAGTTATGGTGCACATTGTAGTATTAACGTTGTCATAAGTTGCTTGTTGTCATCATAAATTATTTTGGTTGTATTACTATTGCATATGCAGTTGATAGTTTGTTGTATCATTTGTTATTGTTAGCATCATAGGCCAGTTGTGGTTTGTCATGTGATGAGATCATATTGCATATTGATCTATTATTGGGCGAAAGCCCTTGGACATTATTTATTATTGGCCCGAGGTGTATGTGTGGTGACATCAGTGATCATGTTATTTTTCACTCAGGGTGTTAGTGTGCGGCGTCGAGATGTGAGACGCCGACGATCTACCCTTTGGATAGTCGCATCTCTTGCTTGAGGGGGATTGAGGTCTCACTCTCAAGGTGCGATAGTGCGGGGGAAACCCAACTTTCCACAACGCTCTTAATTGGTACGAGTTGCATTAGGTGATAGGTGATCATGAGTATTTCGTTGACATGCAGTATTAGTATTTTATTTAGAAATTGAATATTGTTGTGTTTGGTTTAGCATCACATCATGATTATTTACTTTTCTTGTTGACATTTTGATACTCCTACTTAGCTTTTCGCTAATGTTGTTTGTTGTTGTCTCAGATTCGCAGGTATAACGAGTCTGGAGTTGGGTAACGAGAGTCCTAGAGGAGGAGAAGTCACTGTTGTGTAGTTATTATCTTAGTGATGTCTTAGATTTGTTTAACTTTTGTTTTAGAATTGTTCGACTTTTGATCTGAGATTTATTGGCTGCATTGTAGTTTTCAGTTGTTCTAATTGAAATTTCTGGTGTATCTCGTTGCTTGGTTGTGGGATGCGCTCCTCCTAAGCGGTGTCCCTTATCTAGGGATGAACATAGAGAGGTCGTAACACAAACTATATGAAAATAAATATGTGAATAAAAATTATATATATATATATAGAGAGAGAGAGGGATGAACATAGGGAGGTGGTAACACAAATTATATGAAAATAAATATGTGAATAAA
Organism: Canna indica; assembly: GCA_034359265.1. NCBI lineage: Eukaryota > Viridiplantae > Streptophyta > Magnoliopsida > Zingiberales > Cannaceae > Canna > Canna indica. The sequence continues at coordinate 10,826,676 of CP136894.1, read as the reverse complement.
AATTATATATATATATATATATATATATATAGAGGGATGAACATAGAGAGGTCGTAACACAAACTATATGAAAATAAATATGTGAATAAATATAGAGGGATGATCCTTTTACCCATTGCTTTTATTTGCTTGGTTTTACTTTTGAAATCCGTTGATCCCCTGTTGAATTATTTTGTTGGATATATTATGTTGATAATTACATGAGTTTAATTTATTTGTCATTTATCGATGGCTATTTGAGCACGATGTTATGCCAGTTATGGTGCACATTGTAGTATTAACGTTGTCATAAGTTGCTTGTTGTCATCATAAATTATTTTGGTTGTATTACTATTGCATATGCAGTTGATAGTTTGTTGTATCATTTGTTATTGTTAGCATCATAGGCCAGTTGTGGTTTGTCATGTGATGAGATCATATTGCATATTGATCTATTATTGGGCGAAAGCCCTTGGACATTATTTATTATTGGCCCGAGGTGTATGTGTGGTGACATCAGTGATCATGTTATTTTTCACTCAGGGTGTTAGTGTGCGGCGTCGAGATGTGAGACGCCGACGATCTACCCTTTGGATAGTCGCATCTCTTGCTTGAGGGGGATTGAGGTCTCACTCTCAAGGTGCGATAGTGCGGGGGAAACCCAACTTTCCACAACGCTCTTAATTGGTACGAGTTGCATTAGGTGATAGGTGATCATGAGTATTTCGTTGACATGCAGTATTAGTATTTTATTTAGAAATTGAATATTGTTGTGTTTGGTTTAGCATCACATCATGATTATTTACTTTTCTTGTTGACATTTTGATACTCCTACTTAGCTTTTCGCTAATGTTGTTTGTTGTTGTCTCAGATTCGCAGGTATAACGAGTCTGGAGTTGGGTAACGAGAGTCCTAGAGGAGGAGAAGTCACTGTTGTGTAGTTATTATCTTAGTGATGTCTTAGATTTGTTTAACTTTTGTTTTAGAATTGTTCGACTTTTGATCTGAGATTTATTGGCTGCATTGTAGTTTTCAGTTGTTCTAATTGAAATTTCTGGTGTATCTCGTTGCTTGGTTGTGGGATGCGCTCCTCCTAAGCGGTGTCCCTTATCTAGGGATGAACATAGAGAGGTCGTAACACAAACTATATGAAAATAAATATGTGAATAAAAATTATATATATATATATATAGAGAGAGAGGGATGAACATAGGGAGGTGGTAACACAAATTATATGAAAATAAATATGTGAATAAAAATTATATATATATATATATATATAGAGGGATGAACATAGAGAGGTCGTAACACAAACTATATGAAAATAAATATGTGAATAAAAATTATATATATATATATATATATATATATATATATATATATATAATAATGAGCTAGGGATTTTTTATCAAAATTCCTACCTAATATTTGAGTGTAATTATATATATATATAAAATGAGCTAGGGATTTTTGACCAAAATTCCTACCTAATATTTGAGTGTAATTTTAAAAATTTGTAAAAAAAATAGTTTTGTATAATATCCCAAAAAGTTTTTGATTTTCGTTGTTATATCCATAAGTGCAAATTACCTTATGTCTAATTATAAATACACAAACTATATAAAAAATTATTTATACATATATTTAATGAGTTATGAATTTTTTACCAAAATTCTTACCTAATATTTGAGGGTAATCTTATCTTATCTTATATATTATATAAAACACAATTCAGACTCGTGTCATTTTCATATGAAACTACTTTCCCTCTAATTTAATTTTCAAATTTTATTAATTTCGAAATTTACTTTAAAAATTAATATGTCTTTAGAATTCATTTAATTAAGCAAACTTGATTCCAATTTAACAAACTTAATTTCTAAATTTCCGACAATATTTAATTTTGACTTTTATTTTCCATCCATAATTATATGTGTATAATTTTTAACTTTTCTAACTCATTTAATTAAACCAGCTTAACGGTAAGAATGAAGAATTTCCAAATTTCCAAATTTTATTATTTTCAACTGTTATTAATTATTTTTAAAATTTTAAAATTTATTTTAGAAATTCGAATTTTGTTATGCATGCTTAACTTTAAATTTTAAATTCTATTAATTTCTATTTGGTTCGAATCAAATTAATTATGTCTTTTAATTTCAAAATTTCAAAATATTATATATTATATTATGCATGTTTAGTTTTGAATTTTACCTTCCCTGATCAAATTAATCGTATATGCTTAATTTTCAAAATTTCTAATATATTTAATTATGAATATTCAATTTCTAATTTTTATTTTTCCTCCATAATTATGATCGCTTAATTTTTAATTATGTAAATCTATTTAATTAAACATACTTAATTTCCAAATTTTTGAAGCATTTTAATTCTGCATAATAAATTTTGAAATTTATTAATTATTGAAATGTATATTAATTTTGAATCCTATTAATTATTGGAAAGTAATTTTAAAATTTTTAAAATTCAATTTTTTTCAAAATTTCAACTCTATTTAATTACATGTTTAATTTTGAATTTTGAATTTTATTAATTTCTAAATATTCAAATCAAATTAATTGTGTCCGCTTAATTTCCAAATATTCAAATATATTTATTTATGCATGTTTAATTTCCAATTTTATTTTACATCCATAATTATGCCGGCTTAATTTTAAGTTTTTTAAATTTATTTAATTAAGTAGGCTTAATTTTCAATTATGTCTATTTAATTTTTAAAATTTAGACTCTATTTAATTATGCGTGTTTAATTTTGAATTTTATTATGCCTACTTAATTAAACATGCTTAATTTCTAATATTAAATTTTATCAATTTCTAAATATTCGAATCAAACTAATTATGTCAGCTTAATTTCTAAACTTTCGATTTTAAATTTAATTAGCTGCAATACCCGTGCTTTGCACGGTTAACTTGCAGTTTTAAAAATAAAAAAGTTTGAAATTGAATGTTATATTTAAATATGTGTTTATATATAAATAGAATAGTCTATATTATTTTTTTTGATATTTTTCGTATTTTGTAATATGAATTTAATTTAAAATTATATAAATTTAAATTTAGAACTGATTTTTATAATCTTAGAAAATGATTATTTTAAACTTCAATTATAAATTAATTATAAATTAAATTAATATAATTATGTCTATTTAATTTCTAAAATTTAGAATTTATTTAATTATGCATGTTTAGTTTTGAATTTTATTTCTCCTCCATAATTCAATTGTAAATTAACTTACAATTTAAATTTATACAATGATGTTTGCTTAATTTTTAAAGTTTCGAATTTATTTAATTATGTATGTTTAGTTTGAATTTTATTTTTTCTCCATAATTATGTTTTGCTTAATTGATTTTTTTAATCCATTTAATTAAGTATATTTAATTTCTAATTTTTTCCTTTTAATTATACATAATAAATTTTGAATTTTATTAATTTTCAAATTTTATTTTGATTCAAATTTATTAGGTGTCACTTTCACATTAAAATTTGGCCGATGTGTCAATTTTAATTTTTTTTCCCATAATTTAATTTTTAGTTAATATTATATCTCAATTAATTTTTAATTAATATTCTATCTCAATTAGTTTCTCATTAATCTTCTCTATCTGATACTTAATTTTACATTAATCTCCTCTCTCTCTCTCTTATTTAATTTTAATAATCAAAATATCTTTCTCTCTCTTAAATAATTTTCCATTAATCTCGTCTCTCTCTCTCTTATTTAAATTTTTATTTTTAATTTAATATTCATTACCAAAATATCTCTCATTTAATTTTTCATTAACCTCCTCTCTCATGTATATTGTTCTTGGTGCATATTTTTTATAATTTTGTATGTCAACCTATTTTGATATTTTTTAATTTTTGATTTATTATTAGAATAATTAATAAAAATATTTTTTAAGGTATTCAATTATTTTTTATATTAGTTTTTTAATTTCATTTCTTGAGTTTATTTTTAATAGTATTTCAAAACCAAATAAATTTATGTAGTTTAAAATAACTTAGATTTTTAAATTAATAATTTGTTTCAACTTTTACATTATATTTGATTTTTAGAAATATTACTATATTTGTAATTTTTCATATATATATATATAGGTCGAGGAGGAGGAGGTGGTGGTGGTGGTGGTGGCGGCGACAGCGACGACGACGATGGAGTCTAGGACAAGGGGATAGATAGAAGAAGAAGTGATGGTCGTCGGATGAGATGGATTGTGGAGATTGCTGCCACGTGGCACTAGGGATAAATGGGGGGTTCTGCGCACGTGGAAGATTTATCGTTAAGTTACTAACAGACAGACTAACGGAGGAGATTATTTGAACAAAAAATATAGTTGCGGGTAGGGGTGAAAATAGGGACCTGTGGCCTGGCCTGTATTCGGCCTGGTCTCTTTTGAAAAAAAATAGGCCTAAGCTTATTTCTTGGCCTGTTTTCCTTATCAAGCCAGGCCCAGGCTCACTATAGGACCTATTAAGCCTGATAGGCCGGCCTGGGCTTGTTAAGGTAGTCTTCAATGTTTGCCACTATCTTAATTTGCAAGTAGGTTTCATTAGTATCAAAATGAAATCATATACCGACTTAGCAAGCTAATATACTAAATAGCAAGGGTTTAATGCAATGTTTTATTTAAAAACCTTAACCTATGCTAGATAGTTAAGATTCATTTTAAAATGGATACCATGATTTTAAAATGAATCTAAGGAGATCTTAGGATGTGAAACATTTGAGTAATAAGATCCTTTATCATGTTAAACTAGTTTGGACTTACAAGAAGGTCTCTACTAGTAAATATCAACCTAAAGCAAGTTTCATTTAATGAAATTTGCCTAAGTGCTAAGATTCTACGTAGTACATACTCATGAAAATTCAAGGGTTTTAACATGCAATCCTAACCATGAGTATAGAGACATAATCAACCATGAAATTTAAGGTATTAAACTAGAAATATGCAATAACCAAAAACATACCTCATCCATGAATTTAGCCAAACTAATCTATTCTATTTAGCCTTCCATTTTATCATAACTTACAAGTATACTTTATAAATAGAACATGAAATCAATTCTACATGCAAGCTATCAAACTAAATAGTGAAGAGAGAAACCAAGTATCATTTATCAAATTCAACTTCACTAAATAGCATGGATTCATTTTCAAATAAATCTTCATGATAACAAAATGAATAAAGAGATATCAAAATATGAAATTTTGAAACATAAGATCTCTAGTCCTTCCTATTGGTTGAAAACCGAAAGGCCACTATGTGCCTACGATTTAGAACCGCAAGGTCGCTTAGGCCCATTATAGGACACTAGGGTCTCCGAAGAGACCGAGAAATCAAAATCAAAAATATTTTCAAAAGAACTCTTTTACAAGAGCGGGAAAAACAACTCAATCTTAAATATGGTATCATAATCTTCAACTAAGATTAAGCAATGCAAGTTAGAAGATGATACCAGAATAGTTTTGATGCCAACTTTACCTAAGACATCAAGGTAGCTTGAAGTTTCAACCAAGTAAGGATTCATCATTCAAGTTCATGGTCAACTCCAATACACCACTTCTTTCTACCCTTGTGTGGTAGCTCCCCCTACAAGAGAAGATGAGACCTTTGGTATCCAAATAGCTTTGGGTCCTTGGGGATTAATGGGCTTAGGTACCCAAAGTGTCTTAACAATACTAGGGTTCACTTTGAAAGCACAATCATATATGACATGCCCATAAATACCACAACAAAAATAATGTCCATTAAATTTCTTTTTGTTTTTGCTATGGACATGAGGTTTAAAGTTAGAATGCTTAACATGTGAAATATTATGAGCATGAGCATTCTTGTTTGGAGATTTTCTAAATGAGACATTTTGATTTTTAGGACTCCTAAGAGATGAAGCATTTGATAAGTTACTAGTTTTCTTACTCAAGAAAATAACCTCATTTTTTAAGTCATTGATGGATTTGTGTAAAGCTTGAATTTGAGATTTCAACAAGCAATTTTCATTTTTCAATATATCATGCTCAAATTTGAAATCACTTATACAATCCTTACCATTGATATTCACATTATTTTTTGTGTTTTCATTCTCATTTCTAATTTTTGAAATCTTAGTTAACAACTCATCATTCTCAATTTCTAATTCTTCATTTTTATATTTCAAATCCTTAATCTCAAGTTTCATATCATCATGGCAAGAATTAAAAGAACTAGATTTCACCTTCTCATTTTTCTAATTTGCATTCATGCAATTGAGAACTAAGATTTAAGTTTTCTTTCTTCAATTTCTTATTTTCCTTGTTCTTTTTTACCAGGATGACATACATTTTCTTGCTTTCTTCTAGTAGTTCTTTATAAGACATGTCAAGGGATTTAGAGCTACTAGAATCACTATCATTAATATTTTGAACATGACTAGAAGATGAAGAATATACTTCATCTCGAAGACCCAGAGGCAAACGTTTGATGTAGCTTCATCGTCATGTCTAGAAGAGGCTTCACTTGTTTGAGATGTGGATAAGGAAGCACACTTCTTTTTGGATTTCTTCTTCAAGAGTAGACAATTCTTCTTCTTGTGTCCCTTCTCTTGGCAAAGGAAGCACCTAAGTTTTCTTTTCCGATTCTTGCTTGTGCTTCTTTGGCTAGAAGTGCTTTGGGCATCAAAAACTCCATTAGGACTAGAGGTATGACAATTGTCATCACCTCCTCCATTGAAAGTAGTAAGATCCTCAATTTTTGCATAATCGTAAAGCATGTTTAAACAGGCCCAAATATCGAATGCGGATGAACAATGCATGACCTTTTCAAGTATTTCATTTGAAAATGAGCAATATAGGAGATGCATTGTTTTAGCATTCAATTCAAATAATCTAATTTATTCTTGAGTCCAATCCTTTAAGTCAATGGTGAGCTCAACATACTCATTCTTTAGCATGCACAATAAATCTAAACTTTGTGTTTTAAGAAAGGTATACATCCTACTCTTCCAAACACCAAAGTTTTCTTCATCAAACCTCGGTAGTGCACATGCTATACTCTCTAGTGCCATTTTTTCGGATCGAGGCTAGATGTAGAGGAGACGGTGAAATCTCAATCTACGACTGGCTTTGATATCAAATTGTGGGCGAAATGACGACACTAGAGGGGGGGTGAATAGTGTGTTTACTAATTCGATTAGCCTAAATTTCACTTTTAATCATTTTCTTAGATTAGTTAGACAATTTACAATTGAATGCGGAAGCAAGATAAATGATAAAGCAATTAAGAACGAAATTAAGAATCAATGCAAACACTGAGATTTATAGTGGTCGGCCCCAATGCCTACTCCACTACCTAAGCACCCCGCTTAGGATTTCCAAACTAGTTTTACTAGATCAATTTACGTTTCCCTTACACAAAGGACTTTTCACCGAAGAGACGCACTCTCGACCTAAGGCACTTCCACACCCGGAAGTCACCGCCTTCTTATCGAGAGTCTTGTTCCACCTCAACCCTAAGGGATAGCTAAACTAATTCAGTAAACACTAAGTTTACACAAGTGGCTTTACTCCTTCTACACCAAGGATACCACTTCACCCAATTCAAGACCTAACAATCTAGGTCTTTTTACACGCTTAAATAAAAATAGTTTAAACAGTTAAAATTACAAGGGAAAAGAGTTTGAAGTAAAATAATATTATCTAGTCTTTTCCAAGCCTTTGGAACCTCCAACTTGCCGAGTAGTGGAGCTCGAGTCAATTTTCGAGTTGAGGCAGCAGAGCTTGCGCTTGAAGAATTTGGCGGAAGAATAGAGCGCAATCACTAATTTTTTGGAAGGCATAATTCTTCCTTTTAATGACTCAATAAACTCTGTAAGAATGAAGGAAGAAGGTTAAAGAATCATATGAGGGTATATTTATACCCTGCTGAAGAAACGACTGCTCAACGGATAGAAAACTATCCGTTGCAGACCGCCGATCGAATGGTCGGTCGACCAACTGGTCGACTGGTCCTTCGACCGCTGCAATTCTTCCCGTGGTCGGTTGATCGACGGGTCGACCGCCAAACGAAAAACTATCGATCCCGATCTTCGGTCGACCGACGTGATTTGCGTCTTCGGGTATCAGCAGGTCGGTCGACCGCCCGAGCTACTGCCCGTCTTGGGCTTCCATCGATCGACCGCCTGGTCGACCGAAGTAGCTCTGCTACTTTTTACCTTCATTCTGTAGACCGCCCGATCGACCGAATCTAGGTTGAAGTTTATTACTTCAACCTATTTCTTCCGTGCTTCGTTTCCGGGTTTCGACTTTCAACGAGCATCATCTTGGAGAGCTTTTGACGTGATCTTTGGACTCATCCAAGCGACTTTGGTGCACTCGTCGATCTCTGAGAAACTTTCCACGACGAACCCGAGCGAGACGATCAATGTCCTTTTGATTTCCAATTTCTTCGATTTTTTCGATCAAGGACATCGAACGCTGCTGATATGGAACCTGAAACATATTCTCAATGAAATTATTAGTCTCATGTTTATTATCATCAAAACTATCAAAACCGAGATTAAGACTAAGGTTGAAAACATAAAGCCAACACCTAAGCTATGGGGCAGCGATGGCCACAGTAGCCGTGTCGTTGCTTGTAAGGTAGCGATAGCCACATTCTTGCTTGCGGCATGCCGCAAGAGTAGCCCCAGCGCAAAAGGCTGCATGAGAGGGTGACAATGCCGCCAAACTAGTCGTCGTCGGCCAAGGGAGCCGCCCGGAGCGAGTCTGGGGACGAGATAGGGATGGCGAGGTTTAAACTGGGGAGAAGGGGATCAAAGTTTATAGGGATTCACCCAAAATAGTCTATTTTACAAAGATTGTTGCGTCATTAATTTAAGGATTTGCTTCTAATAAATTATATATAAAAAATAAATTATTATGAGGACTTAGAGACATTGGTTGGAGTTGAGCTGAATGGCATAGTTGTAGGTTATGCATTCCGAACCCACTGATGAAGTCAGTTCTCTAATTTGGAGTCATTTGATTATGATTTTATATCTCTATGTTGATATATTATCAATTAAACTATTTAGTGATTAGGTGATATTAAATTAAGTTAGGGTTTGATAATAAATTGGTAATTTGGACTTGCACATTGATTCCACTGTAGCCAATAAACTCAGGACAAGTGAAATGATAGATATATCCTTTTGCCTATTTTGCTTATTTTATTTATTAATTACATTCTATTTTTGTTGCATTTTATTCTTGGATGTGCCATATAGTTAGTCATGCAAATTGATTAATCTTATTTAACTAATTGCATGAGTTGGTGATTTGATTTTTTTATCATTTTATTGGTGTTGCATTAGATGGTAGATTGTTTTTTATTTTGATTATTAATTATGTTGCACGTGGTGAACATTTGTGTTGCCTATAGTTCGATATTATTGTAGTTATTATAATTACACCTGTTGTTCAATCATGTTATCAATTGGAGTTAGTTGAATATTTTATCAGCATAACAATAATTTATTATGGGCTTCGGCCCCTGAACACTATATACATCAGCCCATTAAGCACTACCAATGACACTAGTGATCATGATTATAATTCAGAGTTCGAGTAATGTGGCGTCGAGATACGATGCTGACGGCTACTCTTCAGGGTAGTCACATCGATTGTTAGAGCGGGTTTGAGGTGTCACTCTTTAGATAGATGCGAGAGAGCGGGATAACCCAAATTGTCCTATGACACACTTGATTGGGTATGTTTGATTGGGTATGTGTTCGTTCACGAACATACTAGTCTTTAGGGGCATATTGCTCTCATGTATTTTACATTGCATGAGTTGATAGGACTAGTTATGGTTATTGTAATACCATAGGTATTTCATAATTTTATTACCACACTAGTTGATTATAACATAATGGTGATTTATCTTTTATTTATGACATATTGTGATATCTTACTTAGCACTCCACTAACTTTGTTGTTTATACCTCAAATATGCAGGTACGAGTTAGTAGCTAAGGAGGTCTAGTTAGATAGAGTAAAGGAGGCGTGCTATGAGCCAATTTTCTTTCTGGACTAGACTAGCTCTTTGGGCCCAGTCGGATGGGGCTCGGAAGCGCCATTTCTCATGAACCAAATTCAGATAGAACCTGTTGAGTGAAATCCCACACTAGAAGGGGAGGGATTGAATAGTGTTGGGTTACTTTACTAATATATTTTAATTATCTTTTTACCAATTTTAATTTCAACAAAATGCAAGTGCAACTAAGTAATGTTCGTTAGTGAATATAAAGCACAATTGATAATAAACACACAAGGCAATGCTAACACTTAAAAATATAGTGGTTCGACCAACCACCTACTCTTCTACTACATTGGCTCCATATCAAGGATTTCTAACCAACTACTTTATAAATTTTGTATTTTCCTTTGAATACAACCGAGGACTCTATTCTCAACCTTTGAGAACTCATCAAACCTATTCACGTAGGAAAAATATAATTCTACAAAGTAAATCTTAAGTGTTTACACTAGCACACATAACAAGTTAACCAATGAAAACAAATTTAAACAACACTTAAAATTACAATGAAAAGAGCTAAGAAAATAAACCAAGATCAAATGCTCTTTTCCAAGCTTTCAACTCGCCAAGTCATTGAGTTCGAATCGAAGCTCGAGTTGAGAGAAGATGAGCGCTTGAGAAGTCGTTGATCGGAGAAGCGAGCGCAAACAATCAATCTCTAGAAGGCACAAATCTCTCTTCTTTAAGCTTGTATTAGATGTTAAGAGTCCTTAAAGAAGTTAGGTGAGGGGTATTTATAACCCCTCAACCGAACGGCTCTTCAACATGCATTTTTTTGCCCGTTGGACGTCGTTCGATCGCTTGCCGATCGATCGTCGGTCGATCGACCGATCAACCGCCTAGGACCCCTAGCTTTTTTGCTTCTATCGCTTTGTTCGGTCGATCGGATGGTTGACCGAAAGAGTCATGTTTCAACTCCTCTGCTATCCGGTCGACCAAAGTAGGTACTGCCAATTTTGGCCTTGGTCGGTCGACCGAATTAGTAGCCACTGCCATTTTCTGGACTTGTTCGGTCAACCACCTAGTCGACCAAAATAGCCACTGCCGATTTTTTGCTTTTGTTCGATCGACCGACCGGTCGACCGAAGTGGCTACTGCCATTTTTTTGCCTTGTTCGGTCGACTGATCGGTCGACCGAACTTAGGTTGAGGCTGATTTTTACTTTATCTTTGTTGCATGCTTTTCATGGGTTTAGTTACCAAATATTTAACTTGGATAACTTTACAACCAGCCTTGGGATGAGATCCTAGGGGTATATTACAAGATTTCTACTCATCCTACATCCGAGCCTTTCTTGACGTTCTTTCCTTTCGTTTCTCCGAGCGAAATTCGCCGAAGTTCGCATGCTTATCGCAACCTCAACCTGAACTAAAAAATTCACAAATAAATTAAATAGTTATTTGTTATCATCAAAATGAAGATCGAAGCCTAAGGCAAACCTTTAAGCCAACAGAACCAACTACAACTCAGCCCGGGGCTCCACCCGACCAAACAAAGATATCAACATCCTATATTTATCATCAATGATTCAGCAGTAATACATCCACGATCACAGGGATAAGAGTCAACCTATTTTGGGCATATCTCTGCGAAATTACCGTAGACATCCTCATCGAGTACCCAGACCTGCCTCATAAAACAGACACGACGCAGTACATGTATTATTTGTTTCAATTCTATACCCTTCATTTGAGATTCCCTCTTACTTGAGCATCGGAGTGTCTTGCATGTCATCACCGGAGCTGCGCTGGACCAAGAGATACGAATGTATGCAGCACTATCGACTTCAGGCGAGGATACTTTCCCTTGTGTTGTAAGGGTTCTTCTTCTTTTATATTTATTCGTTGCATAAAAGTATTCTAGCTATCTATTCTGCTGCTAGTGCTCTAGTGTTCTTTTGATCCTTTAGTATTTTATGTTTCGTAGTGTTTTTGTTGTGCGCTCTCCTAGAGAATATTCGCTCAATGGGAATGATTCTAGGAGGGGCTTGACAAACATGATTTCAGAGCATAAGATCCTTCTTAAGGTAAGGATGAATTAGGATGTTCTAGGAATTTTTATAAAACCTATTTGTCTTACAAGATAGGTGGTGTGCTTTGTGCTCTCCTAGAGGATATTTACCTCGATGGGAATGATCCTAGTAGAGGGTGTGCCAAACATGATATTAGAACATAGAATTTTTCTTTTAAGATAAGTAAGGATGGGATGGCTTAGGATTAGGATTAGGATGATAATATATGAATTTTATCAAATCTATTTGTGTTACAAGGTTGTGTGCTTTGTTCTTGACATGTGATAATCTTTTAGAGCTATGGAGTTTTATGTGAACTTCGAATCTGCTGGTTGTGAGACTATGCCATTTGGATCACATGCACGATCGAGTAACAGCTAATCATGATTGCTATTGATCAATTGATTGTAGTGAGTAGTGACGATAATGCCATAGGAGATCATTCCCTTTCCTTTCATCCCTATCATGGTATAGACAAGGTAGGATGAGCAATGAAAGCTTAGCTAGAGTATAATGCTAGTGCTCGGCTTGCTAGTAGTGGCTGCACCAGGTGGTAACATCATATAGGTTGTCTAACTATCGTATGATGGTGGTCTTGGTGTGATCTTGAGCTCCAGAGAATGCAATCATACTAGCACTAATGCATCGAATCCCATCAAAATTTTGAACTTAAGCGTGCTTGATTTCTTCTGACCCCGTCATTTGACTTGCACGAGGAATTGGTGTCCTGGAGTTGGTGTTACGGGTGAGAACGGGGATTGAATATGTTGACTTTTCTCATATAGGTGATGACATATTAGCAACATATTGGTTTTATGAGTTTGGATGATTGAGATTAATTGAAATTAGAAGATTTGGAAATTTAGATATATTCATTGATTCGATAATTAAATTAGTGTAATTATTTATATTAGTTGTACCTTGGAGTGTCAAATTAATTCCTCTTATTAGCGTTCGGAATTAAGTGGAGGTGACTTTTGTAGTTAATTTTTGATTAAGTTATATATATATAGGTGTACTCCAAGTTTGGTGATTAATTTATATATATATTTAGGATGAATGTGAAATCTATTTGTTAATATTCTTCCTTGCAACTTCTTGCGAGACAGAGGTGGCTCGTGATATCTCATCAACAATTAAGTAATTTCATGGATATATGATCATATTGGTCTGAAGTACCATCACATTGAATGAATTATTTTGAAACAAATTTAAGGTAAAAAAGATTACCCAATGCACGAAGCAATCCCACTTTTATGAATTTTGAAATGATTGATGTACACATCATTCCCCCTGCTTTTCTTGCAGAGAAGTTATTTTCGTAGCTCGAACCATCTATTCGTTATTGATAAGAAAATGTATATTATGAGATATTCAAATTATCATCATTTTTAAAAGTAAGATATATTTGTTAACATTACTTATAATCATAGGTGTCTTTTTGTTAACATTCTTCCTTGCAATTTTTTACGAGACATAATTTCGTGATATCTCATCAGTAATTAAATAATTTCATAGGTGTATGACCATATTGGTCTTAAGTACCATCACATCTGAAGGAGTTATTTTGGAATGAATTAAAGGTGAAAAAAGGATGACACAATGTACAAAATAGTCCACTTTTGTGGGCTTTGGTAGGGTTGATGTACACAATCTTCTCTTTACTTTTTTTTATAGAGAGATTATTTTCGTGGCTCGAACCCATAACCTCCGTATCACAAGTGAGGTAACTTTATCATTTCACCAAAGTCACCCTCATTTTGGAACAAATTTACAGTACATTAGTTTTAAATATTTAATAATGGTAATTATATGTTGATGTATAAACTTATTATCTTAATGTGTTAACTTATATGCATTTAATTTTTCAAGCAATTTATTATTATGATCCGTATAAGACTGATAAGCTTCGAGAAATATGAGAGAGGATGGCTTGTTGACAATTTTTTTTGATAATATGTGTAATGCCAGAAATTATGCAAAATGAATGTCCAATATGGATTATATCAGCTAGACTAGTACTCATGGTCCTACATGAATCCTCCCGTATATAAAATAAGTTTTTCTCTGAGCATTGGATCACATATAAATGAAGGGAAAAATGAGAAATCGATGCTCGAGTTGTAAGAAATAGGTTGGTGTTGACATTACATGTCATTTAAGTTGGATCTATATAATTTGTGGCTCATCGAAGAATATTGGTATGATATTAATTAATAATATTATTATCGTATAAGATTTATTTTAATAAGTATTAATTAAATTTTATTTATTATTTTTTATACGAAGAGAAGTTAAATCGACCACCAAACCCATCTTGAGTTGCTTAAGCACATACACAATTGAAATAGCGTGAGAGTGATTATGTCGACATGCCACATAGAGTTAGGTTATGTTATTATTTTATAAGTGGTCCATTTTATAATTTTATAATTATTTTTTATAGATTCTATGACACATATAACATCATAGCCAATTTTTGACCTAAGAATGAATTAATACCTCTAGACCTCCATCTCATTATCAGGTCTACGACTTTTGGTGTCGGGAGGATAGTAAATTCATTCTTGGGAGTTCTACCTTTGAAAACTCTAGTACAATTAATTTATCGAATTATGAGCATGAATATACGAAGGATGAGTGGAACACTGTGCAAATTGAGATGACATCCATGTGATACTATATTACCGAATTGGAGGCATCAATACAATCAAAAGTGCAAGCTTAAGTACAACCACAAGTCCAAGCTAAAGTGCAATCACAAGTCGAAGCTCAACTCAAGTTTGTTTGACATTGACACAACTTGACTTTCTTATTTTTCACTCTTAACAATCTACAAACACTTTTTCAATTTCCACTCCACCTTCACCTCCACCTCCACTATCTACCTAGATATAAGATGCTTTTGTGATGAATTAATATGATATATGTGTAAGTTGATTGTATTATAGTATGATACTTGTAATACTTTTAGCTACGATGAAGTTAATAACTTAGTATTGTGAATGTTGTGATATTATTTTGATAACTTTATGTTATAGTTGTGATGTTGATAAATTAACAATTATGGATACTTAATTAGTTACAAATGTGGTTGATTAATAATAGATTGATAAATATTGTATTAGTTATTTGTCAAATTAAATTTTTATTTATTTAGTTATTTATTATTTACTAATGTTAGGAAGAAAATGAATCTTCATGCAAGGATCCAAAAGTCCAGACGTCAAAAATAAAATAGCCAAAACGAATAAGTCCAGGAAAAACAAAGAACACCAAGAATTTACGTCGTTCGGTCTTGCAGGATATAGAGTTGGTTTACCTTTAAAGCTTTCATTACTGTTAATGACCCATTTCTCACTCTAAAAACTCTGTCTTGGCCTGAATACTTGTATCCAAGAGAATTTAGGAAAGATAAAGAAATGATAAATTACCTAAATATATCATGTACTCTAGGGTTTTTTACATTTGTGACATGTACTTTTATTTGTTTCAATTGTATCATATACTTTCGAATTTATTCCAATTGAATCCTACCGTTTAACTTCCGTCAACATCCCCGTTAAATCGATGACGTGGCACGTTGACTTGTATAAAAAGTCAAAAATTTTATTATGTTACTTATTCTCGAGCGAGTTATTAAAATTGGGTCTCACCTTTTTAATATTAAAAAGTGAGCCCCATCCATCTCTCTCTCTCTCTCTCTCTCATAGCCAATGGTTGGTCCTCCTTCGTTGCCGCGCACCACCACCTTGACGCCTACGCCTCTTCGAGCAGCAGTTTCCAGGCCGTCCTCCCTCGTACGGTGAAGTCGCGATTGAAGCGGCTCTTTGAGCGCTAGTTTTCCAAGTCATCCTCGATCGAGAAGCTTGCTAGTGCTGGAGACAGAAGGGAGAAGGAGAGGGAGGACGGCGGTGATGTCGAACCAAACTCGGTGTGCTTGGACACAATGGTTCTCGGCTTTATGGAGGAAGGGAACCACGAGAGGCCGCCGTGGGGGCACTATATTTGCTTCAAGGACATCTACCGACGGATCGTCAATGATGGATTTTGATATCTCGGCTAAGACACCGCTATTTGCAAGTCTCAGTGGGATAAAAATCCCTGCAGCTCCTGCTAATGATGAGACAACTATTTCCTTCTTCTTCTGAATGTAAACAAGTTGTTATTAGAGTCATACCTTTCTCCTTGACAGTTATCTACAAAGTATCAAAGTATCAAGTGTAATTATCCCATCAGTCAAATGGAGTAGCTCAAGCTTGACCGTGGCACTTGAGCATGCAGGAATACATCTGCATCATGGAACGATTTCAAAAGTATAACTTTTACACTATGACTTAGATAGAAAATGAAAATTACAGATGATCTTCTTGATTTTAGAATAAAAACTGACCAAGGATTGATCCAAACACATCACCCTTCACTGAAGAATTTGTAGCAGAGAAGATGACTTGATAACAGAGTTTCTTCATGTTCTTGGTGAAATGAAGCTTGTTTGGCGTCACCTTTAATAGGAGTAATTCCAAAACAAATGCTTGAAAAGTTGTGCATAGTTGGATTGCCTTATTTAAGCACAATCAATACACGCATACAATACCATTTCTTCCTTTGAAATTGACTCACGACAACTTCCTACTATGTAAGACACAATTTCTTCCTCTACTGTGTGTGCATGATCTTCTCAACGTGGTTGATGGCACCATCCCTTGTCCCATCTCTACAGATCCAACATATGAAGAGTGGGTAAAGAATGATCAATTGGTGTTAACATGGATACTTTCAACACTTTCTGAGTCTGTGCTGCCAATAGTGGTCAGCCTCAATACCGTCCACATCGTATGGGAGACTCTTGCTCGAACTTTCTCATCACATTCACGAGCCAGAATTCTTCAACTTAAGGCGTAACTACAGACTATTGAAAGAGGTGATGCATCCATTGATGAGTACATGCAATCCATTAAAAATGTTGCAAATAATCTGGCAGCAATCAGACATCCTATATTATATCATGATCTTTTAATGCATGTACTCGCTGGGCTGGGACCCGTATATGATAATTTTGTACCCACCATCACAACTCGCCTGGATGACTTCACACTTGAACAAGTTCATGGTATGTTATCTTCTCATGAACGCAGGGGCGGAGCCAGTGTGTTGTCAGGAGGGGCAATTGCCCCTCCTGACATTGGTCTCCCCCTTAATCTTATATTAAACCTATATAGTAATATATATTATATGTATTAGTATTTAGTTATATTTGCCCCCCTAAAAATATTTTTTTATTGTATAATTGTCTTTCTGATATGCGATTTTATATTTTGCCCCTCCTGAGATAATTTTCTGGCTTCGCCCCTGCATGAACGTGTACTCTCTTTGCAAGCAAAGCGCACATCAGAAATATTCTTTCCCTTCATCAATGTTGCTGGTCGTGGCCACCCCTTCTCCTCTTCTTCCAATCGGGGTAGATGATAGAATCGTGGTCGTGGAAGAGGACGTGGTCGAGGCAGGTGTCAAATTTGTTTCATTCCTGGCCACTATGCACATGAGTGCTCCAAGCGTTTTGATACTTCCTTCACTAATGGGTTCGCTTCCTAAGGAAATCGACCATCCTCTACACCAAGAGCAACTCACCCAATCTCCTATCCTACACAACAACAACCATGTGCATATGTCTCTCAAACAACACTAGACTCTACTACAACAAAAGCATGGTACGTATCCTGACTATGGAGCCTCACATCATGTCACACCGGAGTATCATACTCTAGTCGATCCAATACCTTACCAAGGGACGGACATGGTGCAAATTGGCAACGGTACAAGTTTGCATATTACTCACCTTGGAAACACATATATCCCTACTTCATCTCGTCCTCTACCATGCGCAATGTTCTCCATGTCCCCTATATCACCAAAAAATTACTTTCTGTTCGTTAATTTACTGCTGACAATAATGTCTTTTTTGAATTTCACCCACATCAATGTCTTGTAAAGGATCATGCCTCGAAGAAAATTTTGCTCAGGGGAGAAACTAAGGACGACCTTTATCATCTCTCACCATCCTATCCTACTGCTCTTGTCGGAGAACGCACTAGCACATCCTCTTGGCATGCTCGGTTGGGTCATCCCTCTCTTCTCGTTCATCAAATTATTAATCGCTATGGTTTACCTACTAACTCTCACTTGTCGTCATCTATTTGTCCTACATGTATGAGGGTCAAAAGTCATAAACTACCTTTCTCTTTATCTAAACATGTTTCATCATCTCCACTTGAACTTATTCGTTCAGATGTTTGGGGACCGGTTCCTATCTTGTCTAACAATGATTTCTCTTATTATGTTATCTTTGTCGATGACTTTAGTAAGTTTACTTGGCTTTTTTTGATGAAGCGTCGATCTGAGCTTTTTGATATTTTTTCTCGCTTTCAACGACATGTGGAACGCTTCTTCAATTGCAAAATAAAGTTTGTCCTCTCGGATTGGGGTGGCGAATATCAAGCCCTACATCGCTACCTTGATTCGTGCGACATCCTTCATCGTGTTTCATGTCCTCACACACCGGAACAAAATGGTTCTGCCGAGCGCAAACATCGCCACATTATAGAAATAGCTCTTGCTCTACTACACCATGCTTCTGTTCCATCCAAATTTTGGGATGATGACGTCTCCACTGCCATTTACCTCATCAACCGCCTTCCCTCGCCTTCCCTAAATAACAAAAGTCCACTTGAAAAACTATATGGTCGCTCTCCTAACTATAGCTTTCTTTACAATTTTGGATGTGCATGTTATCCTTGGCTTCGACCCTATACAGCAAATAAACTACAACCTCGCTCCCAGTTATGTGTTTTCCTTGGTTATAGTACTATGCATCATGGCTATCGTTGCTTACATGTACCTTCTGGGAGAATTTACATCTCGCGACATGTTATTTTTGATGAATCTGTCTTCCCTTTTACAGAGAGCTCATCGACTACGACTCCTTCAAATATCTCTCGATGTGATGACAGCACATTAGGGCGGTGACCTGGAGCTCTTGTACAACCTATATTGGGATCAGGCATTTTCGGGCCCCCTCCGTTAGAAGCACATGCTCTTGATGAACAGACGACTACACATGCAAGGACACCTGAACCAAGCACCTTAGGCCAACCTTCATCAAATGGGCCTTCTATTGATAAGCATCCTTCCTCATCACCTCCAAGAACACCTGCACCTAGCTCCAATTTTCAATCATCTGCATCCTCGGGCTCCTCATCCTTCAAATGTGATATTACAGAACATGAAGAGGACTCCATTCCATGTCGTACTCGTTCAATAGCAGATATCTATGCACAACTAGATCATCCTCCCACTCCTCCAGCTCCATGCAAGTGTCATACTAATCATCCTCTACCAAACACACTACTTGTTGTAAGTTCTTCTCCTGAGCCCGCATGTTTTTCTCAGGCCTCCAAAGATCCTGCATGGCGCACTGCAATGGCTATTGAGTTTAATGCCTTACTTCAAAACGACACATGGACCTTGGTACCCCGAACTCCCTCTATGAATGTTATTGGCTGCAAATGGGTATTCAAGCTCAAACATCGCCCTGATGGCTCGATTGAATGACATAAGGCTCACTTAGTTGCTAAAGGCTTTCGTCAACAACATGGCATTGACTATACTGATACTTTTAATCTAGTTATCAAGATAACAACTATCCGTTTGTTACTCTCTATTGCCATCAGCTCTAATTGGATAGTGCGCCAACTTGATGTATCTAATGCATTCCTTCACGACAATTTTACTGAGACGGTTTACATGGAACAACCTCCCAACTTCCTTCATTCACCTCCAGAAATCTCTTTATGGCCTTCGCCAAGCCCCTCGAGCTTGGTTTCAACGATTGAGTGGATGACTACAGACTCAAGATTTCATTGGGTCTAAGACCGACACTTCTCTATTTTACCGTTGCTCTCAAAATTCCATGATTTATATTCTTATATATGTTGATGACATACTTGTAACTGGCAATGATTCTAATAGTGTTAATGATATGCTCCACTCCCTTGGTCGTGAATTTGCCATACGAGACCTTGGCAATGCTCACTTCTTTCTGGGCATGGAGATCTTACAACATCCCGATGGTTGTCTTTTATCTCAAAGAAAAAATATTTTGGAGCTCCTTCAACGTACCAAGATGGATGGTGCTCGTCCTATTTTCACTCCAATTGCATCAACTCCCAAAGAGCATTCTACTCCCTTAATTGATCCAACAATTTATAGAAGTACCGTCGGGGCTCTTTAATATATTACCATTACTCGACAAGAAATTGCCTTTGCTGTCAATCGTACTTGCCAATTTATGCACACTCCTATAGAGCAACATTGGGAAGCCGTCAAGCATATTCTACGATATCTCAAAGGCACTATATTGCATGATCTTCTTCTTTATCGCCACTCTCCAAGAACATTGCATGCCTATAGTGATGCTGATTGGGCTGGATCACCTACAGATAGACGCTCTACAAATGGTTATGCTATCTTCCTTGGATGAAACTTAATCTCATGGTGTTCCAAGAAACAACCTATTGTATCTCGCTCTATCACGGAGGTAGAATACAAAGCTATTGCAAATGCCACTGCTGAGCTAGTTTGTCTACAATCTCTCTTATCAGAACTACAGTTATCAACAACTACTTCACCTACTCTTTGGTGTGACAATATTGGTGCTACATATCTCGCAGCCAATCCTGTCTTCCATGCACGCACTAAACATATCGAGATTGACTTTCACTTTGTTCGTGAACGCGTAGCTGCTCGGCAAATGCAGGTCTCTTATATATTTACACATAATCAACTTAATTGCCGATATTTTCACTAAAGCTCTCTCCCGCCAACATTTTCAATGGATTTGTAACAAACTCAATGTTGTTTCTCCCACGTTGAGTTTGCTGGGGAGTAATAGGATTAATTCCAAAACAAATGCTTGAAAAGCTGTGCACAGTTGGATTGCCTTATTTAAGCACAATCAATACACGCTTGCAATTGTCTTCACACCTGCAGCCGTCAAGGAGTGGAAGAGGAAAGTCTTTATTGTAAATATTATTTTATTAATGCTCTTTATGACACTACTCCCAATAGCAACTCTTGCTATTTTAGTGGAGCACCCTCTCTTGTATAAATAGAGGTCTCAATGTCCCATGTAACGAACAACATCAAGCAATAGAAATAATTCTTCTCATTCTTCTATCTCTATCATATTTCTATCAACCTTCACATCTAACAATTAGATGGACCGTAGAAACTCACAATGTAAGTACCGTCGGCGAACGAGCCATCAGCGAAGTCGACTCTGCCGAAGGCGATAGAGATGGAGATGGGGTGAGTAGAGAGAGGTCATCTATTCTCCCACGATTTTTCTAAACCTATGCTACGTGACATGCGCGAGAACCGCGGTCGTAACACGATGACGGATCGACAAGGAAGGAGGCAGAAATTAAAACGACCTCAGGAGCTCAAAAATCTCGCATTTTGCTCCGCAAAAGGATCGCAAAGCGGTGTCCAAAATCTCAAATTCACAACTACTACTACTACTACGAGAGAGAGAGAGAGTGAGAGAGAGAGGTCATCTATTCTCCCACGATTTTTCTACGAGAGAAGGGGAGGGAAATGGAGAACTTCAAGTTGCAGACGCTGCACTTGTAGATGCATGCGCGTGACGTCGGGACCTAGGGCGGACGTACGTGGCCGATGAGGCACGAATGAATGGCCTCCCAATTCGTGTTGATGTCGGCGTCGGCGGTTGGGTTGCATTAATGGTAGATGGACCGCCGACACCATGGGGATGGATTCGAAGTGTGAGGGGTAAGTTTGTGGGTGGTGCATCTTGCTGCCGATATGTCGTCCATTTGCTGGGCGTGCCGATAGGACGCGCGGAGAAGGAAGGCTCGGCGATAGGAATCGTAGGTTTGGCGGCGTATGTGGCCAGCATACTGTGTTCTGGGAATTGCTTTGATTCAGGAAGTGCTGGAGTACACGTTCAGAGAGAGAGAGATAGAGAGAGAGAGAGAGAGAGAGAGAGAGAGGTGTACCAGGAGTGCTGCAGAACCACGTGGTGAGGTTGGGGGGTTCACCTCCGATGGCTGCTACCAAGTTCATCCCAGAGGAGGACGCCGATCTCGAAAACCTGCAGTGTGGGGTCTGTGGGTGCCTCGACCGCGGTGGCCTGAGAGAGAGAGAGATCACACTTTTTAATATTAAAAAAGTGGGACCCGGTTTTAATAATTCGAGAGTAAATAACATAATAAAAAATTAATTTTTTATACAAATCAGTATGCCACGTCATCGATTTAACTGGGCTTCTGACGGAAATTAAACGGTAGGATTCAATTGGAATAATTTCGAAAGTACATGATACAATTGAGACAAATAAAAATACATATCACAAATGCGAAAAATCCCAAAGTACAAGATATATTTAGGTAATTTCCCTAATGAAATTAAATTTCTTTTAAGACCTGAAACATGTCATACCTGAGTTAGAGTCCTTGTAATGTCATTGTGCATTTTAATATTTACTGAGTCAATTCCTGCTACTTTACAAGACGAGTCATTTTCCATTAGCACTTCTTTTCCATTAGCATGTTCATGTGTTGTAAACCAATCTCGGTGCGACGTCATATGAAAAGATCAACCTGAATCTAATATTCATTCATCTTGAGATCTAGTATAACAAGCAGAAATAGTAAGTACCTCTACTTTTTCATCCTCATCAGCATAGGATGCTTCCTCGTTCTGATTTTATTTCTCATGTTGTCTCCGTTTTAGCTTACGACATTCTGATTTGATGTGTCCTATCTTTTTGCAATAATAACACTGTATATTTTTGGACCTAGATTTAGATATAAACTTACCCGACTTTTGTCCCGTGACTTGCTTCATCCTCTAGTGTTCAAGGCTTCTCCACGGCTTCTAGAGGATTTTGTGGTAAGTAGTTGAGAGTCGGCGACCTCATTGGACACTAGCATTGTTGTCACATCATCCATAGTAATTATTTTCTTGTCCTACAATAAACCTTCATGAAAATTCTTAAAAGAAGCAGGACGAGTAATTAAAAGCATAAAAGCTTTATATTCTTCTTCAAAAGTAACTCCCATATCATCAAGATCAGAAAGAATATAACGTAAAATGCTAATATGATTTTTAACAGAAGTGTCATCAGTCATGCATAAAAAATATAATTTGTCTAAATATCATCTTACTTGTCAGAGTTTTATCCTAGTAGATTGTAACAAGCTTTTTCTATACATATGCAGTTGTCTTTTCTGATGCGACTTCTCGTAGTGCCTCATCGTAGACACTCATATAGAGGGTTGTTTTAGCACTTTCGTCAGCCCGATCCTTTCCCTTTCAGTGCCTTCCATTATGTCTCGTCCATGAATAGTGTCATGTAGGTTCTCCTTAACCAGTATTGCTTTCATCTTCAAGGCCCATAACGAATAGTTGATGTTATGGCCCAACTTCTGGATTTCGTACTTTGCCCTTGACATTATGAATTGTTGCCTCTGATACCACAACTATTAGAAAGAAAATGAATCTTCCTGCAAGGATCCAAAATTCCAAACGCCAAAGACAAAATAACCAAAACGAATAAATCCAAGAAAAATAAAGAACACCAAGAATTTACGTAATTCGGCTCGGTGGGGTACCGATCCTACATCCACGAGGAGAAGAGAGCATTGATCTTTATTAATAAGAGAGTTAATCCTACCCTTACAAGTGAATCAGAATAGAAAAGTGATAACTAAACAATAAAAAAAATACTGTCTGAAATAAAGTATTTTTCTGCACCCCAAAATTTGAATTCATGTTTCTGCTTGAAACTACAAAGGAGAGATGTGGATGCAGCATCCTAAATTTTGATCTTCTTGCTTCTGCTTGAGACGATGTGGAGGAGAAGAGAACTGCCAAAAAGAAACGCCGCTTGAGAAACATGACTTTCAAGATAATTTGGAATCTTGATACCATGCCTCTTTTATAGTGCAAATGAACCGATGTTCTACGAGATTTTTTCAAAAATCTCGTCCAATTTGATGTGTTGTACGTTGCCAATTGGAGAGCTATTTCAATTTTGACAAAAAAAAAAAACAAAGATCTTTGACGTAAGCAATAGGCAAGCAAAAAAGGCAGCAATTAAAGTTAATATCGATTTGTGTGCAAGTCCAACTCTTCATCTTTATCTCCCTTGAAGCTGTGACCAGCGGAGGGAAAAACTAAACATTAATGTTAAATATAATCTAATGCTGCCTCGAATTCCCTGCAGCAATTGAGGCAGCAGCTCCACGTAACCCATGCTTTTACTCTTTCTATTTGTTTCAATTTTTGAACAAAAATTTACAGTGGCACAAAATCTAAAACAATGTTAGCATGTGAGGTGGGCTCACCCCACTTGCCTGGGTCGAGCTGAGCCCAGTGAGCAACAGTCCTTTTTTATCCAGCCTTGTATAGTTGTATTCTAACACATTTAGAATTGGATCGGGTTTAAATTGAATTAATCCTCACAACTAATTAAATAATATTGATGAACTAATATATATTTATATTATCGGTAGACAAATCCATTTGTATTACTAACGAACATACATATGTTATATTACCAGCGAAAATAAATCTATTGGAATTATTGAACAGATATATAATATTTATCAATAATACCAACCAAAGTATATATCATAGGCAGATTGTATCGATAAATTTTTTGTTAGTATACTATTACCGATTTTTTTTTATTGCCAATAGACTTTATTGGACAATAGTACTATATCTTTTTTGATGCAAGATGATTTTTCAATTTAAAGATGCACGTGTAAATGTTGATTTTATTCAATTATTAGAATTCCCCAAAATATGCTCTAAATGATTTTATCCAATTTTCATAGTTCTCAAGAAATGTGTTTAATTGCGTGTTTAATTGTCACTGCCCTAGACATTGTACCTATAGCGTTAGTATTTGTGTTTTCATAGTTCTCAAGATGATTGTCACTGCATCGAACTCAGCATGTGTGTCGTGCTTGTACCACTCATGGGTGAACTCGATCAATTGACACCTCTAAGATGAAGGTCGCATTTGTCAAAAGTCTTCTTCAAATTTATTTTGGCAATAAATATGTATACTATTGGGACATATAGTGAACCCCCAAGAGCATAAATTATGCGCATAATGTGTTATGTTTAGTTATTACTCTTGTTAGTTGTTGCTAACATTTATTATTTAAACCCTAAAATATTTTATGCCAGCCCGCAGGCCTAGCGCCTTGTGCCAGACTCGGCATGTGTGTCGTGCATGTACCGCTCATGGGTGGACTAGGTCAATTGACACCTCTAATCTCTTTCTTTTTGTAGAAAAAATGGATATATAGGCTAATCAGCCATGGGGTAAATTTGAATACAAAATAATATCGAGCTCAAGGGGGTGAATAGGGGTCCAGGCAAAGGAATCTTTTCGGATCCTAGCTACCTTTGTTGCTTAATTGGCAGCTTTATTTTCCTCTTGGTTTACATAAGAAACATTAATACCCACAAAATTCTAATTTTTTATTTAATTATTTTAGCGGAAAAATTTGGACGCGTGTCGGAGCAGGCCGGATGAATCGCCGGAGGGCGTGAATTGAAGATTGGCCTTTATGCGCAAGGTATTTATTTTATTTTAGATTGGTTGGTCTTTAGTCGGGTAGTAGGATTCGAGACGAGTCCGGAGGTTCGAAAGGCACTCGAATCGGACTTGAATTGGTTAAGTTATTGCTTATTTTGGACTTAACTTGATTGGAGGGGCATTTTGGTCATTTGATAATTGGGGAACCAAATATATACCACCTATCAAGGATGCACGGCTCAAAGTAGCAGCCGCACACCCCCATAGGCCCTCGAAGAAGGAGGAGGACGTAGGAGAGGACTCGAATCTCGACACTTTCAGATTTTGTCGATACGGGAACGCGGAGGAACATCTTCCTTTTCGATTTCTTTTTTCGGTGAGTGATTTTCTTGCCCTTAACAATAGGTTTCATATTTCTCCTAGCGCGCCCCTTGTATATGGGAATTTTTCGAGTTTTCTTTCGATTTGTCATTGTTTTTAAGGATGTTAGCTATCGGTAATCTCGTATTCGTGCGATCCTTGTTTCCTTGTGCACGTTTTAAGGTGCGGCAGCCCCTATTGGTGGTCCTAGGGGTTTAGGGCCGACCGAACAAGGAAAGTGGAAGAGGGCTTTGCGATTTCATTTAAGGTTGAGTTGATTTCATTCCTTACATGTTGTTTCAATTGATCACCCTAGTAAGAAAGACTAGGAGGGCTGGCCGCATAGGGCTATCCTAAATTTAGGATAAGGGCCGAATGATTTAGGGCAATAAATCTCTTAATATTTACACTGAGAAATCATTGATATACTGCCTAGGATGTTTACAAACTCCTTGTGTTATATTGCATGGAACAAGGAATAGTGTAGGGTCGGCCACACTAGGGTTACCCTAGGGTTTTAGGGTAGGTCGGGTAGGGCTATTTGCGTAAATTTAGAGACGAAGATGACATCGTAGGCTCTTAGCTCACTTAGTAATGACATTATCTCCATAACTTAGTTTATGAAGTATTAGGAGGGTTGTACACTCATGCAAAACCCTTAAGTCCTACCCTACACTTTTAGGGCCAATACCGTAGAACGTGAGTTTATGGGAAAACGGTAAAGGCTTGACTTACCTACTTGACATGTGAGTTTGATATATTAATACATTATAAAATAGTAAGTAAATGACATATGAATGGTAGGAAAATATTGGTTTAAGGGTAGAGACTTAACATGAACATTTAGGCCGATTCTTAAGGCTACGGGAATTCGGATTTCTCGAAGGCTACATATACCACTTTATATGTTATTGAGCATGAAATTTATAGAAATATTATTTAAAAATTAGATTGTTAATTATGGATTTATTTATGATTTTTTTGGAATTTATGGATACATAAATTTAGCTCGGATAATTATAGTTGCTTCTGTTATTGAATGACAAGTGAGACATGTTGGTATTTCGGTAGTGAATTATGATTTTTCATTTATGAATATATGCTATGGATATTATGTAAATATATTCCTTGAGTTGTGTTCAAGGAAATATGAATTTCCCTGCAGAGCACTGGAGCCCAAAGTAGGGTTGAATTAGACATGCGCATGCACATACCGAAGTCTGGAAATGTTATTGCTAATTCTTTTGAATTGGTGGGATGCTATTTAAATTTTGTTGTTCTTACATTTTTATATATTTCCTATGTGTGATGTGGTTGTGCATGTGGATGTTATGACTAGGATATTTGGTCAGCTTGTGCATGTGAGCCACACTGACAGACAACCCCGTGAGTGGCATTGGTGGAAGGGTCATATCCAACCACTGGATTTTTCAAGGGTTCATCTCAGGGGCTAATGCTTGAGGGTCGCTAGTCTTGAACTAGCAAAATGACCCCTATCATGGTGACGATTATATTATATCAGCATGAGGGTGATTGATACATGAAGCTAGATTGTATGGATTATATGGATTGTATGGAATGTATAGATTGAATTATTATCTTTGTTGTTTAATTATGTTATTTTGTTTTGTATATAATTAAATGATGGCTTAGGGAGGGCTCAAAGATTGGCCATTCACTGAGTTCTTTTGAATTCACCCTCGTTTTTTATATTATTTTTGTTTCAGCTCAAGAGCAATAGAGATATTGTGGCACATGAGGCGTAGCTGAAGTGGTGAGCTCAGGGCGTAGATCTCATGACACGGAGTCGTATCGGTGTCTAGGACAGTTGTTTAATTTTATTTCTTTTCAAACATGATGTAGTAGAGATCTACTTTTCAGAGTGTTCAAGATTTTTTAGAGTATTGTGTTTATTTTCATTTTGGTAATTGCATAGTTGTGTATATCTGCGTAGGCTTTGGGGTACAGACATGTACTCCGGCCGATCATGCGACCCTAGAATTTTGGGGCGTGACACTGTTAAAAGAGAAGAAATGCTATAAAATAGAGCCTTGTGTTGTCAAGGTTGGGGAGTTTTGTTGTTCAATATAATGACCAGAGGAAGACAGTCAATCTCAATAGTAAAGTGGTCCAAATTCATGTCCAAAGCTATTTTAAGAGAGTGAAGAACAACAATACTTTCTGAAAATATAACAGATGGAGAATGAAAATAAATGGAAGAGGCAAGAAGACACTCACCTATGGAGTTACGTAAAATGATTCCTACTCCTCCCTCAAGCTGTTTGAATGCACAATCACAATTAAACTTAAGGGATAATGTACAATTTGGTCCCTAAAATATAGTCGAGTTTTCATAGTAGTCCCTAAAAAAAACTCGGTCAATATGGTCCCTCTAAAAGATGACTTGGGCAAAATAGTCCCTAAAATACCCGAGTCATGTTTTAAAGGGACCACATTGATCGAGTTTTTTTTAGGGACCACTATAAAAACTCTACTATATTTGAGAGACCAAATTGTACATTATCCCTAAACTTAAAATAATTTACAAGTGGAGGAGACCATGTACAAGCATTGTTGTTTAAGGATAGAGTACTCTCAAGAGTGTAAGTATATGTAAATTGTTTGGAATACGCTAAAATTCGCATCATAACGTTATTAGTAGAAGGCAACCTTTCATTCTCATGTAATAGTTTATTCCGAAAATACCAAATAAATCAAGTGACATTGGCAACAATGGCTTTCGAAAACAAATCTAAATGTGGAAATGAATTCAACAAAAACTAACTACCATAATGCTAATCATTCCTTCGGGAAAAGTCGAAATTGGTTTTTTGACCCAAGAATAAGTCAGCAATAACACGACAATTGAAAAAACATGGGAAATGGTTTCAAAACAACACAAAACCGAGAAGGAGAGATACCCAATCAATAAAAGCCTATCACGGGTAGACAATTTTGTTGGCCCAAGGGTTCCTCTTAGGCTTCGATATCTATTTTGATGATAACAAACATGTATTTAATATATGTGTGTAGTTTTGAGTTCAGGCTGAGGTTGCGATAAGCACACGAACTTCGCTTGGAGAATCGCAAAAATCGTCAAGAAATGCTCAGATGCAGATCAAGTAGATTCCTTATAATATATCCCTAGGATCTTATCCCAAACCTATTTGTAAAGTTATCCAAGTCAAAACTTGATAACAAAACCCATGAAAAAGCGTGTGATAAAGCAAATATAAAAATCAACCTCAGCCTAGGTTCGGTCGATCGAACAAGGCCAAAAATTGGCAGTGACTACTTCAGTTGATCGGTCGGTCGATCGAACAAGGCCAAAATTTGGCAGTGGCTAATTCGGTCGACCGATCGATCGATCGAACAACAGAGGATTTAAATCGAGATCAATTTGATCGACCACCCGGTCGATCGAACATGGTTGTAGAAAGGCAAAACGCCAGCGGTCTCTGGGTGGTCTAAAAATACCCGTTGGAGCACTGTTCCGTTTGAGGGGTTATAAATATCCCTCACCAACCTTCATTAATCCTTCTTAACCATTGATTAAAGCTTTCAAAGAGAGATTTGTGCCTTCTAAGCTTGATTTGCTCGTGCTTGCTTATCTGATCGACGACTTCTTTCAAGCGCTCATCTTCCCTCAACTCCGGCTTCGATTCGATCTCAACGTCTTGTGGAGTTGGAGGCATTGAAGGCTTGGAAAAGAGCTCTTTGTTGTGCTTTACTCTTTAGCTCTTTCCATTGTAATTTTACTTGTTACTTGAACTTGATTTTCATTGATTATCTTGCTAGGTGTGCTAGTGTAAACACTTAGGGTTTTTTTGTAGAATTGTGTTTTGCCTAGGTGAATAGTTTTGAGGAGTTCTCAAAGGGTTGAGAACCGAGTCATCGGTTGTATTCAAAGGAAAACACAAGGTCTATAAAGAATTTAATTAGAAATCCTTGGTGTGAAGCCAAGGTAGTGGAGTAGGTGGTTGGCCAAACCACTATAATTTATTGAGTTTGCATTGCCTTGTGTGATTGCTTATAATTGTGTTTCATACTTGTTAACGAACATCATTTAGTTGCACTTACTTTCATTTAAAGTTGGAATTGACTTAAAAGAAATTGAAGTATATTGTTAAAAGTCACTCAATACTATTCAACCCCCCTTCTAGTGTAGGTATTCACTCAACAAATTTTCTCATAAAGCAATTTCCACATAAAAAACTTTACCTTTGGTGAAGTCGGTAACTTCCAAATTTTGTTCCAATAAGGGCTAGTACCCGAAGGAGTGAGATTATGACATTTAAGGAACTTATATGCAGAAGAAGAAAATGTCTTACCACTATCCTCATGCGTCCATATCATATTGTCATCATATAGAGTAACCAACAACTCAATGCTTGTAATAGCCTTCCAAAAGTCACCGTTGCAAACCGTTAGGCCAATAAAAGAAGACCATCTCTGGTCTTGCATTAAATTATGAACATGAGTAATATGATTAACAACATTAATATTGAAGCATGTGAGTTTCAAAATAAAGGGTAAATCCAACACTCAATGGTCTCGAAGAAAGGAAGTATTAGTGCTCGAACCAACGATAAACTGAAAACATAGTTGAGCTTATTATAAGCATGTAAAAAGAGCTTCCAAGCCCAAAAAAAATTATTGGAGGAGTTAGTAGGGAGGGGGAAGCACAATGGTATTTTAATTCAACAAGATTGACCTAAATAGAATTATCATTGTTAAGGTATTTTTGGATTCTTTTTGTTTTGTAAAGAGATGTTCTTTGTTTTGAGGTCCTGAATACCTAAGCGTCCTAAAGATTTGGGTAAAGTAATGGTTTCTCAATTAACTAGCCTCGTTTGGTTGATATAATTTTTTGCTGAAAGTTGTACTTTTCAAGAAGTAGTCAAATGATCTCTTGTTTGATTGACATACTTCATGCATTTTGCAGAAAGTACAACTTCCTCAGTAAGTGCAATTCTCTGCAAAACACAGAAAGTAACTTACCTAGGGGGTCCTAGGTAAGTTGCACTTCCTACGTTGTACTTGAAAGAAAAAGTCAATATTGATCTTACATTTGCATTTGATATGAAATTTATAATTTTATCTTATCAACATTATAAAATTAAATGATTCTTGAATTCTTCACGTATTTATTTTATTTTAATTTTTTTAGTAAAATATGTAATTTTTCATATTAATTACAAATAAAAATTATTTTTTTCTATATAATAAAGTATATATTATATTAATTATATATACAAAAAATTAAATTAAATTAAATTATATATATTACAATATTAATTTATTAATAAAATTTATTATTTTCGTATATATACTAATGCATATAAATTAAAATATTAGTTTATAAAAAAAAATATGTTAATCATTTCATATGTATTTTCAAACAGTACTCATGTCAATCAAATATGTTGTACGCAATAAGTTACGCTTCCTATGAATTAACTTTTCGTCAACCAAATATTTTTTAGATATTTTTAAAAAAATATATTTTAAAAATTAATTCATGAGAATTATAATTTTAAAAAAAAATTATTTCTCATATTAATTAAATGAGACCTAAATATTTTTGACATTGCTGACTTGCTGTTGTACTAAAGAAAGTCTTCTTCAAATTTATTCTGGCAATAAATACGTATATTATTGGGACATAGGGTGGACCCCCAAGAGGCATAAATTATGCCCATGACGTGTTATGTGCAGTTATTGCTCTTGTTAGTTGTTGCTAACATTTATTATTTTAAGCTAAAATACTCTACTTATTTTTTGAGGCCCAGAACAAGCTTCCCTGTCTCGAAGCAGATAACCAGATAACAAAGCGAGAGAACAAAAAGCTTCGCGCTACGCTCTCTCCTCTTCTCCCTCTTCCTCCTTTAAATCACGCCATGTTAATGGCCTCGCTCTCCCCTTCCCCTCCGCCCACCTCCCTCTCCGCCCTCTCTCTCAAATCCCACCCCTCCCTCAGATTCCAATCCATCCTCTTCCCCCGCAAACTCCCATCCCTCTTGCTCTCCAGGTCCGCAGACAATGGCGCGGGGGTGGTGAGCTCTGCGCCGACTGTTGTTCAGGAGGAGGAGAAGGAGAAGAAGAATGAAGAAGAAACCCCTTCACCGGCCGTCGCGGAGGTGCCGAAAGCGGAGGATGAGCAAAAATCCAACCTTGCCGCCAACGGCGCCGCGGTGAAGGCGGAGGCGGCGGCGGTGCCCAAGTTTAAGGATACCAGGTGGGTTGGAGGAACGTGGGACCTGAAGCAGTTTAAGAAGAATGGGGAGACCGATTGGGATGCGGTCGTGGATGCTGGTGAGGCATACATATCTTATCCTATTTATTCATTTGATTTTGTTCCTCACTTCGGGAATCAAATAGAAGACCTAAATCCAATGAATTGTCTACAATTAGAAATGATGCATTAGCAAACTACCCTAAAGATGCTTTTTTTGATGCATCCAGTCGAGTTCGAGTTTTCATCGAGTCGATCTCGAGTAGCTCATCAACTGCTCGGCTCACTTACAGCCCTAGGATAATTGATTCTTATTTACCATTCAGTTTCCCTTTAGCTGGAATCCTCATTGAGATGGTTCTTTATTATGATGATATATATATTCTAGTGTCATCGTCAATTTAACTTTGACACATGCACTGATATCTTGCCCAATTCATTCAGAGGTTAGGAGAAGAAAATGGCTTCAAGATAATCCAGAAGCATCAAGCGACGATGAGCCTGTGCTATTTGATACTTCAATCATCCCTTGGTGGACATGGGTCAAAAGGTTCCACCTCCCAGAAGCTGAAATACTCAATGGTGGGTCTTTTGCACCTTCTTCTTGGTTCAATTAATTTTAGAAAGATTCATCTAAGTTGTGAGTTGCATTATTAATTTGAGAAAGATTCATCTTAGTTGCAAGTTGCATTGACACAGGCCGTGCTGCAATGGTTGGGTTTTTTATGGCATACTTTGTCGATAGTCTCACTGGAGTAGGTCTTGTTGATCAAACGGGGAACTTCTTCTGCAAAACTTTACTGTTCATAGCTGTTGCCGGAGTGCTGCTTATACGGAAGAACGAAGACATTGATAATCTAAAGAAAATTCTTGAGGAAACAACTTTCTATGACAAACAATGGCAGGCAACTTGGCAAGAGGACCAAACCTCCAGTGCTTCAAAAGAGAAATAATAGCTGAACTATCATGTCCAAGTTTAAATTTATGTTCTTCCTACATTTTTCTATTTCTGGCCATTTTGTTTAATTAGAATCGTTTCAAAGATGAGCAATGTAAGGATCTCTCTCTCTCTCTCTCTGTAAATTGCAAGCTAGTGTGTTCAAAGTTGATTTTTGAAATGTATCATCTCACTAGGGAAGTTGCGAAATATTTTTTTTTCTTTATTAATTTGAAGATTGACTCATTTAAGTTGGTAACTCATATCCTTTGCTCATCTTAATTCTGTAGCGGGAATAATATGTAATATTTAAAGGACGCTTGTGTTTGATCAAACTTAATTTGTTTTCCATGTAGCTGAATTTCTTGTACCTCTGAAATCCATATATCATACGCTTGTATTTTGTTGACTATGGAGTGCAATGTTGGAGTGAGGCAAGGAAAATCTCATGTCTGCATTTGAACTTCTCTTTGATTCATTACCACTTTTGTACAAGACATAGACCATAAGCATGAAATAAGGAAATTGGATCAATGGCAGAAAATAAGTTCAACTTACATTCAAAATTGTCATTTTGTCACAAATTTTTTGTGATTTCAGGGTAGCAAAATCTTGAAGTTAAATTGCAATAGTAAAATTGTTGGCAACCAATCTTCATTTTTCATTTCTTTACAAACATACACCGGTTCCCAGAGCATGTAGCACTCAGATTGTACCCCCACCCCACACCCAAGCCTCTTCCCCCACCCCCCCTTTTCCGTTGTATACAGACTATAAGAATGATGTAATTATCTCCCGTGTTTTGATAAACAAAAGACCAGTCCAGCTGATACTATGGAACCTAATGTAGGTCCGCGTGTAATACTCAGAACAGAGTGTGCATTCAAGAGTCATTTGCATCTACACTTCTAATTGGCTTGAGCTTCAGATGGACAGGATCTTCCAAGGCTAACACATTTATGTTGTTCCAAACATCTGACTTTGTTTGAAGGCTGGCTATTTTCCCAGCAATGTGCATGTCTTCAGGTAAAACAGAACCAAAAACTGTGTGTGGTCTTCTCCACTCATTGTGATTTGCTAGACTGATAAAGAATTCAGGGCCAGAGTCAACCCAGCCAACCGAACCTCTTCTTACTTTTGGGCATGCTTCTGCTGGTAACTTACTGAATAGAGTTCCTTCAGCTTCAAGTGTTCCTTGAAGCAAAGCATAAGGAGGACCGAAAGAAGCCTACATGACACAAAAGAAGTAAATTCTTAAATAAGAAGTTACTGGTGGACTTTTCTGATGATTTAGCATAAATTCTTAAAAGTATACAGTGGAATACACTATAAAACAGGTGGTCATATGATCATTAGGATTAATATCAACTATTCAACTACTTGGACCCTTCAACACCTAAAGCACCATTTAAACAATAGAACCTGCTTGCACTGCACACATACAGATATGTATAGTTGCATTCTTACAATCCTTTCAGTTAGTTTTTCTAGATGGTGAGTGCCTATGTCATTTTTGTGTGACAATCTGTCTCTGTTGTGTTCTTTTACTGGAAAAAATAAGCTAAAA
The DNA here is from genome assembly GCA_034359265.1 of Canna indica. Lineage (NCBI taxonomy): Eukaryota > Viridiplantae > Streptophyta > Magnoliopsida > Zingiberales > Cannaceae > Canna > Canna indica. The sequence continues at coordinate 10,791,872 of CP136894.1, read as the reverse complement.
TCTAGATTTGGCCTGAAAAAGAATATAATTTATTTTAGATGTCTCTCTGCACGGTGCAATAACATTCAGGCAACTGTTAGCTATATGACCTCAGCATTTATCTTATGCTTATTCTACTTAGCAGGGATCTACATTCTACAGCATGGCAAAAGTTGTAGCTTAGATGAAGTGATAATTGGAACTTTTTCTCTCCTGAGTATCCTGGTAAGTAATAGATATCAGATTGGGTGACCTCTGTTTAGCATTGCATTTTGTTACTAAGCAGGTAGCTAATGCAAGGGAAAAATCTGGCAAGAAAGTTCATCTTACGTGTGATATGTGGTCCCCATTAGGATCCCAAGAGTTTCCTCGGCCTTCAGCGCGATAAATCTGGCAACCGACACAATGACGTGATCCCAATATTTCAATAATATACGCAACAGAATGTGGTGCACAATCAGGGAAAAGCTGTATCAACATAAAAATAATAGTGAGGATAAAATAGGTCAGTGCAGTTGTAATCAAAGCTTCACATAATAAGTTGCAGACAGTAGAAATCTAACAAACAATAAATGTAACAAATCTGAAAATCCATTTACAATGCTCCTAGGGATTGTTTGGTTGTGGAAACAATGAAAATGGAAACTTGTCAAGGAAACACATTCTGTAGTTTTTTCAATGAAAATGAAAAGTGTTATAAAAGATTTCTAGTATTTTTCAGAAAATTAGCAAGCAACTCTTTGTTTCCTATTTTTCATTTCCAGTTTTCAGGAAAGAAATGAAAATGCAGCGCCATTTCTATAATTAATTTGAAATCCAAAGTAACTTAATATTTGTATTGTTTTGAATGTGTAGGCTTATTTTAATGTCAAATTACAAATTAAGTTTTGAGGTCTCAAAATTTGTCTTGGTTAGTTCAGTCCTTTTGAGCTACATGTTACTCATATTTATAACAGATTGATTGTAATTAGTAAATAATTTGATAATAAATAAATTAAACAAGAATTTATATTTGAAAGTATTTCCCAAATAACAATAATACATGGATCTTATTATCATATATAATTGATATTTGTTATCATACATATTTAGTGATTAATTATTTATATGGACTTGGCTTTGTAAATTTAATATTCTAACAAATAGAATGTCACATGAATTATGGATTATACTAACACGTTGTCAATGTTTTCACTAGAATTGATAAATGAAATTCATTATAATTTTCTTAAACCATACAAGTTTTCATTGTTTGCAACCTTAAGAATGTGAAAACAAGCACATTTTCAAAAAATTGAAAAATGAAAACTGGAAAAAATTTCTGTGAACCAAAAGCACCCTAAGTCATTCCAAGTAAGAGAACAATAATGTCGCTTTGGTTGCATTATAGGTTTATATCAATAAAATCCCTCCAGAAACCAAGCTCACATATTCACATAAGATCTGAACTCATACAAGCATGATGGTCTTCTCTCCATGATAGCAGCTACAAAATTAAATTTCACTGGATGGCACAATCAAAACTACGTCCCCTCAGAACTTAATTGAAAATAAATCATCCAATAATAGCATGCAACATAATAAAGTTTGAGTTATCTAACAACAATGCACAGCATGATAGAGTCCTAATCATCTCTAAAGGTTTTCCCTATTTCAGATCTATATCCTTTTTTCTTTTTCAGTATTTCTCTTGATATCTTGTGCACGTGTATCCTCAAGGAAAACCTTATATGCATCCTTCCTGTTTTCATGAATTCTTTATTGAAACAACTCAGACAAGTAGAATACTAAATTTCTGTACAAGGAACTGAAATGGGTCAATGGGTCAGATATGCAATCAATCATTTTATCCAAATGCACGGCAACTAGAGCTATCATTATTAAATTTGATATAGTGTCTTTGAAATTATAGACAAGTTCACTTACTTTAATACGAAGAGTTCCATAAGCTGTTTCCAGACCAACAATGCCCTGAACAATTAAAGAGAAACGAAAATGAGCATTTTGTAAAAGAGGAAAAGAATTAAGCCATTATTTTATCACTGTTGGAACCATGGTATCAAATACCGTATCGTATCGGGCGGTACAGTCGGTATTTACCGGTTTTTGAAAAAAAGGTATATGAGATACCCGGTATTGGGTGATACCGGGTATCTCGGTAAATACCGCCCATACCGGGCGGTATTTGATGTCATACCGGGCGATACCGCCCGGTATGACCCAACGGCTCTTAAAAAGAGCCGTTGGATACTGTTTGGTACTGTATTAGGGTTTTTCACAGATACAAGAGAATCATTACATTGGAGTTTATATAGGACGACACAGCCCAAAGGGCCCACCGAAGACTCTGTGTAGCGCAACATAAGAGGGTTAGGGCAAATAAGTCGCCACACATCCCAACATACGGTGTTGACCTTAGTCGTGTATGTCCCCAAGATATGTACAAGTACGACGGACGTCATTCGTCCGCATTTTAAACATTGTATTCATGTATTTGACATTTGAATATTAAATTTAAGTATTTCTTGATCAATTATGTGTTATTGGAGTTATTTTCAACAACAAAATAAATAAATAAAAACCGTCTGGTATGCATTTTTCGTACCGTACCGTACCGTACCGTGTGTCAGTACGGTACGGTACCAGTACCGGTATTTTAAACCATGGTTGGAACTAATTTCTATTAATTAAAGAGAAAGTTCATGTTTATCCAATGTCAAACAAAAAGAATATTCTACTCTCTGATTGATATTCATGGCCAAAACTTTTACCTAACTTTGGGATCATATAAGCGTTAGCACAAACATTAAAACATGATAGTTATTTTAACCATGGTAGTAATGCCTGAATTATAAGCTTATCCATGGGATCAGGCAGAGTGGTGAATTTATAAGGATATAAGGAGTTATGGCATCCTATCCATGGGTTTGATCGAAGTATGAGAATCTTATGCTAGCAGTTTCAAGTGATTTCAGTAATGTACAAGAAAAATCAAGGGGGAAAAGGAACAACATATAGACAAGGTCCAAAGTACCAGACTTGAATACCAGGTGGACATGTTTGTGTTTGAGTACCATACAATCTCACATGTATCGGTAATAAAAGACAACAAAAGGAGAATCAGTATCTTTGACATAATAATGTTTGGAAGGGGAAAACCAATGCCAACATAACATATGTTCTACTTATTTTACACAAAAAACAGAAAAAAGTTAACAACCTATACTGGTCCACCAGTGAACCAGTTATGGCATCCTATACATGGGTTATAATATTAGATGGTAACGATGCTGATGTTATCCAGAGATTTTCTAAATATTTCTCTCTATGGATTAACTATAGTTGCATATAAATATCAGTGGAAATGCAATGATGTGGTACTGCAATGTATACCAGATTACCAGTATCCTTCAACCATGGAAAGACCTAGTTAAAATAAAACAGAATTGTCACAGTAGGCTTCCTAGAATAGTCTTCATAAAGTTCTAATAATCCAACACAAATTAAAAGAAAAAGGAAGTGCATCGAGCATGTCTTTAGTTGGAGTTTGCACGCCAAGAAAGCAGTTTTTGAATCATGAGATTACACATACCCATTTATTTGCAAGGAACCTGAAGTTATGAATTGGTGGAGAATAAAAAAATGCAGGTCCTAGTTTCATAGAATAACTCTAATCAGGAAACATATCTGCAATATAGATTAAGCTGATTTATGTTTAAGAGCACTACTACAGTGAATCAAGGCTGCAAGAATGACAAGCTAAAAGTTTCACGACATATCCCAATGCAGATAATTTTACTATGAAATTCATTTAGTTCTTTCCAATGAAATGTGAATTAATTAGCAGAAATCAAGTAAAAAATATAATAATAAATTTGAATGACCGAAGAAAAAATATTTTTCTGCATAACCCGGTAAACCTGAAAAATAACAACTTACCTCTCCTTTTCCAAAGATAAGACCAGAAGTCCAGATCACCCTTTCCCCTGAATCATGCAGAGAAGGAAGCAAAACATCCTCCTGTTTCTTCAGCCAGCACTGTGGACAAGCCATAGAGTAAAATGATGCTTAACTATTGGCCAACATCAATTTGCCAAGTCGTAGAAGTGAATTTAATGTTTCAAAATATTCCTAAAGTAAGGAATTCAAGATATCTCCAACTACTGAGATGAATGGAAGGTAACATAAGGAAACAATCAGGTGACAACTGTAAGATATCTTCATGGACATAACAAATATATCTTCACTACATATGGATTATAAAATGAAGCTCTAACGATGTTGTAATATTTTAGGCACTTATCACCAAGGTAAATTGAAGAAATATTTGCCATGGTGATAATACTTTAGGACTGCATCTTTTCGAGATTTGCTGCCACTAGCAAGGAATAATAGATAGTTACTACTATATTTATAACAGTACCATTGTTTGTAGACACGATTTCTTTGCTATACAAGGATAAGAATATGTACATTGGTTCTCGCAAACTGCACATTGATGAGGCCCTCGTCCACCATTTCTAGGGCAAGACAACCTACTGCTTAGCAAGATGCATAAACATAAGAGAGAACAAGAGAGACTAGAAGAGACAGATCAAACACAAACTACGATAGAATTTTGCTAAGTTTGATAAGAGTTTCTCTACGTTTATAGCCATACAAAAAGTCACTATATATGAGAGGCACAAGTTTTATAAGATGATCCCATCCTTTTCCAATGGACGAGGCTACCCAAACAAATAATTCAGCCAAATTCATTCAGGTCAAACTCAAAGGATGAAGCTGCCCTGAGAAGCTTGTTTCCATTTGCGAGAGTCAACATGGCGCAAAAGAAATCACAATTAGACTTTATACTCTAACATTGTCTGAAATTGATACTTTATTTTTAAAAACTTCTAATTCAATTAAGCATCATTATTCAATTAAAAATGGAAGGTTACTCCATTGTGAGCCAAAAGACCAGGGTCAAGTTACAAAAATAATCTCTTTGCTATGCAAGGGTAAGGCTGCGCATTTTGACTATTCCTAAATTGTACATTGGCAGGAGCCTCGTGCACTTGGATTGTCCCTATAATTTATTCATTACAAATTAAAAAGTAATGAAAAAAATGTTAGAGATTGATAAATCACCATCCTCAATAATTGTGTGAGAAGACAGGACAGGATCTTCTCATCCTTCCTAGCAAGAGAACAAACACATACAAGCCCCAATATCGTTGAATGATGTTATCATGTGCCAACTTATGACCTACCCCGAGAAAATGGCCAATCAAGAGATGGGAAGATGTTGCTAGAATCTAAAGCTAAAATGGCAAGGAATATATGAACAATTTTGACTAGCACATCAATTACTTCCATATTGTTCAAGTGGATGGAAAATTGTCACAGTAGATGAGGTCAAGAAAGATGTGGAATCAGGGCCCTCTGGAAGACAAGAAATTACATTTACACACTATAAGGAATAAGGATTTAAAGTTAGTCAAGGTTGATCAAGAAGTTACATAGCTCTGTAACAAGAAGCAATTCTGTTTCTTTAGTGAGAAAAACAAGCAATGATGTAAAACATCAAGAATAAAACATCTTTCTAAATCAAATAAACCACAAACAAGTCCTCTCCTTCCTCATACTAACTCAAACTGAACAGAGCTTTTCTCCTTCGTATTCCTAAGCAGTAAGCGACATATCCCACAAGATATCAAAAGAGAACCGTGCCTTGTTTCACCGTGAAAACCCCATTATAAAAGATGAATGATCATACTGACCCCCAAGGAAAGCCCATGCCGACCAAAGGTCATTATAGCTCACCATATAGAACTTTTTTTAGACTTGAGGTGCAAGGAAATTAAGGACCCAAATTATTGAGAAGGAAACAAATATAGTCAACTCAATTAAAGAGGAAACAGCATAAAAAAAGATTCTCTCTTTTCCTAAAATCACACGATAGCGAATCATTTAATCAATGCGTCGATATTTCAGGAAAAAAATAGATCAAATGGATTAGAAAAAATCATACTGACCTCCCCGAACCTCTCGCCGCACTTCTCCCTATCCCCGCAGAAAACCCAAGAGTTACAGAGGCACGGTCCGTCGCCGCTGCACATAGCCTTGCAAGCGCGGCAGCACTCTCTCGACGAGTTCAACTTGTGATCGGTGCCCCACTTGACGGCGGAGCCCCAGAGCTCGAGATGATCCTTCCCCCAGCAGCAATCCTGGTCGCGGAGGCCGACTCCGCTCTCATCCCGCCGAGCCCCGTAATTGGGCGGAAGCGAGTAGCTGGAATCCGGCCGGCGGAATGCTGTGGACAGGCCAATGTAGGCCAGAGTGCACGAGACGAGGACCGCCAGCACCAGGATCCAGAAGGGACGCCCGCCAACTCTGTAAGGCCTCCTCGCCATCCGACGCAATCGAGAGCGAGGAGGTTGACTACCTCCCTACCAGAATGAAACAAATTTAGTTTTTACGGTATGAGAACGGAGGTTAAATAAGGGAGAGAGCGAGATTCGATTTCCATATCGCGCAAGCATTCGACGGAGAAGGGATGCGTTTAGTGGAACGAATGAAGATGAAGGAAGCCAAGAGGTGCATACTCCCCTGTATTTACTCGAGCAGGCAACAGGTCTTTTGCTCCCTCAGTATCTCCAAGTCCCACCGTTTGCTGACGTCACAAATGAAAGTGTGAGAGGAAAACCCTGTTTGATGTTTGGGAAAGGCAGGTGAGCTCCATAGGACCCGAAAAAGTAGGTAATTTGTGCTGGACCCACATCTCACTCGTCTGAATTGGTGTTTCTTAACAGTCTCCAACGTTCATAAACATGAGAATATTATAGTAATAATAATAAATATAATATTAGAAATATATTCATTCATATTATTATTTTTTACCAAAACTGAAAATTACTCTATTAGCCAGCTAACACCGGGGTTAAAAAGATCGGAGTACAAAATTGCCTCAAGTTCAGGCGGACAGATAGAGGACCGGACATGGTGATCCTCAATGATCCGCGCGCGATTTGCTGCCTAATGGGCATCTTTGTTGGCCTCACGATAACAAAAATTAAATGAGATCATCGGACAATGCGATATCAAAGTTCTAATATCTAAAATAAGGGAAGCAATGGACCAAGGTACTGGTTCAATAGAGTTCAATGCTTCCACCAAAATTTTAGTCGGATTCAAAATTAAATTACATTTGATAATGAATTTGTAATTGCAAATTGTAAGCTCTTTTTAACAGCAAGGGCCTCCAACTGAAAAGCCGAATCTCCTTTAATATAGTAGCTTCCCATTGAGCTGCATTGACCATTGTGCCCACGAATGACAAAGTCGATACAACCTTCATTTCGCAAAAAAGAGGCATCACAGTTAATCTTGAAAAAGCCCAGTACAGGGAGAATCCATTTTATAATAGAGTGGTTGCGATTGATATTTCCCCCATACTCAATAATCTTAAAGTAGCTCGCAGCATATGTCATAATCTTAATCACTAGGCTCTAGTAGGTAGGTTGTCGGACCTCATGGACTCTACTATTTCTAGCGTGCCAGATGAACCAGCAAGCCGTGGCAACTAGGGACTAAGCTGATTTGAAGTCTACCCTTGAGCGTGCACCTAGTTGTAACCAAGATCCAGAATGCCAATTTAATCAATCAGAAATATTCAGGCCCGTTTTCAATTGAAGCAAATTTCAAATTTCGCTCGCAAAAGGACAAGCAAAGAATATATGTTTGACAGTTTCAATTTCAGATTGGGTTGAGTAAAGGAGACATAAATATAGATCTAAGAGGAAGCCTAAGATGAAGTATTTTTCAACAAATTTTTTTTACTCTAGGAGCATTGCTTAATTTCCAAAGTTTTGATCAAAGGACATTGACAGGGGGCGCTGCCTGTTCATGGCTTCTGAGAAATTGACCAAGGGATATTGTTGACTCACTTGTAACTTATGGGACGAGAATCTAGATTATCACATAGAAATTCACGTTATCTTATTTGGTATAAAAAAAGATTACTAAGAAATTTATATCTTTAACTAAAATATCATCAAATAAAAAATAAAATAAAATAAAATTATTTAAAAAATGGCATAAAAAAGGGATTACAATTTTATTATGAGATGAGATAAATGAGATGAGGCGATGGTTTTTTTCTATGTCAATAGAGGGTATTTTAATTGAGGTATTTTTGTCAAAAATAAAAAATAACATTATCACCTTACTAATAATCCACATAGCCACCATTTTCCTTAGTAATATGGATTACCACTTGAGTGGTAATGCAGATTATCATGAGCATCCAGATTATCAATAATTGATAATCTATAATCTGTTTCAACCAAACGCGATAATCTAATAGGGTCTACGTAATTTTAATTAAGATTATCGGTAATTCATTTAGATTACTTTATACCAAACACCCCTTAGTTATTACTTATTAGAGATCTAATTTTTTTTATTAAAAAATATATTTATTCATATTATACAAAATTTCATAATAAAATTTAATATTATAATATTACAACGCGTTACACGTTACGCGTTTGTTTGGCAGGATAGGATTTTAGACGGATAGGAATTCACTTGGAATTAACTAGGATAAGAAACACGTGGGATAAGTTTATATCTTATCCAGCGTTTGTTGAATTCTCGGATAAGAAGATAAAAAAGATAAGATTTTGAAATCCTATATTTGTGTTGACTCTGGATAAAAGAGTCGGGTATTAATAATTTAATACTTAAAATTTGATTTAAACAAATTTTCATCTTAAAATTATGAAATTAATTTTAAATAATTATTTTAACATAATGATAATAATAATTTATAAAATATTCTTAAATAATAAATTAAAATTGACTTATTGCAAATATCAAATTTAAATGATATTAGAAGAAATAATCCTGGGATTTTAATTCCCACCCTCCCTCGGGAGGATATCTATATTCCATTCGAACCGAATTTGAATTCGATCATATCCAACTTAAATGATATCTAATGCTCGTAATAAACGACGGAAAGGATTTGACAAATCAATCATATCCCGTGAAACAAATAGTATTACATTGCATTAACAGGATATTATTATAATTATATAGTTATAAGTTGAGGGTATTTTAGTCGTTTAAAATGTATTTTTAAGAAAGTAAATAGTTCAATCAAACAAAATATAGAAAATTAGTTTCTAAAAAATTATGATTCACTTCAACCAACAAAATATGTTTTTGACTCTTTCAAACTTGGAAATTCGAAGAAGCTTGTAAAGAAAATTAATTCAAGAGAAATATATTTTTTCTAAAGAAACTTACTTTAAACAACACCTGGGATAATAATATGAATTGGGATAGATTTAAAATCCTGGCCATGATGGATAAAACAATTAGTACAACAAATATAATTATTTGTTTGTGAGGACCTTAAATAAATTAAAGAGACAGGATAACACTAGAACATAAATAAATAAATCCTAAAATACAACATAAATTGTTATTATAATTAAATATCCAATTAATTAGTCTACTCACGGTTGATGACAACGTCTTGAATATTTCGTAGAGATTTGGATTCAAACTCTAGTATATATTATCTTGCTAAAAAAAATATTTAATTAATTAAAAGATAGAAAATAATTACAAGAAAAAATTAATTTTAAAAATTAATTATAAAACATTATGATCAAATTTTTTCTAAGAAAAGACCCAAAAGTTTTGTGCATAATTAATTGTTTAAATTAATGTATCAACAAGATAGTATTACTATTAAAATAATAAAATATCAACAGAGTCTCCCCTGAATATTGAACTAAAACTCCATGCAATATACGGTAACAATTAGATCCATGTGCAAGTTTATGAGTTATTTAAAGTGCTAAAATATAAACATGAAATATTTAAATGAAAAAATATATAACTTGAAGTATTAAAATATAAAAATATTTAGACGAAAATATATAAACTTAAGTAATAAAATAGAAATTTTATCAAAATACTTGAAAAATTATATAGGGCCCGTTTGGTTTGCTAAAAAATGGGGGACTGGACAGGACACCGACCCATGTCCCCCGTTTGGTTTGCTAGAATAATTTTGGGACATGACTATTTTTAAACTCAGGATAGGATTTCTACTTGTTTCGGTGTACCGAGAAATTTCTCGGTACATCGAAACAAGGCGCAGGACACGAGCTGCAAAAGATGACTATAGCCCCCGACAAAACCTGGGTTATCTCGCGTCTCGAGTCTCTGCTCGCCTCCTCCCTCTTGCGATCAGTCGCCTCTCTCCCTCCCTCTTGCGATCAGTCGCCTCTCTCCCTCCCTCTCGCTCTCAGCAGGTTAGTCCGACGATCGACGCATGCGCGCGTGGGGGCTCCGCTGGCCGCTGAGCTCTGCTGCGTCTCCGTCAACGTCTCCATGTTCTCTGTTGCCCCCTCCCTTGCGTCCCGCATCATCCGCCGCTACAAAATGCGTCGAAGATGTCGTCCAGCAGCAGTCCCTCGAAGCGGTTCATGGAGGCATCCACCTGAAGCATTGTTGGAGAGGTCGAGGTCAGTGAGCCTCGTTAGGCAGCGGTCCCTCGTAGCGGTTCATGGCGGCATCCCATGCCCCCTTCCTCTTCCTCTCTCTCTCTCTCTCTCTCTCTCTCTCTCTCTCTCTCTCTCTCTCTCTCTCACACACACACACACACACACACACACATGGGCAGGGGTCCCTCAAACCGATTTCACCTTTCTTGCGGCTTATAGATTCAGAGGCGAAAGTGGTCGCGCTGTCGCCGGAGACACTGTTGGCGGCAAGTAGCTTCGTCTGCAAGGTCTGCGGCAAGGAGTTCCGGCGGGACCAGAATCTTCAGATCCATCGCCGCGGGCACAACCTACCGTGGAGCTTCTCCGCGAAGAAGGCGCCCTCGGATGTAGCGGAAGTGGCGAGGGCGAGGCAGCGGGTGTACATCTGCCCGGAGCTGAGTTGCGTGCACCATGACCCCGTGATGACTACACCGCCGATTCTTGCAATGGGGGCTCTGACGGTGAAATCATGATGACTGCTTTGGCGGGCAGGGTGGAGAGGGGGACGAGTGAGCGAAGGGTTATTTTAGATTTAATGGATTTAATAAATTAGTTAATTAAAGAAGAGAGCAGTATCGCATGAAATGAGATTGAATTGTGAATTATTAGGATATTTTTGTAGTTGATCGTAGAATCGTCGGATTGAGTCGAGGTGAATGCCAAAGTTGTAAATTTTCGCGTGCTGAACACGATGGTGGTGTCAGATTTCAGATTGGACATCGTTTGGTATGATTTTTATATTTTTCGGTATTATCCTATTATTATACTTTTAGGTTAATTGAAAATTAGTTGAAAACTAATTTTTGACACTATATATTAGTTAGTTGAAAACTTATTAATTTTTGACACTATACTTTTAGGTTAGTTGAAAACTTATTAGTTAAACTAAAACTTCTTATTTTATTAAAATATTTGACACTATATATTAAGATTTTTTTTACGTATTAATCAATTTTAAGACTAATTTACAAGGGTATTTTAGTCATTTTATCATGTACAGTACTTTGTTATATCGAAACAAACGCATGACAGGACGAAATATCGTGTCCTGTTCTTGATGAAACAAACACGGTATAACTACTGTCCCAGGACACCTGATGTCCTGTCCTTGTCCCTATCTGGTATCCTGTGACGAGTAGTTTGCGAACCAAACAGACCTATATATGCTTAGTTAGTTTCATTATTTTTAAATATATTGTTTTTATTAATGAATAGTTAAAATACACAATTTATAAAATTAAAAGACTTAAATATAAAATATACAAGCTTCCACACATTTTCATATATTTTTAATTTAGTATTATGAAAATATATGTAATTTTTAACTAATAAATGTTTAGGACATAAAAACTATAATACCCTAATTTAGTATCACATCGGAAGTATATTGGATGTGGTGTTGCCTTATAAGACTTGATGAATGTGCTATCATCAACTTCAGTTTAAGTATTTTAATTAGGTCAATAGGTTGATCTATGAAATTGATTGGTCATATAGTTCTAAGCATGACGAGGGAGCCTATGTAAGAAAAAATTACTCAGGAGCTGTGGTGGAGCCGCTACTAGACTAGGTCTCACATTTTAAAAAAGGCAATAACTAATTCTTTATTTATTATCAATCTTATTGTATTTTATATGCCATGCAATAATTTTTCTTGTGTCTATTGCTTAAGATAATTAATTTTACTAAATGTATCAAATGCTACAACATATATAGAATTATTAAATAAGTGATAATGTATCTATAAAATAATCCAAATTCTCTTGTAAAATTATCCAATAACGCATCAAGACAAACCCAAGTCCAATATGATTTTCAAGTAGAATCCCTTTTTATTATTGAGATAAAAGACAATATGCGTCCTTCAATGTAGTTGGCGATGCACTTTTGGTAATGTGGTCAAGTTGTGCATGATTAATGGTAGGGACTCTTGCACTTGAAAACCCTAAAATTAAATGGAAGAAGATTGCTACAAGTATTCTCAATTGTTTCACTTCCTGGAGAAGTCCAAAGCAAGCAAAATATTTTGCTCCGAATTGGTGGAAGTCTTTATTCCTTCAAGTTGAAGGTGATGTTGTTGCTGTCATGCCCCAAATTGAGAGCCCAGTCATCGCACTAGTGCGAACCGCAATCTCGATGTGACAATCAACGTCAAGAAAATAAAACATCAAATGACTAATATATACTTATAAATTATCCCGATCAAAACTCTCTCAATTCAAATCAAACTTTGCCTTTGGGCTTATTACATTTTGTCATAATGTTTTTTTTTAAAAAGTCTCTAATTTATAAATCCAAAACTTCTAGAAAAATATTGAGAATTAATATTCAACCAAGAGATAATAAGGCCTTAGAGCATGCCCCACATCTAATTAATCCTAAGTATTTTGCCCACTCATCGCTCTTATGCCTCCGGTTCTGGTAAAGAACAAACAACGTAGCAGGCTTAGCATAAAGCATAAAGCTAAATAGGGCAATCACAAATATTGTCATCCACACAATATAGCATACTGTAATCATGAACACTACAATAATATATAAAAAACGGCGCCACTTATAATGTAGAAACTGACGTGAAAGAGATATCCATATTAAAAATTGGGCATCGTTAAATTTGAATAAATAGGTCTAGAAAATAGATAGAGAAAAAATTGGAATACAGGTGTTGGTACCACTGTACCAGTGCTATAATTTATTTATTTTTTTAAAAAAGGTCTCACAATTCCTATTTGAATTTTCATTAGTTAAAAAATTTAGTTACGTGAACATAAATATATTAATCTAAATTGATGAGTCAACCAAAAATTTGATGAATTATATATATTAGTTGATCAGGTTTAAGAAAATTACGATGGTGGTGTGCGATTAAAATTGTGAAGATTTTGGTGCTGATTTCCAATGAATCAAATGGAAAATCGGTGCCAGATGTGGCACCGATTTCATATAATTGGCACAACATTATTACTGGCGGCAGTTTTAAAGAAATTGGCGCCACAATTGACGTTGGTTTCAAAAAAATTGGCACATACTCCCTTGAGGCGCTAGTTTTCAATGGACACCTCAGGGAGGCGCAGGTTTTCAATCGCCGCCTCAAGGAGGCATTGGTATTTTAAAGCAACGTATAGGAAATGAAATCGCACAATTCTTAATCAAAATTTTGAAGCCAAATCCCCCCTTTCATAATTCGGTTGGCCCTAATATCCTAGGGCCACCAATAGGGGCTGCCGAACCTTGAAACACACATAAGGAAACAAGGACCGTAAAATACGATATGATCGGTTATCTAGCATCCGAGAAATCACGACAATGCAAGATAAAATTTGGAAAAATCTTCAACTACAAGGGGCGGCTAGGATACATGGAAAACTATTGTTAAGGGCAAGGAAACCACTCACCGGAAGAAGGAATCGGAAAGGAAGACGACCATCCGCGTTCCCACGTCGACGAAATCTGAAAGCATCAAGATCCGAGTCCTCTCCTTCGCCTTCTCCTTCCATCGAGCCCCCAAGGGGTGTGCGGCTGCTGCTATGAGTCGTGCATCCCTTCGTGCATCCCTGATGGGTGAAAGATATATATATTGGTTCTCTATTTATCAAATGACCAAAATGTCCCTCAATTCAAGTGAAGTCTAAAACAAGTCATAACTTAACCAATTCAAGTTCCGTTTGAACTCCCAGACTTGTCTCGAATCCTACTACCCATCTAAGACCAACCAAACTTAAATAAAATAATTACCTTATGTGTAAAGCCCAATCTTCAATTCACGTCCTTCGACGTTTCATTTGGCCTGCTCCGACGTGCATCCAAATTTTTCCGCTGAAATAATTAAATAAAAATTCAGAAATTTTGCGATTATTACAATATTTCCCCTTAATAAAAATCGTCCTCGAATTTTGGGGTAAATAAAGACTCACCAGATCATCAAATAAATAAGGGTATTTCTCCTGCATATCCCGCTCCACCTCCCAAGTAGCTAGACTCCTGATCCGAGTAATGTTCCCAACGAATATAACCTTTACAAAAGGTACGTACCTCCTTGGATCTTAGCTTCCAGACCTGTTTGTCCAAAATCTCCATGGGTCTCTCCTCAAATGAGACCGCGGTGTCCACCTCAACCATAGTAGGCTCAAGAATGTGCGACTCAGCGTAAAGGCCAATCTTCAATTCACGACCTCCGGTGTTTCATCCAGCTCGCTCCGATGCGCATCCAAATTTTCGCGCTGAAATAATTAAATAAAAATTCAAAAATTTTGCAGGTATTACAATCTATATTTTAGTTGAAAGAACGTGAAAATACAAAACTAACGATGGTTGTTATTATCAATTAGTAGTCTAATAGGATAATATTAAGTCCAAGTACGGATGACAACAAGTTTGTGTAAATGAGTATTTCACTTATCCCAGACTCTGATAGATTATTAGCGGGTTTTGCCCTAATTATAAAATTATATTTATATTTTATATTATCAAAATTAAGGTCTAGGATTTTACTCTAAAACTCATCCCAACCCCGTTAAATATAAAATTACCAAAGTATCCTTCATATTATCCATATCTATCGAATAGCTTATCTTATTTTAATTAGGGTTCAATATTTTTTCTTATTTTGATTATGAGTTCAACATGGAGTATTTTAATTAGGGTTCCAAATATTTCACATCTACACCTAGTCACCAACTCACCCACCTATCCCCAATTCGATCCCCTTCCCCATCGTATTTTAATTAGGATGGACTTTACCGTCCCAAATCCTCCTAATGTCATCCCTAAGTCCAAGCCACATGCTAGAGCTTATTAATCGATACCAACCTTAGTGATTGAGCCCAAAGCTTCAAATCCGCACTATTGCAGGATCAATGCCATGCCAATTTCCATAGTTTGATCATAAAACCCCAAGCTTGTGCTACAGTAATCTCCTTTTTCTTCAAGGATAGAGTACAAATTTCATACCATAGCGAATTTTGCATTCGCAGTAGAACCGAAATACACTTTCTCGGCCCAAAGCTTAAACTTATGGTGTGGGCTAAGGGCATGTTTCTACGGAGGAATTTGGAGGAGAAAGGAGAGAAGAGAAAACATTCTTATTTTTATATAAAAATATATTTTTAAAAGTCGAAATAAGATAAATTCATTTATATTTTAAAATTTTATTTGTTTAATTATTTAAAAAATTAGTATTTTTTTCATTAAACGATGAGAGTTTATATTAGATGTAGTTAATACTTGAAGACAAAAATAAAACGGAGTGTTTCATTTAATGAATTAATGGAGAAGAGAACACAACGTTTAATTAATTACTAGTATGCATTCAATAGAAGTAAGTTTCAAATACCTAAAATTTAATGGTCATCCCAGGCTACAAATACGAGTTCAAAGCTGTGGGATGATGCAAAATACAGTATTATATCAAACCTAAGAGAAGAACAAAAAGAATGATGAAGAATATAAGCAACGACAGCAGCAGAAGATTGGCACTAACAACGGTAGCAGTGCTACTAGTGTTTCAATTACAAGTCTCGATCACAGCAGCACAGCTTGAACAAGTCGATCCAAAGGTAGCTGCTGCACTGGTTTACCAACCAGGCTTGGATTTTGATGATCATGATATAAATTTAAGGAAATGCCTACTCGATGTGGCCAAGCATTGCCTTGCAAGTAACAAGTACTCCTTCCGAGCTCTCCGGTGCATCACCCAACGCTTTCCGGGGGTGGACTGTCAATAGTACTCCTGATGAACAATTAATTATAAGTGGAGGATTCTTGATCAGTGATTTTTTTTATCTTGGAAGTGCTTTTTTAATCTAATGGGACATGTTTAGTGCATGAATTAAATAAATAAATAAATAATTGATATTATATGCAGTTTTTTTATTTTTCAAAACTAAAATGTAAACGTGAAATTGATAAATTATTCTAGCTAATTTTAAATAAAATATTAGATAAAAATAAATTAAAAAATAACACTTGATTTAATTTTTTAACATGCAGATCGAATTGATGGATGAATTAAGAAAGCTTGACTAGCTGCTAGATTTTAGTTAACACTTTGATTTTTGTTTATCATATCGTATTTGTTTCTAAATCAATTAATTTGGACAAATTAATATAAAATATTGGTAACAAATTATGTTTAATTGATTCAAGTTATAATATATAATTGGTTCAAATAGAGATATCTTATTTTGAAGTCTCGTTATCTCATTGTTTTTCCTAATTTCAGATCTAGTGAAGCTAATATATTCATACCATATTATTTTTTTAATATTTATTATTAGATAAAAAACCAAATTTAAACATAACTTTTATATCGATATTGTTGTAATTCACCTTCTTTGCATGCCTGGTTAGTTTTTAATTTAGCTTTTGAAAATTTTTATTTTCTTCCGAATTTATTATTGTAATTGTAAATAATACATGCCAATTATGAGTATCAACAACATATTGTATATTTTCTAGAAGTTTAGAGTTCAAATCTCAGTGTAATCTACCTTTGCTAAATTTTTTTATAATAATACATATAACATATTATATTCATAAGAAATGATGAATTAATCTTACTTATTCTGATTTCACATTTTAAAAAAAAGTTCGAAACCTACTATATTCTCAAGAAATTCTAAATGTTATCAACAATATACGAAAGCCCATTAAAAATACTGTATATGTTAGTATCTATTATTATAGTTATCAAAAAATGATGAATAGACCTTACTTATTTCAATTTCATACTTTTGAAAAAAAATTGAACTTATTATTTTTTGAACTTTTATAAAAAAATTGGAATCAAATATCAAACTGAACTCGAGTGCCTTTCGAGAATTTTGAGAAAAAAATTATGAATTTAAGAATTTCTAGATCCTTGTAGTGAATTCGAGAATTTTTTTGATTCATATTATGATTTAGACAAATTGATCAACGTTGTCTTGTCATTCAATATGTTGTTTTTTTAATAAGATATTTTTTTTTACAACAAAAAAAATAGCTTTATAATAAAATAATTATAAAATATAAATACGATAATATAAGCACAAAACGTATTACAAGACATACAAAGACGTGAAAAAAATGCACAAAATGCTACAATTAGAGATTAAACCCAAGAACTAGATAATATACTCAAATATTATTACCATTTGAGCACAAATGAATTTATATTTTTTTAATAAGATATTAGCATCAACTGTGATATTCACAGTTGACAAATCAATACGTTGTTTTACTAAAATGTAATAGTGAACAATGACTAATAGTATTTACTAAAATGTAATAACTAATAACGCACAGAATGCCACCAGTTAGCAGTTACTAACTTACTATTGTCTCTTATTATTTAATCTATATTTGGCTTATCAGCAGCACTAACAGCCTGTTCTTAATTACCCGACATTCTACCTGTTCAGGAATAGAAAATTAACTCGGCCCCACAAATGGATCTCTCTGGTAAACAACCGGGTAAACTATTAATAGCCTACGTATTGTAACTTGTTTAACGATTGATCCTACGCCGCCAATTCCAACGAAGCTTCACCGACTAATCGAGTTTCCGAGTGGTCCGAGTCGAGTTCGTCGTCGTGCGGAACCGCCGCCCATGTGGCGGTCGACTACGGGGGGAGGCGCGGTCGCTAATTATAGGCCGCCCGTAGTGCCTGCCGAGTGCCCAGCACCATTTCCTGGCTCCGATCCCGACGAGTCCGCGAGCTGCCAGCCCCTTCGCGTCCCTCGAACACGGCAAAGTCAAGAACAGAAAAACCGTGCAGGGCCAAAAAGGGCGAGCGTCAACCGTCTTCGGGCAATCGGTATCGCGAGCGTCAACCATCTTCGGCAATCGGTATCGTCTCTCCCCCTCTATATCTCCATTCCCCTCTATACTTTCGTGTTTCGCCGATCTCTTCCGTCGGCCTTTGGGGTTTTTTGGTTTTGAAAGGGCTTGGGAGATTGGAGTCCCCTTCGATGGGCGCCCAAATGCTTTCCTCTGACCCATTTCTTGGTAAATATTCAGTATTTGGATAAATGTTTCTTTCCCTGGAGTCTCATATATCTGATGTCGTTTTTTTCAACTTTGCTTCTGCCTTTTGAGCTTCGTTTGCTTTGTTCCACCTTTTAAAATTATCTTTTTGATGGGATCTCTTGGCATTATTATCCAATATTGAAGATAAAGCTTCATGCTTGTTGTTATGCTGTTTCGTTCTCGTTTTCCATTCATATTTTCCTGTTTTTATATTTGATTTCAGCTGTTCTTATTCTAGATTATTTCCTGTTTTTAAAATTTCATCCTTCTAAGGTCAACGAATTATTATTGTTTTTTCTTTTTCTGAGAAAGGGAAACTTTGTAGAGGAATTGCCGGAGATGGTTGGCAGAAGTGAATTGGCATACTCTGCTAGATAGCTGGCATAAATGGGTTGTGGTGTGTCGACCATGCGGCGGAGGCATTACCCAGGATACGTGGATCCTGCGGATCTTGCTTCTCAGACAGCCTGTGAGTCAAAATTTATTTTCTTGTTCATTTGAATTATTTGTTCAGTTTTTAGCCTTTGAACGTTATATCATGATTTCTGATATGAAGTTTCTAAAGTTCAATTTCTTTGATTTTTCAAGCTACTTGTTTTTTTTGAAGCTACGTGCGTGCATTATTACTTTGCTTTTGATATGTTAGTTAGTTTTCTGCCTTCTGTGAATATGTTTGTTTCTTTTTGAAACTCAGTGACATGTTCCATGTAAGTTAGCCATGAAAAATGATGATAGTTCAATCATCACGGATTCTATGGTTGGCTTAGGCTATCACATGTTAGTGTTTTGAAGCCTTGAACTGACTGTCATGGTTTTTCTGTCAACTATGGACAGAACGGAGAACTAATATTTCCCTTAGGGTGGAAAAAATAAATTGTTTTTCGTAAGATATTGGTGTACCACCTTTAGTCGCCACTTGTTTACCACTCTGAGCTGGTTACAACTTATAAGTTGCATCAAGCTCTAGATTTATGGTGTAACCTTTTCTGTTTAGGTGAAATTTTTGTTTTATGTTTTTCTCTTTCTCTCTAGAAAGTTTACTTGTGTGTCTAAATAGGCATGTTTTGGTTTGATAGTATGTTTTATATTTTTACCACGATGTTTCGACCCGTTTGATTAGGTCCTGCTCTAATACCATTAATTACCACATATTAACTTCATAAGCCTTAAATACTAACCTAATGCTTAAGCTAGAGTTGATGGTAGTACACCCATCAAGCCTTATAAGCCAAGGCCACATCCAATATACTCCCAATGTGGGACTACACACGATCTTTTATCTCTTACACCAAACTTCTTTATTATATTATAGAGCCTGGCTATCTACAGGCAAATAATATTATGGGACCCCTGCTTCCTGGTACAAGATGGGGAGAAAATCAATATTTTTATGCATCTAGTTTTCAAATCGACTGAAAGCCACAAAGATCTATTTTTTAATATTCCTAATTATAAATGTATTGTTTTCATGATTATTTCATAATGAGATTTTCCCATTATTTGAGCCAAATATACATCACATAATTAGACCATCCAACAAAGTAATGGATACTAACTAGGAATCCCTTTCTATGTTTTCTCTCTCCACCTTTTGGTAAATAAAAATGCTAGTAGTGGGTTTAATCTGGTTATCTTTTGCACTTTTCTGGAAAACAAATCTTTCGAGTACTTACATATTCTTAGTGTTCACAGTTACTGTCAGTGAAGTGGAAGCACTGTTTGAACTGTTCAAGATCATTAGTGCTTCTGTGATTGATGATGGATTGATAAACAAGGTAAAGAACAATCTATTGTCCATTTCTCCTGTTGCTAATCTTTTATCTGTCATTTAATCAAGTTTTCTTAGTTTTCATATATTAGTTACACATATTGCTTTCCATTACTCCTGTATCTCTAGCATTTCCCTTCTGTTTCGAGTGCCTAGCATATCTTTTTCTGTTTGCCCTGTATACTACTAGAACAAATTAAATGGACACTTCTGTAGTTTTATATATTTGACCTGTTTTAGTTAAAGAACATTAGTAGGCCAGGGCCGTTTTGCAGATCTGTTGCAAAAAAAGGAATGGGACCTTAACTACATTTTTTGGTCAAATAAGATATAAGTTTTTGGATAAATGAGATCAAGATGAATGTCTTTTGCATTATACAAATGGTTATTGCGCATTTCATAATGCATTTTGTTTTTATAAAAAAGCATTGGAGGCTTAAGATTGAATCACATGCTTCGTGTAAACATAGCTAATGGATGTAGTTTTCGAGGAAATACTTATGATGTGTCCTTATTTTGGGTTGACTTCTTGACTGTTTGGCTCCATGATGCATCATTTTTATTTGGCTAAAACTTACGGACCAATTTCACCACAACATGCAGTTCATGAACGAATATTTTGATAGAACATAACTAAATAACTTTAACTGATTCTGATCATTCTATTATGATTGATCTGATATAAAGATGAAGATATTAATAGGTTGGTCCAAGCTTTCATCATTTGATATTTCAATTGAAGTCCTAATGATGTTCGTTGGTTCTCTCATTAGAAATCTACTCCCTATTAAGAAGCAAGATTGTTCCTTATCAACAGGACTTTCTATTACTGATAATACAAATATACAAATTCCTTATTGGTATTAGTAAAGCTTGTATTATCTGATGCTTACTTTTGATTATATTTTATAATGCATATTAAAACCTGTTTGTTAGAGAAAATAGCTTGATTACAATACCAATTACTGATGTAATATTGACACATTTTGAGTGGTTAGCTCTTCATATCTTGTACTTTTTTGCAGGAAGAGTTTCAGCTTGCATTGTTTAAGAATAGAAAAAGGGAAAATCTCTTTGCAAGTCGGGTAATATAACAGCAATAACATCTTAGATCTCAGTTCTAGTTATCACTATTTGTAGTATACTTTGAATTTGCATCTTTTGTAATAGTTGTTGAACTAATTGATATACTGTTTTCTAATTGTCAGTTGAACAATCTTTAAAATTATGAGCTTAACAGACTGTGTTGCTAATAACATGCATGCAATTATTTAATCAAAAATGGTGAAGAGGCCTTCCAAGCTAAGAACTAGAAGTTGAGCTACATAACTTACTCATTAGGCCACTAGTTCCCATCCAATTGGTTTCAGACACTCCAAATAAAAAATGACAAAAAATAAATATCTGGTTCTGTTGAACTGATTTTGCCCAGATTGACTGGTTTTCACCTGGTTAAACATGTTTTGTCCAAGCCCATTATTATGCGAAATTCAACTGGACTGAGACTGGCTCTTGATCAAATTGGCCAGTCAAGTCCAGTTTTAAAAATGGGGAGGAACATGGTTTGTGATTATATGGACAAACTCTGCAGACATAGGTTTTCTAGAACTAGGCATCACATAATTAGCTTTCACAACAAACATATGATGAATGCAATGACCTTTTGGTTCATTTGCTTCACTATATAGGATAACAAATGAAAGCTAGTATTGGATATGATTTTCAGTATTCACTGCATATAATATCAATTTTATATTTTTTTAATCCATGCACTAAACAAACAATGGATTAAAATCCATCTCTTATCCTATTGCTGTTTATCCCATGAAGCAAACAAGCCCTTAGCGAATGATCAGAAATTAAGTTCATCCATAGTTTGAGAAGGTTCTGTTATAAACTACTATATTTGGTCATGTATAACAAGTGCTCCTGGATTATAATGGGAGTTTCCTTTCATAGCTGCTACTGCTATATTTATTGAAGGTTGTAACTTGGCTTTCTCATGCCTTAGGTTGGTCATGTCATCACCTGGCTTGATGGAATAATTTTATCAACCAATACAATTTGTCATAATCCTTGATATAAGACTAAACTAGGGTGTTGTAGTCCCTTACTAAAAATTGACATTGTTGTCAAGATCCAAGTTTAATGCATATCCCATAACCAAATCCTAGTGAGCGACACATGAGACTTAATGGCGCTCCAATTGTTCACCCATCCATGACAGCCCTTACATAGACTCTCTCACCAAATTCAGAACTAGGTTCACATCACAACCTAGCTTGATGGGATAAGTAGGTCATCAATGTCATGAGCCTAATTTACTGGCCTAAAATACTTAAGTTGAATTTAATGCTAGTAGATCTGTCAGACATTATTGTTTAATACAGCAGGTCATAAATTCTCGATATAGAAAACCGGGTCTTATAGGTGAAGGGTTTTATATGATTGCAAATCTTTTACTTTATTTCTTATTCCTACTTTAACTACTTTATTTGTATAAAGTGCTTATATGCTTGAAGATATAGTATTTATGTATCTGATAATTATCTGGTTAATTCCATTACTTTGTTGGTTTGAAGTTGCTTAGCATAATTGTATAGTCAATTATTGGACACGATTTATTTGTAATTGATGCTCCTTATATCCTGGGATGCTACTCTGCAAGTAACTAATTACTCAATACAAATGCAGTTGTTTTATCTATTTGATGTCAAACATAAAGGAGTACTTGATTTTGGGGATTTTGTTCGAGCTCTCAATTTATTTCACCCAAATACTGCACTTGAAGACAAAATAGATTGTAAGCTTTTTTCTTATGTTATCTTAATTAGTAGATAAACTTATTGGTGAAAACATTTCTAAAACATCCTGTGGTTCAACAGTTTCCTTCAACCTGTATGATCTGGATGGTACAGGCTTCATTGAACGGAAAGAGGTAGCTTGATACTTTGAGCATATAATTAATATTTTAATATGCTATCCTGCATGATTCGGAATTCCTTTATACTCCCCCCTTTCTTGACTCTCTTGATAAGTGTTTCTCTCTGCTGGTGAAGTTAAAAAGAGTTTCTTTCTCAAGGGAGTATGCATCTTTAACTATAGCAAGTTTCTCCAAGTAGTTATACAGTATACTTTGGCTAATTCAATAATTCATGAAGGACATTTTTTTATGATATGCTAATAAGTAATTGCAATTTCTCAGTGATCACCAAGGAATTGGTGAAAAGTTATTCATATTAACCATTGGTGATACTGAGAATAAGAGATACCATTAAGAAAAGATATGATATTGAACTCAATGTTTCTTAATGTAATTGTAAATTTAAGTGTTGATTGAAGTGCAGAAATCAGGGTAACTGGTGAACTGCAGAAGGAAATGCCGAAATGGGATGGGTGATATCCAGGAAAGTCGATGCATTCTTTTAGGGCAAAAAATGGTTGAAGGATTTACCAGGGACAAGGCAGCCCATAAAAGCTCTTGTCCCTACTATACAATCTCAAGGGTTTTGTTCATATAATCAATTACAAATGCATTCAAGATATTAGTTTAAAAAGCAGATTATTTTTTACAAAGTTTTGTGGAACGAGCTTTCGCTCTTAGGCCCATTGAAGACATGTCTAGATTTAAAAAATCAATTATTGTCTACTTACACAAGTAAACAAATAAGAGCAATTTTTCCTCTCTTTTATTTAATCAAGCAGAACTATTGATTTGATACTATGCTTATAATTAATATGTTGGACCTACGTAAATATAGTAAAAGACTAAAAACTAACCTTGACTATAGAAGTTGATTGTGTAATGCATTTATTTCTTTAAGATTGAGCTTTTGTTGACGTTTTGCTTAGAATGTTAAACACAAGATAACGTCATACAAATTAGTTCTGGTTTCACAGGTCAAGCAAATGCTGGTTGCATTGCTATCTGAATCAGAAATGAGATTGTCGGATGAGACTGTAGAGATGATCTTAGATAAGGTTTGTAGTATCTGATTATAGGGCCATAATATTTGACTGGTTTAATTGCTGTGCTTCTAACAATTTTTATCATCAGACATTTCAAGATGCTGATGTTGATCGGGATGGAAAAATAGATAAAACAGAATGGAGAAATTTTGTCTCTCGCTATCCATCATTGATGAAGGTCATGACGGTTCCTGATCTCAGGTAACTTTTTCAAGAGAATTTAGCCAAATTTGTAATTAACAGCATACCATTGCTTGCTATTTCCTTGATATTAGCATATTATTTCATTTTGCTCTTACCTATAATTTCATGATGGTGTCTTCTAATGACCATCTTAATGTCTTATGTTAGGGACATAACTACAATATTTCCCAGTTTTGCATTTAATTCTAAAGTTGAAGACGTTGCCACGTGAAGTAGATTGGACGGTCATCCACAAGGAGATTACAACGCGACCAAGCATCAGCCTGTTCTTCACGCAGATGATCAAATTTTCAGCATCGTGATGCAGAGTTGTTTTTGACATTTCATGGTGAGCCCTTGATTGCCCCTAGCAACTGAACCTGCAAAACTTGTTCTATGTAAATAGTGAACTTCCAAAGTTTTGCACTTAGCATTCTTTAATTTTTGGTACCTGGCCAAAATGTCAATTGCTTTGCTCTCTCTATGTTTTGGCCTTGCCTTGTGCTTTTTATTGGAATTGCCTCCGTTTACAAGTATACCGCATGGTTGCACGGTTTTCTTTACTACCATATATAACTCTCATGATGCCTCAAAGGATTAAACATCAATTCATAATATAGTCTATAACATACAATTTAATACATCAGTACTATAAAACCCAAAAGACCACCTCAATGGTAACTCATATTACTAACCTATATAATGCATTAAAGGTTAATACCCAATAACAGTTTGAATTTGTTGAGCCCTAAAGTATATCCTTATTAATCATAAAAAATGTCTATATATAAGCCAGCGACATCATAAATTAAGCCTAGGAACAATATAAATTAATCTATACCAACAATTAATAAAATATAAAAAACTATTATATTTAACACTCTTCCAAGCTGGAGCATAGATGTCAATCATGCCCAGTTTGTCACATAGTAATTTGAACCTAGTCGAATTGAGAGTTTTAGTGAAAATGTCAGCAATTTGGTCCTGAGAGAAAACATGAGACGTGATAATCTTCTTAGAAAGAACAACATCCTGAATAAAATGACAGTCGACTTCAATATGTTTTGTTCTTTCGTGAAAGATCAGATTATTTGCAATATGAATAGCAGACTGGTTATCACAGTGCATTATCATAGGCTTATCAAAAGAGAACTATAGTTCTCCTAAAAAACTTTTGACCCACATTAGTTCACATGTGGTATGAGCCATGATCCTATACTCAGCCTCGACACTTGAGCGAGCTACCACATTCTGTTTCTTACTCCTCCACATAACCAAGTTTTCTCCACATACGTGCAATACCCTGAGGTGGATCTTCTATCACAGACGGACACAACATAATCTGCATCAGAGAACCCCTTTATTTTAATGTGGCCGTTTTTCTGAGCCACAAGCTTTTACTAGGAGAACTCTTGATATAGTGTAGAATTTTTAACAGAGCATTCCAATGAGAATATTTCGGCTAATGCATGAACTGACTAACAACACCAACTCTTGATAAATAAGTTTTCCTAACTAATTTTCTAAATCTCACAAGTTCTTCGAAGTCTTTGTCACCTTCAAGCTCAGGAGTAGCACCTGTATCAACATGTATACTGGCAGGTTTGCATCCAAGCATGCCTACCTCACTCAGGAGATCCATGGCATATTTTCTTTGCGAAAGTACCACCCTTGTTTCATTATAGGCAAACTCAATGCCAAGAAAGTACCTCGGACGGCCCAAATCCTTTGTCACAAAATATTTTTTTTCAGATGAGCTTTTACTGTCTCAATTTCATTGCTATCATTGCCAGTGAGTAAGATGTCATCTACATACACTGCAAGAATAACACAACCAACAGATGTTTTTTTCATAAAAACAGAGTGATCAAATTTACATTCCTTTAGCCCAATAGTAGATGCAACTTTACTTAGTTTGTCAAACCATGCTCGAGGACTTTGTTTTAGGTCATAAATTGCTTTCTTGAGGTGACACTAGATTCTCCTCCTGAGCAACATACCCAGGAGGTTGCTCCATAAAGACAGTCTCACTCAAGTCCCCATAAAGAAAGACATTCTTAACATCCAGATTTACGGCAAGAGAGATGAGAATCCTCACAGAGTTTAGCCGAGCCACAGGAGAAAAAGTCTCGAAAGTAGTCTACGCTAAATTATTGTGTGAAACCTTTTGCCACCAAGCGTGCCTTGTACCGTTCAATGGATCCATCAGGAAGATATTTTAAGCTAAACACCCACTTACAAGCGACTGGTTTAGAGCCAGGAGAAGGTGGAACAAGTTCCCAGATCCGTCTAGTTCTAAGAGCATCCATCTCCTCATCCATGACACTCTTCCACTTAGGATGAAGCAGAGCATCCTGGTATGTCCTGGGAATGAAAACATAAGACAAGGAGAAAACAAACTGGTGAAGCGAGGATGATAGTTGAGCAAAGGATACATGATTGCTAATGGGATGAGCAGTACAACTTCGTTTACCTTTCCGTAAAGTAATGGAAATGTCAACACTGGACAGAGGATCTTGAGAGTGATTGGGAGCTGGTAGAGTAGCTTGTTTGGAGAGTTCACCTGTATCTTTATGTCTTCTTTGATAGACTAACAAGGGAGGAGCACGAGACAATGACTCATCAGAGTGATGGGTAATAGAAGGAAGAGGTGGAGGTAGGGGGACAGACTCCCAAGTAGGAGTTCCAGGACTCGGTGTAGAGGTGAAGTAGGAAATATCTTCAAAAAAGGAGACATCAGCAGAGATAAAGAGTTTTTTTGAAATCGGACCATAACAACGATATCCCTTTTGAGTGTGAGGGTATCCAATGAAGACACACTTCACAGCTCTAGGAGACAGTTAGTCATAATCTTGACCAAGATTATGAACAAAACATATGCAGCCGAAGGTTTTTGGAGAAATTTTAAATGGAGATTGTTTGGGAAACAAGACGGAGAATGGTGACCTATTCCTTAAAACAAATGAAGAAACACGATTAATAAGATATATATGCAGCAGTGAGAACAACATCCCCCCATAGATACCGATGAATATTCATGTGAAACATAAGTGTCCTAGCCACATCCAGAAGATGGCGATTTTTGCGTTCAGCAACACTGTTCTGCTAGGATGTGTAAGGACATGAGGTCTCATGAAGAATACCATAGGAGGCACAAAATTTTACAAAATCAGACTGAAGATATTCACGAGCATTATCAGTTCGAAGAATTTTAATAGAGGTGCCAAACTGATTTTTTATTTCAAGATAAAAGGTTTGGAAGACATGAAATACATCAGACCGATTTTTTAAAAGAAACACTCAAGTCATACGAGTGTGGTCATCTATAAAAGTAATAAAATACTTGTATCCCAAACGACTCACTACAGGACTAGGATCCCAAATATCAGAATGAATAAGTTCAAAAATAAACTCTCTACGAGGACTTGAGCTTTGTGGAAAGGAGACCCGATGATGTTTACCTAACTCACAAGCTTCACATTTGAAAGGTGAACAGGACACAGACTCAGGGATGGTTGACTTGAGCTTTTGAATAGAGGGATGACCTAATCGACAGTGCCATTGAAATACAGTGATTGAATGGTGGGCGACAGGAATGCATGTGGATAACATGTAAATTCCTTCAGTTTCAGCTCCCCCACCAATCTTTCTCCTCGTCTCTTGATCATGTATCACACAATGAGAAGGAAAAAAGTTACAGAGCAATTATGACTTTTAGTAAGTTGACTAACAGAAAATAGATTCACGGGAAACTTTGTAAGCTGAAAAACTCTATCTAATTTTAGATTGCTCGAAACAGTGATTGTGCCAAGACCATGTATAGGAGAAGTAGAGCCATCGACAATGCGGATATGTGGTGGGTTAGACTCAGGGTTATAGTTAGAGAAAAGATTCCTATTACCTAACATATGATTGGAAGCACCTGAGTCAAGAATCCAAGACATACTAGAAGAAGCAATAGCTGTAGTCCTAAAGGAGGAAGCCATGGCTGAGGAAGTGACTACTTGGATGAACTTTTCATATTCAGACTTAGAGACACAAATAGTCTCCTCCTTCTGATTTTCAGTGGTACTATTGTTGAGAGCTTGAGCAGCCTTAGCATGAGGAGGTTTTCCAAACTTTTGCCAGCACTTTTCAGGAGAATAATTGGTTATCCTATAATATATACACGGAGAAAAAGAATTTCTACCTCTCCCCCTTCCTCCAGTTCTACCACCACCACGACCCTGGTGGCCTCTACCTCCGACAATAAGAGCTGAGTTATCTCCTGTAGGAAAAGAGGTAGGAAAAGTGTTGAGTTCAGTAACTCTCAGAATTCTGGCCATAGCATTTTTGAGATCAGGAATGGTATTATCTGCCATAAACTGGGACTTGATATGATGGAGAGACGGTGGTACAACGAATAGCAATAAGAAATTCCTCTCTTTGTTTTCTTTGTATTGAAACATCAACGGTGGAAGGATGATATTTAGTCAATTCATCTGCTTTTCCTTTCAAGGTGGCGTAGAACTCCTGAATTGATGCACCATCCTCAAGTTTCATATTAAAAATATCATAGTACAAGGTATAAACTCTGGAGATGTTTGCATCTTGAAAGTATGTTTTTTTTAGGGAATCCCACATGCTCTTAGCAGTATTAAGAAAAATAACTTGTTGAGGCAATCTACGGCTCCAAACTATTGATCATCTATGAGAGAACCGCATAATCGTTTGCCTCCTAATTAGAATATTTTTCAATATCGACTGAGTCAAGAGGATCATCTTCAAGGTGTTTAATTTTCTTCTGAGAATCACAGAAAACACGAAAAGCATAAGACCAGAGAATATAATTGGTACCATTAAGTTTGATAGAAGTACTCAGAGTTGCAGTTTTGGGATCCACTATAGAGTTTGACATTCTTTAAAATAAAGCAGTACCAAATAAAGCAATTGACATAAATTTTTTTGTATTGGAACCAAAAACCTAGAGAGATGTAGAAACTCAGCTCAAAAATGGCTTAGAAACGGCTCAGAATCGGCTCGGCTCGAGATTCGGCGCAGAGGAAAAAAAGATCGGCAGTCGCTAAGAGGGATGCGGCGCAGGGAAGAAAGAAGAAAAATAAAACTGGAAAAAAACTTAATTCTTGGGCTACTCTGATACCATGTTGAGTCCTCAAAGTATATCCTTATTAATCATAGAAAATACCTATATATAAGCCAGCGACATCATAAGCTAAGCCTAGGAATAATATAAGCTAACCTATATCAACAATCAATAAAATATAAAAAACTATTATATTTAACAAAATTAATTAATGCAACTATAACATTATGCACCAATCAAGAGCGAGAATGGACAACATCTTTATGGTTTTCCCTATGCACTCTCGCACTTGAAAAACAATCATCTTTGTCCACTTATACAGAGAATGACTATTCAAAGAAAGTCAATAGGAGTATGCATGTACTCCTGTACCATAATGCATCCATAAGTCATTGGTATCCTCACCCAACTCATCCAAGAACTTTCTCGGGTTCAATGAGCTGCAAAAATGTCCTTGTACAGTAGCCCAAAGGCTAAGGGCTATAAGTAGATCAATGCATCAACATGATAATACTATAACATTAACACTTAACTCTAGAAATTAGACTCTAGGATAACTGTGGCGTGTCGTGATCAATGTGTAAAAGACAAGACATTCTGATGTCCAGGTCAGTACGTGATCAATGTGTGGGTAATAGAAATTAGACTCTAGGATAACTGTGGCGTGTCGTGTTTGTATATATTGCAGGATGAGGAAAGAATGATGATAATACCGCCTGATAATCTCGTTAGGGTGTTGCTTGGAATGGGTCGAGGCTGATCCCGAAGATGTCGGGCTCGTGATGACGAATCCTTCGTGATTAATGAGAGTGTAGATGTCCTTGTATGGCCGGGGGAGCTCTCGAGCTAAGTCGTCTGGCTCGATTTGAGTTTGGTTCATGAGTATAAATGCTACTAGGTTTAATTCGATCGGATCTAAAATTACTAGTCCAGTCCACATACTATAATTAATCATAAGCATTATGATGCAATACTAATGAACCACGTGAATAATAAGCACGTTAAACACAATATTTTTAATGCATCAAGGAACATGTGATGTAATTCCAATAAAAATAAAGGCATGTACCAAATGAAATAACACAATAAGATAAAGCTTTAATTATGTTAAAGAACGTATGGGTATGAGTTGTCGAATTCGTTCTCAGCTAACATAATTAAACTCTAAAATTATCTATTTAACTAAATTCCATATATCTAAAAATAACACTTCTTAGAAACACACAGTTGAACAAATCATAATCTATTTGAGAAAATAGATCCAATCATTTCACATAAATGTATTCATTCAGAGTGTAATGTCAGGACGAATAAAATTTATATATAATATGTCTATGGAAAACTCTTAAAATTAACTAAAAAAAAACTTCAAAATGTATTCATTCAATGAGCGTAACATAATATAAACCACATCAAAATTAAATAAATCAGAATCCATTTAAGAAAATGAACCCCACCATTGCGTTTAGAATGTTGAGACAAATAATAAATATATATGACATGTTAATGCTTGAATCCTAACATATATGAACCCCACTATCAAAAGCTCTCGAGAAATAATTAGAAAGAATATATCAACATATATTTATTTAGTATATAATTAAAATGAATATAACACATTGTTACAAATAAAATAATACTAATATTAAATAAATCTTAAAATAAGAACATAGCATTATTATATTGTTTATAACACAATATAAACCAAACAACATTGATTTTTAATAAATAACCAAAAATAATATAATTTTTGTTTATAGCATTGTTACACATATAAAATCATTGTTATATAAATATATAATTGTTACAATGAATATATTACTGTTTCAATCCAAAATATCATGATTACATTCTAAAATATCACTGTTATATAAAGAACTTCTCGTTACAATCTCATATGCATTCTTCTTCGACGTTTCCATCTCACCGATATAGGTGATGCTATCGCCGCCTAACCGACTTCCTGTGGTCACTTGTCGCTAGGGATGTCAACGGGGCGGGGCAGGTACGAGGGATGCCTACCCGCTACCTGCCCCGCGAAATAAACGCGTACCCGCTACTCGTTTATTCTCCGCGAGTATAAAAAATGGGTACCAATTTAACTACCCGCGGGAGGACGGATACCCACAGGTATTGGCGGGTACCTATGATACTTAAAAATATATATAAATTATAATATTTTAATAATACTTCAACTCTTCAAGTATTTTGATAACTTCAAGTATAACAACTTCATTTTGATAAACACATAACATTTTGATAACAACATTCATAAGGTTTCAAAACATAAAGTATATGAGTATCGAATTAGGTTAAAGCTTTTTTTTCATATATGTACCGAGGATAATATTATAATTTATTAATTCTCGCGGGTACGGTACCATAATACTCGTACCCACCCCATATAATAAACGGGTAAAAAAATACTCATGAAATCCCCACGGGTAGGAAACTACCCCCCATGGCAATGTAGACCCGATCAAGCATCGTAATGTGGCCCCATGGCCTTCCCGAACAACTTGGTGGCTTGTAGAAAATTA
The DNA here is from genome assembly GCA_034359265.1 of Canna indica. Classification (NCBI taxonomy): domain Eukaryota; kingdom Viridiplantae; phylum Streptophyta; class Magnoliopsida; order Zingiberales; family Cannaceae; genus Canna; species Canna indica. Next base: position 10,759,798 of record CP136894.1, on the reverse strand, counting down.
AGAAATTAATAAGAAATTAATAAAATTACAAGTACATGCTATAAAATAAGTGTTCTTTGATCCACTTATAGTACTTGATATTACGTCATGAGAAAAAATTAACTTGAATACATAATTAATATTGCAAAAGTAAATCTCATTCACCGTGACGGGGAATATGTATTATATAATTAAGATAGATTATTAAAAATTTTTATTATTTGTTAAATTTGGGTTCTCAATTAAATAAAATTCACAATTACAAAAAAATATAAGATATTCTTCAATTTTTTTTTAATTTTTTTTTAAATACTCGATGAGCAAATTATTTATTCAATCGTATACGGAATAGTTATCCACAAAATTCCACCAAACTTAATAAAATGAGCATTGGTGATAGCATGCAGGAATGAGAGCTTTGAAGGTAAAAAAAAAGAAGAAGGATTTGAACTTGGGTTTAAAAGTAATGGAGAAAGATTAAAGAAGGATTTGAACTTGGGTTTAAAAGTAATGGAGAAAGATTTAGAACTAGGTTGGAAATTAATGAAGAGAGATTCAAAGTTTTACCATTACAAAAAAAAAACATATAAAACACTTGATATAGGACTTAAATAGTATATTTTTCCTTTGCTTCTTTGTCTTTGATGTTTGGATATGGTAAAAAAATTGCAAACAATGGTGAAGGTACAAATTTAACAAAGGGGCCTAATTTAGATTATATATAAAAATTTAACAAAATGTTATCTTAACCGTTGAACTTAGTTATTTTTAATTAAAATCACAATTTGGGTAAATTTTGTCACCTATTTTTATATTGTGAAAATGTTATGAAATCTTTAAAATAAAAATAATTATTTTTATACTTATAAAAGAGAATTCTTTCATCTCAATTACCCGAAGCTAGCACGAAGCAGACATTGCCATGCCCACCTCGAGGGACAAATCGAAACCTGAAACTCGATCCCTGCGTGGAAATTTCAAAAATCAGCCTACAGCTAGTTTTGACCGAATGTCGGTTGATCTTCAATCGATCGAAGCTTACTGAAATTTCTAGTAAGTGTTCGTTCAAAGCTCGATTGATCCTCGGTCAATCGAACTTTGATCGACGATCGACTGACGAGCCTAATGGATCTTTTTCTATTTGTTGAGCGGCTAGTCTTGAGCTCCTTACTTCATAAATTCTATAAATACTCATAGAATTGATTTCCTTTCACTCGTAATGTTTCATTGAGTCTACCCTTTAAAGATTGTGCTATTTTCCTTGAGTTTTAAACCATAATCCTTAGGGGTGAGCATCAGTCGGTTCTATTAATTAATTGAACCGAATTTTTAGTTAACCTAATCGAAACAAAAATATCCATTAACCGTGTACCGAACCGAAAAAATTTGATTAATTCTATTCGATTAATCGAATTTTCATTTTAGTTTGATTAATTTACTGAATTCACCAAAAAAAATTATTGCATTTATACATTGCCAAAATTCGAATGTTGATCAATCAAATAAATATATAATACCTTAACCACTTAAACAAAAAATAATATTTGATATAAATTTTTATTTTATATAATTCGGTTAATTTACCGAACCAAACCAAAAAAAAAACATTGAAAATTTTAACCGTTAATTGAACCGAAAATTAATGGGACAAATCGGTTTGGTTAATTTGATTTCGACTCAGTTGGTTAATCAATTTTTTCGATTAATCGATAAATTTTGCTCATACCTAATAATCCTCAATCTACACCACTCTTGAGCTCTCTCCTTTTCCTCAAGCCATCAAGTTTTCTTGAGGCCTTGAAGGAACATGAGGCAACAAACAAAGAGCTCATATTGTATTTATTTTATTTTGAACTCTTTTATTATTATTTTCTACTTGTGTTTTTAGTTCGAATTTGTTATGAGACACACCAAGGAATTGTATTGTTGTTCCTTTAGTACGGAGGTAGAAACATCATGAAGAGTTTAGGAATAAATCCTTAGTGTATTCTATTAGGAGGAAAATATTACAATAGTGAAAATGATAAAAATCAGATAGTGGATGTAGGCGGAGTTATCGAACCACTATAAAATTTCTTGTGTTAACAATTTTTTTTAATCTTTATGTGATTGCTTAGCATTTAAATTCTTATTATATACTTACCTTGCTAAGTGCTTTTTGATATTGGTATGGCTAAGTCATTAATTGAATTAGTGGACTTAAAAGTTTTATGTTAACATTTGAAGTTTTGAACTTAGAATATATTATTCATCCATCACTAGTGTGATAATTTAGGTAATATTTTTATTTCTTAAAAAAGTCAACTTTATATTCAGTCATTAGAAGATACATAAAAATACTAGAGATATGATTTGAACTTAAGATCTATGAGCAAACTTTTCAGATATCTAACCCTTAAGTTATAATTAGATTAATGAAATAGATATGGACTTGATTGTAACTACGCAGTTTTATCATATATTTTTTTAAATTACTAATTTATCTTTAATATTTAATTTTTAAAAAGTTTTCAAGAGGGTTAGTGCCCCTTGGCCATGTCGTAAGTTCCGCTTTTGAGTTGCATATCCATCATTCGTCAGAATTGATATGTTTAGCTCCGCTCTTGAGTTGCATGTCCATTGTTCCTCAAAATTGACATGTTTCCGGAAGACGATGAAATGACCGTACGATGTTGGGAGAATAATTGATTCTCCATTTGCTATAGCCATTCAATGGTGGGAGGAATGGATTCCCTATTTACCTATCTCCTATAAATTAAAAACTCGTTAATCGAAATTAAAATCGAAATCGAAATCGAAATTGTTCGATTTCAAAAATCAGTATTTGAAATCGATATCGGTTCATTATCGATTATCCGACAAATAATTGAAATAGTTTGCTAATCGATTAACCGATTAGTAAACGAGTAACCGGTTAATAAACTGAAATATTTTTAAATATTTAAAAATTATTAAAATAAATTTATAGAGTTACATAATTTTATTAAAATAGATTCATAGAGGAATACATAATTTTGTTCTACATATAGAATTGCATATTACATAATTGGCTTTAGCACCTAAGGAATCATAAAGATTGCTACATCTACCAAAGAGTGACAGTTGAGTAATCCTAGATGTAATCAAAGAGGTTGAATAATTGGCTTTAGCACCTAATCTGGATCCACCACAGCTTGTCCCTTTTGCTTCTGGGCACTGACCTGTCTCCGGAAAAGCATGTCATGATCAATTCTTTGTTGTGCCTAAATAATATAGTGATATGCATCAAAGAAAGCAATCTAGCATATATTTCATTAACTTGCTGCTTTCCTCGTAACCTATGCTTTCTTTATGAAACCAAAGTATCTATTGTGATCAAGAACATGATTTTAAATACCGTACCGTACCATAGTTTTAAACTAAAGTATCTTTTTTGAAAAAATCGGTATACGAGATATTCGATATTAGATGATACCGTATTTAATGTCATATCAGGTGATACCATCCGGTATGACGCAACTACTCTTAAAAAGAGCTGTTGCTACAGTGCCCGATATGCCCCAAACGGGGGCCGGGTTTGGCTTCATTTGGGATCTATATAAAGCCCCCAAACTCTAGTTTTCACCCTCACTCACCTCTTTACTCATGTGTACTCTCTCAACTCTCAATCTCTATCAATCTTTCTCAAACTCTCTTTCTCTCTCTAATATTTTTTTTCTTAATTTTCACGCCGAAACTCTATTGAAATGACGCTAAAATCTCAAGCTGCCCCCGCATGGCAGCACGGTGTTCGGTAGGAGAAGCCTAACCACTGGCAATACATCCACTGTAATATGATTTGTCGTGGTGGAGGCATCACTCGATTGAAGGCACACTTGGTTGGAACATCCGGCGATGTTGTCAAATGCACCAAAGCACCGCCGGAAGTCCGAAAGATGTTCAAACAGATGCTCACCAACAAGGAACAACGTCTTAAGAATGCAACTCAACAAGCCTAGTTCGACCGACGAGCTACCCAAGAAGTCGACGATGGCCATTACGAGGCTCGGGGTATCTATTAACTTGCTGCTACCCAACAAGCCGAGTTCTGAACATATGTTTCATTTAACTTGCTGCTTTCCTTAGAACCTATGCTTTCTTTATAAAACCTTTATGAAACCAAAGTATCTACTGTGACCAAGAATCAAGGTAGCCAACATTCTATTTTTCCAGTCATAAATTGAATAAGAAGAAGTAGAAATCCAAATGCATGATGATATATATGTTCAGAAAAGCAGAACCTATCCCTTAAAAAGTGAAAAAGATCTAACAAGAAACAAATAACAAAAGTCCAGTAGTGTCACAAGAAAATTTAGAAAAAACATAAAGGATAATGAATTGTCTAGGAAAGAATAGTACAATCCCTTGAATGTAAAATTTCCTTCTAAATCAACATGACAATGATATTTGTTAGGGCTATGTATATGTATGCAAATTGATAAAACGAAACAAATTCACGGCTAATTTGAGGAGAGGAAGCAGTATCAGCTACTTTGGAGAAGATAACTAAGAAAAAGTAGAACTTTCTACTTTAACCAAGATGATGAATGAGACATATCATTCTCTCACTAAGCAGACAGTTCTGTTCTTGAAATATTTGATGTGATTACAGTGAACAAATCTTCATCCAGCAAAAACTAGTAGAACCAACCTTATGAATTGGAGCAATATATGGAAGTATATTCAAAGGAGCTCCGCCAAATCACCGCCGAACACCCCAGGTAATTAATTAACTAATTACACTCTGCCCCTTCGTAATTATTTCCCATGCATCCTTTAATTTACAGCTATAAAATCCATCAACAAACAGGAGGGGCATGGCGATTGCCTCTGACGACGCTCAATTCGATCTTGAACCTGCTACTCGAGCTGACTAATGCAAAAATCACCCTGGAAATCGGCGTATTCACCGGCTACTCCCTCCTCGCCACCGCCCTCGCCCTTCCTGATGACGGCAAGGTATGATTAACAACAACTTTTTTCCATATTAATTGAGTATATATGCATGAAGAGCTGTTGTTTAAATTAATTTATAGATATTGGCTATCGATGTGGACCGGAAGAGCTTCGAGCTTGGACTCCCTGTCATCCAAAAAGCCGGGGTGGAGCACAAAATCGACTTCCGTGAGGGAGCTGCGCTGCCCATCCTCGATGAACTGGTGAAGGAGGTAGTCAACTTTATTTATTGCCTTTGCAATATTTAAATTTTGTTCCGAAACAATGTGGTGGTATTGTTGCAGGAGAAGAACGGGGGAAGAAGGTTCGACTTTGTGTTCGTGGACGCGGACAAGAATAACTACTTGAACTATCACCGGCGAGTGGTGGAGCTGGTGAAGGTCGGCGGCGTGATCGGCTACGATAACACGTTATGGTCCGGCTCCGTGGCGGCGGCGCCGGAGGAGCCACTGCCTGCGATTCTCAAGGGGAGCAGGGATTACATTGTGGAGTTCAACAAGTTTCTTGCGGCTGATCCACGTGTTGAGATTTGCCAGCTCTGCATCGGCGATGGTCTCACGCTTTGTCGCCGCCTTAGTTGATGTTATTCATGGAGCTGCTGAAGCATTTATGAAATGTTCCTGAAGATGATTCTTGTGGCTAATAATTCATTGTATTAGCTCTTAATTTGGCTGAAATTACAGACAGCACTTGCAATTTCATAATATTTGTTGCTAATTTACTTATGAATGCAATTTGTTTTGTATTAGTTAGTTGACAAATTGTTCACTTGCCCTATGAGTTTGGACCGGCCGGTTCAACATGCATCAAGGCTCGGGTTGGTTCAGAAAACTATGCTGACTTTGACGAACCAAATTGCAATGTATTTTATTTACGGAACCGGTCATAGGGGAGGCAGAAATGGGCACGACACAATAATTGCGTGCTTGGACTAAGAAATTAAGCCCGATAAGTTTATCGGGTGGGGCCGACACGATAACATTGTGGCTTGAAGCGAGTCGGCCCTTATCGGGCCGGGTGAACCGACACGATAACATTTGCAGACTGAAGCGGGCTGACCCTTATCGGGCTGGTCCGACCTGTTAAATATTTAAAAAAATTGGTGTTGCAGTGATTCTGATGTTGATTTACCAAGATATCAATGTCATCAAAATTTTGATGTTGATGTTTGGCTCGTTTGGCCCGCTAAATATTAAAAGATTTTATCAATGCCATCACTGATGTTGATGGTGTAGGAGGTGATAAACATAGGTAATCTGCACTTTACTGGCTTGCGGACTGTGCCGAGCCGCGAATTTTCGACCCACGCAGTTAGCGGCCTAGCCCGGCCCGGCAAGATACCTTATCGTGTCGGGCCGGCTAGTTTTGCCACCTCTAACCAATCATCACCAATAAAAGCTACAAATGAAGGTGTCTCCCTCGCTCGCCAAATGCGTCACCGAAGAAGAAGACGGAAGTACGTTCTCTTTCTCCACTGTGATTGGCTGGCATTTGTATTATTAATTAATTAATTAATTATATGATAGATGTTGTTGAGAATGGTGTGGAAGCGAATCTCCTTGACGTTAATGGACAACAGTGAAACAGAGAAACAATCACGAGCAAAATCAAGAAAACAAACGAAAACAAGGCACAAGATTTAACGTGATATTTCAGTTACAATCTTCCCATATTTATTGCCAGTAAAGTCCGAGGTACCCCAGCACACAAAATAAATAGATGAAACAAGATACAAAAAAATATGAACCTCAAACACCTAAGTTGGACTTGCTAGAACTTCTCTTATTTTCTTATCTTTTTCTTCTTTCTCCTCCTATTTTTCTTCCACCTAAGAATCAATAAACAAATAGGCAACAAAAAAAAACAACTCACGTTCTTTTTGAGTGATCCGGCGAGTCTTGTGCTTGTATGAACGAAATTAGTTCAGATCTGATTTCTTCACCAAACGCCCATGCACAAGAGAAACATACTGATCTTTTAATTTACGTTGACTGGTGGAGAATACTTGGAGGTTTGATGAGCTTTCTGAGATCATCATTTCTAGGACTGTCCAAAATTTGGGTTACACCGAACTGAACCGAAAAATTGAACCGAATTATTCGGTTCAGTTCGATTTGAACAGTATCAAGTTTGATTATTGATTCGAATTGAATCCGAATACTATGTTCAGTTCGGATTTGATTTTCGAAATTGAATCGATCCGAATCAAAAACCAAACTAATTTTGAATAATACATGTTTAAAATCATTGTAAAGGATTTCTTGACCCAATGGGTAAGGTGTTGGTCTAGAGAACTAAAAATTTTAGGTTCAATCCCCAATTGAGTCAAGTTGCATTTTTTATTTTATGTTTGTTTTAAGAATGATGTAGATAATTAGTCTTAAATGTAAGATGCATGCTTTTAACGCAAAAGAATGAGAGCGAAAAGTTTAAAGATCGGCATAGACTTATGCAAGAATAAAAAAAAATTTCATTAAATTTCAACATAAATAAATAATAAATAACAAAAGAAGAAGAAGGATTAATCATGAGGATCCATAAATAAAAAGAAGAAAAAATTATTTTGGCTAGAGAAGAATAAAAAATATTTTTGTTTTTGATCAAAATAAAATTCTTTTAAGAATGCCTAAGTTTAAAGTTGAGAAAAACTCATGAAAGCAAACAAGAAAATTCTTGAATAATAATTTTTGATCAAAATAAAATTCTATTAAAGAGCCAATGATGAATCATTTGAAGAAAATATGAAATATTTGATTTTTGTTGGAAGAATACTCGTTTTTGGAGTAAACATGCTAAACAAAAGTTATCATTCATGTAACATAAGCATGAATCATATTTTTTTGTATGAATCAAGATACATTGAGAGTAAAAGATGAAGAAATCATGTTTTTGACTATAATCTCATGAGTGATGGACAAAGAAAATCTTTTTACCTTGGAGAGGAGTCTTGGAGAGGAGGTAGAACCCTAGAGGATGAAAGGAGAAGTCTTGAAATGAGGTAGCCGGTCGAATGGGCAAGGAAGCCCTAATTTCGGGCTTAAGCAAAGGATTTAAACGGCCAGGATTAAATCTGGCCGAAGAAACTGATGATCTGGGTTATTTTTCGCCCGCCTGTCGATCGGGCGATCGAATGCCGATCGACCGCTCGATCTGCCCTGCTTTTTATTTCTTTAAAGAGAAATTATTTTTGAGAGGGTGTGATCATTCAAATTTTGCGAATTTTTTTTTACACAAATTAGACCCTATGAGGATTCCAAAAAATCAAGAATCACTCAAAAAAAATATCTCTACAATTTTCTAAAAATTCTACGAGATCACAGTGATATTTTTGTAAATTTGGATAATTTATCCGCCGATTTCAAATTTTGCTCAAATTTTCTAGATATCAAGATATAATCATTTAACACTTGTTTATCAAGTTTGAAGTGAAATTAATGTCGTTTAGTTAAGATACAAGCTTATCACGATTTTAATCAACGTATGCTTGGAACTGTGAAAATGCTAAGAATCAAACTTGACTATCTACTCATGTTTTCTTTAACTTAGGCACTTAGACATCTAACATGAGAGAATTTAAACATGTTTGTGAAAATTTAAACTCAAAAGGAGATTTCTAAGTCAAATTATTGACTTAGGACAAACATTCTCAATTTGAGTCTCATAAGCTAATCTAGTTATCACATTGTTCATTTAGTTTTGAGTTTTCATGTGATATCAAGTGTAACAATCTAGACTCATGTGGTGTGTGTATTTAAAACATGTTTGCCAATCCATAGAAAATGAGGTCTCTAATGAAAATTCCAACATAGAGCAAATTTCATCCAATCAAGATATGAAATTGCCTAAGTTATCAAAGATTTACTTACTCATGAATTTTCATATATTTATCAAGCAAAGACAATCATGAGCATAGAGACTTCATTAATCATGAATAATCAATTATTATACGAGTATTTTTGTAAAAATTGAACTCATACCTCATTCTTGAGAATTTGCAAATTCTAACCTTTTCATTTCCCTTTTTAGTTTTGCTCTACTAGCATTCCATCACATTTTTGATAACTTGCAAACAATATTCATTAGTAAAATAATGGAAATGTAACTACTAACAAGTTATCGAACTAGATAGCAAAGAGAAAATAAAGTATCGATTGCAAAATTTACTTTGCTAAATGATTTGAAATCCGTTTCAAAATAAGTTATCATAAATCCAAAAATAAATTTTTTAAGAGATCATTAATATAATATTAACGAAAACATGATCTCCAACCCTCCCTATTGGTTGAAAACTGAAAGGCTACAGCGAGCCTACGATTTAAAACTGCAAGATCGCTTAGGCCCATTACAGGCCACATAGGTCCCCGAAGAGACCGAAGATCAAAAATCAAAAATCATTTTAATAAAACTTATCAAGAGTGAAAAATATACTAACATTAAGCATATATCAAAACTCCAACTATAATTTAAGCAAGTGAGTATAGGAGATGATACCAGAGATACCTAGATGCCAATTTTCATACCTATGACATCTTCATGACTTGAAGTTGCAACCAAAGATGAATTCTTCATTGATGTCCATGGTCAACTTCGATTCTTCGTTTTCCTTTACCCTTGTGCGGTTGCTCCTCCTACAAAAGACCATGGGATCTTTGGTACCCAAATGACTTTGGGTCCTTGAATGTTAGAGGGCTTAGCTACCCAAAGTGTTATAACTCCACTTGGGTTCATCTTGAATGCACAGTCATATATAGCATACCCATATACACCGCAATAAAAACAATGTCCATTAAATTTCTTCCTTTCATTATGAACATAAGAAAAATGATGGACATGAGCATTCTTAAGTGAAGCATTCTTCTTTTTAACTTGAGGTTTAAGTGTAGAATGCCTAACATGAGAATGATGATGAACATTGGCATTCCTTACCTAAGCATTTTTTATTCTATTATTCTTAAGAGATGAGGCATTCTTAAATTCATTTACTTTCTTACTCAAGGAAACACCTTCACTCTTCAAATCATTCATAGATTTTTGAATAACATGCAATTGAGTTTTCAACATGCTATTTTTATTTTTCAAATTATCATTTTTATATTTCAAGGCTTTAAGCTCGGATTCTAAGTTATCATGGCATGGATCAAGTGAGCTAGATTTTAATTTCTCATTCTCTAATTTTAGAGTATGCACGTATGAACTAATTCTAGAATTCTCATTTTTAATCCTTTTATTTTCTTTATCCTTTTTCAAGAGCAAGGCATACATGATTTTATACTCATCCATTAAATCATCAAAATTATGAGAACTAGATGAGTTAATACTATCATGTTTATTAACATGACTAAAAGGAGAGGAGAGTACCTCATCATTATCATTCATGGGGCAAGCTCTTGAGGTAGCTTCATAATCATTGCAAGAAGATATTTCATTTGAATGAGATGATGATGTGGAAGCATTCGATCTCTTCCTTGCCTTGTTCTTCATACAAGGGCAATTCTTTTTCACATGCCCTTTCTCATTGCATAAGTGACATACCACCTTTCTCTTCCGACTCTTTGTACTTCTTTGACTAGAAACACTAAAAGCTTCAAGAACTTCATTAGATATAGGAGCATGACAATTGTCATCGTCTCCTTCATTTAAAGTAACAAGTTCTTCAGTTTTAGCATAATCATAAAGCATGTTCAACGTATTCCAAATATCATATGCAGAAGTACAATGCATGGTTTTCTCAAGTACATTATTTTCCGAAGAACAAAATATGCAATTTGTAGCTTTAGCATTTAACTCACATATTAATTTATTCTTTGGTCCATGAATCCATATTTTTTTTAGGTTCAATATATTTGATCTTCACCATGCTAAATACACCTAACCCTTGAGTCTTTAGAAAAGTATACATTCTACTCTTTCAAAGACCAATGTTTGACTTATCAAACCTAGGAGGTGAAGACGCTATACTATCTAGTGTCATTTTATGATCGAGATAAGGTGTAGAAGAGAATGATGAAATCTCAAGCTACGAACCCGCTCTGATACCAATTGTTGTATGAAACGGCACACTAGAGGGGGGTGAATAATGTGTTTTCTAATAACAATTGCCTAATTCAGATCTAATCAATTCTTGAATTATTTAGGCATAATTCGACCACTATATGCTAAATCGATTAATGATGAAGCAATTTAAAAACAAGCAAGATATCAACCAAACACAAGGATTTATAGTGGTTCGACCCCAATGCCTACTCCACTACCTAAGCACCCCGCTTAGGATTTTCAAACTAAGTTTACTAGATTAATTCTTGTCTCCCTTACAATGAGGACTTTGACTTGAAGAGTCGCACTCTCGACCTAAGACACTTCTACACCCGGAAGTCTCCGCCTTCTTATCGGGAGCACTCTTCCACCTCAACCCTAATGGACAATTTAACTAATCGTAGTAAAACTAAGTTTACACAAGTGGTTTTACTCCTTAACAACAAGGAAACCACTTCCACACACAAGACCTGTTATATCTGGAAAAAAAAAAGTTGGCAGTGCCAGGTGGCAGTGAGGGTGAGAATAAGATGAGTGAGGTGTTGTTGAGAGGTTTTAAGAGAGGGAAGAGGTGAGCGAAAGCGGAGGAAGGAGATGCTGCAGGCGGAGGAGTCGGTGCGCGCGTCGCCGATGGAGCTCGTCGTCGCCGGAATCACGGAATCGAGGTAGGAGATCTCATCCTTTCTGTTCCTTCATTTCCGTTGATTATCTCCGACGAATCGAATGACGAAGACAAGGGGAGGTTGTTGCGCCGTACCCTGGGTTGATCGCGTGCGGGTTGCCAAGCGGCCATCCGGGCTTCCGCTCCGTCGATCGTGGGACTGAGCGGGGCCGAAGGTTGAGGAGGTTGTGGAGTCGCCGGTCGACGACGGGTAGCGGCTGGCCGAGAGGGGAAGAGGACTAGGATGATCGGGAGGAGAAGAGAGGGAGATCGGGAGGAGAGAGAGAGAGGGCGTCGGCGTCGGGAGTTGCGGGAGAGGCGACGTCACTGTCGGGGTGATCGTCGGCGGTGGGAGGGCCGGCCGGCGTGGGTTCGAGCGGAGCAGGGAGGTGGCGTCGGGCGCAAGGGTAAGGGGCAGCGTGAGGGGTGAGGGGAGAGGGAGACGAGTGGGTGGGATATGAATAGTATTTAGAGAATAGAGCTGTATCATATGAAATTGGGTTAATTTATGAATTATTGGGGTATTTTTGTAGTTGATCGTAGAGTCGTCGGGTCGAGTCGAGGTGAATACCAAAGTTGTAGATTTTCGCGTGCTGAACGCGATGGTGGTGTCGGATTTCAGATTGGAGATCATTTGGTGTGATTTTGATATATTTTAGTATTTTACTGTTGTTTAGTAATTGAATGATATAGTTATGTTTGAAATTAATTTATTTGGTGGATCTCGAGTTGTCGGTTGAAGTTGAGGTGAATAGAAATCTTGATTATTTTCGTGTGTTGAACGTGATGGTGGTGTCAGATTTCTGATTGGAGATCGTTTGGTATGATTTTGATATTATTTCAGTATTCTGCTGTGTTTAATAAGTGGGTGAGAGTTGTATTTGAAATTAATTTAGTTGGTGGGCCCCGAGTTGTCGGTTGAAGTTGAGGTGAATAGAAATCTTGATCGTTTTCGTGTGCTGAACGCGATGGTGGGGTTATTTTTTCGAGAAAGTATTTTTAGGTTATTCTTTCAGTTGGTTAGTGGTTGAGGTTGTCGAGGTGTTTAAATAATAGTAAATTATTAGTCTGAGAATTTAGTCGATTGATTGGTGTAAAATAATTGTGGTTTGGAGAATGAGTTGAGCATGGGGTTTGGAGAGTGAGTTGGTTGATCATGGGTGTTTGGAGAGTGGGTTGAGCATGAGTTGAGCCTGCAAGTCTGTTGTTGATTTGTCGTCGGAGATAAATTACGGAAATACCTTTGCTTCCGTTATTTGGTTTGTTTCATGAAATTATTGAACTCCTGTTGCATATTATCGTTGGACATGCCATGTAGAGGAATTGCATGTGTTGCATTTTATTATTGCTTATTGGTGTTTATTCTTGATCATAGTATGTTGTACTAATCCTACGGTGCATTGGATTAGTCATTGTATGCATAGTATCATGTTGTTATATGTGGTGTTGTCTACTTGTTGATCATGTTCTTATCTTGTTGATCATGTCATAATTAATTGGAGTTGTTATATTGTTGATCATGATGATGTTATGCTAGTAGCATGTTGATCATGTCATAATCACTTGGAGTTGTTGTGATATTGTTGATCATGATGTTTTATTATTATCTTGTTGATCATGTCATAATCACTTGGAGTTATTGCTATGTTGTTAATCATGGTGATATACCTTGTTGCACTCTTGGAGTCGAGTTGCATGGTTGCTGTCGATCTGGAGGCTACGGCCTCGGAGAGGACTTCGGTCCAGGACCATTTTATTGCGGTACCCTCCAGACATGGGTGAGGGTATAGATATTGACTAGTCACTTTGGGCACCTTCGGGTGTGCAGATGTCGGATACGACGCCCGTCGGGCTACCTGCTTGGTGGGGGTAGTCGCGTCACCGTTGGAGCGGACGGTTGATGCCACTCTACGGGTGGTAGAGTGTGGGGTTTTTACCCAATGGTCCACACGCTCGATGATTCAGTTGATGTTGTTTAGGAGTAGGTGATGTGTATTTGTTGTGTTCATCGCCTTTGACTGCATCTTAGGCCATGTTGTTATTCATTGTCGAGTTGACACTTGATACTTGTTGATCATATTGTGATTCTCCTACTCAGCATTCGCTGATCTCCGTTGTTTTTGCTTCAGACTTGCAGGGGTGAGCAGTCGATCTGTAGATCAAGGTGTAGATAGTTTTTAGACAGCTAGTAGTCAGTCGTAGATGTGGAGCTCTGATGGCGGCTGCTTTTGTATTTTGGTTTGTTTTGTCGTCTTATAGCTCGACTTTGATATTGTTATTTTGGAGCTATTATTTGTAGATCAATTTAATATTTGGTTAAATATTGTATTTGATCGGACTTATGAATTGTAGTTATTGGTTTTTATATTGTTGTTGTATTTTATATTGATTCGTGGCTTTTCATTCCGCTGCGCGGTGTTCGAGTCGCCGTCGCTTCCCGGGCCGGGGGCCGGGGCGCGACAAGACCTAACAACCTAGGTCTTCCTACAATTCAAATACAAGAGTTGAAGAACAAATTAAATAACAACTTGTTACAAGAAGAGGAATAATATCTTATCACGCTTAACCGCCTCTTCTACTTGCGCCTAACCAGCTTCATCAACACTTTAAAATAAAACTCCTTCGGCAACAAGGATCAAGACTCAGCTAATGAACGTTTAGCGCTTTGAAGGTTTGGATGATGGAATTGAATCACTCTTTGAAGCTTTTATCATAAAAAATCTGAGAGAGAAGAACGTTAAGAAAGATTAGAAGGGAATATTTATAGACCCAGCTATAACAGGGCATCAACGGGATTATTTTCGACCGTTACAGACGCCCGATCGATGGCCCGATCGAATCATCGATCGACCGATCAATCGATCGCTGGCTCACTGTAACATTTTTCCTTTGATCGGTCGACCGACGGGTTGACAGAGAAATGTCTACTTCCAAATCGGTCGACCAAAGCCAGCTTTTATACACCATTCGGTCGACCGATTATCGCGAGATTTGGCGAGGTCGACCGACTCAGTGATGCTGAGTTCCTCGACTCGCACTATGCCATCCGATCGACCGATGAACTCGCTGCCAATTTTTGGCATCGGTCGGTCGACCAACACAGCCATGCAAATTTCCTTCGCCAATTTTGGTCGACCGACTGGTCGATCGACCAACACAGACATTCGGTCGACCAGTCGGTCGATCGAATTGGCTGCTGCCAATACTAAACATCATTCGGTCGATCGCCCGATCGATCGAAACAGAGCTGGAAGATTTTTTTATCTTTGGATTTCTCATTTCGCGCTTGGTTTCCGGCTTCGTTCTTCAGCGTGTTTTAGCTTTGAAGGATTCTCCATGCTATCCACCACATTTTGGATGCACACATTGATATATTTTGAGGATTGATCGAGAGACGATAGGCTTGACATATCTTTCATCGATCCTACAATTTTCATATTTCAAACACTTGTTAAATGAGTTTATTATCATCAAAATAATCATGAGGAGAATAAAGCATGAAGGAGAACCCTTCAACTAACAAGATGGTCATTTTACTAGAATATTTGACTGATTTGAATCTAGGCAGGATTGTATCTTACATTGAGTTTTTGGTTTTGCTATCAAGTTTTTGGTACAATTTTTCGTATGTTATTTTCATGCATTTTTTGCAATTTTGTTGTAATTTTTCAATTGCATTTTTGCTACAATTTTGCTGCAATTTTGTCATTCTTACAATAGAATAACCACCCAAGATTCAGATTAATCCAACATAATAATAATAATAATATATCTCACCTGAAAATCGGGACAACTATGAGATACAATTCTGCCTAGATTTAGATCAGTCCAAGATTCCAATAAAATGGCCATCTTCTTATATCTACAAAATATTACTGAAGTTGCGCAAAAGTAATTTGTCCACTTCTTTGATTGCTGAATCGATGCTCAGGGAAGATGAGTTTGCAATGAACATTCAAGGTGATTAGGTGTATTTTTATACTATTTTCAATAACTTGTGGGATATTTTATCTCCGAAACAAATAATATGAGCATTTTAGTACCCTAGTGAAAACGTCAATGACATTTTAGTACCTATAATATTAGTGGTGGGATCCTCTTACTGACGTGTTGCTTACATGGTAAGTCTTGGTCTGTATGTGCGCCACGTGTCCAAGTCATTGATCTTAGTTATCAGTCACGTCAGTTTCGTTGTCTCTCCATTAACACCGTTAATCAATAAGATTATTTATGTACCATTTTCATTAAGGGATATTTTTTATCCAAAAAAACATTAAGAGTATTCTAATATCGTGAGAAAATATTACTAACATTTTAGTATTTTTTCTCGTCCGAAATCAAAGGGCACTCTGCTTACTTGAATATAATAATCACCCCAAATCAAGGGCACTCAGATTACTCGAATATAATCGATTCTAGTATTTCCTTTATACTTGGATCTATATAAACCACTACAATTCTCCTCTCCTTAGCAAGGAGAAGAAATCCTGCGAGGTTACAGAAATGACGATATCATCACAGGGGGATGTGCAGGTGCCGCCGCCGTCGAAGAGCCTCTTGAAGAGCGATGCACTCTACGAGGTCTCTCTCTCTCTCTCTCTCTCTCTCTCTCTCTGTGATCGATGATCGACGACTGACGGTGCAGTATATTCTGGAGACGAGCGTGTACCCTCGAGAGCCGGCAGCCATGAAGGAGCTCCGCCAAATCACCGCTAAACACCCCAGGTAATTAATTAACTAATTACACTCTGCCCCTTCGTAATTATTTCCCATGCATCCTTTAATTTATAGCTATAAAATCCATCAACAAACAGGAGCGGCATGGCGATTGCCTCTAACGAAGCTCAATTCTTGAACCTGCTACTCAAGCTGATTAATGCAAAAAACACCCTCGAAATCGGCGTATTCACCGGCTACTCCCTCCTCGCCACCGCCCTCGCCCTTCCTGACGACGGCAAGGTATGATTAACAACAACTTTTTTTTCCATATTAATTAATTGAGTATATATGCATGAAGAGCTGTTGTTTAAATTAATTTATAGATATTGGCTATCGATGTGGACCGGAAGAGCTTCGAGCTTGGACTCCCTGTCATCCAAAAAGCCGGGGTGGAGCACAAAATCGACTTCCGTGAGGGAGCTGCGCTGCCCATCCTCGATGAACTGGTGAAGGAGGTAGTCATCTTTATTTATTGCCTTTGCAATATTTAAATTTTGTTCCGAAACAATGTGGTGGTATTGTTGCAGGAGAAGAACGGGGGAAGAAGGTTCGACTTTGTGTTTGTGGACGCGGACAAGAATAATTACTTGAACTATCACCGGCGAGTGTTGGAGCTGGTGAAGGTCGGCGGCGTGATCGGCTACGATAACACGTTATGGTCCGGCTCCGTGGCGGCGGCGCCCGATGAGCCAATACCTGAGATTCTCATGGAGAGCAGGGATTACTTTGTGGAGTTCAACAAGTTTCTTGCGGCTGATCCACGTGTTGAGATTTGCCAGCTCTGCATCGGCGATGGTCTCACGCTTTGTCGCCGCCTTAGTTGATGTTCTTCGTGGAGATGATTCTGGTGGCTAATAATTCAATGTATTAGCTCGTAATTTGGCTGAAATTACAGACAGCGCTTGCTATCTCATAATATTTGTTGCTAATTTACTTATGAATTCAATTAAGTTTGCATTTTGATTTTGTTGTTAGTGAAGTGTTTTCCTTGGTCTTATTTTCATTTTCCTTCTCGTAAGTAGAAACAATTTCTTAATCAGATATACATCTTCTTCTTGCTCTGTTTTCTTCAGCTGAGAAAAAATAATATGCTCATGGAGGTTTTCTTGATATGCTTCGATTTGATTTTTTTTCTCTTCCTTCTTAAATGCAGAATCTAAAGCCAAATTTAAATGATCAAACATACATCATGATAACAAAAGGTCAGGAACTTCAACCTATATATACACCTAATTTCAGGCTTCTAAGTTCTTCATCTGATGAAACTTAATGTACAAACAGGCATATGGTTTCTTATAGGGTTCATAGCTGCAGTTTTGATTCTAGTACTAATCACATCATGGCATTTATTAAGGAAAAGAACCCTCCAAATCACTCCCTTGAAATGGAAGAGAAAGGTATATGTGCATATATACTTGTGAAATTGATCCTTAATTATTATACTTTCAAATCTAAGTATTCGGTAGAGATTGCAGCTTCCGAGGTATTAGTATTCAAGGAAGCTGGTTGTAGAAAAATGTCAGTGAAGGAGATTTATGCTGCCACAGATAACCTGAATGCTTTGAACTTTATTGGTAAAGGCATTGCTGGTAATAATTAATAATCAATCTGATACATTAATGATAATTAATGTATTCCTGATTCTTTAATTCAATCTTTGCTTTTTTTAAGGAAAAGTATATAAAGGTGTGCTTTCAAATGGTTGCCATGTTGCAATTAAGCACATAAAGGATGGATATGCAGAGACATTCATGAGGGAAGTCACCAGCTTGTGTCATATCAGACACCCAAACCTTGTTCTCTGCAGGGGTATTGTGAAGAAGAAGACGAATGCTTCCATGTGTGTATGAGTTGTGCACAAATGGAAATCTGTAAGAGTGGCTCTTTGGTATTGATTATTTCATTAGTTATGCTCTTCATCAACTAATTACTTGCCTTTCCCATGTCTTTTTGAGCATGCCAAAACAATGTTACAGCCAAGGATAAAACCTTATCATGCACACAATGACTCGAGATTGCGATAGCAAGAGCTTGCGGTCTTTGGTTCCTTCACACATATCCTGAAGCTGCATTGTTCACCGTGATATTAAGGCATGTTTGCAATTTGGTAATCAGTCAGCGACTATTAATTTACTACTAGAATATTGCCGACGACCACCTTGGCCGTCAGAAGAATCCACAGTTCTCCAACGGCCGCACAAGTCGTGGCTGATATAACACCATCAGCCACGACTCTCGTACGGCCGTCTCAGACCGTGGCTCATATCCGATGGCGCGCACGGCAGCGAAATGAAAAACCTTATCAACCACGGCTTAGATAGGGCTATTGTAGCCGTCGGTGATATTATTTAATAATTAGCAACGGCCAGGAGAGATCGCCAGTGATAAAGTGATGGCGCGCACTCTATGCGAAAATAAAAACAAATCACCGACAGCTCAAAGAGGCCGCTTCAGCCGTTGGTGATATAGTAAATAAAGATCTATGATTTACTGACGGCTGCCGAGCCGTCGGCGAAGAAGGTTTTTATTTGCGTTTGCGCCCGACCCCTCTTCTTCCCCAGCTTTCTTTCTGCGCTCGAACCCTCGCCGCCTCCATCGTCGTCCGACTTCGCCGCCTCTCGCTGCCTCTCGACTTCACTCGAACCCTCAAACCCTCGCTGGCTCTCGACTTTTCCCGATGCCCAAGATCTACTTCTCCGCTTGATCGTCGCCATCGGCCGCTGCTTCTCTGCTCGCTGATGCCTCCTCGCCGTTCAGGTAATTATTTGTGTATGTATAATTTCCTTACTTTTAATTAAAATATTATATATTTTGTATAATGATACTAATGTATTTGTTTTCTAATGTAAGACACGAGTTGCGGAGGGTGGCACCGTCCAACGCCCCTCGCTGATGCGGGTGTTTGAGCGCACTCACCGTCGGTGACAAGGAGCGGGGGACTACGTCGATAGCAGGGCCTTGATCATCATGGTAAGTTTTTATGTCTATTTGATTTACACAATTTTTGTTTATAGTTTATATATATGTATTATTTAAAATATAAAAGCGTGTAGGAGACCTACACAAGGACCGTGATCGAGCGCAGAGGCACGCTGGAGGAGTTTGACGCAGGTGCATGGGTCGAGGCCGTAGGTGGCTAGGAGCACGATCATGTTTATGGCTTTGCAGACAGTGGTCATGCACGCGCCATGTTAGGGCCACTTGGGGCATCGACCCCTCCCGTTGCAGGTGAGCGGCCCTCGACATCACTGACGTAGAACCAAAGCCGGATAGCGGCCTTGGAGTACGAGCTAACACAATGGAGAGCAACGATAGAGGAGCAGAGAAAGTCGATGGAGGAGCAGAGACGCACGAATGACGAGTTGAGACAGACGATGCAGAACATGCATGTCCTCCTCGCTCAGATTGCATCTCACTCGGGCCTTCTACCGATGATGTCACAGTCGTCGTCCTTCTCGATCCAGTCGACGCTCCCGACCCAATCATTATCGACTCCACCGCCTCCACCGCAGTCGTGAGATTTTGGTTTATTGTATTTTGATTATATTTTGATACTTGTTAGCCTATGGTTTGAGGCTTATAGTTGTATATATATATATATATGATATTTTGATATTTGTTTGCCTCCGGTTTGAGGCTTAGATTGATGATATTTAAGTAAAACTTGTATGATTTGTTGAAAATATATGTGTATGAGGTTTTGTGGTTGTAATCTGTGATTGAAAATGTATAGTTGTAATCTGTGATTGATGATATCATTGTATATATAGGAATTTTCAAAATTTTAATTTTTTTCAGTTACGGGATATAACTTCAGCCACGACTTACCCACGGCTGCTCGTCACTACATCGTGGCTGAAAGTGTATCGTAAATGGCTGATGGCCTGGGCAGCACCAAATATCATGGTTACTAACAATATCACCGAAGGCTAACAGCCGCGGCTAATGTGTTTAAATCAGCGACAATCGTCGAGGACCGTCACTGATGTGTTTAAGTCAGCAATAATGTGTGCAGCTGTCGCTGATGATTACTGTGACGACAGAGGTCGGCCGTCACAACTTATCTGAGACGCGCACATTAGTGATGACCTTTTGCCATGGCTCCCGCCGTCCGTGATAGTTTTCACCGACGATTTAGCCACGGCCTTAGCCGTCGGTGACAACGACAATTCTAGTAGTGATTAAACCTATTTGATTAAGTGGCTGAAAGTACGATATTCATTTTAGTAAGAGCTGAAAGTGTGTTTAGTGAGGCATCACCATTTCACAAAATATCATGTATTATCATCATAAAAAATAGCAACTACTTCAACCTAAGATTACTTCTTAAGGGCATTTGAGATTGAATTACGCTCACAATGGATATATTTTTTGCAGCCAACAAACATACTTCTTGGTGTTGATTTTGAGGCTAAACTCTCAAACTTTGGTTTATCCAAAGTAGTAGATCTTGGAGTCTCATATGTGAGCTCTGAAGTGAGAGGAACATTCGGTTATGTCGACCCCGAATACCGTCAAAATCACTGTGTGAATACTGCTGGGGATGTTTATAGCTTCGACATTGTCCTCTTATAACTCCTCTCAGGGAAGAGAGTCATCAACTTGAACTTGATGAGAAGGCCAATGCCACTGAATAGAATGGTTGGTAGTAGTACTACTTCTTCTCAATGTAAATCAAGTCCTTTCCCCGTTACTAGCAGCTTAAGCTTTCAGGATAAGTCGTGAGATTTCTCTTGCATGTCAAAATTCTTACAAAAGGCGACATTATATTGGACTTCGCAGACCCAAAACTCGGAGGGGAGTACTCAGTGGAAGCATTTGAGGTCTGCTTCAAGCTTGCTCTCTCATGCATTGCACACAAGCAACAGCGTGCGGCAATGGGGCGGGTTATGTCCAGTTTGGAGAGAGCACTGAAAATCTCAAACAAAGTAGTGGAGATTTCAAGTAGTAGTGAGACATACAGTCTCACTGTTAACTAAATCATCTGTATATCGATATTCTTGATCGATTAATTAGTATACTTCCTAGTGTGTACATTCATTAAGGTTTAGATCAAAATAGGAATTTATCAAACCTTATTTCTCTGTTTGGCTTTTAGATTCTGCCGACATTTTATATGTATAATTTATTAACTAAGGTAGAATTTGCGAGATCATTGAGACAGCTGCAGAACAAATCAACCGAACAATGAGATCTGCGAGATCATTGACTACATAGCCGGAGGATTCGCAGGAGGAGGCGAGACAAGCTCAACCAGAAAGATGTCTCTCCAAGGCATTATGACAACATACAACATGACTCGTCTGCAAAGGTCTCATGATAGAACCCCGATAATATCATTCTATGAATTGACTATGAGGGATTGATAAAAATATACATGATCATGTTGTTATCTCTGTAATCGCTGGTAACTTTATTGTTAGGAAAGTTCTGGTAGACCACGGGAGCTCAGTCGACATCCTGTTCCACTCAACATTCAAGAAGATGTAACTTATTGGAGCCTCACTCCGCCCCTACAATAGAGACCTTGTTGGGTTTTCGGGAGAACGAGTCAATGTTCGAGGCTATATGTGGCTAAGAACGACGTTTGACTTCCAGCCAAAGACTAAGATGATCGATGCACAATACCTAGTCATTGACATCCCCGTCCCTATCACATAATTTTGGGGCGACCTTCACTAAACAACCTGGGAGCCATCGCATTACTAGCCACATGGAGCTCAAATTCCATATTTTAGAGATAAAAGTGGGAGTGGTCCACGTCGACTAGGAAGAAGCCCGTCGGTGCTACATGAATGCCTAAAGCAGAGGTCGGCTAACCCAAAGGAAGCATCGAGCACTTCATCCCAGTTGGTGCATTTGGTTTTTCGTACACTGCTCGCGAGCTCAGCTCGACCCAAGCGCGATCCTCGGCCTGAGTACCATTACTTACAGTCTTAGCACCCTTGAAGACCTGGGCCCAGAATGCGGCCCCGCTCTAAGTGAGCACGACCCTCGACGTGGTCTTGCCATACGCTCCCTGCAAGCTCGGCTTGACCCCAAGCGTGGTCCTCGACCTCAACGCCACTACTTATGGCCTTAGCACCCTTGAAGACGTAGGCCCGGAATGTGGCCCCACTCTAAATGAGCACGACCCCAGGTGTGGTCTTGCCTTACGTTCCCCGTGAGCTCGACTTGACCCCAAGTGCAGTCCTCGGTCTCAGCGCCACTACTTACAGCCTTAGCGCCCTTGAAGGCTTGAGCCCGAAATGCGGCCTCGCTCTAAATGAGCACAACCCCAAGCATGGTCTTGTCTTACACTCCCCGTGAGCTTGGCTTGACCCCAAGCGCGGTCCTCGACTTCAGTGTCACCACTTACAACCTTAGCGCCACTACTTATGCCCTTAGCACCATTGAAGACGTGGCCTAGAATACGGCCCCGCTCTAAATGAGCCTGACCCCTGGCGTGGTCTTGCCTTATGCTCCCCGTGAGCTCGGCTTGACCCCAAGTGTGGTCCTTGGCCTCAGCTCCACTACTTACAGCCTTAATGCCCTCAGCTAAGTACTTGTCCGAGAGCAGGAAAAATATCAGAAGCTGATTTACTTTGTTAACAAAGACCTCCAATGACCAGAAGCAAGATACCAGAGGCTAGAGAAGCTCACCTTCACCCCCGATCATCTCGGCCAGAAGACTGAGGCCGTATTTTTAGAGCCACCATATCGTGGTGCGCACAGAAGAACCAATCAGATAGGTTCTAGCCAAGCCAAAACTCACTGGACGAATGATAGCGTGGTCGATAGAGTTATTTGTATTCAGCATAGAATACCGGCTGATGGGCCCCATCAAGTCTCAAGCGCTGACAGACATTGTCGTTGAGCTCACAAATCGAGAGGGTGGCAACCACCAAGTCGAAACATGGACGATGTTCGCGGACGGTGCTGCCCCAAATGAGAAAGAAAGTGAAGCTGGCAGCATCCTCGAAAATGATCAAGGAGTCGGACAACCAACTCTACGTATGAGGATACTCTCGGCTGCTGCCTAAATGCATCGGCCAACCCAAAGTAGAAACTGTGATAGCAGTAATGCATGAAGGCATCCGCGACAACCACATCAGAGGGGGATCCTTAGCAGCTAAGATCCTATGGGTCGAATATTTCTAGCCAACCATGAAGACAGACTACAGTTTGTACATCAAAAGGTGCGACAAGTGCTAGAGATTCTAAGAAGTCTCACAAAAATAGCTCGAGCCATTACATAGCTTGGAAACCAGATGATTATTCCACAAGTGGGAAATCGACCTCCTCAGTCCTTTCATCTGACCCCATGACAAGTCAAATACTTGATAGTAGCCACCGACTACTTCACCAAGTGGATAGAGGCCAAACCTTTAGCATCGATTGCAACCAAGAAGGTTAAAAAATTCATGTGGAAGAAAATCATCTGTAGATATGACATACCACGCGGACTCGTTAGCGAAAATAGCATGCAATTCAAGTCGTAAAACAACGAAACCAAGAAACGTTGATCTCACCTACCTCGGCGATTCAAGGGCAGAATGTAACACATGTTCGCCTATGAAAGCATGATTGAAGTCAGACACTTAGGACACACATAAAGCAAGGCGAGCAAACAGATCTCGATACATACAAAGAGCTCGACGGATGAGCAAAAGTCGACACACTACTAGATCTCGATACGAAGTACTCGGACTCCGACCAAGCTCAGGATTGTGGACTGGACTAACTCTTTGGACCCGACCGGACCAAGCCTAGAAGTGCCCACACTCATGATCCATACTCAAGTCAAGCCAATTATAACCTGGCTCGGGGGCTCCACCTGGCCATACAAGGATACCCACATCATTCATTAATTATTAATGATTCAACAGTAATGAGCCCGACATCTCTGGGATAAACCTCGACCATTCCCGGCATATCCTCGTAAGATTTAGGAAGACATCATCGCCTTGAGACATCTCTAACCTGCACTATAAATAGACACGATACACATCATATATACTCTCGATTTCAATTCTCTACCCATCATCTGGGATGCCTTATTACTTAAACGTCAGAGTGTTTTACAGATCTCCTACCGGAGTAGCGCCGGACCAAGAGACGAATAAACCTGCATCATCCCAACTTCAAACAATAACACCAATATATATAACACTAATAGTAGGCCCAGTTCTAATTTGTTGAGCATGTTTATGTATAAAAAACTTGTTGATCTAAAATTTAAATTTCTTATCCAAATTAATAATTATTGACCTATTGTAGTTAATTTGAGAGAGAATTCAAAATTATCTTGTTGTTTTTAGGAAGAACAGATGGATTATGCATTATTTTCAAGGTGAAATTTACATATCTCACTAATTCCTCATTGATAAAAGGATAAAGAAGAGAAGAAAACAACTCTAGAAAAAAAACTAATTCCTAATTCAATTAGCTGGTCAAATCGATATTCATTGTACCAATCAATTTTTTTATTTATTTACTGTGGATTTGATTAGAATTTAAATTTGTCATTTCATTATATTTAACAATGAAATTTATTTATTTTTAGAACAATTCAATTTAGTTTGCAATAAAATAAAGGAAACAGAACGAAAATTAAATTAAAATTATCTAGAATGATTTTCTTTCTTGGACAAATTCATTATATTTGATTTTTTTTCCTTCGGTGGACTTGGTCTCCTCTCCCTTTATTGACCAAAGAGAAAGTTTGTCACTTCAATCCACGTACCATCTAGATGGTTTACTTTCATATATAAAAAAAAAGTAAATTAAATATTGTAAACTACTGTATAGCTAACTAGCTACATATTTTCTTTATTACTATATTTATTCTATTTTTTTCTAAGAAAAATTTCATCTCCATTTTGATAATTCTTAATACTTTCTTGCGCTTTGTCCTGAATATTAGGAGGCTAGGAGCCTTTGAATTAGGATGCTTATTTTTTTTACAAGAATTATTAGCCAAATATATCAACTTTGACGAATTTTTTAGTTATGATAAATCTTTTTATTAGTCTAAATTGTATGCAACACATTTAACATTGATGTCAATTATATCTCGTCATTTGTATACCGATTATTAGTTTGTTAAGTTGCTAATATGATAATCTCAAATGCATAAAATTCTATCGTATATTATTCCATCGAGAGAGAACACACTCTCGCATCTCATCTCTCTTTCTCTTTTTCTCTCTTTCTTATGGGCCCGCCCAACGGAGAGTTTGTGGGAGCATAATAAATCGTTGGCACAAGAAGATGAGATGGAAGGAGAATGTAATCTTTATCTCTTATGTTGGTGTGTTGAAGATGATGATATGATATGACTAATATTATTTTATGCATTTTGAATTTTTATATTAATAATTTAATAGATTAATTAGTATAATATAGATGGCGAGATACAATTGATACTAATATATATTAAACGTGTAATTTTCATCAAAATTTATATTTGGCTAATAACTAAATTATGAAACGATTTGTGAAATGACAAGTATACAACTAACTTAATTTGACAATTAACAATTGTGAAAATGACATAGTAGCATCTTTTTGCTCAAAAGCCTAGATAATAGCCTTTTGACAAGATGTACTTTGATCCACAAAATGCAAGTGATTTTACAATCAAGTGTGCCCTCCACCAACTATTCCTTCAGTTAAATTTAAAAGTACAGATTCTCTCCCCTATTTAAGGCTCATGTTTGGCATCAACATACCAAAAATGTCTCCAAAAAAACATCACTATTTGATCAAACCACATAATCAATGAGCAAAACACAACCAAAACCCCAACATATGGACTCCCCTCAAATCCCTCCTCTTTTTTATCCCTCCCTCAAAAGCATTTTTTGACTTGCCCAACTTTTACTTGTTTAGTTGCAAAAATAGAAGCCAGAGAGAAACCAATGCTCCATCATTTTTTGACTTTCCCAAACCTTCAATTGTCCCCCCTCTATATAAAAGCTGGAAGCACCCCCCCCTTTATTTGAATTCAACCCCACATCCCTTTTGTTCTTGATGTCCAATCCTTAATACTAAAACCATCACAATTCACAACCTCACCTTCATGCACATCAAGAATAAGAGAGAGAGAAAAGGACATTGGAGATAAAGATGGAGGTATAGATAGTAAGAGAGAGGAAGGCAGAACCAAAACCAAAGCAGTAGCTGGAAAAAGAAAACCAAGGGAAAGAAGGCATGGAAAGCTCAACTTTTGTTGGATTTGAATGAAGTGTTGGCCAATAGAAAGAGGACAGTTTTGCTGCTCTTTTGCTCCACTCTCTCCTCCTCCATCCATGTGATGAAGCAGCAGCAGTTGCAGGGCTTCTTCTCCCTCGTCAAGTAGATGCCTCTTAAGCGATCGCAGTCGGAGATCGGAAAGGAAAGCTTTGCTCCTTCCTCTTCCGGTTTCGAGCCCACTCCCTCTCCTCCTCCGCCTCTCGAAATCCCCAATTCCAACCTTAACCCTAATCTCGACTCCCTTTCCCCCCATGGCCTCTCCGTCCCCCACAAGCGCCCCGTCATGACCCCCGCCGTGCCGGCTGCTCCCCCGCGCGTCGTCGTCGCCGCAAGTGCACCGCCTGCCTCTCCCCGGCGTCTCGCCTTCTCCGCCGCCGCCACGCGCTCCGCCGTCCGCCACATCCTCCGCCGGCTCCACCTCCGCCTCCGCCTCTTCCTCCTCCTCTCCTTCCCTTTTCTCTACCTCGCCCTCTCGGGCTCCGGCGTCAGCGATGGCGCCCCTGGCCGCTACTTCCTCCTTGACTTCTTCTCCGCTATCGCCTTCTCTTCCGTTCTCCTCCTCGTTCTGTGCGTCTCCTTTAACGCTCTCCCCCTCCCCTCCTTCCGCCTCCTCCTCTCCCGCTCCTCCGCATTCCTTCTGCCCCGCCACCAGGTTCCGGCGAGCCCCGTCCTCTGGTCGATCGGGAGCTCATCCTCCCCCGACAAGCCCAAGGCTGACCGCCATCCGTCCTCCGGCTTCGACGTGCAGGTCTACAGCAATGGAGATGTCTATGAGGGGGAGTTCCACAAAGGAAAGTGCTCGGGGAGCGGTGTGTACTATTACTACATGAGTGGCCGGTACGAGGGCGATTGGGTCGATGGGAAGTATGATGGATATGGTGTGGAGACCTGGGCTCGCGGGAGCCGATACAGGGGCCAGTACAGGCAGGCACTCCGGCATGGATTTGGTGTATACCGCTTTTACACGGGAGATGTGTATGCTGGAGAGTGGTCCAACGGGCAGAGCCATGGATGCGGGGTGCACACATGCGAGGATGGGAGCCGATATGTTGGTGAATTCAAGTGGGGAGTAAAGCATGGGCTTGGCCACTACCATTTCAGGTACAGTTCGGAGACTTTCCATTTTCACTTTGTTATTTACTCTGTATACAGAAAAATGTTTGGTTGTTTGGATCTTCGACATGCTTTTCTGCAATTCGATCAGATAGCACAATCGTATAAAATATTTATGTGATTCTTCACCAAATTTCCTCCCTTGTAGTTAAATAAGTGCACTGGAATCTAGTTAAAATCAGGCAACTATGTTGCAATTGTTTTCTCTGTGTATGCTCATCTATCCTTCTCTTATTATGCGTTTCAAATTGACTGTGCATGCATTTTCTTTCTGGATCTATATGAGATACTTCTGACCTAATTTCAAATTTCAAACAGAGTGAGAGGTTCTTGTCTACCTTTTGCGTACCATATTAGATGACGTCCTGTTAAAGATGGTATCCAACTATTAGTATTAGGCTTAGTGTGCCCATTGAATAACTGTATTGGCCTTGAGAGCATTTAGCGAGATCTGATGTTAGTTCATTTTTGTACTTCTGTTTAACCTTTTTGCTGACTGCTGGAGTGACCTCCTGAACTTTCTTATTTTCTAGATCTAGTAGAATTTTCCCCAATGAGACACTCATTCCATATATTTAGGTTTAGTTGCCGACCATTTCTAATCCTGAAGATTGCTTTCTAGGAATTTGATTTGAAGGATAGCTCTTTTGGTGTGGAGAAACCATGCTGACAGCTTTTAAAGTTGTGTGGTATGCTGGTTAACACATTCCAAAGATGAGGCTTAGTTATATGTTGGTAACTTTGGCCTGAGTAGGCATGGTGCGCGAGGAAATCTTCCTAGCATGGTGCTTGTGGTATGACTGTCCATAGCTTATGTCACTTATATACTTTTATGTGGATAAAATATTTGAAGCCCCAGTTTTTGAGAAGGCAAGTTTGTCTATGCATATCATTCCATCCTTTTCCAAAATAATGGTATTTGGAAAAAATGAGTATATGTCAAAATGGATAAAAATACAAAGAAATTGTGAACACGTCTTTTATCCATTATATAAAATTGTGTTTGTTGATGGAACATCTTTTACTGAGGGTGCATTTTGCATATGATATGATATGTTCTACTCTAAGAAATTTAGTACATAACACCTATATATCACACATGCAGGTTTTGGATACATAATTAAGTGTACTATCTTTTGGCAAAAAGATTGGGATAATTTTTTTTTCCATTGAGAATACCTACTTTGTGTTTAAATAAACAATGCCATACTGAATTTGAAAAATGCTGATATCCAATTCCTTGTTAGCCACAAGTAATGTCATAATGACATGTTCCCATTGAGTTGCTATTCCAGGGAGAAACCTTTCACCCTTGTTGAACTGGCACTTTTTAGAAAGATGAACACAACGCTGTTTCAGTTTGTGATTATTACCTAAAATAATATATTCATTGTAGTGATTTGCGGTACCTGTTTGTCTTGTGCATATCACCATGATCCATATGCACGAGATGAACCATTTGGCTCGTGACAAGTTAGTTTATATGATTATTTTGCCAATTTATGAATTTAGTTCTGCCTTTTAGTTTTGAAGATTTTACTTCTGTTGGTTGCCATATCATTAGTTCATCTGGTTGTCAGAGTTTTACAGGTGGGCAGTAAGCTGTTAGTTATGATGAAAGTTTTTGTTGTTGTACCTCATGTAGTAGTATGACTTGATGTGTAGTGGAAAAAACTTGTCCTTTTTTAATGAGTCAACCTCATCCTTCACCAACTATGAAATTGTGCTGTGCTATTGAAGAAAATGTGTTGCATAATTGAATAACCAATGCTATTGTCCATCGTGAGAATATGCGAGTTCTTACTCTATCACAGTTCAAGAACCTTCATATATTTCAAATCTTCTGATGCTTCCTTCTATCTGTCTTTTATTGCACGAAACTATTTGCACTTTCCTCCTACACCGACCACCATTGTCAAAATGGATTTTGCATTCAAAAGTGATGTAATTTACAAAGGTTTATCTAGTCATTGTCATATATGACAGTATAACACCCATTCTGGCACTGATTTGCACTTAACTTTGAAGGAATGGAGACACATATGCTGGGGAATACTTTGCAGACAAGATGCATGGATTTGGGGTGTATCGTTTTGCAAATGGACATCGATACGAAGGTGCATGGCATGAGGGCAGAAGACAAGGCTTAGGAATGTACACGTTCCGGAATGGGGAGACACAATCAGGTCATTGGCAAAATGGTGTCCTCAATACTATGAGCACCCAGAGCATTAATACTGGGTGTCCAATTGCTGTTAACCATTCAAAAGTTCTGAACGCAGTTCAGGTAACTAGCTTTATTTCTTCAATCACAAAAAATGCAAGTTCCTTGTGTTTTGTTTGTCAAGGTCCTTTTATTAGTAGCTACAATTTTTTTAAGACGTGATCATTTAGAGTGCAAAACATAGATTTCTGCTACATGTATGATTCCTTAATTTTGATTGATCTGAATATTCAGGAGGCTCGAAGAGCATCAGAAAAAGCTTATGACGTGCCTAGGGTTGATGACAGGGTGAACAAAGCTGTTGCTGCAGCCAACAAAGCAGCCAACGCCGCTCGGGTGGCTGCTGTGAAAGCTGTTCAAAAGCGCATCCCCAACAAGGGGCATATCATAGAAGACCACATCGTATGAAACACCTTTCGCTTCCTTTGTTGATAGGACAGCCAAATCATGAAAATGTTAGAAGTATCTATCTGCTTATAGCATTTCGTTGTCAAAGTCCAGAAGTGAGCATGAATGGGAACTAAGAAACTCTGGAGTATCCCTAAAGTCCAGAAGTGAGCATGAATAGGAACTAAGAAACTCTGGAGTATCCCTGCCGAATTTTGTCTCTAAATGACCCTGCATTGAGCTAGAGCTAGAGCTACTTCAGTTGTCAAATATAGCTCATAGAAGAGGCAGATTTCTTTCTCCTTTTTGCTTGCTTTCTGTAAGAGGCCAGTTTACCTTCTATGTCTATATCTTTGTAGGTATTCACAGAATAGAACAAGTGGAACATGCCAATATCCATGTATAGAGGTGTCATATGCCCAGATGTGCAGGCAAGAGATCTTGCTCGCATGATCGTGTGGTATGCGAAACTATGTCAACAAGCTATAAATGAATATGTTGAAATCAGCACCGTGTTTTGCTACTGTGTAAATTACTTTTTGTCATTGTTGAACTTCTCTTGCATCATATTGACTGGTGGTATATGCGAACCAATGTCCACAAGAGCTATAAATGATAAAAACCAGGACCGCTTTTTGCAAATTTGTAAAATATTTTTGATCATTGTTGAGCTTCTTTCGGCACCGTATCTTATTGTCCTTCATCTTAAGATGTTGGCTGTCTTGTGCTGTTGTTTGATAACTGGTTCTTGAGTGAGGTCTGAATCTAATTCAGAAAACATGCCTCAGCTCTACTTTCGCTCTTGACAGATCTTTGTGATTTAGAACTGTCTACAAAACTTGGTTCTTATGTTGGATGTGGATTATGCTAACTTGTAATCCATACTCAGTTCTATGAACTAGTCGAGAACGGTTCAGGCCTTCAGGATTCAGGAAAAAAAAGTCATCTGTTTCTAGTTAAACCTAGAATTCCATCAACAATATGCGATAAAGGATTAAAGACATATATTTCTTCACTCAACACTCAGCCAAATCCAAAGTAGGAGCCACACAACAGTAAGGAGGAAAAAAAGGGGTCAACCCTCACAGTGGAGCGGAAATGCGGAATATGTACTATGCAGTAACACATACAAGCAAAAAAAGCTTCTTCCTCTTCGCCTTCGCCCTCTTCTTTTTCTTGGATTTTAGACTTTGTACAGCATCTACAGCTTTCCAATCACCGGTTTCGCCATTACCCAGCCACCGCCGTGACATGAATCTTCTGGCGGGACTCGGCACCGCCGCTGCCCTTCCGTGGCTCGTCCTTCGAGGCGGAGTACTCCTTCACGGACAGCTTCCATCTCTTCTTCTCGTTGGCCTCGTCGATCTCGATCTGCTCTTGCCGGCACTCCTCGCTGCAGAACGGCGTGTCCCCTCTGCATAAAACCAAACCATATACCATCAAATTTCGCCACTTCAATTAAATCACCCGAACAAACTGGTCGGTCGCAGACCGGACGTACTTACTTGTACATGAAGATGTCGCAGTCTCCGGCGAGCGGCTTTCTGCAGAGGAAGCAGCACTCCAGAAAGTAGCGCAGCTCATAGTTGTCGTCAACCTCAGCGTCGAGACCATCATCGAACACCCGTTTTGTCCCGTACAAGGAGGGCCGAGGGCAAGGGATGCAGCAGGTGTAGGAAGCCAAGCTTGCTTCAAGGTCGGAGGTGCTCAATGATCCATTAGAAGAAGAAGAAGAAGAAGAAGAAGAAGAAGAGGACTCCATAAAGCTCAAGGATTGTGAGATATCACTGCAGCGAGAGAGAGTTTAATTATAAAGAGAGGAGGTAGGAGTGCAATAATGGAGGGTTTAGGAAAGCGAAGCGACAGGTGGCCTTCAAAGAGCGAATGGTTCCAGGAATCCATGCGAAGCCATTGCCAAAGCATGGATTCCACGCCTTCCTCTCAACATAGGAAAAAAGTAGGGGAAGATGGGCCTTACTGCTCTCAACTTGCCACCACCCATCTACTTCCTTAATTACTGAACTGCTACTTCCTCCATCACTTGCTAATCTCACGCATTGGTACCAATGTAATTAGCATGAAAGCGAAGCCCGAATGCATCTCCAAAGCCGCCGATATCTTTGGTTCCCAAACTCCCGACAGGCTTCACGTGGTTTCAATTTTTTTTTTTTTTTTTTTTTTTCCTACTCCTCCGTGAGCATAAATCAATAAATCATACTTGATAAGCAAACTTTGTTTAGCCATTTATTAATCATAATATTTTGTAATTTGTTAAAAGACAAGTTGCATTAATATTCGTGAACTCACATGTGCTCAAGTGGTAGTAGCATTCGGATATATTATTTAAATTTTAAATTTAATCTCTAATTATAATGTTTTATGCATTTTTTTTTATATTTTTATATATTTTATTCGTATATTATCGCGTTTATATTTTATAATAATCGTATTTTAAAATCATTTTAAAATAAATTGCATTAATATTCTCTAGTATTTTCTAGTATTCTCTTCTCGGTCTCAGAGTGACACATGGAAGGAAATGATTCCGCAGCTTGCCAAAGCTATTTATTATACGGGAAGGAATCGGAATAATTTAGGTCTAGTGAAGGGTTTTAAAGAACCCTAAAGGGTACGGCTATTGATTTGTACTGAGAGGGGCACATGAATGCGTAGCAATTGGAACAGGTGTTGCCTACTTTGGTTTTGCAACATGTTCAAGGAAGGTTGTTGGTTTGATTGCTGGCTACGTTTTCTTATTACTATTTCAGTTTAATTGCTCTCCGTCTTGTTCTTGTCAATATTTTATGTGCACTCGTGGATCTTGTTTGTAGTTTATTATATAAATTGAATAATAACTTAAATCTTTTATTTCAACCTAATTAACTTCGGCACTTGAAATGGAGGTTTGAGGATCCATTAATATGATTATATAATTTTTTAGCTATTTACGGAATTGTACCTTTTGAATTGACAAAAGTTAAAATTGTAAAAAAATAATATCAAAATAGAAACTTTATTTAACAGTGTACTATAAATGCTCCTGTATAGATATTATTCAATATGTTTTTTCATGTATAGATATTATTCAATATTTTTTTTGTTGAAAAAATATACTGTTTTTTTTAAATAACCTATTTTTCTTCTCTTTTATCTTCTTCTCTACAGTAGGTGCTATATGAGTGTCTCGTAGCCACTAATCTTGACAAATAAAAATACTCATTAATCCTTTTTTATTTTTCATCGTCGCTAATGCTTTGAGGACCGTCATAATTTTTTTTTTCCCTCCCTGTAAGGTCTTAGATACTGTACTAGAAATTTATGAAGGCTAAAAATTGGAGTAGAAAAAGAGAAAGAAAATAGGAAAATATTGGAGGAGGATTTTGAAATTTCATTTTGACTCGGGCTACTCGAAAAATACCAAGGAGGAAGGAGAATATGTCAAAGTGCGAATGTCGGACGCAGTCGAGACAGAGATGAACAAAAAAAAATTGTGTTCAGAATATTGTTCACAAAATAGAATATCGAACAATATTCTATTTTGTTAAAGTAATATATGTCATTAAAAGGGTACACTATCAAAATTGATTTTAATTTTGGTGTTCTTTATATATAGCTTCAATTATTGTCAATTCTAAACTTATAAGGTCTGGATTTGATAAATAATTGAAAAATTTCCTGTGTTACCCCTTACCATCCATAAACCAATACCATATCATAAATATATAAATTGTAGGGATTTTTTTTATAAAAAAAATATCATGCTCTAAATATTGGGTTGTCATGGACTGGGCTTGGAGAGCATGGGCTGAACCTAGTATCCAAATCATTAATCCTTTTTCTTCCCCCAATAAATTAATCTTCTTTTAAAATCAAATCAAACTCAAATTTCATACATCCAAACTGATCGAGATCAGTGAACCACCTTTTTTTTATTAGACTGGAAAATAGTCAAAAAGATTTTAGAGGCCCCACAATGAAGGGAGACTTTGGAGCTTTATCTCTGATTTCAGTGATTGTTTGGTGTGCCTTCCCCCATATAATTTAGTTCAAACTTCACAAGATTTTGGCCATCACTTAGGCAACCAGAAGTGTCTCCATTTCAACCATATTTTTTACATGGAACTATTTGTTAGACTGTCATTAATTTGGTCTATTTTTTATTAGAAAAAAATATTTAATGCATGTATATATTCTGATTTAGCTAGATTTGAAAAATCTATAAAAAAAACATGAAAATTATGTTGGGCCGACCATGTAAGCCTATATCGACATGTTGGGCCAGCCCATTAATGTGATAATCTATATTGCCCATCAACCGTGTGATCATGATCTGACGGTCCAGGATACATAATCAATGAAACGTGAATGGGCCTACATAGACAGACGAGCCTGAAAGATTACCATAAATAATATTTAATTTCATAGAAATCAATTTTTTCTATGGTGGCGAAAAGAAAAATAAAAAAAATTATAAGTACTGATTATTTTTTTCATTTATCCTATTTTTGTTTTTGTTTTTAATAATTACAACATTTTTCCCTGATAAAAATTTATCAACAAGATTTGTTGACGGCTGAGACTTTAGGTCAAGAGAGAAAGACTCGGATGCTTCCGGTTGTGACACAGTGGCAAACCGGGCATGACTCGGCCGCGCCACCACTGCCGTCGCAGGCATCGCAGAGGCAGAGGTGTCGGCAAGGGAGGAGCACCACCGTCGCCAGCTGCTCCCGGCACGCGCGGCAGGCTCGCTCGGGCTCGACTCGGTCTGGGTCCACGAAGGCCGACTCGGCGTCCTCGGCCGGCGGCGCCTCGTTGCCCCGCCCATGGGACTGCTGACCCGCGGCGGCGGCGGCCTGTTGGAGCTGGGCGTGGAGGGAAGCTGCTGTGGCCTGGTCGGCCATGGCCTTGGCTTGCCACGACATCGACTGCGTTCGGAGGCGGGCGAGGCGGTCCTCGAGCTCGGCGCTCCGCCGCACCGCTTGCTCCAGCTCTGCCTCCTTTTTTCGTAGCCGTCTCACGGCCGACTCCTTCGCCGTGCATAGTAAGGAACGGTAGTACCTCCGATGCCTCTCTTTCAATCCTTGCCGCAGTTGCTCTTCCTGAAGTAGAGGAAGAAAGATTCAATCTTTATTTCCGAAAACAAAGGAGACAAAACGACCGATCGAGAGAGAGAGAAAGCGAGAGAGAGACCTGGGCACGGAGGAATCGATCGATTTCATTCTTCTGTTGGTTGATGTGAGCGACCAGGTCTTCGGAGAGAAGGGAGGAGGAAGGAGATAATAGAACGGGGTTCGACTGGTTCTGGTTCTGCTGCTGGTATTGTTCTTCGAAGGAGAGGTGGAGACCGGTGGAGATGAGGGGAGGCGTGTGGCTCACGAGCGCCGGAGGAGGAACCGGGTTCGAACAGGGCTGTGGATGCAGCGCGAAGAGGTTAGCCGAGTGGTTCTGCTGCTGCAGCAGTGGCCGCGCTACCGCCGGAACGCCAATTCTCTCCCCAGCTCTCTTCCTCGGATGGGGCGCAACTGTGATCGGACGAAACCAAACCTCATCTCCATTAGCGAAAGCAATCCATGAACACATAGCGCAAGGAGACCAAAAAGGAGCCAACTTTGTCTCACCTTCACTGGCAAACAACAACGCGGACGGATCAAGGATTAAACCAGGCGCGGCTTGAGGGAAGTCCATCTCTTTCCTATCGCGCTCACCTCTG
Source organism: Canna indica (assembly GCA_034359265.1). Lineage (NCBI taxonomy): Eukaryota > Viridiplantae > Streptophyta > Magnoliopsida > Zingiberales > Cannaceae > Canna > Canna indica. The sequence continues at coordinate 10,723,762 of CP136894.1, read as the reverse complement.
CATCAATCGATCAACCAAGAATCACCCAAAACACCCATTAAGAACTCGACCATGACGAAGAAAACTCTTTCAAAATCCCAACTTGATTGCAAACATGCACGATCGGCGAATTAATTAATTACCTATCAAGGAGCAGAAAGTTGCAGGGGTGCTGGGAATGAACTGCCATTACTGAAACAAGAGGAGGAGATGTAGAATATATATATGTAGAGAGAGAGTGGAGAAGGAAATGTGCGGGAGAAAAGTAGCGGAGGGAAAGGAGAGAAACGAACGGTGGAGTTAATCAGAAGCTAAAGCTTTCAATGCGAACTTTTTTTAGCTGCAGCTGCTGCTCTTCTTCTTCCGTCCTCCTCCACGTCTCCTGTCCTCTTCAGTCGAATGCAGGAATAGTGCAAAGAGAGGGAGATAAATGCGCTGGAAACGATCGAAACTGTCCAAAGATGACCTCCTTCTCACGCACACAAAGTAGAGAAGAGAGAGAAGATGATGAGCTGGGATTTTCTAAAGGCAGGAGATGCTGCTGGCCATATAAATCTCCTTCCCTTCTCGCTTTGAATGAATCCACTTTCCTCAGCACAAGTGCTGAGATTTTTTAGGAGCTCGTAGGCTTCTGGGGAGGAGAGAGAGAGAGAGAGAGAGATTAGCTTGGTTGGCAATTGGACATGGGAGAAATAGCAGGGAGTACTACTCATAGCTCATTGTGCTTGTTGTTGTTGGTGTAGTTGCATGGATTTCCACATACCCTTCTTGTTTCCCGTGTTATTTATTTATTTGGTGTTGTTATTGTTTCTCTTTCTTGGCTTTGAAGTTTTGTCCAATGAAGCCATCACACCTTCCTTTTCTTTAATTTCTTCCTTGTCTTGCAAAAAAACAAGGAGAATTGGAGGTAAAATACACTCCACGTAGCATTCATTAACTGGTTGCCCTCCCCCTCCTGATGCCCTTCCTTTATTTTAATTTGATTAGGCAAATTATTAAAACTAAAATGATATATAGGTTAATTACATTTATATACATGCCGCCCTTTTATTTAGGAATTATCACACAATTATTAATTATTCCTCGTGATTTAATTACCAAATTAATTGCACCATCTTTCTCTTTTCACACGTCACATGAAACATCATCTGAGTTATTGAAATTTAGGGTTTATTACTAATTAATTAAGCCGGTGGATCATAAATCAAAAAAATATTCTTAACATGATCGAATTGAAATAAAAATGCCATAATAACTCAATTCATGTGTGATTTGACGTGTTATTTACGCGTTAAAAACTTATAATTTAATGAAGAAGATCGCCACCTAAATTTTTAAGGTTTACAGTCATGTGAAAGAGAATTGAACAGTACGTATAAATGAACATTCAAATTACAGAAATAATCATGTCAAATTCACACACATTTATATTATTGATGTTTGAAATGTGATTTTTCATCTGTTCTTCTAGCTATATATATGATGGAGACGGGAGAGGATGCATGAAGTTGGCCTCACACATATTAATTGCTGAATAATGAGTAATTTTAATATATATAGTTGTTGCAATACGTACGTACATATAAGATAATTAAGATATATTTCAGTCCTTTCAAATATAATTTTCAAGCTGATGGTACGTCCGATCTACTTTGTTTTTATTAAAAGGATTAAGTGTATATGCTGAATTATATATGTATATAATTAATTTACTTTACGATGATATATGTGTATGTACATGAATATTATACATTCGTGTTACGTTAGAATAAAGGATTAATTTCATTTGACCAAAAGTTGAATTAAGCATTTTTAAATTTTATTTTCATATTTTAAAAATGTCAATTTGGTCTTTGAATTTTTTAATTTCAATTTGGCTCTTTCACCTCTGAAACATCATGACATCTAATTATAATTTTTTAAAGCACTACAAAATATTATTTCTTTAATGATAATTAATTAATAACAATAAGATAATTACTATCAAATAACTCAGAGAACGTTTGGTGTGAGGTAATTCAGATGGATTACCGATAATTTAAACTAAAATTACCTAGGCACATTAGATTATCACATTTGGTTGAAACAGATTACGTATCGATAATCTAGATGCCCGTAGTAATTAATCTACATTATCATTCAAGTGATAATCCACATTACCAATGGAGGAGGTGGCTATGTGGATTACCAGTAAAGTGATAATGTTATTTTTTTTTTAATTTTTGACAAAAAATATCCTCAATAAAATACATCGTATTAACATAGAAAAAATTCTCACATCATCTCATTCGTGCGCGCTGCTATCTCCTCCTATGCCCCCCTTATCTATTGTCGCCTTCATCACCTATTTATTTATTTTAATTTAATAATAATAATAATATATTGTTATTATTATTATTTATTTGAGAATCATAAGTATAGAGTTATTCAATTTTATTTGAGGGTATTTTAGTTAAAGTACAATAATCTTTTTTTATACCAAACAAGATAATTTAAATTACTAATGAGATTATCGGTCCATGCCAAATATGGTAATATAAAATTTGGCAGGTAATCTAGATCCCTATTAATCTTAATCGATAATATACCAAACACCCTCTTAGAGGGAACAAATATGTTACATCATTTAGCAACTATTATTAAAAAACTCTACAATATATATATATATATATTTATCTTTATCGGTAATTGTATAAATTGCTTCTAAAGTCTTTAATAATAATGAATCTAACGAGAATTCATTAGTTGTTGATAAATATTTTTACAGTATTTACAATTGCTAACAATCATTACTAAAACATCAAATTGTAGTAGTGATCCACGTGTGGAACATATGTTGTTTAAGCATGAAAGTAATGAACATTTATGTTCTTCTTCAAGAGTTAGGGAATTGATTTATTTCATTGTTTACCATCTTTTTATCATTAGTGAAATCATATATATATATATATATATATATATATAGCTGAAAAATGAAGAGTCCTACCTATATATAAGTTGTGAGCACTTTTTCGGCGGAAAAAAGCAAATTTAATAAATTAAAAATTTTGGAACTTAAACAAAAATAAAAAAGTTTGAAAAGCTAAATTGACATCCTTTAAAGTGTAGGGAGTAAACTAAAATTATTACACATAGATGTAATTTATTTGGGAATATTATTTCATAAAATATTACCTTAGTTTAGTTTCGCATTAGGAATATATCAGATATTTTGTTAGTTAATAAGATTTTTTGAGTGTACTATACATTGATTATATTATTAAGCAAGTCGGAACAAATGATATTAGAGCAAAACTTAATCTTAAGTACGTATGATGAGAGAACTTATGTGAGAAATGATTGCCCGATTAAAATTGTTACAAGACTAATACACATTTGATTTACATAATATACAAGAAATAGAAATAACTATTTTCTTTTTCCGTGTTTAGTGGTACATAGTTTAGGAATAGCTAAGGATTAGTCATTCCCTATTTCAATCATGGGAATCATTATTTTTTTTACTAATCCTAAGTCCTATAATCATGGGAATCATTATTTTTTTTACTAATCCTAAGTCATACGTAATAAATTTATATTTTTTCATCATTATTTTTTATCATTGTTAAACTAATCATATTTAAATAAAATAATCTAAAAGTGATTGAATAAAAAAATATTTCTATTTTTATTACTTTTTTTAAAAAATTCAACAAAAAGAAAAAATTATTTATTAACCTGTATCGGATTGAAAAGTACAAGCAGAAATTAAATTAGTACAATCATTATCTAAAATTCTATCTAATTCAGGAGGTCGGTTGGACAACTAAATCATCTACTTCTTGCTAATTCTTGCTTGATTTGTTACCCGATGGGCAGCTTGATTTGTTGTCCTTGAAGAATAGTTGAATATTATGTTATTTCTTCCAATAGTAAGCCACTGGAAACTCCTAGTCAAATTAAGAATTCTCCAAGTGGATTGATTTTGCAATTAATTGCTTCAATAGCTATCTTAATTTGAATCTGATTCAATAATCACCTAATGCAAAATTTGAGAAATGGTGTAATTAGTAGCATCCATAATAGCTTGGCATTTACAGTATAAAGCATAATCGGAAAAAACTTAGCTTGATAAAAGATGCAGTAGCCCACTTGGTTTCGAATAAGGAAACCCGCACCACCATTAGGGGAACAAAAAGACTCATCACAATTTATTTTAAGCCAATCAGTGGGGGGAGATCATTTAGAAGTAATTGAGTTATTTTGCGAAGGGCCCTCAGACTTGGGACCCAACAAATATTGCTTTGAAAAAGCAATTATACGATTAATCACTTGACTACTAGATGGCTTCCAATCACTATGTAATGCAGCATTCCTTGTATACCAAATATACCATATGATGTTAGCAACAATGACTTTTGCTTCATTTGAAAAGGTTTGAGCTAAAAGTTAGCTACCAGAACACCAGTCTGTTCTATTTATTAGGCTAACATTTAGAAATTGCTCTAGATCCAACCAAATTAGATTGACTCAAGGACAGTTAAAAAATAGATAAAATTGAGTTTCATCATCAGCATTATAAAGAACACAAGACTAGTTAGATAAGAGATTCAAAGAAAATAATCTTGATCTAGTAAGTAGTCTGTTATGAAAAAACTTTCAGATAATTTTTTTCATTTTTGGAGAAGTAAATATTTTTCAGAGCAATTTCCAAACATTTGGCCCATCAGCTAGATGTATATTTTGATCTCTAAGGAAAGTGAAAGTAGAGGATGAGGTAACCAAATCAGTGTTTTCATATTTTCAAATAAATTTATCATCATCGGGTTACAAAGGTAAATCAATTCTTCTAATAGCCTCCCACAAAATAGAACCACAAACATTTATACCAACATCATTGCACCAATTCTGATAAATAATAAGTTGACTAACAATATGAATATTATGCACATAATTCATATTAAGATATGTAGGCTTAAGAGCAAGAGAAAGGTCTAAGATATAATTATCATGCATAAAGTCAGTATTGTTTCCAGAGCTAATGTGCTTAACAAAACCAAACTTAAGATGATCAAAAGCATTAAGAAATAATTTCCAAGCCCAAGAGCAATTATTAGGGTAAACATCATTAGAATGAGTTATAGTTTGATATTTAGCACTAACAAGATTAAACCAAAGAGAATTTTCTTTGTTTAAATACAACTAAATGTGCTTAGCTTATAAAGCCAAACTCCTGGTATTAATGTTTTGGATGCCAAGTCCCCCTAAGTGTTTAGGGAGAAGAATATTATTCCAACTAATCAAATGAATACCGGGCTTATCAGAGTTATGATTCCAAAGAAATTTTTTTATTTTTTGATCTATTTTGTTTCTAATGCTTTATTCAACCAGGTTACAACAAGAGGATGGGTAGAGACAACACTTAAAATAGATTTAGCAAGAACAAACTTTCCAGCTTGAGAAAGAATGTTTTGTTTCCAATTTGAAAGTTTATTATTTATTTTATCAAGAATTTGGTTTTGTTCCTACAACTCAAGTATCCTAGGAGCAATAAACCAAGGTATTTGAAGGGAAAAGAACCACACTTCATGCTCAAGAAACTACAAATTATGTTTCTGATATGAGGAGTAAACTTTGGGAAAAAAAATATTAGACTTGTTCAAATTGACTTTTTAACCAGTGAGACATTCATACTGTTTAAGGATTTGAGTGAGGGTAGTAAGGCTTTTATTGTTTGCTTTCAATGAAATAATGACATCATAAGCAAATATTAAATGAGAAATAGAGATGGGGTTAAAGAATTATCATTCACAACATTGTTCAACAAGTAAGTAAGTGTTTGAGCAGCTAAAACATAAAGGAATGGGGAAAGTGGATCCCCTTACCTAACACCGTTATGAGATTTGAAAAAGTAAGACAGTGTGAAATTTAACAAATAGGCAAAGAGATGAGTAGTAATACAAGTTTTGATCCAAGCAATAAATTTGGGAGGAAAATCATAGATATTTAAAATATGTAATATTGCTTCCCACCTTAAAGTATCAAAAGTTTTTTTAAATAAATCTTGATGCTGATATAAGGGGTGAAACTTTTAGAGTTATAAAAAGAATGAGTTATTTCTTGAATAATTAAAATATTATCATGTATACTCCTATTCTTAATGAAAGATGACTGCTCTTGAGAAAGTAAATAAGGCAAGCAAACTTTTAATCCGTTAGCAAGAAGTTTTGAAAGATTATGTATGAAAGATTGCATAAAGAGATAGGCCCGAAATCTTTAACATTAGTGGGAGACTCTTTCTTAGGAATAAAAGTAATCATGGTATCATTTCACTTTTCAGGTAAAATGCAAGAATTACAAAATCCTTTAAGCAATTAATGTAACTACAAGAGATAATACTCTAATAACTTCTAAAGAATTCAATAGTAAAACCATCATAACCAGAGCTCTTACCATTGTCCATAGACTTAACAGTAGTCCAAATCTTATCATAGGTAAAGGGAGCAATAAGAGGGGGCTTAAAATTTTCAGGAATACATTTAAAAGTAGGCCAAACAAGGGGCTCATGCACATTAACAGAAGGAGACCACAAAGTGGAATAATAGAAAACAAATTCTTGCAGCATAAGATTATCATCATGAATAGTAATATTTTGAGAATTAACTAAAGAGTGCACATAATTAATCCTTCTTCTCATGGTGACTATCATATGATAAAAAGCAATATTTTTATCCCCATCTTTAATCTAGTTCTGTTTAGATTTACCCCACCATTTGAGATAAATTTGCCTTTTTAAAACAACAGTCTTATTGTGGAGATTACGAAGTTTGGATCTAGAACTAAGTTGAAGAGCGGGGTCATACTCTAAGGACTCAAGGAGAGCAATATCACTATTTGTTTGAGCTAACAGGTTTGCTAAATTTCCAAGATAGATTTTATTCCATATAGAAAGATCATATCTAGTAGCAGCAATTTGCTTAGAAAAGTAAGAACCAGAATTAGGAATGGGTAAAGGAGAATTTCATGCATTAGAAATAACATCAAAACTCTCATTATACTCAATCCAAAAATTCTAGAATTTAAAGAGCCTATTTCTAACTTGCTTATGCATAGGAATGAGTAAAGCAACATGCCTATGGTTAGAAGTAGTTCTATTTAATTGTAAAACCTAAGCATTACCAAAGTGATGCAACCAACCAGCATTAGTAAACATACGATCAAGCCTAACCAAAATTTTAGCAAAACCACTACGGTTGTTAGTCCATGTATATTTATTTTCTTTAAAATCAAAATCAATTAGACCACAATTAGAGACAAAATTTCTAAAACAAGAAACAAAATTATTCAAGATAAAAGAAAACCCACCAAATTTGTCTTCAACTTTGAGAATAGCATTAAAAATCTCCTAAGATTAACTAGGGAATAACAAATAAATCAACACTAGCCAGATAAACCTGAGCATTACCAGAGTGATGCAACCAACCAGCATTAGCAAACATACGATCAAGTCTAACCAAAATTTTAGCAAAACCACTACGGTTGTTAGTCCATTTATATTTATTTCCTTTAAAACCTAAATCAATTAGATCACAATTAGAGACAAAATTTCTAAAACAAGAAACAGAATTATTCAAGGTAAAAGGAGACCCACCAAATTTGTCTTCGGCATTTCAAATAGCATTAAAATCTCCTAAGATTAACTAGGGAAAGGCAGATAAATCAACACTAGCCAGAGAAGACCATAAGAAAATTCTAACAACAATAGATATAAGGAAATGAGCAGTATCATCAATTTTAACAACAACATGGATAACTTGCGCAGAAACAAAAATAATATTAGCTTTAACCACATAGCTATTACAGACCATGATAATGCCACCAGAGGAGCCAAGACTCGGCTGAATTTAGCCCTCCCATCTTCTACCAAAAGATTTAATTAGATTTAAAGCTTTAGAAGTATCCAAATGAGTTTCTTGCAAACAAATCACTTTAAAATGATGTTTTTTAATAAGAATAGATAAGTGATCTCTAATAGGCTTCCTCCAAGCCCCTCGCATATTCCAATTTAAAATATTCATGGAGTTCATGGTTTAACTGTGTTAACAGGAGAGATACCAACATCAAAAATCGAAAAAAGAAAAACATTTGAAACAGAGGGAATTTCCTCAACATTAGATAAATCATCAAAAGAATAAGATCCAGTACGAGGTCTCTTCAAATTACAGCTATCCTGAACCAAGGCTGTGCTAAACGTTGGATGTTTAGTGGGCCTTGAGGGCTTAGAAGAGGATCCTTTAACTTTTGAAGGTAAAACAAGGTAGTAGATTTAAAAATAAAATTCAAATCGTTCGCAAAATCTTCAACAGACTTCTCAAAAGAACTAGTTTTAGCCAAAGAAGCATTAGAAGGAGAAAATAACTTACTGTTAGTAGCATTATTTTCTGCAAAATCCATTTTTGAATTAGGCTTCATATTTAAATCAATTTTTGAAAAATCCGATCAGGCAAGACTAGTGTTTGGTTTTTTTTAATTTTTTTTTTTAATTTTTGTCAACACGGGAAGTAAAAGGATTTTTAGAAGTGATAGGGACCTGAGAAAAAAGATTTTTACTTCTAATATTTGAAACAGAATGGTTGTGCAGAGAAACCTAATATTTGGTGGTCTGACATGTTTTTATCCAGATCCTGGCATGGCATGTCTCCCTCGCTCGAGTCCAATGGTTTAGGATGAAATCGCCTATCATCAGCCCTAATCGGAGAGCGAGCTCTACTTGGTTTTGGACGACGACGATGAGGATTCCTCCGTTCGACCCTGATCCATGGACCACAAACTGGCTCCGACTGGATCAGGTCTTTCAGAAGAACAGGGCCGGAAAGAGTATACGAAGGGGCATTCGAAGGGGCAACCATAAAAGCAGCAAATTTTTCAATAATATTTCCAGATGAAGAAACAACAGAAGGGATGTTCGCAGAAACATTCAAAGAAACCTTCGATTTAAAAAGAGTGTAAGAGCTTTCATTGTGTCTGAGAATGCCACACTAAAAAAAACCTCCAGGAGGTTTTCATAATCGACAGGTTGAAAAAAAAATCATTTCTAGGATTTCCAATCCAAATACCTTGGCGAATATGGCTGGCCAAGTCAATCTGGACGCAAACCCTAATGTAACGACCTCGTTCGAACATCGAAAATTTATCATCAATACATAAAATCAAACCAATAACAGAGGCAATAGCATAAATAGAATCAGTATTCCAATATTCTAAAGGAAGAGATTGCAGACGAATCCAGACAGGGGCAAAAGAAAAACTTCGATTCCAAGGTTTAAAGAGAAGTTTCCAACTAACAAGTCTAATAATATCTCCACGAAAGGACCAAGGTCCTCCGGCAAGAACCAAATTATCTTGCACCGCGAAAACGAAACGGAAAATAAAAAGTTGCTCGTCTAAGTCAAGAACTGATTGAAGACCAAAACAAGACCAAATATGCGTAGCCCAATTTTTGGAAGGAGGTTTATTAAGAAATTTACCAATAAGAGCATTCTCCTGAAAGAAATAGTACACTTGAGCCAATCACATGTTAATGTGTAGGGAACTATTTTTGGTTAATGAATAATATGAGGCAACTTTTCATCATATGCTACATCTATATTTTGTATATATTAAATTATGATGAACCTCATAGACCTAGGCAATATTCCAAGGCCATGATGAGATCATGCCAGTGAGATATGGAATTCAGATGCCCCTGTTCTAAATATTCCCAATCGTAGGATCATCAATTAGGGGATTGGTGATTTCGGATAGACTGATGCATTTGGTAGATGCCTTATACAAGGATAGCTGATCTCATAGTTACCTATGAGCCTTCATTTAATGTACGAGTGCATGTGCTCATTAGGGAATGAGTTCACTGAACGGACCTACATGAGGAACACAAAATGAAATTCTTACATGACTGTCGATATGATATTCCTCGGGTGACAGTAAGTGCAAGCAGTCCTTGGACCTGATCGAGGTTGTCATGATTACCTTGTGAGTGTCGACCCATTGCTTTGGACTTATCCTTATGTGGCCTTTAGTGTCATGTGTCGGATACCTCTGGGCATGGGAAAGCACCAATGGAGGTATGTGAGCAACCAATATGGAATCAGTTACTCATAATAAGAGGAGATACTGTCCTATGTATCCTTGTAAGTGTTGACTTAGGAATCTCTGGTCATAGTAGATATGAATGTCGAAAAAAGGTTTTTTGACATGTCATTATTGAGACGACGACTTGGCAGACAAAATACATATGAATCGGTATTAGGATTTGACACTTTTTTCGTACCCTATCCGTATTCGGGACATTGTAACCGAGGGACTTAGTTCTACGGTAACTAATCACCAAAATGCGTTCGATCACTGTAAATTGAACCTCACACTATCCGGGTAGTCATGATACGTTGCTAGACGTCAATCTTGACTTGTGAGTGGAGTCTCTCACAATCACACTAAAGAGGTTTAGTGGTGGCTCATAAGATTTGAATAGTAGTCATTCTATCGGATCTGACTCTCCATTATGCACAACTCACTACTGGCTTAGTGTGGGGCCTAATGGGTCACACACAACAAGCTAATCTCGTAGCGGACCTTATGAGATAAAGTCCGAATGCGGCCCTATATGTCTATTAGCATGGACATGTTGCATCTCGATCACGGATCTCGTTTACGGATATGATAGGAAAGTTGTTTCCTATATGAACGAATGCGCAAGAAATGAGTTCCTCGGTAACCCTAATTTGTATGACATTCCTAAATTGTAGGGATTGACACATGATAATATTTCATGTAGTTGATTAGATTTAATTATAAATTAAATATTTAATTAACTACTTGACTAGGAATATATTTAATTATGAATTAAATATAATTTGATTTTGAATCAAATATACATGGTAGGAAAATTAGTTTCTAACCATGAGCCTAATCGATTAATTGGGAATTAATTTATTTGGATAAATCCTAATTAATAAGAATTTAATTTATGAAGATAAATCATAAAATTAATAGATATATAATTTATGAGGATAAATCATAATTCTATTAATGAATAGAATTCCCCTTTGGCAATGTAGTCTTGATTGAGATGAATTCTCCTTTGGCAATGTTCGCCATGTATATGCTATTTTAGTATAATCATGGGCCGAACTATAATCTCTAGTCTATCTAGCCACAATATTGAATATTAAATATCTTGCTTAATATTATGAGAAAATCCATAAAGATCCCAGAACAAAACGTGCTCTTTCTCTCTCTACAAATATCTCAACACTCCTCAAACTAGGGGCGACAGAAATAGACACGACACGATACCAAGCACGAGCACGACACGATAACTGCGGGCCAGGTCGAATAATTTAGCCTGATAAGCTTATTGGCTCGACCCGACCCGACACGATAATATTGCAGGCCGATGCGAGCCGGTTCTTATCGTGTCGGCCCGACCCGTTTGGCCCACTAAGTATTGAAAAACAAACATGATTGGCTTATTTTGTTATTTTATTAAGCAAATGATGTTTGGTTTGAATATCATTTTGAATGAGGATAAAAATATGATTATGTGAATGATGATAAAAACATAACTTTAACCTTCTTGATTTTGTGAAATATGTGAATTAGATAAAAAAAATATAATTCTATGAAATTATGCAGGCTCGTGGACTGTGCCGGGCGGCTCGCAAAATATTGTGAGTCGTGTTGGATTCGAAATTTTTGACCCACAGAGTTAGTGGATCGGTCCAAGCCGGCACGCTATCTTATTGTGTTGGTCCGGCCCAATCTGCTAAGTACGGGTCGACCCATTTTGTCACCTCTACATTAAACAAACTCTAGATGATACAAAATGAATATAATTAAAAAAAAAACTCATCTCAAAACTCCAAAGACCTCCTGAGGGGAAAAAAAAAGCTCAAAGAGAGAAGTTGTCTTCTTGCTCTAAATCGTCCTTTTTGGACTATTTAGAATTATTGGATTCAATTCCATCTAAAAACCAATATTTTTTTGTTTTTTTGTTTACTTTTACCATATTCCTCCCAACCCAATAATGGATATATACACAACCCCTCTTTCTTTACTTCACACAGAATTTTGTCAATTTACCTAAAAACGAATACATATTCTTTTCCCATTCATGATTTCTTTCCATTTCATTTTCACCCAAATCAACTAAACATTTAATCAATTATTGCTGCATATATATACTCTGTTATTTATTAATTCTCTTACCACTTGTTTTCTTTACAACAAACTGATTGGATGGATCCAAAAATCAAAAGATAACAAAAAAAAGTTTTTATTTTAAATCATTTTTATTTGATCAATGATTAAAACATGAAGTTCTTCCATCACATTAATTTATTTAGAAATATTGACTGTTCATAATAGTCATAATCCACATGGAAAACATGATGGACTTGAGAAAAAAATAATCATTCTTTTTTCTTACCTCAATTCCTGTGCTAAACATGACTTGGGAACAAAGAATATATGCAATTTCACACCTTACTTTTTTCCATTAATTTCTTATTTCTATCAAAAACTATACAAATACCCTCTAATATCTACGTTAATTTATACATATTGGACTAGACTAACTCTTTGGGGGTCCGATCGGACCAGATCGAAAAGCACCCACACTCATGAGCCAGACTCAAATCAACTACAACTTAGCCCAGAAACTCCATCCGACCAAATAATGATATTGACATCCTTCATTTATTATTAGAGATTTGACGGTAATGAGACTGCCGTCTTTGGGATAAACTTCGACCCGTTCAAGGTATATCCTTGTGAGATTTTGGGAGACATCATCGCCAAACATCCCGACTTGCCTCATAATAAAGACACGACGCACATCAGGTAAATTCTCGATTCTAATTTTATATCTCTCATATGAGATTCTCTCTCACTTGAGTGTCTTTGCATGTCACCATCGGAGCTGCGCTAGACCAAGGAGACGCAAAGGCTTGTAGCACCCCTGAATTCAGACATAAACATATATATTTATTTAAAAATACACAACTCCAATATATACTAATGATCTAACTTTGGTTCAATTGCATCAACTAATTGAAGTCCTAGAGAGATGTGAAGTGATTTGATTTTCTTAGATTGAAGGGCACTATAATAATTTGAACTTTATTAAGAGTGTTTTTTTTTTCTAAAGTTAATGAGTTCATTATAAAAATGAGAATGACGCATAAAATATATACAATGCCACACAGAGTGATACAATACCACGCAAACTTTATTAAGGGTGCTTGCCCGAAGAGGGAATTTGGTGGCCTTGTGTATTCACTAGCTTCTCTCGTAGGACAAGAAAAGGAGATGAGGTTGGCAGCCAATTAGTATTGAAGAGATGCTCATGGATTTGTTTGGCTGCTTATATATTCTCTATTCAATTCCCTATACTTTGCTCTCATCTCAAATACATATTATTTCAGAAATAGAAATCCAGAAAATTATATATGGAACTGAGTCCTTGTTGAGTTATCACATCCAATGACAATGATCTCCAATTATTAGGAATCAGCTAAATATTTTTAATTTTTATTCAATTTTGTAATAAGATAAATTATATATATATATAGAACTATGATTGTGTGGTATTGAAAAACTAATGCCACTAAAAATCCTTATTACTCTTCTATGATTGTGTGGTATTGGCAAACTAATGCCACCAAAAGTCCTTATTAATTAGTCTCCAACTTCGATGAAATTATTAAACCACCCCAAGCCAAGAACAAGAGAACCTGCACAATAGTCACAATAGTCATGGGAGAAATTATCGGAGAAGACACCGGTGTGATGGATTCGCTTGTTGTTATGTGTAGGTGTATTGTCGACAACTTCATAAATTTATGTCGAGAAAAAAATCGCGAGAAAAGGCCTTATTTTTTTTGAAGTTATCCACGTATGATGTTGACGTAGCAGCATATATTATTTTACTCATTTTTTGGAGCATACATCGACAAGTTAACGAATAAATTCAAGGATCACTAACACAAGGATATAATTAACGTTAATTTTAAATGTTATGTTTACTGACTAAGACCAATGGATTGATCATAATTAAGAATTTGACTAAATTAAGTTGAGAATATATATTTAGACAATAACTAATAATAATAATAATAACTAAAATATATTTAGATAATACCTAAAAATATAAATACTTAGCTAACATGGTACCTAAAATCTCAATTATCTAGAATATGACTACGTGGATATTTTTTTGCCAATAACATATGAGTAAAAATAAATATTGTGAGCATGAAGTAAATGAAAATGAAGTCTTGAATTCTTTATCGTAAGAGATCATTCAAGAAAAGAAATATGCAAGAACTATTTAGCATATATAAATTATTAAGCTCCACTTTAAATATTACACACATGTATATAATTTCTTTTCTAGTGTGATCACCGCTAATGATTAATTTATTTTACTGAATTGGATTGGATGTGATAGGACAATAAATAAAAAGTAGCGCTAATGATTTATTTATTTTACTAAATTGGATTGGATATGATAGGACAATAAATAAAAAATAGAATTTAATAAGATTTTTAAATCCACTGTTTATTGAATATAATATCAACTTTATATTACTTTAGTCTTATTCTTTTAATCCATGTACTAAATAAATAATGGATAAAAATTAATTTCTTATCTTATTCCTCTATCATATGAAGCAAATAAGCCTAATTATATGAATAATTAATTCCAAACTACTCCTTTTTATTGTATTTATTTTTGGGATGCTTTTTTATATAACCTTTTCGATCGGGATAAGCGTTTTAAAAAGTGACACTCCTTATAAATTTAATAAAATCTAGTCAAGAGAATATATAGTTTTTTGGACAAAATTATCTCCATTGACACGTGGTATGTATGATGAAATATGTGTCTATTTTAATAACACGTCAAGGTGTCAACAACTCGGAATAACCCACACAATCTGTCCATATGCCAACACACAAATAGACAAAGACAACACACCCCGCCCTGGATGCCAACAACCTGAGAACACTCTAACTATATGCCAACAACATGGGATAAAGACAACACACCCCCCCTAGATGTCTACAACCCAAGACAACTTGGAACAATCCGTCAAGGTTGTTGACAACTCAAGACAACCAGCCTACGTAATCAACAATCTAGGATAAAGACAAAATACCATGCACTAATATATATTGCTTGTGTGATTTCTTTTTGTGCTGCAGATGACTTACATGGAAGAGGAGAATCTGATTCATGCTAAATATAATTGCATGATGTCAAAGATGGGTCGACGAAATCGCGATGTGGGGCTGCACGTTGGCCGCGACTATTGGCCACGTAAGGTTAGCAGAGTGGTGGCCACTAGCTTGCGCAGCAGCGGCGCGCTGTGGCTTTAGCCACGTTGGCCCACTATCGACTGCAACGTTGCTATAGCCACTCTAATCATGTTGGCCAACATTATGAGGCAACAATCCCAACCCTAATCAACCGACGGTGGGCTTAAGCGAGGCCGACTGTGAGAGGAAGGGGTGAGGGAGTGGCGAGGGACGATCACTGGTGATGGATCAAATAATGAGAGGGAGAACAAGGGAGGGAGATAAATGAGTAGGGGATGGAAGAGGGAGAAGAGATAAGGATGAAAAATATTTTTGTTCATTTATATAAAATTTGATCAAAAATTATATGGATGATTAATTTTTAAATTACTTGTCCATTCAATTACATCTTTATTTTTTGTTAAGGGTCAATTTAAACTCTTTCAAATCACCCTTTAAAGAGAGCACAGTAGTCAAAAATAGACAACCTTGTTCCATTTTGTTTGAGAAGTATAAATTTAGACTATGACCTCAACAAGTCATACTTCAGAAAGAAAAGTTGTAACAACCCATTTGAGGAGGAGGTCCTGTTTGATAGAGAATCGTAGGGCTCAGGACTTCTTTGTCAATAGAGGGTGTAGGGTAAGTCAGAAATTACGGAAGATACTGGCACAACCCAGAATACTCTTCTCCCCCTAATTAATAATCTAATCTTGCATAATGAAGTGACTATTTCACTATTATGTTCTCATATCCTATATCCTAAAGCTGAGAACAATCTTATTGTTGTAGTACTCTCTCACATACACAAGTTAATTCCAACCTTACTCTTTCCTATGGCTAAGAATTGTAGCTGAGATAGTAAAGAGAGACAGGTGTGGCAACCTTAATGGGAAATAACTACCATGAGCCCGGCTCCATAGAAATTGCGTCCACCTTAATGACACTGACATGACATTGGAGTCTCAACTCTCAACTGGAAAAGAAACAAGGGAAGCAGCAATACAAAAGAGAGGAAGATGGATTCTTCTTTGTCCCTCTGTGATTGCAAAAGCTTGCTATTTGGATATTCCATGAGCCTGTATAATAATTATTTGCTTTCTTTATTTTGTCCTTTTATTGCTGATCGTGCTTATCAGCCTCACTAGTGAACAAAATAGCCATTGGACCATTAGAGGTGTCAATCGGCTCGGGCGGTCCTAGGCATGATATGACACGGAATGAAACGACATAGTCATGCCATTGTTTTGTTGAGCGCCTCAATTATTATAATGCAATTTCTATGGGCAGAATATATGAACAAGGGAATATGATAGAAAAAAAATGAATATGATTCATATTCATTATCTTGTTATTTATGTTGATTCAATTAAAGTTCATGTTCAATCTTTAATTTTTATGAGCAAGCTGCTCATGTATCTTGTTAGTTAGTTAGATGTACATTGTAAATACATGATGAATTAATATCAATCAACCTTTTCATCCCATCATATTTATTTGTATTAAAAAATGGTTATTTAAACAAATATGACTTTTTATTTGCCTAAAAATGATTTATTATTAAAATATGACCAACTGTTTTTGATGGATTGAAGAGAAAAAAAAAGAGAGGATAAATAAAATGGTAAAACCTAAACCAAGTTTGACATGACCATACAGATGACGAGCAACATCTTTGCTAGGTCATTAGTTTGGACATGTACTAGGGTTATTCATTGGGTTACGTCGACTCAATAAACTCGAGAACCCAACTCGACTCGAATTATTCGGGTTGGGTTGGATCGGGTACAATCCGATCAAATCCGAACATAATTGGGTCGGGTCTCAAAATTTAAAATTTGAAACCCGAACATTCGAGACCCGAACCGATTATTTATACTTTTTATTTTAAAACAAATACTATATCTTAAATAATTATTTTTAATTATGTTTATTTTTTTAAAAAACTCATTTTTACCTAAATGTGTAAACCCGACTACCCGACCTGTAGGTCGGATCGGGTTTGAGAGATGAAAAATTTTGAACACGATCCGACTTGACCCAACCTAATTACACTTGGTCGGATTAGATCAATTTTTCTCTCTAAATCCGACCCGACCCGACCCGTACTTGAATAATCCTAGTCCAAGCCATGACAAATGTGAGAACTAAAAAAGATGTAAATATTATCGTAACCTCCCAAGGATGAAAAATAAGTAAAAAGAGATATAATGTAAAAGCAAAACAAAATAAGCAAACCTACATCTACAAACATAACATGGGTAGAATAGGAAAATATGAACAATTCTAATGCTACCCCTCAAGCTAGGATACCTATAAATCCAAAAGCCTTGTGAAAATGTCCACAATTTGATCTTAACTATATGGAAGTATATGATGAGTTATAATTTTTAACATCATGGACAAAATAACAATCAACTTCACTAGATTACTAGTGATGTAGTCGACATATTGGTTATCATAATGCATGACTAAAGGATTAGAGAAGAACGCACCAAGTTCATTAAAAAGAGTCTTAATCCACATTATCTTATAGGCGGTGTGAGCTATTGATCGAATGGTCTACACTAGAGGGGGGAAGAGATGAATAGTGTGTTTACTAAAATCTTAAGCCTAATTTCATTTTTAAATAATTCTTGATTACTTGGGTAAATTCACAATTCAAAGACTAAATGCGGAAGCGAGTGAATATGACAATTAAGGAAACACAAGTAATAGCGATGCAAACACAAGTATCTATCTACACTTTGATACTAAATGAATTTATCAAGTTAGGCAAAGTAAGTGTTTTAGCAATATGATAAATAATGTGATAAACAAGCTAACCACACTCAAACAATGGCAATGCGCGCTAACAAGATAGATTTATAGTGGTTCGGGACCCTTGCCTACTCCACTACCTAAGCACACAGCTTATAATTTTCAACTTAGCTTTACTAGATTAAATTTATTTCTTTACAATGATGATTTTACACTAAAAAATCTCCGCTCTTACACCAAATGCACTTCTACACTTGAAAGTCTTCGTCTTCCTACCGAAAGTATTCTCTCACCTCAAACTCTAAAGGACAACAAATTATAATCCTAGTAAACTAGCTAAACCAGTGGACTTAAACCTTACAACCAAGGTAACCACCCAATCAAACAAACCTAACATCCTAGGTTTACACAACTTGAAATACAATGAAAATAAACACAAAATACAACTATAAATGGAGCAATGATCCAAACAATAAAGTACTTAGCTCAAACACAAGATCCTATCTTCCTCTTGATGTCTTTGATAATGAAACAATATGTTGAAGGCTCAATCACTACAACACAATTGGTCTATAGAGACACAAATTTAGAGACGAATTAGATTTTTATTTCTAAATCTTCATATTTAGAAACTAATAAACATAAAATTTATTCTAAATTAGTCTCCAAAGATCTATAAAAATGGATCAATTAAGTCACTATATTGATGTTGTTTCTAAAGCCTTTGAGTCAGATTAATTAAGTAGATCAATTAGCTGACTATATTGTTGTTGTTTCTATAAATCTTTAGATGCTAATTTGGGAAAAAAAATATGTCTATCAGTTTCTAAATGTGAAAATTTAGAAACAAAAATCTAATTTATCTCTAGTTCTGTGTCTCTATAGGCCGATTGTGTTGTAGTGATTTAAGGAGGTAGAAGCTCAAAGCTAAAATTTGCACAAAAGATGGCTCAATTAAGCTTAGGGGTGATCAATATATGGCTCAAGGAGTGCTCAACAACACAAGAGGAAGGCTTAGAAGGTATGTTATATATGCATATAACACTATAAGATTCGAATCAAACAGTTTGAAATAGCTACAAAAAGAGCCATAATTGGGCTTGCCGGTCGAGCTTCGATCGATGTTCGATCGACCCTCGGTCAATCGAAGGTTTGGTCGATAACCAATAAAACTATTTTTTTTCGAGCGCATCGACCAACGTCCTTTCGATTTGGATGATTTCTCTAATTTTTTCAATCGTGAACGTCACGTGCAAACCGACTTAAAACCTTAAAATATTTCTCCATAAAACCATTAGTTTCATATTTATTATCATCAAAACTGAGATCAAGTCTTAGATTGAAAACCTTAGGCCAACATGAGTCATATCTATATATTTTGCATAGCACTAAAATGAACAACCACACTCTACATTTTGCTTCTCTAAGTAACAAGCTAGCCCCAACATAAGTACAATAGCGAGCGATTGACCTTCTATTACTGATGGAGTCAACATAGTCAGCATAAAAGAACCCTAATTTCTCAAGTGGCCATTATTGTTTTTCTAAAGACCTTTACTAGGAGATTTCTTCATGAAAGGTAGAATTTGCAAGGCTATTCCAATGGGTTAATTATTAAATATATTCTCATTTTTAAATATTTTCTCAAATCTATCGTAATATTTCATTTCTACCATTATAGTATGTACTTCAATTTACAATTTGTTTCAATTATATCCCACCATCAAGATATCAATTTGACCATTTGGATATTGATGTGGCAATGCTAAAGTGGATTAATAATCTAGTCAGCATCCCTAAATGCAATAAAAATTTGAAAAATGCCACATGGCAAAACCTTTTTTAAAATGATATAAAGAGTATATCACAACTTTTAGGTTTATTTCCAAATCTATCTAAATCTTTTATTTCTAACCAATATGAATTTCGTACTTTCGATTTATTTTAGTTATATCCTACCATCAAGCTATCATTAATTTGGTCATTAAAATGCTAAGTGAAATCGCTGGCGTGGGTCAGAAGTCGAACCAGCATCCCTAAATATAATAATAATAATAATAATATGTTATTAAACCTTTTTAAATTTTTTTGTTATCTCTTTTTATTAACCCACGCCCTCTTACATTCTTGCACTTTCCCCCACCTAATACGCTGATGTCACCCAGACCCAGAACCACCATCACTCGCAGGGATGGCGTCTAACTACATCGTTCTCAGTTCTATCTTGATTATGGTAAAAATTGTAAAATTATTTTAGCCTAAATAATTGTAGGGTCGAGGCACTAAATTCTTAGGGTCCAAGAATGATGCATCTAAGATTTAAGGAATTAAATATGCAACTAAAAATGATGTAGTTGATTATGAATGTGTGATGGTGATTCTGAGTCTAAACGATAGTGATGTAGAAAGGTGGAGGCGAGTGTCAGGTATGTAGGGAGACACGAGTGAAAAAATGAGATGTAATTTCTTAAAATATTTGGTAAAATGACATTACATGATTTTTAAATGTGTTTATGGATGTTGACTGACTTCTAACCCACGTTATAGACAAAAAGTTTACATCTCTATTGGTTGTAAATAAAAGGTTGGGATAGATATTTGAAAGAAAAAAATCGCTAAAAGTCAAGATATATTATATAGTTAACCTTTAAATCTATTTAAAAAATTGATGATGTAACATTTTTTGAATTTCTTCTTGCATTTAGGGATGATAATTATATTATTGTTCTATGTCAGCAATGCCAAATCAACATTCAAATAGCAAAATTGACACCTCCTTAATGGTGGGATATAATTAAAATAGATTTGAGAAAATTCCTAACCGTCGAGATATAGTGTTAAAAATTAAAAATTGAAATATCATACTAGCCTAGTCAGTAAAAGATAAATTAAGTTACTCACAAGTTTGCGATACTTAAGGACCCTCAAACTCCTTTTTATTGTCCTCAACTTCTAATGGCACATGAGATTCAATAAGCATCCAAGAAGATTTACAATCTAACAAACCAACTTCACTAAGAAGGTCAACAACATATTTACATTAACACAATGCCTTTTTCACTTTGAGCAATTTCTATCTTGAGAAAATATCTAGGGTGTCTTAGATCTTTAGTATACGAGTTTTCACCTCGAGTATTTCATTTTTATCACTCTCAATGTGCATATAAACAACAAGAATCACAATCTCGACAAAAGAATATCTCACAAAGATGGAGTGATTATCCTTAAAACATTGAAGATCAATTCGTTGGTAATTTGGCAATGCAAACAAGATCTTAGGCTCTGTTTGAGTCCATAAATAATCTTCATAAGTTTTCTAAATTAAGTCTCTCTTTGAGCAATATAACTAAGAGGTTACTCTATATACATTGTTTGACATAAGTATAGGAAAACATTTGTGACATCTATTTGAAACATATTTCCACCCCTAATTAATTGTCAAAGAAATTTTACAAATATAATTAAGCCAAGCAACGTGAGAGAATATCTCAAAGTAATCCACACTATATTCTTGTGTAAACACTTTAGCAACCAGGTGAGCCTTAAACCAATCCATAGACCATTAGGAAGATGCTTATACTACTAGAATTCAGCTCAATTGCTATGGGCTATTAGCGACGGCCCATGAAGTCATCGCTAACAGCAACGACTTAGCATAGGTTGCTTTAGCGGTTGCT
Organism: Canna indica; assembly: GCA_034359265.1. NCBI lineage: Eukaryota > Viridiplantae > Streptophyta > Magnoliopsida > Zingiberales > Cannaceae > Canna > Canna indica. The sequence goes on along the minus strand of CP136894.1, from coordinate 10,702,007 downwards.
AATGTAATAGAATTAGAGACGGCATAGCCTCTAGCACTATCACTGATTAAATACTCATCAGCGACGGCATAGCAAGGGCCACTAGAGTCGTTGCTGATTAGAAACTTATCACACTACTAAAAAATGGTCTTTTACGACGGCATTGGACGCGGTCGTAGATGCGACGGGTCTATGACCACTGTCCATTGGGGTCGCGGACTATTCAGTTTGACGATGGTATTGAGACTGCCTTGAGTGTCATCGCAAAATAGCGACGACACTGCGGCCGCCTCAAGTACCGTCACAATATGGCGACAGTTTTGCGACCGAGTTTTTGCGATCGCTTGAGCGGTCGCAAAGCTGTTAGGTACTAATTTTACTTATCCTGCCCACCCAATCTTTCTTTTCTTCCCCCCACTCAATCACTCGACCTAGATCTCGATCACTCGCCGCCGCCCAATCTTCCCTTTCTTCCCCTCGCTCGATGCTCGATCACTCGCCGCCCTATCCTCGGTAGACTTTCTTGCATGACTCGACGTCGTTGTTCCCTTCTCCGCCTCTCTCGCCTATAATCCGCCCTACTGTCGATTGCCGACCCAGGTCACGGTCGCCTGCAATTTTCCCTTGGACTCATCGCCTCTCTAACTGTTCCCAACATCGTCGCCTTTGATTTGTCCCTGGCCCCATCGCCTGCATCTTCCTCCGCCTCCGTCGCAAACCCTCTAGCTGAAGCCACGATCTGCTCCTGCCCGCTTGAAGCAACAATCTCCAGGTAACAAATTGAGTATTTTTCTTTAATGGATCAACCACAATCAGATTGAGGATTGTACCCGATGGATCAACTCGTAACTCTATTATATTGTCAACCTGATCCGTGCAGTTAACTATTTGTTCTAAACGAATCGAATTTGGAAGCATCGCCTATTATTTCATTACGATTTCTCTGCGACCTGCGGCTTCGTCCATTCGGATCGAGGGAGGACGATCTCCTCCTCCTTCTCAACCAATTTCCAAATCGGTTAATTCCCAAGTAATGATCTTTATTTCTAATTTTATTTCTCGATTTGCATCATAGTTGTATCGTTTGTGTTTTACAATTTTTCAATCGTTGTATGATCTTTTTCCTTTCGATTTGATTGTCTTTTCCACAATGGCCATAGAGATCGAATTGAGTGTTTGCCCTTGGTTGAGCTTTAGAACTTGTTTTCGGTGGATTTATCAGACCAAAAATTATATCATGCCCAAATCGTAGAGATGTTATCCGATCGGCTTGTCACACTGACTTTGATGTTAGCTAGAGTTCTTCCTAGGTCTTGTAATTTATCATTTTTCAATATTTTCCTAGTTCAGATTGACTGAATTCATAGCTAATACATAGCTATTTTCTAGTTCTAGTTCAACTTAAACAGAACAACTTAAAAGTGACTCAGATCCATAAGGAATTTATATATTTTGATTTTGTTTTAAACAAAATATAAGTCTGCGACGGCTCTGCGACTGAAAGGCCGTCGCAGATGCCTGGTCGCCAAATGCGGTCACAATTGGCGACCAGATCTGCGAGAGCATCAGCGGTCGTCGTGTCGTCGCTGAGCTACATGTTGTGACGACCTACAGCGGTTGCGGTGCCGTCGCGGATATATACTTGCGATCGCATATGGGCGTCGCATATATCAAGCGACCACCAAGTGCCGTCGCAGAACAGTCACAGAATATTTTTACTTGCGACCGTTGATGACGCGGTAGCAAACTTTCTGCGATGAGATATTTTGCTACCGAACTTTGCGACCGTCCTGGCCGTCACAAAAGGTCTTTAGCGACCGTTTTGCGACGGCTATGTCCGTCGCAGATGATCAATTTTTTAGTAGTGTCAGCAATAACTTAGCAAAGGTTGCTCAAGCCTTTGTTGATAAATAAACATCAGCGACGACTTGCTAATGCTCGCGTTAATCATCGCTGATGTCCTATATAAGGCTTCAACAATGTCATTTTCCTCATTTGTTCCCTCTCCTCGCCCACTCTCAATTCCTCTCTCATTTTTCTCTCGTCGTCGTCGGTTGATCGCAGCTGTTTACTACCGCTCTTGGAGGTGAGATCTCTTATCCGCAACTTAATTTCATTAGTTGATAATCTTAATTATTTAGAATTTAATTAATGTTAATTGTACGGTGTCATATTAATTATATGTATGTCAACTTTCATTTATTGTACGATGCCTTGTTAATTGATAAAGCATATGATGTCATGTATAGATTTAATTAAGGGTTAATTAATGAATATATCATGACTTTTATCGAAATTATCAAATCTATCACGACTTTTTATTTGTTTCAAATGCAGGCTTTCACTCTCGATTCATTTCAATTGTATCACACTGTCAGACTCGGGTTAAGTTTTCCGTTAAACTGCCGGCGTGACATCGATGATGTGTCAACCTAAGTTCAATCAATCATTAATTTAATATAAAAAATATGTAAGGTGACGTGTATTAGTAAGTATAGTATTTTGGTTACCTATTAAATTATTGTACTTACTAATACACGTCAGCTTACCTATTTTTATATATTAAATTAATGGTTGACTGGACTTAGGTTGACACATCATCGATGTCAGGTCAGTAGTTTAACGAAAAACTTAATCCAAGTTTGACGGTGTGCTACAATTGAAACGAATCGAGAGTTGAAGCCTGCATTTGAAACAAATGAAAAGTCGTGATAGATTTAAGAATTTTGGTAAAAATCATGATATATTCATTAATTAACCCTTTAATTAATTATTTTATTATAGGTTGAATTAATTAGTTGAACTAATTTGTTTAATTTATTTTATGTTAATTAGTTTATTTAATTTGTTCATTGTTAATTGTTATAAATTAGCTATATCGACTTACGACTAAATTGAAATTAATCATAACTAACGAGTTGATACATGTCACGTACGTGTCGACAAGCTGTGCATGATTACTCAATACCTTAGATCCGTTCAAGGGTACGATTGTATATTTCTGTAAACAAAGTAGATAATTTTTTGCACGATGTACCATTCTTGAATTATTCATAATTGAATAATTTAAAAATATTATTATTTATATTGCATTTAATTTTATTTTTTTTAGCTTGTCTTCATTCATATATTTCACGACTAGTGAATCTTTTTTCTCCTCCAATACGCACTTAGTTGTAATTTTATCAATCATCATGAGCCTTTTATTAAATATGAATATTACAAAAATTATTAAGCATATTAATCAATGGGATTTATCCATATCTCGCTGCATTCATTTATCCACTGTGGTAAGTTTCCTAGGGATCAAACAAGTAGCATTAATTACAGAAAGGAAAACAAGTACATATCCTTATTGGCATGGAGATTGATGAGCCGGGATTACATGTCTGTGGCTTACTCCCTAATTAAAGGAAGGAAGAGATACCAAAATAGAATCGTTCAAGGGTTTGAAAAAGAGCCAGGGCATTCTGGTCAATTTGCTAATTGGGGACAGTTTGGTGGTTTTTTATTTCTAATTTATGATTTTTGGATCTCAAACCTTACATACATTCATTAATTTTAAGTTATTTTTTTTATTCTCCATTAACTTTAAAATATAAATGTAAATAAAAAATATTTTTCCCTTTGAATTCAATAAAAATATCAATAAAAAAATCAAAATCAAAATTCTTAAAGATCAAAATCCAACTTTTTGGTTCTAGTGCAATTTTGCGAAAATCGAAAATTTTAAAATCTCCTGGATCAAATATAGATAGATTATAGATTTTCAAAAATTTCTTTAAAATCGGTCTTTAACTTGTTTCTACCCAAGAAATAATTATCTGAACCTTTGATACCAAGAAAATATCTAAATTATATAGCCCTCAATGGAGCTTCCTAGACTTTGAAAATTTTTGGGTCATTTTTTTATTTTTGGATTGTGATTTTTTTGGTTTTCAAGTTTTCGAAGTTCGAATTTCAATTTTTGGATTGTCAACTCAATGGACATCAAACTAAAGCTTAGAAATATTTACAATAAAAAAAATTAAGTCCTAAACTAATTTTGACACGCTCGACTTTGAAACCTCTGATTGTTGATTTTTTTTGTGATTTTTTTCGATGAACTTCGGACGCGTATCGTATGTACAACTTGAGATCAAATCTTGATGAAACTATTAAAATTATATTTGTTATCATCAAAACTAAGAGTATTGTCTTGGCCAACGTACTAGTGGGTACACCTAAATAAGTTCCCATCAAGTACCTTTATTCACAAAGGTTTTTCTTCTTTTTTTCGTCCCCTAAAACATTGAAAATTGAATATTTTATGAAAACTATTACAATTTATAAAATTTAAGTAAGGTTGATCCAATATATTAACATTAAACTTTATCATCTATATTAAAATATAAATATTTGTTTTTTCAATTTGAGTTTAAATTCAAGTTTCCTATGTTTCTAAGTTGAAACCGAAATTCAAATCTATATGTTCTTAAATTTGAAATTTTGACTATTCAATTCTTTTAAGGGATCTACATAAAATCAATGCATCAAGATTGACTTATACATATTGACTTTTATTTGGAAAATTGTTTCCAGCAGCCCAAATTTTTTTAAGGTGGAGTGTAGAAGGGTGTCATTTTTAATAATGATTGTCCTCAACTTCAAATTATCAAGTAATAATAGCAAGAATAATTAACACCTTAATTAATTATGGAGATTTTATGGCTTGATATCGTCATTATTACCTCCTAGCCAGCATTTGAAGTTGTAGACAATTAATCATTTTTAAAAATGATATCAAATTATGGGATTCTGAAAAAAAAAGTTCTCCAAACTAAAAGTCAATGTTAGGAACAATATTGTAGAGCGTTTGCACTCATATGCATGTCATTTTCTTTTGCTGGAAATGATATAGCAGAAGAAATAAACAAAGCCCATCAAAACCAATCCACTATTACATTGGTCAAGGAGCATCATCAACATTATTGAGAGCATCTCATGCAAACATCACAAGCTAAAGTTAGGTTGCTGATTAATAGCATTCCTTTCTTAGTTTATTGCGAGACTAAGCAATAGAATAGCTATTAATTTGTTCAAACTATAGATAAGGATGCCACTCTTTTCCTATGCTTTAACCCAGTGCACTGGGAATTAGTAGAGAAAGAGATATGCATCATTGCCTCCACTTCAGATAATTAGGTCAAGCTATATATAATTCTCACGTGGCCTTTTACTTCATATCATTTTCCCTCTTCCTGCTATTTTTGAATTGATCTTATAGTCGAGCATTCAATCCCTAGTAGGGATGACAATAATACCCATTTAGACGGGTATCCACATGTATTTATCCGTTTATGACGGGTATGAGGGTTAGTTTTCTACCCGCGGATATTTCGCTGATAATTTTTCTTACTCATTTATTATATGTGACGGGTACGAGTATTAGAGTACATTAGTACCCGTATCCACGGATACCCGTTATCCGCAAAAATAAGTAAATTGACCTTATGTTGAAGACTTTATATTTTAAAATCTTATGTTGATGTTAAGAAATATTTATAATTTATATTTGAAGATCTTATGTTTTAAAACCTTAATTACGATGATGTTGAGAAATATTTGTAGTTTATATTTTAAGATCTTGTGTTTATAACCTTGTATAGTGTGTTTATATTTGAAGTTGTTATCAAATTATTGTAATTTATATTTTTTAAAATATCATAGGTACCCATTAATATCCATGGGTAATTAAATAGGTACCCATTTTTGATACCCACAGAGAATTAAATGGGTAGCGGGTAGACACCTTTGTACCCGTCCCATTTCATTCCGTTGACATCCCTAATCCCTAGTCGAAGGAGTTGGGTTGAGTTTTGCTACCCACTAATTATATTTAGATTGAGTTTTAATAAAGAAAATAGAAATCCTTAGTTATGCATCAAATCAAATTCTAATAAACTAGTAGATAAGAAAGTTCAAATCAAGTATGAGATAATTCTAAAAGATATCAATTTATTATATCATTCGTATTCCTGATTTGTGTGCGTGATTACGTGGACAGGTGTGCAATTATGATCTTCACATGTTTATCAGCATTTTCCTTTGTCTATATACGATGCTTGTTCTCAGTTCACTTTCAACTGTCATTGCAACACCTTCCGGTTTTGACCTGGGAAGGAAGGCCAACTCTTGGCCATCACTTTCTCTACTTGCATGTTCTCCTTAGTGCTCATCTCCATCTGCCCATCTCTTCGCAAAGTTATTTTGTGATCCTCTATCATTTGGTTTTTTAATAGAAAACTTTTTATCAGTTGGTTGATAATTTAAGCCACTTTGTTGCTTCTTGATTGCAAATAGTTCTTATGTCGAGCTCAGAGAAGTCTACTGAATGTGACTTAATTTGGAAAAAATAAGCTCATCATTACCCTCCTTTTTTTTCACCTCATTACTTGTGCAATTAAGTGGCCTTCTTCTCCACATTAATACTTATCCATGAGCAACAATGTAAAGATTATTTGGTGCAACGGTTGTTACACTTGTTGGGAATAAATCTAGCGCAAGAAACAAAAAACGAGAGAGAGAATCAAACACACGAGATTTATGTGGTTCAACAAGATACCTACATTCACGACCGCACAAGAAATTCTTTCTATTAGGATTTTTCAAATACAAGAGATTTTTACATTGGAGTATATATATGGCGACACAAAAGGAGGTTTGAACAGATCAGTTGCCCTACATCCCAACAACACATATTTTAATTCTTTGAAAAATTGGATTAGATACTAAGTTGTGTTTGAAATTCTTGGTATAGGGGTTCTAGCAGGTTATTATATCTCGGACTTTTCATTCCAAGGATGGAATTATAAAACTCAGTAAGCATAGTGTTTTCTTAATTATTAAGAATTTTTATTATTTTTTCAATATATTTTGTCATTATTAGATTTAAATTTTTTGAACTAATTATTTTTCAACAATAAGTTCTCCTAATGGTGGACTCTAAATACCAAATCAGTCCTATGAACACTAGAATATCTGATAATTTAATGCCGTCATTTTGCATGCCTACTTGCCCTAAGGCAAAATAATCAAATAAAAGTTATCAATGCAATGACTACATGATCTCTGCTATAGACTTAATTGTTCTTTGTTCATTGTAATTACTGGTTAATTAAAGATCACAGTTCACAAAGATGCCAGCTGTATGAAATTTTAGAAATCTATTTATTTAAAGGAAGCAACATCTGGTAATAAACTGGTAATAAATGTGTGATTTAGTCTTTAGAGCTTTATCAATTCAGAGATACCTTTCCAACTTATGTAAGCTATGCACAACCAAATTATACAATATTGGAATCTGTAAACATCTACTTTGAAAGGAGAGCACAAACAAGGAAGGTGGAGATTGCAGGTGGAACAAAAACATGAAAAATCCACCAGCAACAGCAAGCTCCAATTGTTTAAAGGCTACTTTCCATTAGTCAGAAAGCTGAATTGCTGGAATACTCTTTCCCACCATTATTTGCTCCTTTAATCAACAACTATTGATTGATTCCTTTTGCAGTGAACAACCAGCTACAAAGAGACAGCACCACTTGTCCTGTAAGGTGGTTTTGATGTGCAAACCACCAAGATAAATGAAACAGAGGAAAGATAAAGCGGAGCATCAGAAGATGGAATATAGAAAGAGATGCATTTGTTTGGATTCTTTGACAGGACTGCAAGAGTTGCAAGAGATGAGAACTGAGAATGCTCAAAACAAAGTGAGGATGGTAAGATATGGCTTTTAAACTGCCTTGAGTTGCCTTCTGAGTATTAACTAGGAAGCTACGCATAATGACAAAAAGGTTGCTTCTTGATCACTGAAAGTAATAAAATATGTAGAGTTATACTGAAAAAATTGAAAATTGGCTTAGCAACAAAATCAGGTGTAAAATAGTGAAATAAGCATATTGAGGAAAATGCTTCCATATTTACACAACCAAACAAATTCATTATCAGTGTTATCAAACAATTATCAAGCAATATATCATACATCTCCTGTTCATAGCTAACATGTCACAACAAGATAAAATTGTAGTCTTCACACAGACACCACATGCATTGATATCAAAAAGCAAATACCCTGTGGTTCCGATTCAAAAAACCAAGAAATTTTTTCCAAATACTACATTCTGGAACAGAATCACTACGTTGTGCAACAGAATCAACAAAAAGTAGATTATATAGTTCAATGAACTAAGGCATCATCCAAATGATTAAATAAATAACAAAGAAACCTGTAAGTGCACTTCCAACATCTTTATTCTAATAGAGTTGTGCACCATCGTAACGTTACTTTGTGTTTACATCAGGTACATTAGGCAAGGATACTACATTCTCAAGGAAATATGTATTTTCTACAGGAAATTCTTGTCCAGGTAATGTTTAGCAAATATAATAACTTCAAATCAAGCAGCATTGAAGCTAAGATGTTGATCAAACTTAAATTTACTAATACTAACTTTTCAACGCTCAAAACCCGAACATAATAAAATGCATACTATCACAGTAATCCCAGAAAGGACATAGAAATGACATTTAAGGTATGCACAGTCCCTTTTCATAATCCATGACAAATTTAGAACTGTAAATCAATATAACTCATGAGTGGTACACCTTAAACCAATGTTTTAAAACCTAGACCAGGCATTGAACCAGTTGGATCACTAATTAATCCGTTTGACCAGTCCAATCAGTTCAAATAAAAAATTTGAAATTTTGAAAATTTTCAAAAATCCAGTTCAACAAACCAGTTTTAATTGGTTCAGTCAGTACAACCACGTTTGACCAAGAATACAAACCACAATTGTTTTTACCTAGCAGGACTACATCTGGTATTGATCGCAGGTGAACCAGCTGGTCTGTTTTGATTCCGAAAACATTAACTTGAACATGTCATTGTAACAGGATGGAAAGATCAACCGACTTGGTAGTTAAATCCAATAAATTTGCTATAGGTTTAACAAGCCACGAAAAATCAAGAAAGTGCGAAAACAAGGAAAGCAATTTATCAACCGCTCCAGAGTTGTACAAAAGAGTTGCAGTTAAGTTACCACAATCCTCAAATTTGATTTAGCTCAAATAAAAAATTATTGAACCTCCACTCTGTCTCACATTGACCATTTAGCTGTTTACAGCAATCGGAGATTTGCACCTTAAGGGATAAGTCTATTGCTCAACCAGACAGTGCAGCATTAAGTGCACTATGAACATCAACACCAATCTGTGCTTCAGCTTTTTCCAAATCTGTTGTAGCGGAGTTTAGTTTCTGGGTGAAGTCAGCAAGTCCCTTTTGGACCAGGCTTGGATCGATGTGGTCAACAGGAACAGCCTCAACAGCAACTATGTCCGTAACTGAGTTGGCATGTATGAATGCAAACCCACTGCTAACAAAGTACTTGGTGACTTCATTCCCTTCATGTACAGAAAGAACCCCTGGCTTGAGTTCTGCAATGGTGGCAACATGTCCAGGCAAAACACCCATTTGCCCTGTAGTTGCTGGTACAATGACCATATCAACCTAAAATTGATACAAAATTAATAGACAAGGGATTGGAAGTGTAGAAGTTGTTCATTCACTAGAAAAAGCATTAATGAATTTGACACTTAAAAGCTCTTTAATATAAAAAATGATAAATGAAGGAACAACTTTAGACTAGCATTTAGCAGTATACAAGCAACCCAAGATTATACAACACAGTATGGCATTAATGTAATATTACAACTGTACAAGATGGAGCTGGCTAGCAATTTAGCAACCAGTGATGGTGAAGAAGCTCCTTTCACCGAAATGTATAAAGTAACGGTACTGTGTCAAACTGTCAGTATGCTAATATTTGGCCTGTATGAATTGAATAGGTCAAGGTTGAGACTGATTCTAAATTAATCAGCATGTGCCAACCTGTCCAGCCCAATGTTAGTCAACATCCACTTGGTGTGTGTGTCACCCCACCCCAGTGTGTGCCAGCCAAAAGGACTTGGCAAGGGCCAGCACACCCATCCTTGCTCATGGAAAACATTTGTGGATGAAATTAGTTTACAATTGTCGCTGCATCTTATTTGGATGACATTCATATTTCCATTCGTCTAATTTAGCATTACAACAAAAAAATTCATGGTGGTTCCCATGATAGCCATTAGATAATTGGAGATGCTGAAAATAAAAATTTCTTTCCTTCGGTGGTTGCATTAATGAACCTCCTAAAATCCAGTAATTCATACCAACTCTATTGCCCCTAAAGCCCAGATAAACAAAGATTGCTTCACGAAGTCTTCGTCAAAACAACCAAAAAGTTCAAATATTTAAAACCATGGTTTAGAAACATGAAAAGAAAGGCATAGTATTTTCACAAGCCTAGAAGTCACCAATTAATCCCGAAACATTGAGATAACCTGGCAAGCACTAATCTTGGATGGCATTCATATGTGCATTCAAACAAGCATATGAATAAACAGTCAACATAGATTAACTGTCCACCACCCCCAAAGTACAAAGCAGAAAGCCTAGCTTGGATAAACTAACTGCATACTGTCCCTGCATACAAGCTCAGACCATACTGAAACCATATATAGCTCCTTGGGTGCAGAGGTAGGTCCCATTTAACTTGGAAAAATAGGCAAGCCACATAGTCATGCAAGACTACAAGTTGTCTCAACCAGATAGGCAAGCCACGCTGCCAGAGAGATGCTTACAAGATAGAAAGGGGAAAAAAGGCATTTCACCCATGCTTAGTAGAAGTGATTAAAATGAGACAATTATCATGTTTGGGGTGTAATACTACCCAATATCAGCTTTGAAGTTGCTATAACAGTGATGCCGATGAATGCAGACAGTATGTTTGAGGGGTATTCACCAATGTAATAGTTGATAATGGATATTTTTATGAACAGAATGCCCAAATTTAGCTTTGAATAACAGAAGATGTTTCTCAAGGCAACAAGAAGAAATTGGTAGAATTCATATAAAGTATTTCAAGATTAATTGTTTACATGAAGTAATAAGGTAAATATTGGAAATTTCAGATCAAAGAAGATAATTCTACTTATCATCAGCATAAACTAGATAAAGCCAAAAGACATGACCATTGTTATGCTGAAGACTTGTGAGTTGACCTGTGACAGATCCTCAGAAAAATGTTCAACATGATTAAACATGAATTGTTATGCTGAAGCTTGCGAGTTGTGACTTGTGACAGATCCTCAGAAAAATGTTCAACATAATTAAACATGATATGCAGGTTCTACACTGCTAGCAATATCAAAAGTGCATTGAAAAAGAACTACTGAAGTATAGCTGACCACATTAAAGTGAATGCTGTAGAAAAAGATAAAACAACGAAATTGCATAATGCAAAATAATGAATATCTTTAAGTAATCCAAAAGAAACATTTCTCCCTTTCTGTTATTGTGTATGAGAGGAATTAATAGGGTGCATGTTAGGTGTGCCCTTTTAGATTATGTCCAATATGAAGAGGAAATGTAGAATGATGAGAGCACTTTCAAACTAGTGAACAACTTTGAGTTATGTTCAGACTTCAGGGATTTTAATAAAGGATCCAAATGTAAATTGTGAGTTTTACCACCACAATCAAGCTTGTAAAGGATTTTCTGAGACATCTAAAGACAGGCCAAGCACACTAATTTCAGTTCCATGAAATTGACAATTTATTGGCAAACTATGGTGAACAAAATGATAAATAGTTGGACAATACAGGATCCTGGGCATAAATATTAGAGGCTTATAAAGCGAACAAGGCAAACCATGACTGAAAAGACTTCCAATGCCATCTTCTGTCTTTATACAATTCCAGTGACCAGGGACCAGTCTACCAATCCATACTTGCTACTATTAATAAGATTATGAATCATTAAGGTTTTCTCAAATCGTCTCCAGGATTTTGTTTGCCTTGTCAATAAGAAAAACTTTAAAGCCAGCATATATTTTGTATTCAGGGGTTTCAAGAAAGGATCAAAATGCAAATTCAGCTTCAAACTTTACTGCAACAAGCCTGCAAGGGATCATTCAGAATATCTAAAAGATGGCTGAGTAAACTAATCTTTGGCCAACTGCAACAAACAAGATGAAGATGGTAAATAGTTGGCACCACAATTTTTAATGATCCTAAACTTACCTATCCTCTAAGTACTAGAGAGTTATAAAGCCAATAACATGAGTGAAAAGGCTTTCATTGCCATCTTCTATTCTCTCTACAACTACAATGAACCTCTAACCAACCTATAGTTACCAATATTGATAAGATATAAAGGAGTTCCTTAAATTATCTGAGATAACCTAAGAAGCATGAAGATCAAACACACTATGTATCCGTGATCAGGTACACTTCAAACGTTAGGTCGTACTTTCCAGCATTCAGGTCGATCATTTAGTCCCTGACACACAATTACCATAGATAAACAGGGAAAGATCGAAGGTTTCTGGGAATGAAAATATCCAGATACATAATCTAATCGAGTAAGAATCATGTTTCGGAAAAAACCATATCCTCGGACACTCAAACTCAGATGACCAAAATGACGCATCAGCCAGATATCAGATTTAGATAGAGATCTGTTTTAGAAGAATAGGAAAAAAGGAAACCTCCTTGTTGGCGATCTCCGACTGGTAGGGGAGGACGAAGTTGACGGTCAGCTTGGAGGGGATAGAGGAGGGTGTAGGCGGGCGAGGCTTCATGAAGGCGAGTGGGGTCTTGGGCGGATCGATGTTGGGCGCCACCTTCCGCCAGGCCTCCACGAACGCCGCGTCCTCCGACGGCGCTGCCGGGAGGTCGGTGGAGAAGGCCCGGGCGGAGACGGTGCTGCGGCGGCCGCCTCCGCCGAGGGACCGGATCAGGAGACGCGTGGCGTGGCGATACATGATGCTTGGCTGCTGCGAACCAACTTGATCTCTCTCGCTCTCGCAAGTTGGAATGGGGAGAAAATGATCAAACGGGACGAGGTCACTGCTGATTTGGGTTGGGGCCGTCCTACAATAGGAGGCGATTTCTACTGTCTAAAACGTGCAGAAAACAGGTAATAGCTTTTTCCCATTGGTCCACTTCTATGAATCACTGTCGGGTCACCCTGTTCTCGCTTCAATTCCACATTCTCTTCCCTGTTTTCTGTCTTGGATTAGACATAATCTAGAAACTTGTTGGGCACAACTCAACCGCCGAAGCATGCATATGGACCGAACCAGAGAAATCCATAAACATAGGAAGTTGGGCATCGATGTACACCTGTGACAGGAAACGGCGAAAAGCCCAAGCACTAGATATGATCACGTTGAATCGTTGAGGTTGTGTGACTTCATCTCTGAGTTAAGAATGATTTTTGCCTTGAAATTATTAAAAATAAGATAAAAATATTTTTAAATTTTTTTTGATTAATTTTTACCCTTAAATAAATAAAAATAGTTAAAAAATAATCTTGAACTATTAGAAATGAATAAAAATACTTTTAAATATTTTTTTGATAAATTTTTTATTTTTAAATAAATAAAAATAATTAAAAAATATTAATATTTTTACTCAGGTTTAAAAATAGAAAGAGTTTTTTTCCTTAAAAATTAGTAAAATATTAATATTTTTCAACTATTTTCGTTTATCTAAGGGTAAAAAATTTATCAAAAAATAAGTTTTAGAATATTTTTATTCATTTCTAATAGTTCGGAAATATTTTTCAACTATTTTCGTTTATTTAAGAATAAAAATTAATTAAATAAAAATTTAAAAATATTTTTATCTTATTTTTCATAATTCTATAAGATAGTTATCAAGTGTAACTCTGTCAAATACAAATGTAAGTGAGCCCCAATAGAAAAAAATTATCACTCATTTCAAAATGAAAGAATATATTATGTACTTCGCCGGTTCATGACTTAATGGGTCCTTGGACAAGGCAAGATATCTAATTGTATTATCGAGTCATCAATTTTAAAATATGATACATACTTATCGAATGTTCTAGGTTTCAACTCGCCGCATTTATAGTTTGATTAAGATATTAATTGATGGAACGACAATTAATCCTAAATGAAAAGGTTCGTTGCTCCTTCACCTTAAATAGATCTTTGTGTCATGTTATCAGACATTACCCACAATTTATATGAATTTTGGATTAATAGAAATTAATTCCAAAATTACTCAATCAAAGTGTTTGATCATGTGGTGAAATACATATTAGATGGCATGCAGCCCTACTATACTACAACAAATCAGTGATATTTCGACGTCAGAACAAGTTAATATTTCGACGTCAACAACCATCGAAATTAACATATTGACGCCAACTAAGACGACGAAAATGAGTGGAACATGACGGCTACTAGCTTATGTGCATCTTGAGGGTCACACGCATTATGTAAAATGACTTTTATAAGATTGGAGAATTGATTTAAAGTATTCAAATTTATCAAGACATTTTAAGGATTAAGAAAATAGTTTCATATTCTAAAATAATTATATGGTTGGACCCAACGTGCATGGGTGCTTAATTTGAGAGGCACTAATGAGAAGAGTAAGATATTATTTAATTTATATCATGAAATGAGATTTTAAGAATTTCATGTCTCAAATGTTCAAATATTAAATTAAATTAGAATTTTTTTTCTAATTAGAATATATAATTAATTAAATTATGCACATGATAATTATGGTTGGTTGAGAAATTTAAGGACAGAATTTTTCTAGTCTATTTCTTTTAAAATTAATTACAAGATTTGGATTATTTCATAACATTGAGAAATTGAAGGCTGTGATTAATTCATAACAAAGATTTAGATATGCTATAATATGAAATTAGAGACTTTGTCAAACCTAAATTCTAATTTGATTGTACCACCCATCTCTTGTAGTCATTGAGCCATTTTGGTTTTGGGGTGCCAGTTGACCTTTCTGATTGATGTGGATATTTTATTAGCCACTAGTAGTTAATAACATATATTCGTGACTCTAACGAAGAGTATAAGAGGAAGTCGAGCTCCCTTACTCCCACTTGGTGTTGTTGGCCACCCATTCTCGTTTGGTGTTTGGTGTGGCTAAACCCTACACAAAGAAGGGAGATGTCCTCGTTCTATTCGGTGACATCTTGAGGAGTCACCAGCAAAAATTCTAAGTGCGCGTTTATTTGTAAAATTTTTTTTGAAGTTTTGTTTCTCAAAAATCAAAATGAATTTTAAAGCTTTGGAATTTTGGTTTTAATTTTTTTGTTTGGCGAAAACGCATTTGTTTGACATGTTCAAATTTCATGTTTCGCGAAATGAAACTAGTAAAAATTTATTTGTTTTGTGTTGATTTCAATGACTATTTTCGAGACAAAAATTGAAACTATGTTTGTTTATCAAATTTATGAATTTATATTATTATATTTATGAACATTATTAAATTAATCATTATTAAGTAATAAAACTATTTATTACAATTATTTGACTTAAAAATATTTTAACTAATAAACAACAATAATTTAATTTCAATCTTATTAACTAATTATTATTAACTATTATATTATTACAAATATGTATTATTAAATAAAAATTTATGAAAATAGAACAATGAATATAGAAATATTAATTAGAACATTGACGTTTAAATTCATTATGGTATGTAGATAGGATTTAGTTCAAAATTTTAAAATTTTTTTATAAAGTATAGAGTGGGACGTAAATAAGTTAAGTATAGGATATGTCATAAATATATTGAGTTCAAAAAAGTTCATGTTAACAAATTCATAAAGTTATTGCTTAATAAGTTCATGTTAATTTTTTTTCATTGTAAGTTTTTTTATTATTAATTCATAATAAGAACGATACGAAGAAGTATCAAAATCCAATTAGTATATGTATAAATTGACTTACAAGACTGAAAAATGGCACCATATATAAAACTTATACATAATTCAATTCCATAATCATTTGAGAAACTATACTTATACAAATGATTATTTACACAATTCAATTCTATAATCCATTGAGAAACAAGAATTTGACGGATGACAAAGAAAGATCCAACTCTGAATAGACCTAATAACAATATCAAGTAAGATAACTGAATTCCCAATTCAAGTAGTTCACTGATCTCGTAAACCATGTCCACTTTAGTTTCTTCACTCGATTGAGCCATTCCAACATAACTCAACCATGATGTAAATCCACATGAAAGAGCACATAACCACATTAATTGACTAGTGTTACTTTCAACTTGATCATTGAATGATATGTCTGTTAATAATTCTGCAAAAATGAGAAGAGCATTCCATTAGATTTTTAAAAAAGAAAAAGATAAGAATATGTCATCTATGAATATCTCATGTCCTTCCCTTGGTCTAACATTTATAGCAGGCTATACATATATGCAAGGAACAAGAACATGAAAGATATTTGCAGCCTCACATTTTGAAAGGCAAGGAGAAAACAAAAAATAAATTTATTCTCAAACAAGCTGAAGTAGACACACAATTTATATAAATACCTCATCAAAGCAAATTAAAATTTAAATTGAACTATATAAGCAAACTAAATACTATTTATGAAAATTAAAATGAACAACAAGGGTGAACTAAAAAATATTTTACTGGCACAAGCAAGATCAAGAGCGTTGTATATATAATGATCAACAAGGGTGAACTAAAAAATGGATATAGATATCAAAAATTGTTTGTCAAATCAACATCAATGATTCATTACTTGAAGATGTTTGCATGAAAAAAATAACCTCAACATGAAAAAATATGAGATCATAACTCACAAATGGATGAATTTATATGAAAAAAAACATGAAAAAATAATTACTTGCATGAATCACAAACAAGAACATGAAGATCATAACTCATATATCATTACAACTAGAAAAAGCCTAGAACGTCATCACTAAAAAATCATAGTTCAAGATAGAGTATAATTAAACAACAAACTAAAACCAATATCATGCTATCCTCGAAAACACATTACAACAACAAAGCTGATGAAGATAAATTTGAATTCACAAATCACACAGATTGCAAATATACAAGACATTTGCAAAAAAAAAGAGGAAAACCCTATTTGGGAAGTGTTTAGTTCATGAAGCCCTGGAGCACCAAAACGATCAGGCAGAGTATTTCGAACAATCTATTGTTCAACTTCATGACTCAAGAGGTGATATCTAATAAAAGTGTGACTAAGGATCCAACTTATAGGAAAAAACTCTTATAAAAGAGAAAACAAATCACATTAGAAAGATACAATCAACCCTTCTTAAGTGGGAAAACAAGAACACAACATGCAACAATGAGTTGTGAGCACATATGAACCTGATATGAATCTTCATACTTCAGCAAAACAGGCTGTGGTTCATCATCAACCCCAGGTTTCTCAAGATCTTCTAATGAAGCATCACGATTTGTCTTCCAAAGTTCTTCCAATTGGTTCATCATCCAAAGTTCGTCCTTCGTCTCCAGTCTCTTAAAAGTTGAGCCCGCTCATCCCCATCGCAAGGGCATCAACGGCAATAGCAGTAGCAGCCTAGCTGCCACCGGCGCTCCTACCCTAGCTTGGAGGACGACGAGGGACCAATAATGGGAGACGATGCATATGACGAAGCGATGGGTTCGAGGGCCTACAGATCGAAGGCGGGCGACTCCGGCGTGGGCTTGGGTGGCGGTGGAGGAGGGGGCCAGGCGGGGGATCGAGACAGCTCAAAGAGCTCCTGGAACTCAGGGTATTCATCGAAGTCGTCTTGGGTGCTGAACTCGAGGAAGGTGTAGACGTCGCCACCAGTGTCCGATTGTAATGTCGTCTCATAGAGGTTGTTGACCGACTATGCCGCCATGGCTAGGGCTTCAAGCAATGTTATGGCTATGGTTTCAAATCACTCGTCCCTCACCTCATATCGACGTCATTGGGGTGAGAAGATAGAGGAGCTCTGGTTAGGGTAATGGATGTTGTCGCCAAAGTCTGAGATAAAGGAAGAGAAGACTAAGAGAGAAGATCTCAGATGTTGTCGGCGAAATGGGATCGGCGATAACTTGTCGCCTGTTGTCGCCGATGAAAGAAGGCTCGCTCGAAGTCGAAGGTGGGTTGCCCTAACGCGAGATCGCGGGCTTTGTTCATTTTCGCGAAACGGGTGGAGAAGTTCAATTTAATTACAAGTTTGCCATCGCCTGTTTCGATAGTTTTCGTGAAAACTTGGAGTAGAATTCGGCCTTATGTAGAAAAACATGTTTCGCGAAAACTGGGTTTCGCGAAACTAATTTCAAAGTTTGACCCGATTTCGGTCAACAAATAGGTTTTAGGGTTGGTTTCGGTTTTAGACGAAACCAAAACCCGAAATCGGCCCTAACAAACAGGCCCTTAGAGATTCCAAGGTACAAGTTTCAATAGGGTACCCTGTTCGAACTTATAAATGAATAGGTTCCAATAAGGTACCATGTTAATTGGAAGCTATTTCGGAACCTATAAACGTACATGTTCCAGCAAGGTACCCAAAACCTATAAATGAATAAGTTCCAGCAAGGTACCCGGATTCGAAACCAGAACTTGTAGTTTCGAGTAGTGTTCGGTTCTAGGTTCCAATATAGTAGGGTCTGATTTCAAAACCTATAAACTTGGGGCGACAAAAATGGCCATAGCACGATAATTACGGGCCGAGCCAAAAAATTTAGTCCGATAAGCTTATCGGGCTGGGCCGCGCCGACATGATAACATTGCGGGCCAACATGGGCCGACCCGCTAAGTATTAAAAAACAATAATTTCAAGTCTAGTTTAGTACTTTAAAATTGAAGGTGAAGTTAATTCATAAAGCTTTCCATGTGAAATATCATATTTGGTACTTATTTAGTCTCTCAAATATTTTAAATTAATTTTTTTACAAGTTTTAAGCAAGTTTTCAATTGATAAACGGGCTCGCGGGTCGTGCCGGGCGGCCCGCAAAATATTACGAGTCGTGTCGACCAGAGAATTTTCGACCCACAGAGTTAGCGGGTTTGCCCGTTTTGCTACATCTACTAGGAACCGATCCTATACATGGTAGGGTCCAAGTATCATAAAAAATATAAGGTATCCGGGCCCACTAACCCCTACCGTACATCACACAAGGACGAAAGTAGTCAGATACATTTAAATTTTGGATCATATATGGACTGGACTAGAACTATTGTGCACAATCGGATTAGACCCAACAACATCCCACAATCCAACTCGAGCCAAATCAGACGACTCCACCCAGGGGGCCCACCCGACTATACATGTATATCCACATCTCTCCTTATCATGGAGGATACATCATTAATATCCCCGCAAGATTACTGGGCGACGTGATCACCTCCATTTGCAATAAATACAGACACGACACGCCTCAATTAATCTAAGTTCTATATTATGTTACCTCCACCTTGGAATCCCACTAATTTGAGCCTCGATGTGTCTTTTGCAGGTAGGGATGTCAATATTACCGGTATCCGCGGATACTCGTGGGTATTTACCCGACACGGTTGGGTATGGGAAACATATATTATACCCACGGGTATGGGTACGGGTATAAATGTTTACCCATTTAATAAACGGATATGAGTACGGATACAGATATTATACTATCCACACCTGCGGATACCCGCTATCTGCCAATATATTTGAAAAATTAAATTTATAATTTTATATATTAATATATAATAGAAAGTTTAAAAATAAACCTAAATCATCTATTCATTTTATTTATCTAAACATAATATATTTTTAGGGATAATAGACTAAAAAATCATAAGGTTTGCAGAAATTTTACGTTCTACCCGCGTTTTCAAATTTCGCCTGTAAATGCACAATTTTTACTTCTGTTTATGTCATCTACCAAATTGTCATGCGTCGTCTCAACTTAGTTGACATGAAGGTAAATGACGTTTGGTGGCCTAACGGCGTCATACGTGGCAGACAGTCCCACCTTTTTTTCTCCTCTCTCTCTTATCTTCTTCTTCTTCTTCCTCCTCCTCCTCCTCCTCCTCCTCTTCTTCTTCTTCTCCTCCTCCTCCTCCTCCTCTTCTCCACCACTTTCTTCTTCTTCTTCTTCTTCTTCTTCTTCTTCTTCTTCTTCTCCACCACCTCCTCCTCCTCCTTCTTCTCCTCCACCTCCTCCTCCCCATATGGCTGAGCATCATCCTCCTCATCCTACAGCACGACGCTTCTGCACAAAGCCCTTCAAGAACAGCTCATTCTTCGTCAAACAGCTCTTCATGCCGAAAACATGAGCGCAGCCTCGCTTCGCCCCGTTGCTCTGCGGCGTGTTCTTCTCCACATCATTCACGAGCGTCCTCTGCGGATTCAGGGGCGAAAGCTTGGGATGCAACGGCGATGAGTGCGACATCCTCGCTGGCAAGAAAGTGTACGAGATCACTTCGTCCTCAGTCATCGCCGCCTCTAGCTCCTTCCCCTGCTCCTCGCCGTCCTTGGGCAGCGATAGTTAGTTCTAGGAGGATCGCCATGTTGATGACGACACCCACCAGCATCGCGGGCGCGATGCCGATGAAGAACTTGACGAAGGAGATCCTACTCTGGACGACAATCATGAGATTCTGGGGGTTGTCGATGGGCATCGCGCTGGAGCCGATGTTGGAGCTGGAGGCGAGCACGAGGAGGAACGACTTGGTAGGGAGCTTGTGCAGGCACGCGAGCTTGAGGACGAACTCGGTGAGCACAATGCAAGTGATGTCATTGGTGAAGAGCAAAGAAGGAGGAGGAGGAGGAGGAGGAGGAGATGGAGAAGAAGAAGAAGAAATTAGAAAAGGTGGCAGCAGTTGGAAGGAAGAAGAGAAGAGAGAGAGAGGGAAAAAAAGATGGGACTGCCTGCCACGTACGACGCCGTTAGGCCACCAAACGCCGTTTACCTCCATGTCAGCTAAGTTGAGACGGCGCGTGACGATTTGGTAGATGGCATAAACGAAAGTAAAAGTTGTGCATTTATAGGCGAAATTTGAAAACGCGGGTAGAACGTAAAATTTCTGCAAACCTTATGTTTTTTTAGTCTATTATCACATATTTTTATATATTATATCAATATATTCTCAATTTTAGTTGAAAGTACTTTGATTTTAAATTTAATATTGCATAAATGGTTATTGTTATTTCTTAAGATAATTTTATGATTTAGAATATATTTAATTATTACGTAGTTTATTTTATAGATTAATATTTCTCAATCAAGTTATTAATAATTGTGAAATGAGAATCGTTGAAGGTATACTATTATAATAAAATATTTTTTTACCATATTAAATGGGTATCCGCGGATATCCGTGGGATCAATTACCCGTGATGGGATGGGTGATGGATACCCATAGCGGGTGCGAGTACGAAAGACATGTTTAGTAAATAGGTACACCTATTTGCAGGTCCTCCCGCCAGAGTTGCACCTAACTAGGAGAGACACCAGACTGGACTACTCCAATCCTCATACATGAATAATATATGTTATAATTTGTAATTTACCGAGAGTGACATTGAATATTATTGAACTTCTTCGCCTTTTGTCTTTAATGACTACTATTTAATGTATATTTTGAGAATAAAATTTTTAAAAAATTACGATCCACCTAATTGGAAAATTGAGTCATTAATTTCATAGGTTTAACCATAGGGTGAATTAAAATGCTTAGTTGAAGTTAATGTTACCCATTAAGTCTTAATGTCACCATCAAAACTCAAGTCAAATAAATGCGGGAAAAGATACAAAAATGTCACTAACGTTTTCTCACGGATACTAAAATACCCCTAAGATTTTTTTGGGATCAAAAATACCCATTATGTCATGGAATTGGGTACAAAAAAACCCCAATAAGTAAACGACGTTAATTGAGAGATAACGGAGCTGACGTGGCTGATGACTGGGACTGATGACGTGAACATGTAGTGCGCATGCAGGCCAAGACATTTTCTCACGGGTACTAAAATGCCCCTGACATTTTCTCACTGGTACGAAAATGTCTCTAACATTTGTTTTGGAGCTAAAATACCCCTGAGATTATTTAAAATGATACAAAAATGACACCAAGCTAACTTCTATTATGTGAGACTTAATAGAGATGTCGTGAATACTGATAGAGATGTTGACTTTACACGTGGAGCACATGCAAAGAGTAACTTGCCACGTAACCGTAGGGGTGAGTAAAATACTCGAAAATTCAGTTAATTGAAAAACCGATTTGAAACCGAACCTTCAAACCACATTTTCCGATTAACTGATTATTTGATGATTTTCAGTTTCGGTTTTTATTTTCTAAATTTTTAATTTCTTATGTGTCGCTTACATGGCAAGTTGCTCTCTGCATATGCATCATGTATAAAGTCAATATCTTTGTCAACATCCACGACGTCTTCGTTAAGTCTCACCTAACAAAAGTTAGATTGGTATCATTCTTGTACCATTTTCAATAACCTCAGGGGTAGTTTAGTTCCAAAACAAATGTTAGGAGCATTTTAGTACCCGTGAGAAAATGGTGTTGGTCTGCATGCACGCCACATGTCCACGTCATCAGTCCAAGTCATCAGCCACGTCAGCTCCGTTATCTTTCAATTAACGCTATTTACTTATAGTAGCATTTTTGTACCCAATTTCATAATGTAAGGGGTATTTTTTATCACAAAAAAACTTTATGAGCATTTTAGTACCCGTGAAAAAACGTTAGGAGTATTTTTGTACATTTTCTCAATAAATGCATATCACATAACCACACACCTTAGTCGGTGACCAATTCATACCACCTATCAATTTTATAGGCTTAAACTATTAACTAAATATTTTACCTAAAGTTAATAGTAGTACACTAGTTAATCTTATAAATCAACACAACTTCTTGTGATCTCCCCACTAAACCAATGTAAAATAATATCCCTCACTAAATTTTGATGATCTCTTCAAAACCCAAGTGAAAATCATCAATTCCTGCCACCATCTATCAACTCCATAGGCTTTAATTATTAACTAAATACTTAAGCTAAAAATTAATAGTAGTACACTCATTAAATTTTATAAATCAACACAACCTCTCATGAGTTCCTCACGTTAAATCAAGGTTTTATAATCTCTCTCACTTGAGTCTTAATAATCTCGTCAAAATCCAAATGAAGATAAATGCATAGCCTGAAATCACACCCAAGTCAGTGGCATACAAGGCATAGTCTAGTAACAGCTCTGTCCTATCTTTAGACAACCATTTCTCAGTTAGATATATATATATACCATGCTTAGGACTAGTTTTACTTTATTACTAATTATTATGACCCCTCGATGAATAACCAACTCACTAACTTCGTGAGCCTAAAAACTGAACTAAATAAAATGCTTAGGCAATTGTTCCTTTTAAGTCTTAATTCACCATCAAGACCAAGTCAAATCAACTCATAGCCCAAAATCATTCTCTAGTCGTTAACATATAAGGCATAACATAGTACCAATTTCACCCTATCTTAGTAACTTCTACTTTGATAAATCTTAATCATTGACCCAATGCTGGAGCTAAAATTTATAATAGTGAATTCATCAAGTCTTATGAATTTTATATAATTTCTCACGACTCTAATGTGAGTTTTTGATTAAATTAGAGTTATGTATAATACTTTTTTTCTTCTTTTCATGGAAGGATTATCCTTAGGGATGACAATTCAAACCGATTAATCGTGGTTAAACGGTTAATCAAACCGCAAAATCCGATTTTGGATAGTGGATTTACGGTTCGATTTCGGTTTCGGATAGTAAAAATTAAAAACCGTTTAAAATCGATTCAGTTTCGGTTATCGAGTCGCGATTAATCGATAACCAAAATCGGTTATATATTCGGTTTTGATTACCGATTTTTTACGGTTAACCGGTATCCAAAACCGATTTTGTTATTAATCTTTAAATCAGTTATCAATTTACTACCATTTTTTTTACGATTAATCGGTATCTGAAATTGATTTTGTATTAATCTTTGAATCAGTTGTCTGTTTACTATCGGTTAATCGATTAGTAAACGGATAATCGGTTCTATCCGAACCGAAAAATTCGATTTCAATTTCGGATATAGGCTTTTAAAATCGACCGATTTCAGTTTCGATTTCGGTTAGCGAGTTTGGAAATCAGTTTCAGTTTCGATTAACCCTTAAAAATGCGATTAATCGAACCGTTGTCATCCCTAATATTTATCCTTTTCTTTTACATGTTGGTGTGGTTCTTTACTTTAATTTGGAAATTTTATAACTAAGAATAGGTTGTCATTAAGTTCAAACATAATAAAATCAAGTAGATATCAAATTTTATCAAATTAAACCAAACTAATATATTTTCAAACCAACTATTTTTTTCAATTTAGATTTAGTTTAAATCAAACTTTATATTAATTATTAAATAATTATCATTTTGGATGTTGTTAAGTATTAATTATATTATAACATTGTATTATAATTTATCCATACAAAAATGCAACTATTGAGAATTAAACCTATTACCTCACGCAACATGTTGAAATGTTATAATCATTTAAGCTATTTTTTTTAAAAAATATTAATTTAATTTAATTTTTTTTCAATTCAGTTCAAATTGAATAATTGGATATCGAAGTAGAAGTAAATAAAATATTCGATTATCAATTAAATCGAACCATTTTTTATTATAGTTAGCTTTTCATTTTTTTTAATTTGAATTGAGCTGTTTTCGGAAAAAGAAATAAGAGAACAGAAAGTATATCAAAATCATCTTAGTTTTTGGAAAGGTTAGAATATTCATCATCGGAGAGATTTCGGGGGGAAATGTATGCATTTTAATTCATATGATGAAAACGAATTTTCCAAACAAATTATAGGAATCTTTTACTTTCTCTCGATCCAAATAAGTCAAAAGTAGCGTGTGACTTAAATGCTTAAATTAAATTAGTCCTATTCATTTCTATTTTTATATTTTTGTTGCAATTCCATTTATGAAGCGTTGAAATGACTAATTCTTAAAATGAAAAATGTAACGAATAATATCATTATAAATACGAAATACATAGATTTTTCTAAAAATTAATTCAACACAAATATTTTTTACAAAACATTATTATAGTAAAATGCGTAAAGGAGACATATTGTTACTTTTTAATTTTTTTAAAATCCTTAAATAGAAATATTTAACAATTAAAAAGAATCAAACTACAAAATTATATATTTACACAAAAATATAAAAACAAAAACTCACGCGATAGAGTGCCTCTGAGAGTTTTTCCCTGCTTAAGCTGTTCCGGCAGAATACCAAACTCCACCGGTAACCGTAACGCGTTTTATTGGGTTTCTCAGATCGCGGCAAATAAAAAGGGCAATAGCGGAGAAGGGAAGAGAAGACTGACGGAAACAACGAAGACTGGATTGAGATCTCGCTCTCTTCCTCTCTCAATCGGCTCGATCTCTCCCTCCTTGTTTCTCTCATCGCGTTGGGATCTCTTCGTCATGGCCCCAGTGTCGGCGCTCGCCAAGTACAAGCTGGTTTTCCTGGGGGATCAGTCGGTGGGGAAGACGAGCATCATCACCCGGTTCATGTACGATAAATTCGATAACACTTATCAGGTCGATATCATTTCCTCTTGATCTTCTTCTTAGAATCCAAGATCAGGCTTTCGGTTGCTTCTGTTGTATAATTGTTAAGCTGCCCTTCCGTCGGGTGCTCATACGCTCATTTAGGGTTTCTTTATTTGAGGTGTCTTGGATCGGGATTGATCTCTGTCCTTTTGAATTAGGCTTACTTCGAATTGCATGATTACGACTGGTTCGTCTTTAAGTTTCATAGATCTGTCGTGGTTTAGAAGGTTGAAAAGAGGTAGTCTTTCTCTTGAATCATGTCTTTGGCCGTTATCAGATTGTATGCTTGATTGAGAGGATCTTCACTCGATGCTTTCAGCATGCATAGCCTAGGTGGAGTTGATTCTCATTTCTGGATCTGATATGCTAAAATTAGTTTGTGCAAGCAGAACCTATGAACTGTATTTTTTACCTTTCTCTTATTTGCACACAATGCCATTAAAATGATGATGTAATTTTTCATAAGTCAAACTTTCTGTTGCTCAACTCTAATATATGTTTAGGTGAGCTAATTTTAGATAGTTGATTATATAACGAGCTCTTGCTAGTTCTGATTTCTAAGATAAAAATATAGCATTCAGTAATCTAAATCTGTTAATCACAATAGTATGATGGATTTCTTTATAATCAAGGAGAAGCACAATGCCATTAAAATGATGATGTAATTTTTCATAAGTCAAACTTTCTGTTGCTCAACTCTAATATATGTTTAGGTGAGCTAATTTTAGATAGTTGATTATATAACGAGCTCTTGCTAGTTCTGATTTCTAAGATAAAAATATAGCATTCAGTAATCTAAATCTGTTAATCACAATAGTATGATGGATTTCTTTATAATCAAGGAGAAGCACAATGCCATTAAAATGATGATGTAATTTTTCATAAGTCAAACTTTCTGTTGCTCAACTCTAATATATGTTTAGGTGAGCTAATTTTAGATAGTTGATTATATAACGAGCTCTTGCTAGTTCTGATTTCTAAGATAAAAATATAGCATTCAGTAATCTAAATCTGTTAATCACAATAGTATGATGGATTTCTTTATAATCAAGGAGAAGCACAATGCCATTAAAATGATGATGTAATTTTTCATAAGTCAAACTTTCTGTTGCTCAACTCTAATATATGTTTAGGTGAGCTAATTTTAGATAGTTGATTATATAACGAGCTCTTGCTAGTTCTGATTTCTAAGATAAAAATATAGCATTCAGTAATCTAAATCTGTTAATCACAATAGTATGATGGATTTCTTTATAATCAAGGAGAAGCACAAAGCAAAAAAAGATACAGAGAAAGATAAATAGTAAGGACAATAACTAGTAGAGAAATATGAGGGCATCTAACCCCCTTCGTAGTATTTACACATGAAATCATACATAGCTTAGTCGCCCTAGGCATGCAGATATCATGTTTCTCATTTGTCAATTACTTAATTAGCACTTTAGAGTTCCTAATGATGATAGCACCTCTGCATTGTTCTGTCAATACTCAAACAATTGGTTTTTAGCCTCTTTCTCTGGTTTGACTTTCTTTAAGAAAGTGAAGCAATTGGTTATTTTCACATATTCATTTCTTTCCGAATCTAGCCATTTGTTGCCATCCAAGTAATGCCTAATATACCAGCCAGATTTTTACTGGAGTTTGTTTTTCTCTATACTTCTTTGGATCCATAACTTGTTAATGTGATAAATAGGCTTAAATTGTATTTGTAAGAAAGGAAATGTTCTTTGTTTTCTCATTAGTTTTGTGCCACATTGTGAGAAGAATTTTATTACTTATTTTCATTCTTGATTTCTACAATGCTCATGCATATTTGTGGAAAAGGATTCCTTTTGCATTAGCAAGAATAAAAAATCATTATCATTATGAACCTTAATTCTTATAGGTTAGGCTTGCTAGGTGAATCATATTGGTAAACTAAGTTCAAGGATGATAGGATCACCAAGGTGATTCAATCAATTCAAGGGTGAGTGATTTGACGTTCCCTTGTTTTGTATGCTAGCTGGCATTAATTACAAATTAAGAGTATTTAATAAAATCAGGGATAATTTTATCATAATATATGAGACATAAATCATGCATGATAGTACTTTGTAAGCACCACCTTCATAAAAGATGATGAATTGAGAGTGGTTCAATAACCATGGTGATTTAGAATCACCACCAAGAAATAGGATACCAACATAATGTTAACATCCCTTTTACTTCAATCATTGGTGCTTTGCTATGAATCACTTGTAGCAAAAACAACCTTAGATGTTTTCCCTCTCAAATGTACAACAGTCAGCTTGTTGCAATTCAACAGACCATGGTGTATTTGAAGTTTGATATGTGAACTTGCCATCGTGTATACGAAGTTTGATATATGAACTTGTCAATTGTATATTTTATTGTGCCTGAAATGTACAAGAGTAAGCTTGTAAGCCTTATGTCTGTATGACCTTTTGGAATAATGAGGTCATGAGATGTTTTTAGCTTTTCAATGATGTTTAAGTAACAATCATCTGTTTGTACAAGTTAATCACTTAGTTACTGATCTTTTGATAAATTTATTGGTTTATGTGGCAACTTCTGTATGCCATTTTAGGCTATGTTAAAATAGACTTGTAATTCTTGTTACATCGAGCAAGTTTCATTGTTAAATTAGAAGCTTTTAGTTAATTGAAAGCCTGGATACTAAATGGTTCTTAGATGGGTTTACAAATTAAAGTACAAGCTAGCTACCCTTTCAATTACTGTACTATTTTGGACTTGTAACAGTATCATTTTTATCTAACTCACAGCAAAAGTGGCTAGGGACTTATTCTATATTGTCTAGGTATTTGAAAACTGCTCAATTGGCTAGCATTAGCACTTTTCTCTTGTTTTATGCTTTTTATACTAATATGGTTACAGAACTGATTCCTTTATATGCTATATTCATCTGAAATTTACCTAATGGTTCAAGTTAGTGTTTATATTCCTTTTATGATTGTTTGTTTTGCTTTCCATAACTGAAGTATTAATGTCATGGGCAGGCTACAATTGGCATTGATTTTCTATCAAAAACTATGTACCTCGAAGACCGAACAGTCAGATTACAGCTTTGGTAGGGTTATTGATTCACCATTGCACTGCTATCTGCTAATAAATGCCTTTTGGTTCTTGAGTGCTAACTATCACTATTTTTATTGACATAATTATTCTTGGATGCATCTAAGAGGATAAAAAATAGCACTTGTATGGAGCAGGTGCTGATGGTGAAATAATCTTCGCATCTCACATTTTTTATACTTATTTGTTGAAGTTATTATTTAAACCCATACTACTTGTTCATTAATCTTGATAGTCCTGTCTGAAATGGATGAGATATTGATAGTTTGGTATTACTTAGCCCATTGAGAATATCAATAAGTTAACATTCAAATATAGTTAGCAAGTTAGCACTTCATCTATAATAGCTAAGTATTTCAACATGATGGAAATATTGGACATACTGGTAGAAGTGGACAACCTATTCTAAAGATAAGAACAAAAAGGTTGCCGGTTGGAATTATAGTAGTGGTTATAGTTTCACAAGTGTTGATGTTTTGTTTGATATTTGGGATATTTGGACTCATGTTGATGGATTTTTGGACCTAGTTCAGTCATCTTTGGAGCTGAGCTCATAGCCTAGATGAATATTATGCTCAGCATTGTTGACATCATTATAATGATTTTCATTGAATACTAAATATGAGAAGATTTCAGGATATCTATGGGATTTTTCTGCCTTTCTGCTTCATCTGTTTGTTGTCCTGATTTTTGATCCTTCATGTTTCAGAATCTGTTAATATAAAGAGAAGGTTCAATCTAATGTGTGATGGAGAACTCATTTGGCCCTATATAATTGTGCAACATCTTCTAACTGCTCAAAATTGAATGTATTTGACATATTCCATTCCAATTTTAAATTTGACTGTATTGTCTTTTTACTCTTGCTTCTTAAATTATTTAGTTTTGCCTCCTTTACATCATTCATTATCCTGCATTATCATCTTGAACAACTGGATGCCTGGATATCTGTTGCTTTTATTCTGAGAAGACTGATAATGATTTTTTAAAAAAACAAGAAAAAAAGGACCTTAAGTGATTGTATTACAACTAGGACTTAGCTGTCAAGGACTGGCATCTTTCTCAAACATATTCATATTTATCTTTACAATAACTGGAATTTGAAGCATGAGTGATTGCGAACAGTTAACAGGCAGAAATTGGAAATGGAGAATCTAGTAGGTAATTTTTCAAGTTGACACACATAGATCTAAGGCAATTGTTCCGACATGGACAAGTAAATTTTTTGTTGACTACTAATATTTCACAAATTTTGTTTTCTTATACCCTAAGAATATATGAAAAGCAGAATCTAGTAAGTGAGTATATCACAACTAACCTTGCTCAAAGATAAGGTATTTCAGGATTGACATGGATGTTATGGAAATGGAGAATCCAGTAGGTTGACTTTGTATAAATATTATTTTCATGCTTGTAAGGCAATTCTTAGGACATTTACAAAAAGGATGTCCTTAATATTTCAGGATTTTTTTTCCAAATAATTAATAGATTCTCTTTTCAATGTTCTCATTCCTGACTTTGCTCATAGGGACACTGCTGGGCAGGAGAGATTTAGGAGTCTTATTCCAAGTTACATTAGAGACTCTTCAGTTGCAGTCATTGTATACGATGTAGCAAGTATGACTTTTCCATAATTCTTATTCAAATATTCAGCAATGCTTATATGAGAATCTAGATTATGCTTTTTATTATTCAGTGTACAATTTGTTTACCTCCTATATTTCTAATTGATTCCCAGGACATAAGCATAATAGATGTTCATATACTATTTGATCTTTTTCTAGTTTTAGCTTATATCCTATTGCTTGTTGTAGCTTTAATTTACTAAACTCTATGTGGTGTAGGCCGACAATCTTTCTTAAATACTTCAAAGTGGATTGAGGAGGTTCGTACGGAGAGGGGAAGCGATGTAATCATTGTCCTTGTTGGAAATAAAACTGACCTTGTGGACAAGAGGTGATTAAGCCTTTAGCCTTTTATGCTTTTGTTTGGTTTGTTGAAGTTTAACCTCGGACAAGCAATAAGTTTTAAGGAAAAAACTAAAAACTAATACTCCCATCAACGATTATGATTCCTGTTGAGCTCAATTGACTGGACAGAGAGCCAGAAAGATACACTATATGCTCATAAAAGTTGGTAAAATCCTTATGCAAAAAATGATAAGAGGATTTATCAATAGTAAGCAAAGTATTTAAAATTCCTAAACTCCATCATAATCTATCATGAAAGAATCACAAATTATCCCTTAGCATGAATATGAGAAATCCAATAGTGATTAATAACTGTGCCAGTACAAATTCAAGTAACTAACCTTCAAAAATTAAGCAAAACAGATAGCTAGATTGATGGACAATTCTGAAGGCGTTTTTTAATGGAATTGTATTTAGTCAAGTCTGCATATAGCAATTCATTGTTTGGTTCCTTATGATCAATATATGATGAATCTGTCTGACATTTGTTTAACCACATAATATGAGCTTTCTATTATGTCCTCATTGCATATCAACTCCTAAGCTCTCCATGGTTGCCAGAGGTTTCAGTCTCGTCTAATCATTCATCTTGGATGATATAATCATGTTACATATCTCTCTTACTATGGAACAGGCAAGTTTCAATAGAGGAGGGAGAAGCTAAAGCACAGGAACTTAATGTCATGTTTATTGAAACAAGTGCAAAAGCTGGCTTCAATATAAAGGTAGTGTTTTAGTTGAAATGTATCTTTATTTGTCCCCGATGTGACACTAACAACTTAAAACTATCTTGTTTGCTGCAGGCTCTGTTCCGTAAGATTGCTGCTGCTCTGCCAGGTATGGAGACTCTTTCTTCAACAAAACAGGAAGACATGGTTGACGTAAATCTGAAGTCGACAAATGCAAATTCGTCCCAATCACAGTCGCAGTCTGGAGGTTGTAGTTGTTAAGCTCAGCCATCGTTATTTAGGTTTTTCTTGAGATGTTGTCAGCTTCTATAAACTCGTAAACTGCATCAGCCTAGTTAGGAAGGAAATGATTCGAGGGAGTTTACATGAACTAGTATCATTTTATTCCGTGGTGTGTGCCAAAACTATATCCAAAATGTTTATACCCTATCTGGTTCTGGGTCTCATGTATTTTGCAATTGCAGGGAGGTCAGTAGTTGCACTAGGAAAGAAATGGTGTAATTCTATACATAGAGTTTATGATCGGTTTATAATTGAGTATCAATTTCTTTTGTTAGTCTATAATCAAGAGTTCTATTATAGGGGAATACCTGTGGTAACTCATTGTCGGATTCTTCAATTCATTTGATATTTCAAGTGCTGGTGTTTGGATTTATCCAGCTTATACATATTTATGCATTTTTTTGGTATGACGAAAGAAAAAAGATAATCAGGCTGATCTGATGTTATCTACTCTGTCAAATCCATGCTTTTGTTTGAACATTTGATTTCAATTTTCATATAAAGTATTGTTTTTAATGAGGATAATTAAACGGGAAGTTTCCGTTTGTTCAAGATGCGATGAGCTATATGTTTACTTCTGACTTCAGGATCTTAAACTCTATTCTGCAACTGAAACTGAACTCTATTCTGCCTAAACTCTTCTTATTTTCGACATAATTAGTTGTATCTTCATCAAAGAATTGGCCCATTTAATCAAAATTTATAATAGTCATCAGCGCTTTACGGAATACGAATACACGATGCATCTGGAGCATCTTCAAATTAAAAGCATCTGGTGCATATTCAAATTAAAAGTCCGGATTTACGCAAATATCTCTTCTTTTTCTCGTGAAATAAGATTGTGTTTGGTAGAAAATTACTCATAGTATTATTTGAATTATCTAAATCCACAAGATAGTCATGTTTGATTTGATCATATTATAAAAAAAATCACGAATTGCCATGGTAATCCATATTAGTGAATAGTGATAAACCTCAATTTTTTTTTCTAATCAAATTCTGGCATCTATGGATCTTTTTGCTAATTGCTTCACCTTATCTCCCTCTCTCACTTCTTCGACATCATCTGCTTCACTCCGATAAGACCATCTACTCCTTCGTATACTATGTTCATTTGCTCAGGATTATTGATTTGCTAAACTGAATTAGACTTTGCTCGGTTCCGACTTTTTTGAACTTATTTGAAACACCATGCGTATCATGTCGTTATGTAATTATAATTACCTAAATTTATTTGGGATATCTTAGTAAAAGACACAAATTACCTAATAATTTTGTTATTATACTAGATAGAGTAACGTCGATTACCACTAAAATTACTTGTGCATAACAAATATTACAATGTAACATTACCATTAATTTAAAAGATAATAATTTATTTGAGTGCTAATCTTAATTGGCAATGCATCAAATACAACCTCAGAGACAAGATAAAATGATTCACATAGGATTGTTTGATTGCTTGCAAATGCAAATGCTCATGAATAAAATTTGCAGTCTATCATTTGATTGCACGCAAGTAGAGTTGCAACTTCTATTTGTAGTTGTTTGGTTAGCCGCAAATGCAAGTTACAAATACACTTGCAACTTGCATTTTCATATCTATGCCTCATAATTTTCAGCCCAGTTTGATAGCTCGACATAGGCTTGACACGATAATCCGAGTCAAGAAATGGGCAGTTCATTTAGTTTTCGTTATTTTAAAAAAAAAAACAAAATTAATTAAGATTTAAATATTTTTCTTTTTGTTATCGTGCTAACGAGTTGGGTCGTGTCGGCACATTCCATTTTCCTGTCGTGTCGGGCTTGGATCCCAGACCCAAAATTTTATCAAGTTGGGTCGGGATGTCACCAAATAAACCACCCCAAGGATTGAGGGTGCACAGAATATCTCGACAGATAGAGGACCCCAGATTTTCCACTTTAAGTGGTAGCGATCGCTCACATGATCGCTCGCATGAATATTTGAAAGGTGTGATCCATAATCCGTCTCAAGCACAATCGATTCACGAATCATCGAAGGAACAAGCAAGGGCCACTAAGGGCCGAAAAAACTTGCGATCTAGCATGAGATAGGCCTGAAAAATAGCCTAAATCGATCCAACAATAATATGAATAGGAGTTCAATAAAATTTAGAAACAATAATAAACAAATAGAGGTAAAATGATAAACTCATCATTTTATCCCAACAATAATTCATCGACTATAATAGAATCGATCGGATCAATAATCCATAATAATATTATTTTATACTCTAAATCATCATTTAATTTAGTATAATATTATTTTATATTATTTAATTATTTATCAAAATAAATTAATAAATTTTAATTAGGATATAATACTGGAAAATATAAAAATTCTATAAACAATCTTAGATCTAAAATCTGACACCACTATCGTGTTCAGCGCATGAAAATTTATAACTTTGATATTTATTATGTCTCCATCCGATGACTCTAAGTCATCCAAATAAATTATTTTTTAATATTTAATTACTTAAATTAGATCCTATAAATTAGTTTAGTTAAGAGTTTTTTGAGCTGCACCATGATTTACCGTCTATAATTAAATCATGCCATTTTTAAATTTTATAATTAATCTAATTACAGCCAACACCTAAATTAACTAAATATTGTAATTACAAATAGTGGAAGGCTACTTGCATCCAGGCAACCAAATATGCCTTATTGAATTCTCAGTAGAGCAATGCTGAATCAGTTGGACAGAAATTAATAACTTTGATAAAGTAAATTTGTTTTCAAAATACTTAGATAATTACAATTTACAAGACAACTATTCTTAACTATATCTTATTTATGGAAAATTAAATACAGTGGTTACATCGGGTAAAGGACGATGGTTGACGTGTCAAAACCGTCACCTGAAGCTGACGAATTCGGTCAGCTTTCGAGACCGGTCCGTGCACAGCAACGGCCCCCCGGCGGAGGCGTGCCTGCGGTGGTGCGGTCGGATCGTCGGCCTTGCTATCTCGCCTGAAAATCCAATTTCTGATACACAGGACTGTTGTCGGGTGGTGCGCACGGTCACTAGCGGGCTGCAGCACATGGCGTACCCGGCGAGGTCGCCGACGCCTTGGTTTTGGTGCTTCGCGGTTGCCGCCCTCACCGGCTGCGGCTTCTCACGCCCCGACCAATACGCGGGTTCAACATCGTACCATCCTGCGGCCTCCGACCACAGGCCGCTGCTACTCTCTGGACACATCCCCCGGTTCCGCACCGGCACGGCGGCGAAATTGTCCGCCGATAACATCCGCGACGTCTTCTTCTTCCGTCGGCCACGAAGGAGCTCGGACAGCTGCCAATGGCGGTTGCCGGAACCGCGGCGGCCGAAGAAGATGGACAGGAAGGAGGAGGACCGCCGGGGGCCGGCGGCGGCGGCTGCGCGGGGCATATAAGGGGAGACGGAGCGTGGGAACGGGAGGATCGGAGGCGACGGAAACCGGTGGGAGTGCTTTCCATGGCGGCGCTCCGGCGAGGGCGCGGCCTGCGCAGGGGCAGTGAGGGCGAGGAGACGCTCGCGGAGGCAGGAGGCGCAGACGCCGACGCCGCCCTCGAAGGGGTGCCACGTGCACTTCATCTCCCTCGACGTACGGGGTTGAAACTGAAGCAGGAAGTGAAACGATGTTTGATTCACTTGTTATGCTACATTGCTACGCTATTCCATTATATTTATCTCTTTAATTAGCAGGAATTAGAATGTTGACTTTTTCCTACTTGAAAAGAACGTAGATAACTCATCAGGGACGACTTGGCATAAAGTCAAGGAAACAAAAGCTGACCTTTTCCCGGCTCGTGAATCGTGATTACGATCTGAAGCTTCGCAAGTGTTCACGGGGTAAGACGATCATTAAAGACCACGATTAACAATTTAGCAATGAACGTGGATCTCACGTTCAGCGGTTAAATTTTAAAAGACAAAATGCGTCCTCTATTGAAATTCTATACACTGCCAAAGATATTTCTAAGAAAAGTTAAATTTTAAAAAGTTAAAGGGATCTCTAGCTTTTTGAGTGAGTTTCCTACAATTTTGCATTTAGACGACAGAAGGGAAGTTTCAAACATGGAGAAAAGGTCAAAAACACAAGGCAAGAAGACGAACATATATACATCGCTTTCTCGCTGGAAATAATATTGTGAACTTACTATCATGGTTCGTCAAGAAGTCAAGAACAGTGCACGGCAACGCGTTACACTTAATATGCATATTTCTTTCCTCTAATTCCACGCACGACCGACGAACGCAGGAGACGGGCTAGCTGTTAAATTACATGCTTGCTTCCAAAGCTGACGTCTTATTTCAGTCGAGGTTCTTGTTGTGTTTTTTATATGGGAAAATGGAGTTGCTTTAGAAATTAGAATGAGCTAGATTAAAGTAGCAATTTTCAGTCATGTTATATATTTGAATTAAATATTAATTTGTATTGAATAATAATGATTGGGTTACTTCTCCCTATCTACAATTGGTTGCGGGGCACCTAGAACCCGAGGGCCACGGTTTGGTCGAGCAAGTGTTGAGACGCAGCACCGCGATGAACAAGGGCGTCAGTCCGCAAATTAAGGCACAGTTGGCCGAGCATGCATTGAGGCACAAGTTGTTTTCTGCTATGCTTGTGGTGATGCCATCACAGAGGTTGTTGGGTGGTGCGGGGGCACGGGGGCGATACCAGCTGGTCGAGGCGCAAGGAGACCATGAGTATGAGCTGATCGATGAGTTTGTGAAGAAGAAAGATAAGGAGACGAGAGATAAGTAGAAAGAAGAAAAGACAAAATTAAGGGAGTGTTTGATACGAGATAATTTAAATGTATTATTAGTAATTTTAATTTAAATTGTTTGGGCTCATCAGATTATCGCGTTTGATTAAAATAGATTACTAGCAGATAATCTGGATGCCCATGAGACCATGATAATCTATATTACCACTCAATTGGTAATTCACATTACCAAGGGAGATGATGGCTATATGGATTATCCGTAAAATGATAATATTATTTTTTTATTTTTGACAAAAATACACCATACTAAAATATCGTCTATCAACATAGAAAAAAAATCTCTGTCTCATCTCATAATAAAGTGTTAATCCCTTTTTTATTTTTTACTTTTTTATTTTATTTTAATTATTTTTTTTATTTTTTTTTATTTGATAGTATTTTAGTTAAAAATATAAGTTTCTCAATAATCATTTTTTATATTAAATAAGGTAATGTGAATTACTGGCGAGATTACTAGTATATGCCAAACATGATAATGTAACATTACCGATAATTCTAAAAATGGTACCTTATCTGGGTGGTAATCTAGATTCTCAGTAATCTTAAGTTGTAAAGTATCAAATATCTTCTAAAAATTGAAATTTTGATAGGGAGAAAAATAATAAATATCTTAATTAGTGGGAGTAATTTTGTTATTTTCTTTATATATAAATGAGAAAAGTTAAAATGATAAGGGGAAGGGCAATTGTCCCCCGCTGACATTGTAGTTTCGCCCCTGCACCTAGTTTCATTGGCGAGCAACATGCTACGCCCACTAATTAGCACACAAAAGGCCCACTTGGATTTTGGTCAAAAGGGCACATTGACCAACATCCCAAAGGTGTCACATGAGAGATGAATGGTGATTAATGTTAGTAAGAAATTTGTGTCCTTTCTTTTTAACGAACATAAAAAATTACAATAATTGATTATATTAGAGATCAAATCTTAGATCTCAAGATAATATACAATATATTACCAACAATTGTGTTATTCATAGTTTTCAAGAAATTTGTGTCCCTTATATATAAATACAAATCAAGAAAAATACTTAGGTAAGTAAATCCATCCATTGCCAACTATGAGTAGAACAGTTGGTGACAATATTTTGTATGATGCTTAGAGATCTAAGGTTCAAATCCTAATATCATCACATATTGTGATTTTTTATTTTTGTTAAAAAAATTAAAAAACTAAATCCATCTATCGTTTCGTCATCTGCTCTTATATTTCTCTACTTGAATCAATTCTAACTCACTTGTTAGACCACCCCAAAGAATGCTTCTTTTAGGTGCATAATCGATTGATCTCATTGGATTTTCTTCCTACTTTTCACTACTATAAATTAAGTGATAAGTGACGACTATTTTGCAACAACAAAATAGTTGTCACAAAAATGACGACGTTGAGATGATAGCAAATTGCCGTAGCAAAGAAGCGATGGTTTTATTATGGTAAGTTTAGTCGTCACAATATTTGTATTCCTTGACGACAATCTTGTGATGATAGCACATATATTTATAATACGTCAATATTTGTTCACCAAGCTCATGAAAATAGTTTTAGAAAAGAAAACTTTAATTTATTCATTTTAATAAATATTCAAAATGAACGCGGCATCGTCATGTGAGTTATATCATTGTTATATTCAAAAGGAATAATATAATTTGGTCCATCAAATATAGTCGAGTTTTCAGAGTGGTCCCTAAAAAAAATCGATCAAAGTGATCCCTCTAAAATATGACTCAGACAAAATCGTCCCTGACTTGGGCAAAATAGCCGAGTTTTGATACTTGTTGACATTCATTATTGCCCGAGTCCGAGACTATTTTATCCGAGTCATATTTTAGAGACAATATATTTTATAGGCTATTTTGGCCAAGTCAAAAATTATTTTGCCCAAGTCACATTTTAGAGGGACCATTTTGATTGTTTTTTTTCTTTTAGGGATCACTCTAAAAACTCGTGTATCTTTGAGTGATCATTTTATATGTTATCTCTATTCAAAATAATACTTTTTTTTTATATAAACAAAATTGTATATAATAATATTATAACAATAAACAATGTTACAAACTCTAAAACATTGTTACATGCATACCCAACAAACATTGATTATTTAATAAGTCATTGAATAAGAGTAATAAAGACATATTTAATTATAACATTGCCGTATAAGCAAAACAAAGCATTGTCACAAATTTATAACGTTGTTACAAAGATTAAATCTTGATTATAAACTCAAAAATACTTCTACTCCCTCAATCATAAAGGACAGCACTGTCGCCTCTAGATCTGGTTAGTTAACATCATAAATTCCCCCAAATCCCCGGTTGAAATGCACCTATAATTTGAAGCTTATTTTCATCAATATTGAGTAATTTAATTATTTAATTATTGATATAATTTAAGGAAATTAAAATGTGTAATAGATAGTCCAATATGAGATGTTTAAATAACAGAATGATATAGTTCAAGTAGGAATTATATAAATAAATTTTATATGTCAAGGAGGGATATATGAAGAGGTGCATTCATGTTGTTTGTGAAAACTATGTAGTGGCAGAGCCAATTAATTAGCAAGGGGCAATTGCCCCTCCGAAATTGGTCCCCCTTTGATATTCTATATTAATATATTATATGTAATTGTCCCCTTATGTGCGTTTTTATATTTTGCGCCCCCCGGTAATTTTTTTGCTTCATCTCTAAAACTAGGCTTTAGTCTCACATTGAAAAGTGTGCTAATTTTATATTAGCTTATAAGCATTAGTGTGGATGTTTAATCACTTGTGTGGACAAAAATGAAATGTCAAGAGGTGACATTAGTGCGATGCACTGCATAGTGCGGGCGCAATTGCGTCGCTAAGTTGCATTGGCGTTTTAGGCGCCCGATCCGCGAGCCCACCTTTTTGTCAAGTCCGACCTTGATTCGAACCTAGTTTTTGATTGTTGGAATTTCAAAAGTTACTTAAAACATTGCACTTAATACCCGATCCAATGCAGATTAATTTCAAAATTTTCTTGCTCATTAATCAAAATCAACTACTATTATTTTTCAATAATGAGCATTATATAAGAGAATTATTTTGCTTTAATCTATATATCACAATCTAGAAATCTTTCTTGAGACATCTAATCTCTCTCACTTCTCTTCTTCTTCCTCCTATTTGCTGCAACTTTCTTAAGAGCTTGATATATCCTGGAGGTGTATTACTACGGGGTAATAGAAACTTTAAAGACAGGGATCACCCGTCAATCCTTTTGAACTTTCTCAAATCCACCTAATATCTAACCCTCCTAGTGTTGCCAGATTAATTTGGTCCACACTAGGAATGATTGGTTGCTTTGCTATAGTGCCACTATGCGTTGCCACATGGCCTAACTCGGCCTGCGGTGCTGCTACCTCAAGCTGCAGCCGATAGCAGGCTGTTGGTGCTCGAAACAGTGGCTAGGCATGTCACTACTGTCCAAAATAGCGGTCGAGCAGTCAATGCCGCTTGAGAGCAATGACACCGTAGGTCGCCACTGCATGCAGCATCGTCGCTTG
This sequence comes from Canna indica, assembly GCA_034359265.1. Taxonomy (NCBI): domain Eukaryota; kingdom Viridiplantae; phylum Streptophyta; class Magnoliopsida; order Zingiberales; family Cannaceae; genus Canna; species Canna indica. The sequence goes on along the minus strand of CP136894.1, from coordinate 10,662,096 downwards.
TCACCATCTGCAGTAGCGACAGTGGCGGTGCGCACCTGCAGAAACGACTGTCATGCGTAAAGTTGGTACTATTGCTGCCATTGTGCATTGCCACGACGACATGGCCGTCCCAAGACACCCAAAACACCCAACACAAGCAATTCACATAGAAAAATCAATGAAAATAATAAAAACACATCATATTTTTAACAAATTCCAGTGATTTACCGATCATAATGAAACAATTACCCATCGATATGTTTTCTACATAAACTTTGTTAAGGCAAGAGAAAGTGGGCGAGAATCCTACCCATTTTTCTTACAAACGATTCTTCTAGCTCCTCGATATATCGAACATCTCGACTTGTCTTAAACATGTCAACGACGATAAATTGCATGTGTCTTAAGATTAGAAGAGGCGGGGTTTATATATATAAAATCTCATATTAGACACTTTTATTAAAAAGATTATCAAAGACTCAATTTAATTACAATTAAGTCTTGATGTCAAAATTGATATCTCAATCTTAATATTGAGTGTCCATCGTTTAAAACAAAATACATTGATATAAACAATTGATCACTAAGGTGATGTTTGAGATATTTTTATAACACCAAAGAATACATGAATTTTGTTACGTCTAAATAGAGGATTCACCAAAGAATCTTAATTTTGTTTGAGATGTTCCCGATCTTGGTCCATCCCAGCATAGAGGATTCACCTAGACGTCTAAATAACGGAAAAAGACTAATAAACACCTCAATACCTCAAGATACCAAAATAATAGCTACAATGGAATAATAAAACAAAGAAAGCCAAAGGCACAAGTATAATATATTAACATCAAAACTATACGATAATTAATTGTAATGATAGTGCTCACATCATGATACTTAATTTGATCAATAGACAAACTATAATAAATTAATTTACTCATGCAATTAATCAAATAATGTCACGTCACAAGTCTAGCTAATCATATGCAACATAAATTCAATGAATTTAAAAGTAATAACAACTAAACAAAGACAAAAGAATAAATTTATCATTATGCCTAATGATAACACATCGGCTACAATGTAACAATCTGCCAGGACAGACGGGCCATCTATTTTATAAACCATTATTTAATTTAATTTAATATTTAATCATCTAATGATTAAATTAAGACTAATTTCTTAAATTCGGATCACAAAATTAGAATTGGGCGGAATAAATATTCATTTTATCTCTGGCCAAAGTCTCTACTTTGGTTAAATTTTTTAAAAAAATATAAAAAATAATTTTAATTTATAAAAAAATAGGTATAACAGAAATGATGTGTTAGATTCTAAAATATATATTTTCAAACTCTCAAATGATATAGAAATGAGGTGTTAGAGTCTAAAAAATATATATTTAAACTCTCTAAATTATTAGAGAGTTTTGCACAAAGTCTATAAATTTAAATTTAAATTAAAAATTATAAAATATTTTTGATATTATAGACTTTGGGCAAAAGTCTCTAATGCATTAGAGACTTTTGTCCAAAATCTATAAAACTAATTTTTAATTATATATGATGTTAGTGAAATATTTTTTGTCCAAAATATTTTGATAGACTCTAGCACATCTTTTATATCACATATCTTTTTTTTTGAATTAAATTTTATTTTTATAATTATAAAATTACTATAAATAAAAGTCTCTAGACTTTTGTGCAAAGTCTATAATAACTTCATATTTTTTTTAAAAAAAAATATTTGAATTCATAAAATAATTTTTTAACGATACAAAAGAAGTATTATGATCTAAAAAAATATTTTACATCAAAATATTTTATAATTTTTAATTTAAATTTAAATTTATAGACTTTGTACAAAAGTCTTTAATACATTAGAGAATTTAAAAAATATTTTTTTTATTCTTTAATATCTTATTTTTATCATAAAAAGTATTTTATAAATTAAAATTATTTTTTTAATATTTTTTAATATTTTTGACCAAAGTCTCTAACTAGGGCCAGAGGCAAAATAAATATTAGATCCACTCAATTTCGAATATGAGAATTATCCATCTTCAAATTCGAATTTGAAAATGTCTCATTCTCAAAATCCGAATATGAGAAATTGCTCTTAAATTAATAACTTTAAATACTATATAATATTGAAAATATAAAAATCATATCAAAAGATCTCTGATATGAAGTTGACATCGTCATCATGTTCGAAATGCAAAATCTATAACTTTGGTATTCACTTAAATCCCATACAGCTCTAAGTCATCCAAATATTTTTTTTTTCTAATGTTAACTTAATCTATTAATATATCTCAGCAATAATTATATATTTATAAACTATATATAAAAAAACCTTTTTCTATACTGTATCCAAAATATACGGTAAAACTTATAAAATACATTTTTTAAGATATACCAGCTTACCTAATTATTTTATAAAATCTCAAAACTCGTTTGATCCCTCTCCTCTTCTTTCTCGCAGCTCCTATTTGTCATTGCCTCTTACCACACCCAACTAATCGCCTACCGACCCTCTAACCATTGGCGACCCATCCCGACGCCATCATTGCTCTCTTCGTCGGCTTCATGTCAGGTCTTTTGCAAATAAACCCGGCCCCAATCCTCACAATCACAATTATACTCGTGCGAGCGGACGCGGGCGCGGGCTGACGCACATACCCATGCCAGCTCGCATACCAACGCCTTTGTTTATTATCGGCGCCGATATGTGTGCATTGGTACTTTTCGGCACCATACCTGACGCCAATATGTCGTACAAACATATCGACGTCTGCAATATGCATCAATATGTTCATTATTATATATATATATATTTAAAAGTTTCCACGCCTTTGGCTGCCGTCGAAATTATTGTAGCGCCTTAAACAAGCACTTTGGGTATTGCAAATTTAGTTAAAGAAGAGAAAGTGTAAAAATAAATTACTTTTATATTTTATAGGAAACCAATTATTTTCTAACAATGTTTTAATTATTCTTCACCGGGAAATGAGAGAATTTTCTCAGCTCAGTTGCTCAGCAATCAATCAAGAGATTGGCAATTTGGCAGTAATTAGTAACTATATATATATATATATATATATATATATATATATTTCATACTTATATTTTTGATACCCAGATCCTATCATATATAGGATCAATTTTTAAATTTTGGATTCGGACCATACCATGTTGGGACGTGAAATCGAATCCTACCCAAAACCTGTTCTACTCCATCAGTTTCGGATGCCTTCTTGAAACTTGTTCATTTTTTTTTATTTTTGATATATCATAATTCAATAAAAAATTAAAAATAAAAAATTTTTTATTATAAAAAAATATAAATATATTAAATGAGATATGAGAGATAATATAAAAGATATATTAATATATAATAATATAGAATTGGTTCGTAATACCGATTTTGGTTTTGGTTTTGAATATCCTGTATGTTGGAATGGAAACTAGAGCTAAATTTAATCGATTACTTAATTTTTTATTCGGATCCTATCTGAATTTAATTGAAGTCTATTGAGATAGAATAAATTCCAACCAATTTCAGATCTACCTGATATCCCTGCACATTCTACTAAAAATCTAGATAACTACTTGAGCATCAATTAATTGGCAAGAAATTATCCTAATTTGTCTTGGCTCATGGGATGATGAATTGTAGATATCCTGTATAAAGCTTTTCAAGCGCATCTAATTTGTAATTTTTGGATATCTATAGAATGTTTTCGTTGAGGCATGTAAACTTTTCAATTATGCAAAATAAAAAAAATCTAAATAACTTACTCTGTCTTGAATATCCTAATCCTAATTTGTTCCTTTCGAAAGCCAAGATCCAATATTGAATATTGTCTCGTGATAATAGTCCAAATAAAGAACGACCAACCCATCAAATTGCTTAGCAATACAAACTTTACCAAATTAACCAAATGCTTATCCTGTGTGTTCTCTTCACATCTAGCCCACAAAAAGTTTTCTAGGCACTTGTCAATCATTTTAGAAGGAATGAACATAAATACATGAAGAGTGAATATAAATAGAAAAAAAATAAACATGAATTAAAAAAAAATGAATATGAATTCATATTCATTTAATCATATAATTTTTTTTATTATTCATATTCATTCAGTCAAAATTATATCCCATCATTCATAAAAATTTCTATGAACAAATTGCCCATATAATTTTTTTTAATCTAAGCACTCTTAAGACAAATGGCATGTTAGAAGGTACATCACTAGTATACTATTCAAGAGTATCTTTCAGCCATAAGATTTGAGTGTCCGATGAACAAAACTCGGTTGGTTCTTACATAAATAATCTTTTGCGATGCCTTAATTTTTATGTATGCAAAATGCATACATGTTAAACTAAAATCTAGAGAGTAGAACCGTATATATGCAAAAATTAATATATTTTAAAAAATACGTATAAAATTACTAATTAGCCTTTTCGGTATAAAAAAGATATCTTGTAGATCAATCACTAATCATCCTCAATGGCCAACTAGGGCATAGGATATTTAGAAGAATCAAGAGCATCAATAAAAGTAGCATCATTTAGGGGTGTTTGGTTCCCTACAAGCATTTACATGCAAAAGAAAATGTCTGCAAATAGGAGTTGCAACCTACTTTTTGATCACCCGTAAGCAATGGTGGATACAAGGTGGGGGCAGTGGGGGTCACTGCTCCCATTGAAAGTTTTTAAAACCTTTACACATATATGGTATTTGATAATTAGTGTGCCCCCACTATTTCAATTAAGTTTTGCCCCTCACTGTTGTAGCAACAAGAAGAAGCAACTTCTTCTTGCAACAAGAAGCTGTTGCTCCTGCTGCTGCTTTCAATCGCAAGAAGAAATTGCTTTTTCTTCTTCTTGCTATTACAAGAAATTATTTCAAGTCTTTAACAACTTCTTGCTCCTGTTGCTTTCAACATCAAGAAGAAATTATTTCTTCTTCTTCTTCTTGCTGTAGAAGAAGTTACAGTAGCAAGAAGAAGTTGATTCTTCTTACTGTTAGAAGAAGTTGATCTGATTAACTTTTGTCGATCTGTTCATTGCCTAATAAGATATTTTATTAGATATAATTAAAGTGAAAAAGAAACACTAGGTTGATCCAATTAGATCATACTAAATTTCTAATCAATTTTGATGCATCTAATTTAATTTATATTTGAATTTGATTAAACTTTTGACTAAATATATTTTTGAAATTTTAACTTTATAAATTTTGAAATTTTTAAAGCAAATTTATCGAAGTAGATAGCTAAATATATGGATAATTTTTTTAATAATTCAATACGTGAATAATTATTTATTTATTTTTAGAATGATAGATTGTCTCCATCGTCGCGCAAATTTGAAGTGTGAACTTTTAAAAATTTATGTATCAATTTGCCTCAACTAGTAAAATTTTCTGGATCCGCCACTACTCGTAAGTACATTTGCAACTTACATTTGATTGACTGCAAATATAGAAGATGAAAGCTATTGTGGGCGAAAGAGATGTTATCGTGGACGAGAGAAAAACTGTTGCGAGTGAGAGGGAGGTTATTGCGAGCAAGAGGAAGAGAGATGTCACGCCCCCAAATTAACTCGGGGTGGCATGATCGGCCGGGAATACGCTCGCGTACCCCGAAGCTTCACAACCAAACAGACTTATGACAAGAACACAACTGAAATGCATATATAAATATGAAAATAAGTGGTTTTATACTCCAAAACTTAAAATGACACCACTCCATGACACAGATGAAAAGTCTCACAAGAGACTACCAATGCTACAAAATATTCAAATGCAAATGAAAACATGGCATCACGACTCTCTAACTACGACTGGGGGAAATTCTCTCGCTGAGCTTATGTCGCCAACTGCATCAAGTCTCATGAGCCGCACCTGAACCTGCACACATAGGTAGGAGGGCGTGAGTATATAACTCAGTGAGTGGTAGGGTGTTACCCGCCCTCAAGTAAATAGTGAAGTCACAATAGCATGTAATTAAGTAGAGAACAATAATGTGTGTGAAAAAAGGAATACATACTCCAATATCAAATCATGACTCAACAACAAAATGATCACGGTGTTATATCATAGAGAATCTTACGATCCACTGACGCATAATAAGCATAATAAGTCTAAAAATGGAATAAACATAACAACTCAATGAACATAATAAGCATAACAAGCCCATCTTGGCTTCCACTTCGGGACCCGCGCACTAGCCGCTACCTGCCCCTCTAGTCGCGATCCATCACAAGTCGGGAATCTCCCTCCGACAAATGCCACACGATAGGATAATTGTCAGGGTGGCCTCCCGACATATCACCCGTCCCAAATCCGTCTCTTCGGCTCCATGCTGTCACCGGTTGGGCTTCCGGAGCCGTCTCTTTGGGACCTTTCCCATCACCGGTTGGAACTTTATATTCCCAACATCGTCTCTTCGGGCATTTCCCGTCACCGAGTGGGTTTTCGAATTCGTCTCTTCAAAACTTTCTCCCCGTCAACGGTTAGAGTCTCAATTCATTAGTCACATCCCAAGGAGGTGAAACAATGCAATAATATAAATTTATAAACCACAATAATATCAGCTATCGTTCTCATAATAGCAGTAAATGTCAGGTATACCGCAATGGCAAACATAAACATCAAAACAATCCATTCCTCAAGTATACTCAAGGCAACACCCAACACTTTGCCAAATTTCTGCACTGCTCAAATGTTAATGGATTCACTTTTGCCACTTCTACCAAACCACTAGTTTTGAGTGATATGGCCATGAAACTCACAGCATATCCAGCCTGCATATCACACAATAATTTCATATCATTTGGACAACTAGTCGATCACGAAACGGCGTGACGAACTTGCCATCCTAAAATTTCTGCAACCCCTAGCAGATTTTTCTGTTTGAGTTGCTATCTTAGAAAATTCATAACTAAGTCAACTCTTATTCTTTTTCCCTCAACCCAGATTTGTATGGTTGTCCGCATACCCCACAAGGATTTTCTAAAATTTCACTGTCATAGGACAATGATTCATTCTCCGAATATCGCGTCAAACTCTCAACTTTTCACAAATTCTGCTATGAGCAGAATTGGGCCGTTTTGAGTAGCCCATAAACATAGTCTCTTCAACTCAGAATTAGCTGAAATTTGGTGTGGAAGTTGTACTAGTATCCTACTATCTTACCCCAAGAGTTTGTACAAAACGGACGACTTCTCAGTCTCCGAACTAAGTGTCAAATTGGTATATAAATACAGAAATCTGGGCAGTTTTCTGCACTTGCAATCTACCTCCTCTTGTCCATCAAATAATTACAACCAAGGCGCTGGTTTATCTATTTTAAAACCAATCATTAGAAAATACAAATCACAACCATAGCAGCAATAAATAGTTTAAAATTTACAGCAACACACCTAGCATCTCATGACGGATTATAACTCGTACATGAATTTCTAGGAAGACATCTCACCTTATCATCATCATCTTTTCAATATCCTATGAACAAGGACACACCAAAATCAGAAATTAACGGGATAAATTTTCATACCCAAGCAGTCGGCCATCCCTAGAGAGTTAAGGACTACCCAAACATGCTCTCAGTCGGTTCCTACCGGCAAGGAATCATTTCAACTGCAAATAGTCTCCATGCAAAAGTAGTTCAGCGATTTAAACGTGGAATGACTTAAAATTTCAGCATCAATCATCTCCCCAAGCCGCCAACCCCTACCTCCTAGGGCCGCCCTATCCGGCCCTTAACCAAAAACACCATCAAGAACCCTCCCTCTCCCCTTGAATCATACTTGGTCAAAGGTAATTAAGATTTGATTGAAGGAAATCAAGAAATTTCAGCCAAACTTTCCCTTTCATGTGCCAAACATAGGAGAATTCTACCAAGGAATTCAAATCATAAGCCACTCACATGAACCGGAATAGATTTCTGAAATCTGAAAATTTATTTTCAACAGAAATTAAAACACTCTTAGTAGGAAATATTTTCAGCATGCTTATCTTGTATAAACACTAAAATTCAGCAATAAAGTACATACGCAAAGGAAATGTTCGGCGTCAATATAGGCTTACTACGCTGTCCTCTGTTTTACCAAAAACTTGGATCATTATAGAATATATGAAGTCAATCTGCAGGAATTGTAATATCCATGATTCACATACTACAAATATAATCCCAAGCATACTAGAATATCAAACTAGTTAATTACCATGTTCATGTAAGGAGCAATTGTATAAAAAAAAAAGTTCCAGAAGATAGTTCACATTTATTATCCTTATCAAAACATTGAATATTTATACAAATGGATGAATTATATAGCGGACTGAAATCAGAATCTAATTAATAAGTAATTGAGTCATCTAACCACTGAGAAAACTAATTTTTTTCACAAGGGCATGATAACAGGACCAAGCAGATGATCCTAGAAACGTCACCTACTGAACATTCACTTTAGATTTGAATCATGCAATAAATATTAAAGCAGAGTTTTCCTACATGTGGCATTTCTACAACATATATATTGCAAATAACAAATATAATAAACCATATCAAGATATACCAATTACTAATTATGAGGCAAACCATTGAGAATAGATTTCAAAATGGTGACCACTAGACTTTCTGCACGAGAAGAGGGACCAAGAAGATTTATTTGCAAAACAACCCAGGTTTATATCAGATTTTGAAAACATAGACTAGGGGACATATCAGAACAAGTTACTACAAAGATTTCTACCAGCTACATTATGACGTGTTCAAAAACCAATGCAGCAGCGTTCCACAAACTCGAATCTCAAGGTCCTCAACAAGAAAAGAGAAGAAACCAAGCAGAGAAAGGCACAGATTGGAATAGAGTTGAAACAGATTGCTCACAGAGAAGAAGAGATTCGAATATGCTTTGAACCGAGGAAGAAGATGATAGCGTTGACAAAGGTTCCTCCCTTCTCCACCTAGGGCTACGTGTGGTTCCTTCTTGGAGCCATACGGTTGCCCCCTTCCAATTATTTATTTATTTTTCACTTAAATCCGAAATTACAAAATTACCCCCTCTCTCCTAAGAACTTAACTTAAGTTGGTTTCTCGGCTCAACCAAGCCGCGAGCAAGTCGACTTCCGGACCCCACTCGAACCCAACTCAGATCCAAAGTTCAAAACCAACCTACAACAATCAAATTAGCACAGGTATTACGAGAGAGGTTGTCATGAGCGAGAGGAGTCTATCGCGAGAGTAGGAGCGAAGAGGAAGGTTATCATGAGTGAGAGAAAGAAAGGAAGCTCTATCATTTACATACTGTGAATTTAACTTATTGTCTTTTTGAGCCGCAACTCATTTTACACTATGCAATTGCGGCATTTAAGAGTCTAATGCTGTAATTAACTTAATTGCATATAACTAAATAATTTAATTGATCAAATGTTGCAATTATAAATATTGAAAGTTTATTTGTAGGCAACCAAACATGCTTTTAATTTCGTTAGGAATTCAAACTAGCACCGCCAAGGTTTACATGGGCCTCATTTGTCCCATTTACATCAGGTATAGTACTTGTACTACAATTATAACAACATAGCGTTATTTTTATCCGGCCTGCAGATGAAAACCCTGCTACAGCATCAACAGACAAATCAGAAATCTGAAGCCTAATCAACGTTGGAAGAGAAGAATTGAGAATAATTGCATGTGTTAATTAATGCAGCATTGAGCTTCGTGTCAATCGGGGAGCACGAACACGTGGTCAGCCTTCGATTACTGAGATAATACTTGATTAGTGACATTTGTGCCAATCCATATGCATTAAGAGTTCAAACAAGTCTCATTTTGCACCAATAGCGTTCTAAATTATACATCCCCTATTCGCCTACTTGCTATCAGTTACCATCCTTTCATGTGATCATGCCAATAAGTCTGGGAATCAAGAGGTCTACTGATTATTGCATTGCATGCACAAGTTACTCAATCGAAACAATTTACTATTCGGCGTGAGATTGCAGTCGTATTATACTCATTCCAATCCATGCCGTAGCAACAAAGTTTCGCCACTGCACATCTTTTCTTGAGGGAAACAGCGCGCCACACGTCGTGCATTCCTCGTGCCTTCCTTATTTAGAATGCATAAAACCCCTCGCAGGATGCACGCGTCAGGCAAAGAGATAATCCGAGCAATCCCCAGCCGACGGACGTCCTCCTACTTTGAGTAAGTCCATGCCGTTGTTAATTTAGGGTTCTTGATTTCACATTTAAATAGAGGCAGGCATTTTGTTCTTGCTATGGAGCTGTTTCTTGCCCCCTTTCCATTTTTAGATAAATATCTGAAGAGCACTTTCCGTCTGAGGAAATCATGGGATGATGTTGGTCTTCCCATGGCTTTTCCTTATGTGTTTTGATTTCAATTATGAGCAATAGTTTAATCTTTCTGCATCATGGTATTATGCTTAGTTTTTGGCATAGATGGGTATTGATTAGGATTCCCCCTCAAGGAAAAGCTGAAGAAATAGGCTTTCCACTCAATGCCTCTGTTGAAAGCTGATAATGGCATCATTATGGGCAAAATCAACTTTATTCATGCCTTTTATCTTTCCCTTATTCTCCGAGATGTTCCACTCACCATATATATATCTCCTTATCTTGGTTTCTATCTCCACTGGTTTTCTCACTGAACAGTTTTGACATGGAAGAATTCGGAAGCCATGACAGACTTGGAAGAGTCTCCTTCTCAAGACATCCTTCTCTGTGTTACATGGTACACATTTAGACAGCTGCTCCTGACTAGCAAATCATTGGTTGAGTAATTGATTCTTATACGATGCAGAAAAGTTCAAAGAATTATAGTGATTTTTGCATTGCATGTCGTGCAGGATGACAGAATCCAAGCAATAAGTCAAAACAAAGCTCTTGAACTATACAAAGATCAGGCAAAGCTGATGACCTGTTATTGTCCTTTGGAGGTTCCTAAAAGTCCTAATCAAGCTATGGAGTTTCTCTCAAGAACTTGGAGCCCGTCATCTACCAACTTCTTTCAAATACTCTCATCAAATGTAAGCACCTACTATTATCTCTTGGAGACCATAATGGATACTGTGCTCTCTTATTATCAGTAAAATTAAATGCATTTCTAGTGTTAAAATAGACTAAAAAAATCACAATGCCAGTTTGCAGAAATTCTTTGTTCTATCCACGTTTTCGAAATTCGGTAGATGGCATAAACCGACGTAAAGGTTGTGCATTTACAGACGAATTTTAAAAACGCGAGTAGAACATAAAATTTCAGCAAACCTTGTGATTTTTTAGTCTATTTTCCCTTTCATATATCCATTGAAGTGTAATTCAAGAAATCATGGAATATGACTTTTATTTTTAGCCACTTGCGCCTTGAATAATATATCTTTGGAATATTCATCTTCATATTGTGGAAGATGCAGACCCACGTAGTTCAGCTGATATAAAAGGAGCATATTGCACTTAGCCAATTAAGTTAACTAGACTCCATAATTGATGGTCAATGTAGAATTCACGTGGGTGGAAACTGGAAAGAATCAAGAGTATATATATATATAATATCTATCTACCTACTTAAGTAGGGTTGCTCTATTGTGACAGTTGGAATTGCATAAACAACCTCTTTGCTATGCAAGGTTAAGATTGCTTACATTGATTTTCTTGAAACCCTGCTGCATTGGTGGGAGCCTTGTGCAATGATATTGCCATTTGCCTAAATTCCTAAGATTTTGGATGGGTTGCCAATGATCAATGTTTGAACTGTAGCTCAATATTTGGTGCAGAACCTATCATCTACTCTTCAAGATCATCATAGTGAAGAGCTAGATGAGCAAGTAATAGAGAAGAACAAGAACAATTTCTCCAGAGACACTGGAAGAAAAATGGATCAAATATTGGTACGTACAAGAAAGCCAGGTGGACCCAAGAAATTAATGTTAGATTTTCTATTTGGATATAGTTAACATTTCAAAGTAGCTACATTAATTCTATTCTCTTATTTGCTTGATTCTTCCAGACGATGCTATCAAGCGTAAATCTAGTACAATCTAAATCCCACAGGCACAAGGATTTGCAGGGTGGCTGGGTAAGTCATAAATGAAAAGCTTTGTCAACTTGTTTTGTATACATTCTAAATGGAGTCCATGTACACACCAGGTGAAGGCATGGTTGGGGGGAGAAACCCTCAGCAGCTTATCCAGAGGATGGAAGAGGAAGAAGAGGAAGGAAGATTTGCGACTACAAACTGCTCAAATTCATGCAGCCCTCTCTGTGGCCAGGCTTGCTGCAGGCATTGCAGGCATCTTAGGGAATTTTTACTTGGAGCCAATTAAATCAAATGTTGTGGCATTGGACACTTTGGAAGGGGAGTTGGACAGGAAGATGAACACAGTGGTTAGATCTGCTGCAGCCTTAATCGCAACCGTGTGCGCCGAAGCTGCCGAATCCGTGGGCGCAAACAGAGGGCAAGTTTCATCTATCGTTCAAGCAGGCCTAGCAACTCGGACTTCAGCTGATCTACTGACTCTTACTGCAACCACTGCAACATGTAAATGCATTACAAGCACAAATGAAAGTTCCTGCATTTTTTGTGTTAGAGCATTTATGACCTTTAATTTCCTTGAATAGCATATCTTAAACTTTGCCTCAAAAAAGATATTTTGAACTTAACATCTAAATATAAATAGCTTAACTTGAAGATACTACATTTGACTTTTCTTAGTCAAATTACTTTCCAAATCTCCGTTCTGCCTTTCTCTTCATTTTTCTGATTTAATCAAATTTAAAGGATGCTAATGGAAAACTCTATAGGCTTACGAGGAGCGGCAATGCTTGAGCTGAGAGCAGCCACTTGCAGGCATCTTTCTCAAGACCATAATATCCTGGAAAAAGGTGCTCAACTCCCTATTCAAATGCCTGAAGGTGATGTCCTGTTCAAGTATATGCTTTCCTTTCTCAAACATGATCACATAATCCTTGGAGCTCATTAGTTTTTTTCTCTCTCTTTCATTTTTTTTCACTCATTTAAGTTATCTCTGCTTGCTGAATTGAATTGTGTGAGTTTGGGTGTATGCAGGGAAGGTTCAACTGAGGATGGTGAAGATTTACCATAAACATGACAAGGTGACATTGAGGCTGGGGAAGAAACATATGCGAGGAGTGATTAACATCTACAATGAATGTAAGTTCTTTATCTTCGAAAGAAAACGAGACAACTAAACATTATGATGCTTTCTTAATTTCCATTGGTAACACCAAGAGTGTCGTATTTTTTATCATTTCAGATAGGATTTATGATGTAGCTAATGACCCTAAAGAATGTGGCTTCTTGAAGAATGATCATGGTTGCTACTTGGTGACCCTTGGAACATCTGGTGGAGCCATTCAATTGCAGTTTCAGGATCAAAAGCAATATGTATTATGGAAATCCAGCATCTCAAAATACTTATCGGATTGTCAGAAGCCTATGAAAAAATTCTAGTCATCAATTGATCATTATCTTGCATTATGAATAGGAATAAGCATAATCGATATTCTGAAGATATTGAGCGTTGAGTGTATCTGCCTATCTAAAGCAATATTTAGTGGTAAGTGTTAAGTTTTATCTCCCAATCTAAAGCCCTAAAACTTGTTGATCGAGAGAGAAAAGATTTCGACATTCCTAGCAGTGTTAAGATTTAAGTGGCTCAAGGCCAAGCCAATTTATGAGGCAACTCAAAAGATGATCTTTAAACTAAAATGAATAAAAATTCAGAAAGAATGAGTAATCAGCTAACAAACCATGGCATTTGACACTAAAATGACTGCAGAGCTTCCATTTATATGAAAAAAATTAAAACCTATACAATGAATTGCAAATCACTTATGATGAACAACTCTGTTAATTAGTGTCACGAAAGATCAATCTCTAGTTTTCATTCTTCTAATATTTCAAGAGTCTCCCAAAGTTTAGGGTCTTCAAAATTCTTGATGAGAAATGTTGCCCCTGCTTCGATCAATATCTGATTAGGGTTTCTTATTGCCAGCCCAATCACAGGCATCCCTGCTGCCACACCAGCTTTTATCCCCGAAGCAGAATCCTTTTAAAATGAACACAACTACTTCAGCAATGAGTACATTTACAATCTGATATCAGCAAAGAAAGTTAACCTCAAATATGAATGTGTAGTTAGGGGATGCATCGAGGTCCTTGAGAACCCTAGCTAAGATAAGTATCAGGAAATGGTTTTACTTCACTCACAATAACTACAAACTGGAAGAAGTCATTTAGGATAATGAGTTCTGCATTAGCTCCTGGAGCATTAGTCACCCATTGACATAGCTTGTGGAGACCATCAATAGGCCGCAACTGCTCCTATGCAATCCTGCATTGGCCACTTTTGTTAAAGATTTCATTGAGCGACCAGTAACCCCTGAAGCATTGGATTGTTTTTTACCTCCTAAACATGACTTCCTTTTAATCCATGAATTACATGGCTTTCTTGTGATCCCAATTGGGGAACAAGGAACTCACGATATCGTCGTTGTGCTTGCCGCTGATCTTTTCTGTGAAGAAATTCTCGGTTATTGGCTCACCATCATTAAAACCAATCTGCAAGACTTAGAAGAGTTTGCTAGAAATAAAAGTTGATGGATCTGTAGAACTTTCTTAACGGAAACTAGGGAAGCTAGCCTACCTCTTGTAGTAGCTCCCCGAAAGCATAGTAATGAATAGGATCTGAATCACACTGTGTTCCGTCAATGTCAAATAGTATGGCTTCCAGTGGAGCAAGATGAAGCCGGGAACATTTTGTGCAATAAGTTCCATTCTACTTTGTTCTTTCAAAATTCTCATAATGCAACAAAACTTCAATTTTGATTGTGACAATCAAAACTAATTCACCCAGAATGACTAAATCCTTAAACATCAAAATCATAGAAGAAAAACCACTTTGTAGATCATAAGGAAGATTTTTTCTTTTAGTATCTGTGTTAAAATGAATTAATTTATTTGTTAATCATAGAGTGATACCTTTCTACTGAATTGGAAATGGAAGAGATGGGCATGTTTTCAGATACGCTGCCGAAATCAATACTGTTTTGTTCAGCTTTGGCAATGGCGAGTCTTAATGATCTTTTGGTCGGCTCCAGAATGCTAGAGAGATGACAAGAGTGGTGTTGATTAGGAAGAGAAAGAAGACAAGGCATGAGAAGGGAAGGGTGTTGGAATTGATTCATGGAAGCCTCACTGCCAAGCTACATACATCAATCATCCCCAGAGTCTACAAAAGTGAGATTGCAGTTCTATCTCCCCCTCTCTCCTAGCTTTCTATTTTTGTGCCGATAGAACCTAGTCGGTGAAATGCAAACCGTGTCCACTAAAAATTTGAATGGAAGATTAGTTGGTCTTTTACATGCACATTGTGAGTTCACCTTTATGTTGGATGATGTGGGCGATTGGGCATCATAAAGGTTGCAAGCACTATAACATATATGCTTTAGAATGCAGATGGTGGGGATTCTTCCAAAAATGTGGAGCAAGTTTCAAAATTTTAGGATCATGGTCGAGTAGGTGGGTTTTAGTTTATAAACTTAGAGTTTGACTCTGATGATAGGAATGAGATTTCAATTTTTTAAGTCATTTTAAGTATTTACATGGAAATTAATAATCCAACAAAGTGAAAATTATTTATCTTTATTTTTTAATCAATTCAAAATATAAATGAACTAGTTTAGTTAAAATTAATTTGTTCAATTTAAGTTAAACTTTTAGACATCGATGAGGCATGTTAGGCCCCTAATGAACCCATCAGGTTTAGATGGGCTAACAAACCCACGGGTTGGCCTTTTACCACAAGATGGGAAGTTCAAGCCCCTTAGGGCCGGCCACCATGCGCTGACCCGACCCAGAAGATCCAAAGATATAAGAGAGTCACAAATCCAAAAGATGCATAGAATTAGATTAATACGGAAAACATTTTTTCATTCAAATGATAAGCATAACTTGCTA
Organism: Canna indica; assembly: GCA_034359265.1. Lineage (NCBI taxonomy): Eukaryota > Viridiplantae > Streptophyta > Magnoliopsida > Zingiberales > Cannaceae > Canna > Canna indica. The sequence continues at coordinate 10,646,110 of CP136894.1, read as the reverse complement.
TGTACTAATATTAATCAAATGTTACTGAATTGATATAGTAAGCAAATTTTAACCTATATCAAACTCTCATTTCAACACCTACACTAGATCAAAGATCATGGAAACATAGAGCATGCTCATGTTAGAACTTTCCATGTTTTATTTTTGGATGCTTCTTTTTTCTAATGACAATATTTAAATAATTGTATAGCAATCCATGTGTTCAAAAGGTTAAAACTAGCACACAGAAAAAGCTTGATCAACGACAACATATCCGCATGTCCTAATCAGTTAAGGTAGTATTTGATAGCAATTTGATGTATGTTAATAGGAAACTAGAAAGAGCACAAAAGTCATTGTTTAGAGAATAATTAATGTAAAAAACATGACCTTAAAATTTACAAATCTACTTTGTAGAAGTACTAAAAAGTAAATTATTGGCAAAAATATTTTTCCATTCTTGCTCAAGATAGATAGCTTATTCTTACTGTGTCATAGTACCCTAGATTCAGCAGAACAAATTATATATCTAACATGTGTCACTTTGTTCTCCATCACTTGCACCTTTCAAGTAGCTGCAGAACCACATAAACAATGTTCGAGTATAATTGGCTTCAGTGGTTGTTTATAAATAAGACCCAATTTGTGAGTCCGATGTAATTCTTTTTTTAGTGAATGAAATCTTATATTAGATTCAAAAGGTTTGAAGGGAATACCAAAATATGGGAGAGAGGGGGAGGAGGAGAAAAAACGAGAGAAATGAGAAATAAGAAAAAATAAGATTACAATAGCATAGGATGAAATAAAATGGTGAGTCACTTATACAACAAGGAATGGTAATAACTCAGCCAGTGTTATTGAATCGCACGATTTAGAATCGTGAATCGTGCGATTCGATACGAGTCGCCCAGGCGGCGATTCAAATTGAGCAATGGAATCGCTGATTGCATCGAATCGTGTTTGAATCGGCAATTCAACACGATTCGATTCGGAATTGCCGCCATGTGTGAATCGTTGGATCTGTTGAATCGCAGGTTTTCACCTTCAAACACACTCGATAGAAGACTCCCCGTATTCTTCCATCCCTCGCCAAGTCGTCATTTCACCCTATGGCTTCACTCGACAGAAGAAAAGGTCTTCTTCCTTGCACGCTCGCCGGCGCCGCGACTGCATCTTCTCGGCGAGTGTGCGCTTCTTCAATCGCCGCCACCGGTCGCCTATCGCTCGCAATTTCTTCACTCGCCAACCAAGTCGCCAGTCGCGACTGCTCTGCTTCTTTCAGTCGCGAGTTCGCAACTACTCCACTCGTCGGTCGCCAACACAGTCGCAAAGTCACGACTGCTTCCACTAGCCTAGTCTCTTCCACTGCTCAATCCTTCAACAGTCCTTGCTTCAACAGAGTTGCTTCAACGGTCCAGTTTCTCTCCCTTGTTCAATTCTTCAACAATCCTTGCTACAACAGTCCTTCAACAAAGTTGCTTCCATTTGCACAGTCATTCCTCGATCCTCATTGATTCAATGGCTTCAAAAAAGAAGATGAAGAAAGATATTACATGGGATCATTGCAAATCTCTTGATACAAGATTACATGTTAAATATAACTATTGTCCAAAAACAATGTGGGGTGGAGCATTTAGAATGAAGCATCATCTAGCTGGAACACACAAAGAAGTTGCTCAATGTGATCAAGCACCGCAAGAGGTAAAAAAATTGTTTAAAAAAAAAATAGAGAATGCAAATAAGGTTGAGGATGATGTTATTGAGTGTTTTGATGATACAAATCAAAAGCATTTCACAAAAAAAAAGATAGCATGGATCATTTTTTAAGAAAAAGGGGAGGTGGCTCTAAGGCTATCATGAAGCAACAACTCTAAATGCAACGATTAAAGATAGGGATGTCGTTGTTAGAGATATTTGGAGGTGGCTCTAAGGCTATCATGAAGCAACAACTCTAAATGCAACGATTAATGCATTGCCATTTAATTTGGTAAGAAGTCCCTATTTTATCAACACGGTGAAATCAATTAGTGAATATGGTAGAGGTTTGAAACCACCAACTTATCATGAAGTTAGAGTATCATACTTGAATAAATAAGTTGATATTGTGCATGTTAATTTGGAAAAGTATAAACTTGAATGGAAGAAAACTGGTTGTACTTTAATGTCGGATGGATGGACCGATGGAAAAGTTAGATCAATTACTAACTTTCTAGTCAATAGTCCTAAAGGGACTGTTTTTATCAAATCTATTGACACTAGTGGTTCCATCAAAGATGTCAATAAAATGTTTGAATTGCTTGATGATAGGTGATGAAAATTAGAGAGGAAAATGTTGTTTTCAGCCATTGTATCTGTTGGGTAGAAGTTTATGGAAAAAAGAAAACAACTCTTTTAGTCACCTTGTGCAGCACACTGCCTTGATTTGATGCTTGAAGATATTAGCGATCTTCCTATATTCCAAGACACCATTGGAAAAGCAAAAAAAATTACATTTTATTTACAGGCTGGATGCTGAATTTATTTAGAAGTTATTCCGATGGTAGAGACTTAGCAAAACCTGCAATAACAAGGTTTGCTACATCATTTTTTACCATGGATTGTATTTTGGAACAAAAAATTACGCTCCGTCGATGTTTGCATCACCACAATGGGCTAGGAGTTCCTATGCCTTTAAGGCTGAAGCTAAGGTTGTGGAAGATATTATTTTGGTTGAAAAGAAATTTCGGAACACACTAAAGTATTACTAGAATTGTGTGACTCCTCTTGTGAAAGTTCTTAGGGTTGTGGATGGTGATTCAAAGCCGGCAATGGGATACATTTATGAGGCCATGGATAGAGCAAAGGAACAAATTGCAAAGAGACTTGATAATGTGGAAAAAAGATACAAAAAATTATGGGAGATCATAGACAAGCGTTGGAACTATCAACTCCATAAGCCTCTTCATGCGGCAGCATATTTTCTTAATCCCAAGTAAGGAAAATATTATATTTTTTATGTAAAATTTGCTTAATATTTGTTATCATTCTTATTAAATATTTTTAACATAATTTGATAGGTTCCATTATGATCCAAATTTCAATACTAATGAGGTGAAGATGGGGTTGTATAAAATATTGGATAGGTTATGTCATAATCTTGAGACAAGGATCAAAATTGATGTTCAAATTGAGAAATTTGACAAGATTGAGGGCCAATTTGGATATAACTTGGCGATTGCAACAAGAAATAAGAAACAATCTAGTAATTATTCTTACTCATTTAATTATGTGCTTTACTTTACTTGTAATTATCAAAGTAAATTATTCATTTTATTATGCGCTTTACTTTTCTTTTCATTTTTCTTTTTGCTAGCTTTATAGTGGAATAGTTATAGAGAAGAGTACAAAGAACTTCAATCACTAGCCATTAGTGTCCTAAGCCTCACTTGTAGTACTATGAGATGTGAAAGGAATTGGAGTGTCTTCGATCAAATTCATTCTGAAAGGAGAAACTGCTTAGGGCAGCAAAGGTTGAATGCTATTGTGTTGTGAAAAACAACCTTCAACTTGAGTCTAGACAAAAGTTAAGGGAGGCAAAAGGAGATACATATGATCTTATTTGCTTGTTAGATCTTGATCCGATGATGAATGGATCACTAAACGAGAGGATTCTTGCTTAATAGAAGCGAACTCTTGGATGGATGTATATGAGTGCTTCAATATTGAAGGAGGTTCAAGCAAAAAGAGAAAGAGAGGTAGCACTTGCATTTCTAAATATCTTTTTGTAGTTCTTGAATCATGCTTCTTACTTTACAAAATATATTTACTTAATTACTTATGTTTGTATAATTTTAGGTCCACAAAATATTAATGTCTACAAGATTGATAAAGGAAAAGGCATTATGATACAAGAGAATCCCAATGCCAACAACAACGCCATTTTGGTAGAAGACAATATCATTGCCAAGAAGAATGATAAAGGAAAATGCATTTTGATAAAGGAAAATGAAGAAAAGAAATTGGCAGATGATGGTGGTCATGGTGGTGAGAGTGAAGAGGAAGATGTTGAAGGAATAGTCTTGCTAGATGATGACAAAGATGATAGTGAAATTGATGACTTTGGCCTTGATGATTAGGGGGATACTTGATTTTTATTAGCTTATTACTTATGAATTGCTACTTGCTTTGCTTGCTAGTACTTGAGAGTTGAGACTTCAGAGTCTAAGACTTTATGTTCTTTGAGACTTTAGTGATGACTCTGTGTTTTTTGAGCTTATATAATATTATTTTATTTATGATATGTCATATGACTCATATATAAGTAATTTTTCAAGTGTCTTTTGAATCTTACTATTCGATACAATTCACGATTCAAAAATTAGCCTCGCGATTCACGTTGTGAATTGCGATTCGATAACCATGGTAACAAGCAATGGGTGCAACTAAAAATTGCTAATTGGTTCTTGATCCCTCGAAACATTTGAGGTTATATTATCTCCAAATTGTCCACTTCCAAAGTAGGATTTTATGGAAAGAGGTCTTCCTCATATTCTTGTTGATATGGTCTTCCGAGGAGTCCCAGGGAATGCAGGAAGTCAGAAAGAGGAAAGTGTTGATGAGTTGCAAGTATGCTTTCCAGCTCATACTCAGAAACAACACAATTTTCACTGACAAGAATACCTTTAACAATCAATCAGAAGTTATTCTTTATAGGCAATCCCTCTAAAAATGGAGATCTTATCCAGGATGGAGACTAGAGAAAGACAGCTTTGAGGTCCAATATCCCTTGAAGTTTTAGAATATGATACAATGATCTAGTGGAGAAGAGTTAGCTATGCATTGCAAGTCCAAGTATAATTTATTTTGAAATAGGAAACTTGCATTTATCATAAGAAATGAAAAATACAAGTAGGAAGAGGATAGAATAGGGGAGTGTACAATGAGAGGAGTGTCCTACCTAAATAATCATAATAAACATCTAGGGAAAAAAAGAAACATGATAACTTAACTAAGAGAAGTTTGCTTGAATAATAAGGCCCTTCTACTCCAATATTTTGCGACGTCTTTGTTAGGTTGTTGAAGTGTCAATTTTTTTTCTTTCTTGTCATATTTTCGAATTCCAAATCATGATAACTTTGTATGTTCGTCTGTTATTGATTCGGCTACCATACAAGGGTTGGCTCCAATTATTGGTGGTGATTGTCTGGTTGGAAAAAAAAGTTAGGTTGCAGAGGTCTAACATGTCATCCATCCCTGCAAGGTAAACGCACAGTTGTCGAACAGGTAATCATGGATCTCATCTTCTGCTAAGCACAGTAAACATGTAAGGTCCACCGTCATGTTCGAGTCCACCATCATGTTCCTACCAATTAGTTGATCCTTAGTTAGAAGCCTCTTGAGAATGATAAACCAATTTAGTACTGATATAGAATCCGAGCAACTAGCGCTCCGTAGGTACTTAGTTGATGGATCTCAGACACCTCTGAATGTCAAAAGTCTATATAGTTAGTTTGTTGTGTACTCCCCATGTCTAGTCTATTTCCAAAAAAATAGAATCCTCCCAACTGCAACGGAGATTCTGAGCAATATTATTTGCAAGAGAAGCAATGTTGTGTAGGGGAACATGATTCAAGAAAGCAATGTTCCACCTCCTAACTTCTTTGGCAGCCTTGTATTCTTTGGAGTCTGCGATGAAGGCCTCAGGTGAAATAGAAACCAAGAAGAGATTTGGATGAAGGTCCTTGAGACAATTCCGATGCAGCCAAGGATCCAGCCAAAGCCGAGTGGAATTGCTCGACCTGTTCTGATATGCGAGCGAGATTCTAAAAACTTCGGCATATTTCATAATACTCTTCCAAACAACAGATAATTTATGCCTAGTTGGGACAATCATACCAGTGAGAGTTGGGTAAAGCAATAGGATAATTTGTCGGATTACCCAAGTAGAAGCTTCAAAGATAGAGATCAGCACATGTAGGAAGCCTGACTGGTGAGGACAATGTTAACGAGAGTACGCCTCCCCGGTCTAGATAAAATTGATCCATGCCATGATGCTAAAGCCATGTCAAACTTCATGGTTATTTTGGTCCAGTCCTCCTTGTGTGGCGGTCCAATTCTTAGAGGTAAACCAAGGTAATCAATTGGGAAATGGCTTGGAGAACATCCCAATATTGCGGTAATCCGCGATGCAACATCCTAATCACCCAAAATATGTATGACTTTGGTCTTTGACGGACGCTTAACAAAAGCATGAGAATTTCGAATAGAGTTTCGGACGCTTCAAAGAATATAACGAGATCACCAACGAAGATTAGATGGGTAATGCCCCTCGGATATGGTGTCTGCCATGGCTCCCTTAATGATGTTAGCTTGTGTCGCACGAAGGAGAAGCTTGGAAAGTTTATCCATGACTAAATTAAAAAATGAGTGGAGAGAGAGGGTTACACTAGTGAAGTCCTCTATGTGAGCAAAACCAATTGATCCATTTATGAGTATGGAAGAAGTTGATAAAGCTAGCAAATGGTGAGTCCAACTGATCCAACTCGGTGGGAATCCTCTGACTGCAAGGAGCTCCAAAATGAAATATCATCAAATGCTTTTTCGAAGTCAAATTTGACCATACATATATTTTGTTTCCTCTGCTTACCCCCCCCATGGCATCTTATTAGTTGTCATATAGCAGTCGAGATTACTTTTGCCTGCGATGAATGCCCCATGCAATCAGTCTACGGGGAGATGTAAAGGTACAAGTATAATTGATGCAGCAGGTTGTGTGATATAAAATTTCTAAACGAGATATTCCAACCAGAGAAGGAGCCATCCAAATTCCTAACACGACCCTCAGCGATAGATAGATCTAGATTGACAACTAAATGGAAGAGATGTACGTAAGTGACAGCTAGTTTACCCTTAGGCTACCATGGTTCCAACCAGAACTTGATGTGATCAGCATTCCCAATATTGTAGGATAGGCATATTCCAAATAATTGCTGTAATTTGAGGATATTTCTCCAAACAGGAGTAGCATTTTACCAAGCTTGAGCATCAGACCATCTATGGTTAGAAAGAGAGCCTACTGATCACTTCAACCCATTTCAAGTCTTTTTGTTGGATGATTTTCCGTAGGCAGCCACTAAAGCAAGCCAGGTTATGCATCTTTAAGTCAAGGATGCCTAGACCTCCGGTTCTTTTATCAGTTAATAAGTATTTCTAGACAATGAGACATTTGCCTTTGACATTAGTAGAACAATCACGCATCTAAAAGAAGGAAGGATGTCGCTTGTCAATTTATTCAATTTATTCAAGGAGCTTTATGAATGGAGGGAATGCAGGAGGTGAGTGAGTGTGTTGTTCATCAAGGTAAGCCTACTAGCCCTAGAAACCACTGTGCCACCCATTGAGTCGCGAGTCTAAAAATGTTCCAGCCTCTACGTAAATTCCCCTCATCTTAAAGGTAAGCCAAGGTAGCAGCTGGGAAAAGAACCAACCTTACAGCCCAGGTAATCAACTAAGTTGCCTCATTCCGGAGATGGAAGAGGCAAGTCTTGTCGATGTTAATCTTCAAGCCTGCAGTGAGTTCGAAACATTTGAGCAAGAGGCTGATGTTATGTAAGCTACTATGCTCCTCATGCAGAATAAAGTCAGATCATCCAAAAAATTGTGTTGGTTAATTCCAGCATTAATAAAACTGTTCAAGACTCCCCTAATGACACCCTTGTCACAAGCATTTTGAATCAACCGAGAGAAAATCCAAAACAAGGTTGAATATGTATGGGGAGAAAGGATTACTTTACACCAATGTAAATATGATTCATTGGATTGTTTCTAGTTTCTGTCTACGTCAGAGATGGACCCTTAAACCCTCTTATCATGCTATCTTATGTCATATATGATATGATAAAATTGGCATAGTCCATGTTATTCGGCCAAATACTGTGCCTCCATTGTGGTCGCAGAGTATGTGTTTGCCTGCCTAACATATTGAACATATGAAGATAGCTTGGGCATTTGGACTTCAAAATTAAGTTTATATCAAATCTAAAATTTCATCTAATACATATATAAATAGATCAGGAATGAATGGGGTACATGGATCATTGACCATTAGGTACTAGTCACCAACTCTATTTAACTTCAGAGATTTGACTTTTAAGTGTGTTTCCTGCTACCTTCCTCATCAGTATAATTCAAAGTAATCTCAAGCACACAAACGGAGAATGTGTGCTGTACAAGGAAATGACTTTGAGGTGTACTAATTTCCTCTTGCCTTCCCGATCAGTGAATTCAAAGTCTGCATGCAATCTCAAGCACAAGTGGGATTTGATGAAGATTTGGGTTGAGGGATGTGTATATGCTTAAGCCTCAAAAGTTGGTAGACGTCAAGCATACAGAATGGTGAACCTGCAGGCTGCAGTTGTTGCAAAAGCACTAAGCTTTTTGTCAACTTTTGGTAACTTCATGATCTGGTAAAGCCATCAAGCTGGACTTCCATTACAGATTTAGGCCTCTTTTTTCTCCTGATTCTTAAGTATGCTGATCTTCCTGTTAAAATGTACTCAAACAACTGAAAGAGAATTTTTTTCAGGTTAATAGATGCACGCTGCTTAAATAATCTATGAAACCATGTTAATATAGTATGCATTTTGTCAACTGAGAAAAAAATGCTCATATTAGAAAATGCATCTGTTGGTATTTAAACTACTCGTCCTAGATATCATACATGGAGTTGTTTCTGAAACCACACAATAAAGTGAAAATATTAGATTTATTTATACAGATTTAGCAAGGAGTTTAGACTTGACTTTGTTATAAATATAAAAGATGACTAGCTTTTCTTGATAACTTGACTTTTGGAAGTCTAGGAAGTGATTGGTTTCAGACAAACCATTGGAGTCATATGTCAATAACAGCATTCATTCCAACTCCTAAAAGAATGCCAACAACTAAAATTTTTCTACCAACTTGGATTAGTTCTGCCATTGTCACTATAAATACTCCAACTTAAGCTCCTCTTCCTCACTATCTTCTCATTGGTTCTTGTATCTCCTCTTGTTTCAATGGCGCTCTGCACCAAAATGTTCCTCTTCCTCCTACCTTTCCTTCTTTGCCATTCCATGGCAAGAGCAGATACCTGCAGTGATTGTTTCACCCAATCAAGAGCAGCTTACTACCCCAACTCTGACCAACAAGGAACAGAATGTAGGATTCAGAAATATGAATAAACTTGAATCTTTGCATCCTACACAATGTTATTCTTTCGCTTTTTTTTTTCTCATCCTTGTTGATAATTCTTTCAGCTGGGGCATGCGAGTATGGAGCATTTGGAGCAACACTTAATGGTGGGGATGTCTCAGCTGCATCAAATCTCTACAAAAATGGTGTGGGCTGTGGAGCATGCTATCAGGTTAACTATTGCAAGCAAACTAATACATGTTCCATATGCATTTTATCAGGATTCTAATCTGTAGCTCCTCACTAGGTGAGATGTACAAATGCTAAATACTGCTCAAACAACGGTGTTACAATCGTCATCACTGACTCAGGAGCAAGTGATAATACTGATTTTATTCTTAGCCAACATGCTTTCAGCAAAATGGGACTGAATGCTGATGCAGGTGCATCTCTTCTGTCCCTTGGTGTGGTGGGCATAGAGTATCGGAGGTGAGTACGTAATAATTAACATGATCTTAATCATTTTGGACTAGTAGCTAAGAGTTATCAATTTAACTAGTCATATAATCCATAAAAGATTCGGTCATGATATTTGATCACGGAGTGAGATACTGTGCCAGATATTCAAAGGACTTAATACTAGTCATGTTTTCATGATAGAGCATGATCTGTGGCCCTTGAGCGTATTCTTATGCCTAAAATATAAATTCTGAAGAGCACTGATACACTTGACAACTTTGATTTGGAATTGGCATTGCAGGGTCTCTTGTAGCTACCCAAGCAAGAACATCACCTTCAAGATTGACCAGAGCAGCAACAACCCATACTACTTTGCTTTCCAAATATGGTATCAGCAAGGAAACAACGATATAGCAGCAGTTCAGCTGTGTGAGGTACATATATCCTAATGATTTTGTACTCATTCAATTTGCAGTATACTCATATTGAGTTGCATAATTACCTATTTACCTACGCTTTTACTGCTGCAGACTGAGAATTTGACATGTAAGCTCTTGGAGAGGAGCCATGGAGCAGTCTGGGCAGTAGCATCTCCACCAAGAGGGGCTCTCTCTTTAAGGATGATGTTGAGTGGCGGTGATGATGGAGATGAGACATGGCTGGTGCCTCCCAATGACATACCACAGAACTGGACTGCTGGAGCGTTATATGATTCTGGAATACAAGTGCAGTAAAACCAACAAATTAATGTATCTAGTACTTTAGTAACATGAAACAGTACTGCTTATGTGTTCTTTGTTATTCTTCCTAAGTGTTCACTTAGCACATTAGAATAAACAGATTGTTAAATAAAATTCAGAATTATGTTTTCTCCTTCCTATACCTAAACACCTTAGCTAACTCAATGATTTCCTAAGGTGGTGGTTTACAAGAAAAAGATAACATCTTAACATGAACCCATAAATGATGTAGTTTGCTGTCTTGGCATAGATATTTGCTCTTAATTTGGAATGCTTGACATCATAAAGTTGCAAAGTTATACCGATAGCTTATCCAATTTGCTGCATGACTTATGCTGTATCAATCAGAGACATGAACCCATTCCTGGACGGTGCAGATATGCTTCCTTCCCAAAATGGAAGTAACATAGATCCATCACAGATCTTACCTGAAGCATTTACAAAATATCAATATATTTGAGATGTTCTGTAAATAAGTTTTCATGTCAACTTTTGTTGAAAAGAAACATTGGATTACAGAAAGCATCTTTTTTCATTCCAAATTTGCCAAATCTTTCATAGGGAACAAGTTCCTTAAAAAATAGGAAAAATGTTAAAACAACCATTCTCTAACAGAAGTGGAGATAACAACCAACAATATATAACCATCATTACTTGCACATAAATTGATCAACTGGATGCTTTGGTGCTTGAAAATTCCTTTTGTTATGATTTCTCAATAGAGATACTTTGATTTTTCATCCAAACATGAGTTTGTTGATCTGGTTAACCCCAATATCAGAAATAGGCTCGATAGGTTGTTCCTCTCCTACTGAAGATGTTGTCAAAGAGCGCTCTCGAGTATAATCATCTGAAAACAGCAACACATTGTGAAACTTTTAAAGTGGAATACTTCTCAAATATCAAATTCCAGAATCCATATAACTAAAACACTATTATATATTATCTAAAATCTGCAGACTACATCAAGATTCTATAGAGATCTTTGCTGGGTTTAACTACTCTTTGAGTTTCAGGTACCATCAAGTCACCAAGCAATCATTAATCTCTATGTATGCCATTTTTATACAGGCAAGAAGAAAAAGGCAATTTGTTAAGTTCTGAATCAAGCATGAAATATGTATTGTTTTTTCTTTGATAAATTTCTAGTAGAGGTAATTGTTGAAATTTCAATGATACCTTCCATAAATAAGTGGATGACAGCAAAAAGAAGTTTAAGGTGACTATAAATGAATTATTAATCCATTTGTTTGGATTATTCCATCTAAGAAGAGTCAGTTTAGTACTCAAGAATTGGTTTTAGTAGTCCTAAATACCTGAGGGACTAGTCAATTCTATTTGAAAAGTGGATTGTCACTAGGTTTCTCAAACTATATCATGAATATTTATTTTGTGAAGTATAATATGTGGTAGTCTAGTGATGGTTTATTCCCATTCTTAACCACCCATTTGTCATATGCAAACCTTTAATTTGAAAGAACAATTTGTGTTATGAGCTTTACACACCCATCTGGCTTCCATACTTCTCTATTTTTGATGCTACCACCTAAATTACACAATCACAACATCAGATAGTGTTCCTTCCGAAACCAATAACCACTAACCACGTAACCAAGGTTTAAAATCTCGGTACCGGTACCGGTTTCGGTCACCGGCCGGTACCGGTACATACCGGTACCGTACCGTACCGACACACGGTACGGACCGGTACGGGAATAGCATACCGGTTTTTTTTTTTTTTAAGAGTTAGATATAACTCTAAACAATACGTAATTGATGAATAAATGTTTAGGATTTTTCACAGATACAGCTCAAAGGGTCTAAAATTTTTTCGGGAGGGGGCTCCGCCCCCACACCCCCCAAAAAAACAAGGGGAAGGCTGCGTACATCAACCTCCCGCGAGCCCACAAAAGTGGGATTGCTTCGTGCACTGAGTCTATCCCATTGGATTTCAATGGGTTTTCTAAAACCTACATTTGGTTGGATCTGTAATCTCATAGGATCTAAGGCGGGATTACAAATCCCACTTGAGAGGTGGAATTTTAATTTTCCCATGACAATTAGCAATTTAAATTTTCTATTATGCCCTCATGAAAAGTAGATACGAAACTATCATGCAGTTAATAGGGATATTACTATTATAGTAATAACACTAAAACTTTCCTGTAGTTAATTTGGAATTCCAAATATGACTTTTAAGGAATCTGGGATTAGTAAACCTGAGATCAAGAATCCTGGGATTTTTAATCTAAATACCAAACAAGACCCAAAAGCAAACCACAAAGAAAAACAATCAGAATACCTAAAATTGACAATGGAGCAGCATTGCTCTTAGCTTATTATGGTAAAGAGATGTTCAATTAATGTTTATGTCTATGAGAACGATTTTGTGCCATATTAATATATTATATCCAAACCCATTTGAGAGTAGGCTACAAATTAAAAGGAATCACTTCTAGATTTTTAAATTATGGTCCTTTCTACATCTTTCATAAGAACAATATGCTGAATTCCTCATCTCTGACCATACTACTCTTGCAATCACCAATCTTTTACCATAAAATAGTACAAAAAAAGCCAACGACATTTCCACATATAAAATGATCAATTATTTAGGAATGCAGAAGTATCATGCAGATTTCCTCAGAGGTGTTCTAGTTTTGAATGTGAAATAACAATTAATGCAGATTTCCTCTCGGAGCTTAGTTGTAGTTTTGAACTCAAAAGAAACCAATGACATTTCCACATATAAAACGATCAGTTATCTAGGAAAGTGAACCAGAATATTTCCACATAGATTTTTGTTCTAGACTTCTTCTTTTAATGCAAAAGTATCATCAACTATAACAAAATACTACCAGTTCAATTAGCCAAGTTACTTACCAAACATTACATTAAACGAAGTTGGAGGAGGTGTCACCATGAAGTTCAAACCCATGTAAAATACCATAGCCAAAACCACTGTCACCATTAAAAAAGATGGAATTGCTATTGCCCAATATCTGGTAGTAACATCAACAACAACACACTCACATTAATCTCCAGTACTAGCAATAGAATATTTCTTTAGTCAGATAAAGAATTATACATAAATGAACAATAACTAGCATAACAAGGAGAAAGCAAGAATGATGCTCAAACTAGCATCAAATAATATGAATTCAAGTTCAGTTAATCATGAACAATTTTGCTTCATTTTTTAATGCAAAACCAAACTATTGAATACTCATAGCATTTCACTACACAATTCCTTAAACCTCCTTATAAGTTTTACTTTCAGAAAGTCAAATAATTCAGTTCATCATTTTTGGTGAATATGTCTGAAATATGACGGATGTAAGAAAATAAAATGTCAAATTGAATACAAAATCAATAAATTCTTTCAAGTTTCAACACTAAAAATATAATTTTAGTTTCTTCTAAATCTTGTCAGACATAAACTCATAAGCTAAGATATTCAAAGAAATGGTTAACAATGCAAGTCCATCTTTTTTATATGAAGCTATAAAAGAAAACTTTGGTAGTTTCAATCCAAAAACCCTTGCGACAATAAGCATCTAGATCACTATTATGAGAGCATGAGCTACATCGATTTAAATTCTAAAAGATATCTAAGAAAGGTCAATAATGACTCAAGAATCTAGAAAGTGAACATGTCAGAAAGTAAGAGCATAATATTTCATTGTTTAAAGAACCTGCCTATCAGTGTTACCTTGTGTATCAAAATATGGACTAGTATGTACACAGAAGAACCAAATTATTTGGTTATTTGCTTCTAACTCGCTTTAACTCTTCGATGTTCTCACAGTCGGTTGGAAATTTTTAACGCTCGGGAAAGTCCGGGGGGCTGGGTATTGTTGACTTGAAATTACACAATCCAACAAGGATTGGGACTTGGATTTGGAAATTGATTAAGGGTGTGGATATGCAATGGGTGCAGCTAGTGGGAAACTACTACTTCAAAAATGTTAAATTTAATTGGATGACCAACTTTTCTAAAAGCTTAAACGGTTAGGAAAGAGACCAATCTATGCTATATTCTCAACACTCCCCCTCACGTGTGGGCGTGAGTGAGTAAACTTGAGGAGACTAACTCAAGCCCAACACGTGGATCCACTTAATTGAAATGGGGCATTTTTTGAAATAATGATGCTAGAAATATTCGAACTCAGGAGACATCCCCTTGTTCTGATACCATAATAAATTTGATTGGATGACCAACTTCCCCAAAAGCTTAAGATGTTAGGAAGGAAACCAATCTATACTATATTCTTAACAAGAAACAAAAGCTGGAATGATCTTATGTTACAACATCAACAATGCAGTTCGCAAATCTGGAAGCATATCTTCCAACTCTAAAATATCTTCAAAGTACTTCTTACGAAATTGGAGAGGGTAGCAAAATTAAAGTGTGGAAGGAACCCTAGCACAAAGATGGTATTCTATCTCTAAAACATAGAGATTTGTTTCAGCTGGTTGTAGAGCAAAATATACCGATCTCTGAGGTTAATGCTGATGGCTTCTTCAATGGATGGAACATCTCCTTCAGGAACTTCATCAGCATTGACTTTAATTGAACCTTATTGATGATTTTGCCTGCATCGCACATACATTTGGAGAGGATCATATTATATGAGATGGAATAGTGAGTTTATGTACTCTGCATTTTCTCTTTACAATTTCACAAATTCAGAGGTATTAGAGACCACAAGGCGGACTTCATTTCAGATTCTAAGATGCCATCTAAGATCTCCATCTTTGAATGGATCACTGTGAGAGATCGATTACGGACTAAAGACAGATTAATTGCCAAAGGTATCAGTGTAGCTAGGATTGTATTTCTCTGTGACAGGGCTTTAGAATCTCATGACATCTTTTCACCCAATGTGATTACACTATCGATGGGTGGCATGAGTTCTTAATGTTTACAAACAATGTTTATTTCCACATACACTTTCAGCTGTGGGACTTCTCACACAATGGCCTCTTAATGGACACAAAAAAGGAATGCTTTCTTAGGAAGATGCATTGGAATTATGCAATTTGGCAAGAGCGTAAACGGCGGTGTTTTGAAGGAACCTGGAAGAAGTTTTTTAGTACAGCAGTGGAAGTGGCAACTTCCTTTAGCATCTGTGTAAACATTACTTGGGTGGCGTCTTTGTTATCCTGTTTGTAGTTTTCTATTGTTGTCCCTTAGCTTGTTGCTTGAGGGTGGGAGTTTCTTGTTGTTTGTTTCTTTTTCTTTTTCCCTTGATTTTTCTTTTTTTCTTTTATCCCTCTCTTTCCCTCTTGTATTTCTCATAACTCTTGATAAATACAAGAATTATGTATTTCAAAAAGGAAAAATGTTTTCACAGTCACGGGTATTATTTAATTCTTTTAGGGAAGTTAAATTACCATGCCCATCTCCAACTAAGACAATTGTAAAAACATACATGGCTAATCATCAAGAAACCTGTGCAAGTACATTCAAACACAAAATGGCTTGATTCAATATGAAAAACCCTATAGAGGATACATTGTATGCGTAAGGTAATAAGTAGGGGGCTTAATTATGTTTGTGGTCCCCCAAAATATCATGTTTTTTTCTTTTTGGTCCCTCCTTTTTAAAAACTTTCCATTTAGTCCCTCTAAAATTATTTTCATTTTTGTTTGATCTCTTCGTTAACTTTCCGTTAACTTTTACTATTAAGTGCCAATGCTGACATGGATTAAAGACAGAATGAGGGACCAAACGGAAAAATGAAGATATTTTAAGGGACTAGATGGAAAAAATGTATATTTCAATAACCTAAAACATAATTATATATATATATATATAAGTTTTCTCATCTTATTCACCAATATAAAATTTCATCAATTTACTTTTTCTTATTTAAAAATATTCACCCCGCAAATCTACAATAAATTTACGACTCGCGCTCGCACCGTCCTTGCGCCACCACGACTCATGCTCGCGCCGTTCTTTTTTGTGTTAGCACCTTTTATTCCCCCAACCCTTCTCTACGCCACCACGATTTCTTTATTAATTAATTCTAGAAAATCATGGTGAAGAGAGCAAGATTGTTGTGGTGTTACATGATGGTGGGCAATCTCACGTAGGGGGGCAATTTGTGTAGGGCCGGCCTGGAACGAAAAAATAACGGGTCAGCACTGCACAACCCGTTTAGCCCGATAAAAAAAAAAGTAAAATCGGGTTATCAGGTCCAAATCGTGCCCGGATCGTGCTATCGGGCCTGAGTCGTGTCATTATAATCGGGCTATTGGGCCAATTCGGGTCCGATAGCCTGATATTTTTATAATGTACAAAATTCCTATCGGGTTATCAAGCAGAGTCGGGCCTACGCCGCCTAGCCCGGCCCGATAATTTTTCGGGCCTTATTGGGTGGCACAAGGGCGGTGCGTGCGCGAGCACGAGTCGTAAATTTATTGTAGATTTAAGGGGTGACGATTTTGAAATAATAAAAAGTAAATTGATGGGAGGTTACCATACCAGGTTACCATACCAGAACCTTATTGAGAGAGAGTTATGCTTTAGGTTATTAATATATATATATATATTTCATCTAGTCTCTTAAAATATCTTCATTTTTTCGTTTGGTCCCTCATTTTGTCTTTAATCCATGTCAGCATTAGCACTTAACAGCAAAAGTTAATGGAGGGACCAAATGGTAAACGACAATAGTTTTTGAGGGACTAAACAAAAAGTTTTTAAAAATGAGGGACCAAACGAAAAAAAATGTGATATTTTGGACCAAAAACATAATTAAACCTGACTAGGGACACACTAGATCATCATACAATTTATGAAATAAACAAAATATTTTTTTTAAAAAATGCATTTGCAATAACAAGGGTCGAGCTAGATTGCCTAACTAGCAGTATAAGAAACCCATCATATTAAAAGAAGAAGTATACCATCAAACTATGTAGGAAACTAAAGGAAAAACTCACTTACTTACTAGGGTAGTAGGTGATGCCCAGATAATGCAACCATGGTTCAGGGGTGTACGCCCACACTATGAATATTACTGCATCGAAGGAAAAACAAAACCTTTGAGGAGCAATTTACCCACTGAATAATCTTATGTATACGCAGGACAATTACCGGAGGCAATGACGGTTGTGATGGAGCCGACAAAGCCGTACACCTCCGAAGGCTTGGGCCCGTGCACCTCTGCAAATCCCGTGGCAAAGGAAGAGGCAGCGCCAGCAGCCTTCTCATCTAGATCAGAAACGCGATGCTTCTGCCTTCTCCCTCTGAGGAGGCTTACGGTGCGCCTAGGGCTGTTGACGATTAGCGATGTCGGCGACGGCGGGGACTCCTCCATGGTCTTTGCCCTTCCTAATAAAGACGGAAGCAATCAATTATTTCCTTCCCCGCACGGGATCTCGAAAGAATTTGATTCGAGTTGTCGTGTTTCCCTGAGAGAAACGGACGATGAAAAACATATAGTTTCCCCCCAAAAGTACGATAGCTGCTTTTAGTTTTAATTGTAGTTATAACCAACTAGAAAACTTGAAATCATTGATAATACCATCCAATGAAATTTTTATTGGCTATCTATTGACTCTAGAATTTAGTATTCTACGGGTTTTTTCAATTCTAAGATTTGCATTAAAAAAATAATTTGAATTTGATTATGGAGTAAAGTCTTCATAAATTTGAGAAAACCATTTGCTTTGAGATTTTCTTCAATCTCATATTCTCTAAGATGACAAAATTTTATGTTTATGGAGAGAAATATAACTTTGCATCAATTTTTCATAGATTTATTCAATTTTTCTTAATACCTTTGGTCCTATTTCCTCATGAGCCATACATTTTTTACTGATTATTTTTTACATAAAGAATTATTTATCACTATTAGCAAAAACAACCAAAATTTATTGTTTTAAATAAGTCATCATAATATGACCAAAATCAAACTAAGGAGAATCATAAAATTAAGAGAGCAAATAAAAAGTTTACTTTATTACATACCCATAATTTTCCTATGCCAATATGCCACTCATTCCAAAAAAAAATCCCAAATGATCGACGGTAGTCATCAAACAACAACACCCTGATAACAATTAAATGTTAAAGTATCAATCAATTTATCATCATTATAATGGGGAATAGTAAGGGATATGCAAAAGCAAGTTGTTCATTTAACAAAAGCATCCACTCGAGAGACAACCTCAACTTAAATTTTCCAGCATTCTCACTACAGAAAGAGGTGAAAGAACTTTTTCCATAAACTTGCAAAAGAGAACGAAGAAACAAAAAAAATCCTTAGAGGAACTCACTAATAAATTGGAGTTGATCGGAAAAAATGAGAAGAGAATATAAGTGAGAATATTTATCAGAAAAGAACTGAACTTGAATGTGTTCCAAGATGTGATTACTTTTGTTGAAAAATGAAACCTTTTCTTCAACATGACTTCGGAAAAGAAGGAATGACCTCCTGGGAAAATTGGAGCATACAATCGTCGCTTATATAATTTGTATCAATTTTTTTTATTTGAAATAGATAGTATACCTGAAAAGTTATCAAAGTCTGTCATGTGAAAGCTGTCCAAGAATTTTTTTATTCGGAAAAAAGCTGACAGATTCTTAACTACGCAGCAGAAAAAGCTGACAGATTCTTGGTTTAGTACATCCGTGATTTTGACTGTGACCTTCCACATTAAAGAAATCCCAGCAAAATTTTCAAAAAGTCGTCAACGTTTCAGAAGAATTGCATGCATACAGCTGTTCTACAAGATGCTATTAAATAAGGAAAATATACAGGATCCCCTTCTGCTAATAGAAAGTACGGTAGTTACAATGGAAAAGGCAGAAAAAGATTTCTTTTTGCAAGAAAAAATATAGCAAACAACTCTGCCTTTGCGAGAAACTGAGAAGGTAGAAAATCACAATTCCCACCGCCAAACACAATTAATTTTAGAAATCTACAAGATTTACATATTCTCCAAAACATACATTTAAGAATAACACTTCTGAATGATAATCATGCTATTTTTGATTTGGATTATCAGATTTATTGCATACCTTAAATTATAAATTTAAATCAATAACTAAAAAGTTAAATGCTTATCCGTTTAAAGAGAACAGAAAGTTTCGTAATGAGAAGCTTTGATTCGTGGGAGCTTGAGGTATAAACTTTAAGTGTGAGCATCACACCAATCTTGGGCACAAATCACACTTAAATCTATCAGAAACCCATCACTCTTTTTTTCGTACCTTGCAATCGAGTATGCTATGCTACGGAAGTGTTCGCCGCTGTGGTGGCTGCTAGTGCCGCGAGAAGCCGCCCGCCGGGATGCAGTGGAGACGAGGATGGCGAGCAAGGGAACGAGGAAAAGAGGGAGATAGTGCAGTCCGCCCGCCGGGATGCAGTGGATACGAGAGAGATGGAGAGTGAAGAGGGAGGGATGACTGTGCGTGTGCGTGGTGGTGCGGACTGCGGCGGCTGTGGAGTGTGGATTGTGATGTGAGGCGGTGAATTAGGGTTTACGGGGTTAACGGGTTTGGGTTAATTAATTTTGGGCTTAGGCCATTATCTAATATACCTACTGGATCCGGATTTATAATTACATATACCGGATCAGTTTTCGATTTCGAATACCGGTTCCAGGTACCCGGAATGATGGAACTGGTTATTCGAACTCTATCCGATTTTTTTTTGGATATACTCAGTATTCATATACACCCTTACTCTGTGAAAAAATTTCACGATTTAAAGATTGTTGAAAAAATAAAATGAAAATATTAAAATCTCAAATAAGGATGTCTATAAAGAATGGAAGAATATAAAATTTAATTAGAAAATTTAGTCCAATTAGCAAAATATGCATGTTGTGTCCAACGCCATGGTTGTTGGAGGAGCACAACCCAGGTCTGGATTGATCCTAATATTTTTAGATTATTTAAGTACAAAAGTAATTGAAATTTATCATTGCTTAAGTTCTTCGTTATTTTATTATTAATTTGTCAGTATATTTTTATTTAATTCCTAAAGTTTAATACTAATTTTGAATTTATTGAAGATTTGTACCAACTCCTGTGGGTAGACCACAATCTAAGTTAGGCAGATACTTCAAACTCTCGATTAAGCGGATCATAGCTCAAATCAATTTCACTTAGATCATGATGAATTAAACATCTTCGTGCTCAAACCATGCCACCTCTATCGGATGACATCTTATCGATATATCATAATGTATCTTGCACTTTTACTAAATTATTGAAATAGTTTTGCTAAAAAAGTAATCCTAGGTATTTTCATTGAAGCAAAAAAAATAAAATTCTTTCCAAGCTCCAGCATATTACAACAAAAACTATGAGTTTTTTTCTCTCTAGTGGCAATAGCTTTATATATAAAGAGCTTAGATCCTCTGAGTCAAGATTTAAATCTAATAAATCTCATAGCTCATGCATAAAACATGTTTTAAACGCACTATATTGAATAACAAACAAAAGTAATTTTCAAATTAAAATTAAACTAGTCGAAAACTCGCGCGTGGCACAAATATTTATAAATATATATAATTTTATTAATTATATAAATTATAAAATATATAGTAATTTGTTTAATTTATAATTATTAATAGTAATTATTTGTCCATATAATATCATATATTAGGATATTAAATATTCATTTATGCAAAATGATACGATAGAGATTATGCGAAAAATATATCAGAATTATCAAATTACTGTGGTTAAAAATTGGAATATAAACATCACATATAAATATCTAAAATAAGATTCATAAACATTAATAGTGACTAATAATAGAAGCAAATTATGTTTGATAATAAACATTAACAGTGACCAATAATAGAAGTAAATTATGTTTGATAATACTTGTTTGTCACTAAATAAAAAGACAATAATTCTTAAATATCATCATCAGCTGCATTTTCCTCGTTCTCATATATCATATTTTTTTTCCTTTTTTCAAATCTTTTTTCTAATTTTTTTTAATCCTGACATATTGTTCAGATTCATCTTCAATTTCCTTTTGAGATTCATCAGACACTACAATCTTCATTTTGAGTATTTGTTTTTCCTGTATAGAAAATTTTAAATAAAGAATCAATATAAAATTGTAAGAACAACTTATATCAAATGAATAATTTGTACATCTTTACCTGCTTCATTAGAGTTGTGATATTTTGAAAATTTTGATCAATTGTTGCATCATTTTGTTGCAGCTTTTTGTTCTGTTCATTTACCTTCAAGACATTGAAAATATCTTTTTGTTGTTTAAGATTATAGTTGGTAACCTTGATCGTAAACAAAAACTCTTTATCACAAAAGATTTTTATTTTATTTGGAATCACTTTCGTGTTTGAATTATTTGTATATAGTAATTCCTCAGCTCATATTTAAACAAAGCAGTCTTTCACTTTCATTGTCCAAAAGAACAAATGTTGCTTCAGAATCTTCATTCGCAACATGTAGTTCAATTCTATATCTGCATCACATGCGACCCAGTAATATATATAACATTGATAAACGAGTTATACATCAGAAAGAAGAAAATTATATATACCTTGCCACCGAAAAAGTTGAATTCTCTTTGCAACTATTGCAGAAAAAACTATCATTGTCTTTCCATAATTTCTTTTTGCATTTTTGGCACCCTAAATAGCACCATCCAAATATATTTTCGATACAGAGCACTTTTGCTAGGATTGTGAAATTTGATTCCAGAACCTGTAAATGTTGAAAAGGATGTATAATTTGTATGCATAATTTTTTTTTCATAACAATATGTAGATTTCTCACCTCAAAATTACTCTCGGACTTCATTTGAATTATCTCACGAAGTTTTTTTGTAGATGCACTGGAATTTTTTTTTGGTGTTGAATTTGAAATTACCATCAAAAAAAAAATCATGTTAGAATCAATATTGTTAAAATTTTATTTGCATTAAAAGATGACATAAGAAAAAAAAATTACTACTTACCCGAGTACATTTGTGATGTCTTCAACACCTTCCATGTTAATATAAATTTTCGTTGAATTGGTTGTTGAAAGATAAGTTTTTTCTGCGGAATAATAATAATTAGAAATAATGTAAAGACTATGAAGCTAAACAAATATATAGTTATGAGATTAAAAGAAAAAAAATTACTCAAATTTTATTTGACAACTAATCATGTTAAAAGTATTATGAATGGTCCATTGTCGTGGTTTTATAAGGACTCATCGAAGCTCTGAACATTATTTGACCATAATGTTATCCTCATTATTTCATTCCTGAAATAATATAATTAATTACAATAAAATAGGGAAACTGTAAGACTCGAAAAATTTCCTAATATGAAAATCTAAATTTTTTTTGGTGCAGTACACCGGATCAGGAGATAGTCGAGTTGAGTCGCGAAATCGCCTCGAGTAGAATGTATAACTCGGCATATGAAGTTTAAATGGGTTAGGTGGATATTTCCCTATTATGCATTAAATGTCTCATTTGAGTCGAGTTCGACTCGTGCATGCGGATAGAACCGGAGCCCAAATCGAACCCGGGCTGAGTCGAGTGAGAACTAAGTTAAGTTAGGCAGGGGGAATAAAGGTCATTGTAGATGAGGGAATAAAACCCTCATCTACAAGCTGTGCGGCTCATCATTGAGCCGCACACAGCCGAGCAAGAGGGAGAGGAGGAGAGGAGCTTGGGTCGGTGCTGAAAGTCGTGTCGCTGCCGGAAGGATCGGGATCGCATACGTCCACCTCTTCTTCCTCCTTGATCACGGTGAGTGGTAGAACCTAGGACTTGAGGGGAGGCCCTAGCCGAACCTTGTGGTTTTGATGATGCCGACTTTTCATGATGATTCCTTGTTGATTTCTCGTGGCTTTGATCTTGTTTCTCACTCAAGATGAAGATGTTTGATCTTGAGGTTTTTCTCGCGATGTTTTCTTGAATCTTGGTGCCAGCCGAATAGGGAAAAGAGGGGAGGTCATGCCAAAATTTTCTCCAAAGTTCTCATGTGATTTAATCGTGTAGATTTGAATCTTTGTGTATGTTATATGTGCATATAGATCAAGAAAACTTATAACATGGAAAAGTACTCATCTTCCTAACCCCTAGGACCGGCCGATTGATGAAAGCCCTTGAGTTAGGGCTCGGCCGAGTGGGGGAAAAGGGAGGGTTTGAGTTTCTGGAAGTGAATTTCTCAAGTGATCGTCGTGTAAGGATAGAATGACAAAAAGGGTAGAAGAATATTTCGTTCGTAGGCTATCATCTTGTGTAGAACACCTACATTCGGTTTCTACCTTACTTGATCTTGCCGCGATTCAGTGTAACGTGCTGAAATTAAGCAGCGAATTGATGGAGTTTAATAGATAATTGATGTGCCTTAATGGTAAAATATTTCCCGCTTTGAGATGTATTAGAATACTTTCTACATGTTCATGTTGCTGGAATCTTTTTTTATATGCTGAGATTAAATAATTACTTGCTGTAAATATTTACTTAATTGCTGAAATTATTGTTTACAAGCTGTTATGGTCCATTAGTGCTGCAATTAGAAATATGATGACATTAGGTAAGACTCTAACTAAGGAAGGCTACTACATTGGTGCAATTAATTAGTAGAATGGTAGAATAGTAACCATCTTAGATCTTCCCTATTCAAATTCTGAAAATTTATGATATTACTACCGTGTTAGATAATTTAATTCCTTGCTGAGTTTATGGTCTAATGCAGAATTTAAATTCTTTATTATTGAATCGTGTGACTATACATAGTATGTGACGTGAAGAAATTTATTTATAGTTTATATGTTGTCCCGTTTTGTTATTGGGTACATTTTTAAGTTTATGACATGTATTTCACATTAGCAAGGATAGTATATGACGCTAGATGATTAACATGAAAAATTTGAGGTGTGTGCTATTTATGAAAACTTAACTAGGGAATGACACAACTTCTAAGACTCTTGTATTCATTTTTGGAAACCTAGAATTATTAGGTGTGCACGTTTTCGGAAGGGTAATATTGAATTGTTGACCCTACAGGCCGGGTTAGGGCCGGATGCGGGCAACTGCCCGAGGTGTATATAAGGAAACCCTAGGATATTTTGATTGTGTGATGTGCTTGCGATGGTCTGCCGAGAAGCATGGATGGTCGGAAATGACCAATGCTTGACTCGGCCAGTGATTGGGTCTTGAGATGCACCAGCGAGCCCGCTAGGTGTCAGACCCCAGTTGAGTGGGAGTAGTTATCCCTACCCCAGACGGTGTCCGGAGACTAGTAGACCATCCTAGTCGATGGCTCGGGATTTCTTGACTTCATCTTGATATGTTGTGGCTCGAGCGGCCAGTGTGATTCTACCTTGTATGATAGGGCCGGGTATAGCCGAAATTCCTAGACCATAAGTAGGTCCTAAGGGCCGGATGCCAAGTGGCTTAATTAGGCCGTTATGGCGGGTTTTTCTAATATATGGTGTATACAAAATGACCCATGGGGTCGGTAGTCATATCAAAAGTAACTTACCTCACTGATTATATACTAAACTGCCTTATATGTTTATGCATGCCTATTTGAGGATTAAGTTGAGGTTCGGAAGAATCGCTCACTGAGTCCCAAGTGGACTCACGGTTTATTTCTTTTTATTTTGCAGAGTATGATCAGTAAGTTAAGGCTTGTCGTCATGGTGCAGCTAGAGGGCAGGCGGTAGTGTCAATCTCGTAGCAGTGTCCTTTAGTCATAGTCTAGTTGTTTGTGTTGTCGTTTTCCTACACTGACAGTTGTTGGTTTTTTTAAAGCTTGTAATAAATTTTGAACTTGAGATGTTCCAGTTTGTGACGATGTTAGTTTTTCTTCTTTTGGTTGAAAAATATATTTGTGAACTTTGAAAATCTAAATAAAATTACATTATGGTTTCTTTTATTCAATGTGTTTTGGTTTTCTCGATGATTAGTGTAGGTAGCAGACTACAGGGTAGTATGTAGACCCTAGCCAGTCACACGACCCTCAGTTGGGGTGTGACAATAATAATTTTTTTTATAGAAACTTAATTATTTTAAAAAAATCCTTACTATTGTAGCATCAAGTGTATGTCGCGTTTGGTAACCATGTTACTTTTGCATTTCACTTCTTGTTTAGGATGGATTGTCATTAAACGACCAAAGATATCTGCAATTCATAAAAAAGAAGTTAGATAATATATTTGAAATTATATATATATATGATAAATACCTGTCAAATAAGTTGGATCATCGGTTCTCTTTTTTATACTTTCCAAAGTTACGAAGTGGAATTTGAACTTTGGAATATTAAGTACGTCATCTTCTAATTTTATATTTGTGCTTATTAAGAAGATAATTTTTAAATCATTGGAGGTGGGACGAAATTGGCCATTAGCAGTGACAACTTTGAAATTTTTTATTTTATAAACTGAGCCTTCAATTAAGAGAACTCGAAATTTATAAAAATGTATTTTCTTGACCATCGTATGTATGTCATTTCCCTGCAATTTAAATAAAACATAATTCAATGTTTTTTTATAAATAATGTAATTGATCATAATGAAATTATAGAAATTTCATTTTACCTTTTCATCAACTAAGATCATGTCTGCACTGATGAGGTCATTGTTTTTTGAATTTATTGCATCCCACATCCTCACAATTTTAACCTTGAGAGTTCAATCTTCCTTGTCGCAACTAATTTGATCAATGAAATTGTAATTCATTTCTTACGATAACCCTATAGAAATAGATGAAGGAAAAAATTTAAAGTATTTATACTATGATAAAAACATTTAAAATAATATGAACTATGATTATGAGGTTTACCTTAAAATAATTTTTTACGAAAAAAATTCGTCATAAACAATGTTCTTGAAAGTTTTTGAAGGATTTTTCTGATCATCAAATGTTAAAATCTTCAAACCACTTCTACTTGTAACTCTTGAAACAACAACATACAGTTGTCCATGTGTGAACACTTGTTTTTCTAAGAATAATCCAAATTTTTCTAGAGATTGACCTAGATTTTTATTAATTGTCATTGCAAAACACAGTGATATTGGATATTGTCTTCTTTTGAGTACAAAAGGTCATTTATTTTCATTTGGCGATAGTACAATTCTCAATAAAAAAATCTTGTCACCAATGTTACTTCCTGTAATTATTTCTGCTTCAATAAACTATTTACCCAATCTTAATATAATTAGTCTTGTACCGTTGCAGAGTCCAATACTTTGGTTGATATTTCGAAGCAGAATAATCGGAATCCCAACTTTCAATTTTAATTCATGATCTGGAATACCTGGAAACTTCAGACTATTCAAAAATTATGTTGGGGATAAAAGATGAGGATCTTCGGAAGCCGATTTTGTGTTTGAAATTGAGTCTGAACTATAATAAATCAACTTTTCATCTTCAATAAGATCCATGATGAAATTGTTGATTTTGTCAACAATTTCATGATGAGGAGCTAAAATAGCTGTATTCTTTAAGCAATTGCTATTTTTGTAATTTTCCATCAAATTAGGAAATGTTGTCTCTACAATTGATTTTATTGGATCACCATTATATTCAATGAGAATATCGTTTGGTACATCCATCAAAACTTCTCCATCAATTGAACAATCAATACTATTTCCTATACGTAATATCCAATCCGCAAAGTCTGTTCCTCTTTGGTTTGAAAAACATATATTTGTGAATTTTGAAAACTTTAAATAAAGATTGCGTTGTGGTTTCTTTTTATCGATATGTTCTGGTTTCTTATCAGTCAGTGTAGACAGTAGATTACAGGATAGGATGTAGGCCCTGGCCGGTCACACTACCCTTAGTTGGGGTGTGACACAATATCAGCTCGTCGTCCTTTTGGTACCACGGGAAGTATTTGTCAAAAATCTCCACCTAATACAACTGTTATTCCACCAAATGGTTTGTTCTCAGCATCTGTAAATTTGATTCTTAGTATATCCCTTAGTGTTCGGTCTAATGCTTCCACACAATACTTGTTTGTCATTGGAGCCTCGTCCCAAATAATAAGAGATGTTTTCTGAATTAATTGCGTCAATTGAGACCCTTGTTTGATATCACATGTAGATGTGTTTGAAACTTCGATGGGTATCCGAAATCTTGAATGAGCAGTTCGACCTCCTGGTAGTAGTAATGAAACAATTCCGGATGAAGCAACCAATAAAACAATTTTCTCATCAGATCTGAGTTTTGCACTAATGGTATTCCATAAATATGTTTTTCTAGTTCCACCATAACCATCAATGAAAAATAACTTTCCTTCATCTTTACATGCAGACTCCATTATTTTTTCGAATGCAACTTTTTGTTGACTATTGAGTTTTTCGTTCAATATCTCAAATTCGATGATCAATTCATCATTATTATAATTCATTTCTTCAACTAACAATCTGTTGTGCATTTCTCCAATTAGAAGTCCATTAGGAATTTCAATCCCCTCAAAATCTGTCAAACTTTTTCTATTTTTTAAAATATTTTCTCAATTTCTAATAATGCAAAAAAAATTATCTGAGATATAGTCAAGGATAAGTTTAGGAATTGAAATTGCTTTCATCGTAAATATAATATGTCTTCACTAAGTATTTCCCAATTTCGTGACTAGAGTGAAGCCGGATCGAAAACTTCACAATGCATTATAATGGTTGAAAAAAGATTCCTTATTGAGAAGCTGATGCCCATACAGAAGCGTCATTCAAACAATCATCTCATTCCTTATCATCATTGAGAAAACCTAATGCGTAGCATGCTGCCTTGAAAGTTGGATAAATCACATTATTCACTGTTCTAATACTCTCAAATGAGGTACATCCTTTGACAGTATTGAGTAACATTCTTAGATAATATTTTTCTCCACTGGTGAGATGTGCATAATATATTCTTCCAACACATTTGCCTCTTTTTCTTTTCGTCCAGATAAAATCTTTTTTATTCCATACCCACTTTGAAGGAAAATCAACATATGTAAGCTGTTTAACATCGATATATAGTAGGTTGGTGTTCATCCACTCCGTGAACATTGTCTTATGTGTTGTCGGTCTATCAACTAATTCTTCCAAATCGTCTAAATCTCTGTAAATAATTGGTTGTTCATTTGGGAGATGGAAACTTAAATGTTCTACCGCAGGTTGTCTATGATGTATATCAAATTGAAATATTCTTCATCACGCTTTCATCGCAGAAACATAACGACAATCTAAATAAGCTTTGATTTCATCTCTTTGATATTATCTGGTACTCTGAGGCTCGTTTGAAGAATCATTATAAATATTATCATCTTGAATTACAACAATGGCTCTATCTGAGTTTTTATTAATGTATTTGAAAAGATATTTAATGGACCTACAAAGATATATTAAAAATTAAGCTGTTAAATCACGTAATTACTTTATATGATCAACTTATGATAAATATATCTAATAAAAGGGAGTTTTATGTTAAGGAATAAATTAAACTATATATCTTCCCATTTTTAATAAATTAGTGTAGAAATTATTTAAGAAATAAACGGTAACATATTATAGTTTTGACTCTTCTCCTTAAAACAAATATTATAGATTTTCTATTCTACCCTATTGCAATTGGTATTTATTATTCTAAATATACCATTATGTTTTGTAATGGTTAAATATAATATTGAAACATAAAATAAGAACATAACGACAAATTATAAAAATGATACAAATAATAACTACAAATATTATATAATTTTATGAAGTATAAACAAATAAAAACGTTTAAATAAAATGAGCACAATAGGTACATACCTCGATCTGTTACACCATTCGACGTTAATATGTGATTGATATTTGAGAAGTAACGTTTTGTTATAATGCACAACAAAATGGTTGTCTAATATAATACCTTTTTTAAGGACAGAATGATCATCATCCCTACGTCGGTAGGTAGGAAAATCGTCACCGTCAACTGTTGTTTGATTACAAAATGGCTTGGGGAAATGTTTGTTGCATTTGAAATTTTTTGTGCATAATGCTTTTGGATCTAAGTTTCCACATGGACCATGCTTCATAAACCTTTTAACACTTTCATAGCAAATAGCACCAACATCTTTATTTGGAATTTCTACTGAAATAATCTTATTGATACCTTCTGGGTCAACATTTTTTTGAGTTGAATGAAGGAAAATCAAAATATGAGCATGTGAAAGGCCTCTTTTTTGAAACTCGATTGTGTAAACATCTATTCATATAAAAAAAGAATATAAAATAAAACATGTAAATATAAAGTATAAATAGATATAAAAATGAAAACAATTAATAAATAAAAATTGAATATTTACCCGTAATTGGAAGGCCAAATATATCTCTTTTTTTACATCTCGCATTAGTTGTTAGAGCTTAATATTGAATACACGAACAATAATATCAGCTATATTTTCTGAGTTTTGGCCTCCAATTGTATTTAGCATCTGCTCTATCTCGGGCCATTTGGAATTACATGTGAAAGGTATGAAAAGGTTGGGATAACCTGCCCATCTACAGATAGCATTGCATCATGATAATTTTGAACTTTATATCTTGGACTACCAGTATGCGAAGAAGGCAAAATAATTCTTCTTCCAACATTTGTAGCATTGGAATCACCTTGACATATTGCATCTATTAACCCTCGATATAATTTCATTCTTAATTTTGATTGATTATTTCGTACTCATAGTAATCTTTCAGCTTCAATTGACGTGTATGCATCAACAACATATTGTTGGAATAATCTGCCAGCCAATAAAAGGGTATGTCCTTCGTGGTCACGTGTTTGTAGACGAAAAACAAAAAATTCTCTCATTGTCACATTTGTCCTTTTGTTACTGTTTGCCTCTATTCAATGTCGATGCAATATACCTTGTCAATAATCATCTTCTCCGTATGCATCAACAACATGTTTGTTACTGTTTGCCTCTATTCAATGTCGATGTGTTTCTTGGTCCTTAGTAATCTCTTGCTTTTGTCCTCAATGATTATGTCTCTTTCATAATTTATTCCATCTAAATCATTCACAACCAAAGCTGCAACTTCAAAACTTGTTGGCAAGTAGTTGTATTCTCATGCATCCTTTTCTCTTCTACAAAGAAGTTTAATTTTCAAATCATGAATAATATCTTCTTTATATTTGTCTTGAATAGATCTAAATGACTGTACTAATACATTATTTTCATTCAGCATTAATTGTAATTCCTCAACAATTCCACAATTAATATTGGACTTTCTATTATCTGGTTAAAGAGCATTAATTCTATTGGAGACCTTATTTTCCGTGTCATATATGTATAGTAGTGCAAATCGTGGCTTGCATCCAATTGAAGGTAGCAGGGATCCAATGAGAGGATGGTTTTGTCAATTCAAACGAAATACATATGCACCACTGTCATTGTTAATTGAATTGTCAACACGACCTCCCATCGAAGTAAAAGCAAACATTGAGTTGTATATTCTAATATTGGCAAGAATTTTTTTGATTCCTCTGACGTTTCAACTCGAATGAGTCTTTGTAGAAAGGAAGGTGCCTCTTTTAACAATAGCAACTCTACTTTGCCTTCCATACAACAAAGGGTAAACTTCGGCTTTTCAACATTTCGAGTTTTGATAGTTATCTCCTTATACCACATCAAAGCTCCACAATAATCACATATACATGATGGATGACCAAAGTTTCACGATTTTATCATTGAAATTTCCACGATTAAATAAAACAAAGTCATTCAAAAAAAATTTCAACAAAATATTTTATGAATATGAAAAATTATAATATTATTAATAATACTATATTATATATTATGCAGTTTTGTTAAATAAAATTATATATTGGTCCTAATAGGGAAGAAATTGAACATTTGTAGAAAAAGGAAAACTTCAAAAAATATTTTTTAAAAATTTTTTTTATGAAAATTTTATAAGAACATTTGAATATAATTTTCAAATAATATTTTAAATAAATTTATATTTTCATTAATTGTAAATTGTTATTAATAATTTATTATTTATTTGGTTTTACATACAAATATTTAAACAATGAAAGTTAAAAAAAACTAAATAGTAATATTTGAAATAAAGAGTTTCTTTAATAAGATAATTTTTAAAAAATACTTTTATAATAAATTGTTGTATTGATTAATTTTAAAATTTGAAAATAATTTATAACATAAATAATTTATAACATAAATAAAGCTTTGAAAAAAATAACTCATTTAATAAGATAATTTTCAAAGAAATACCTTTAGAATAAATACTTGCATTAATTAATTTAATTTTTTTTTAAAATTATTTAATTATTACTTCAATACTTTTAAAACACAAACAAAGTTTTGAAAAAAAGTTCATGTAACCAAATAAATTAAATAATAATACTTGAAATAAATAGTTCATTTAATAAAATAAATTACTTGATTTTATATACAAATATTTAAATAATGAAAGTTAAAAAAAAACTAAATAATAATATTTTAAATAAAGAGTCCCCTTAATAAGAAAATTTACAAAAATACCTTTAAAATAAATAGTTGTATTGGTTAATTTAAAATTTTGCAAATTATTTATTTATTTGTTACTTCAATTTTTTTAAAACATAAATAAAGTTTTTAAAAACAATTCATTTATCAAAATAAATTAAAGTTAAAACATTAAATAATAATATTTGAAATAAAGAGTTCCTTTATATTTTTAAAACATAAATAAAATTTTGAAAATATAAAATACTTGTATATATTCATTAGTTGGAAGTTATTATAAATAATTTAATAAATTATTGGTTTTATAATTCAACAATTGTAATAATGAAAGTTTTAAAAATTAGATAATAATATTTCCTTTGATAAGATAATTTACAAACGAATACCTTTAAAATAATTACTTTTATTCATTAATTAAAAAATTCGAAAGTTATTTATTTAATTGTCACTTCAAGATTTTCAAAACATAAACAAATTTTTTTAACAAAATAAATTAAAGTTAAAAGATTAAGCAATAATAGTCAAAATAAAGAGTTCCTTTAAAAATATAATTTTCAAAGAAATACCCTTAGAATAAATACTTGCATTGATTAATGTAAATATTAAAAATTAATATTTAATTGTTACTTCAATACCTTAAAAACACAAATAAAATTTTGAAAAAAATCATTTAACCAAAGAAATTTAATACTAATATTTGAAATTTTAAAATTAGTTATTTAATTTTTACTTCAATCTTTTCAAAACATACATAAAGTTTTCAGAAAAAAACAATTCATTTAACAAAATAAATTAAAGCTAAAAAATTAAATAATAATATTAGAAATAAAGAGTTCCTTTAATAAGATAATTTTCAGAGAAATACCTTTAAAATAAATACTTGCATTGATTAATTTTAAAAATATTTATTTAATTGTCACTTCTATACTTTTAATACATAAACAAAGTTTTGAAAAAAGTTAATGTAACCTGTTACTTCAATACCTTAAAAACACAAATAAAATTTTGAAAAAAATCATTTAACCAAAGAAATTTAATACTAATATTTGAAATTTGAAAATTATTTATTTAATTGTTACTTCAATCTTTTCAAAACATAAATAAAGTTTTTGGAAAAAACAATTCATTAAACAAAATAAATTAAAGCTAAAAAGTTAAATAATAATATTCGAAATAAAGAATTCTTTTAATAAGATAATTTTCAAAGAAATACCTTTAAAAATAAATACTGGCATTGATTAATTTTAATATTTCAAAATATTTATTTAATTGTTACTTCTATACTTTTAATACATAAACAAAGTTTTGAAAAAAGTTCATGTAACCAAATAATTAAATAATAATATTTGAAATAAATAGTTAATTTAACAAAACAAATTACCAAAAATACATTTAAAATTAATACTTCAATAGATTGGATTAAACATTTAGAAACTATTTATTTAACTGTTACTATCATATTTTTAAAACCAAATAATGTTTTGAAACAAAAATAATTCATTTAACAAAATAGTTTGGTTTCATTTTTAAGAAAATATTTTAACGAATAAAATTATAAATTTTATAGTTTTCTTAAGTAAAATTGTGTTTTTCCTGCATATTAATTTATAATATTTAAAATGTAATATTATGTGAATGTGTTAGTAGGGAATTTACTAGATTTATGTTGAAAATTGAAAGTGTTAATGAAATACACTGATTGCTATTTTAAAAACTTAAATAAAATATATATTTTGAGTTTAATAGGAAAAAGAGAAAGTTTACGTTGAAATGTATAATTAGAATAATGAATACTTTATAAAATAACATTAAAATTTAATATTTCTATCAATTGTTTTTAATATTGGTATCTCTTTAAATTAAGTAAATATTACTATTTAAAATACTAAGTTTCATTTTTCTAAAAAAAATATAAATTTTTAAATGTAATAGAGGTGTCAACTATTTTTATAATTAATTTTGTTGGTTCTAAGAACACACTACTACAATAATCATCATTAATAGCAGACAGTCAATACTATCATAGATAATTTATATCATTAAACAAAACGCTATCAAATCTCACGTTATCTTATGTAGGGGAGATATAATAGCGTTTCTGAAATGTAATAATTAATGCTATATGAATGTTATTTTATAATATTTTCTATCTGTTATTATTAGTTATTTATCGCAATCATTACCTGTCATTACTTTTATTTCATAATATTTTTTATATGTTATTATTAATTTTTTATCGCAATTATTATCTGTCATTACTTCTCTCTACAATAGCATTACTAGTTTGTTATCATATATGTTTATATAACATTTGATAGCTATTATTGTATATTTTTTTATAGAATTCTTCAGTTGCTATTACTTGTTTTTATAGCAGTATTATTTAGTTATCATATAAATCATCAACTGGAAAGAGCTATTTAAAATTGTCATATTAATATACTAAAATCAAGAACACTTCATAAAACAGTAGCTACTAACACAGATTGAATTCCATTATCAATACAAGTTAATATAAATCCAAACTAAATATAACATTATCCAACATGTTTAGTTATCATATGTTCCAACCAAAACCAGTAGCATTTATGTTTCCACAACACATTGAATTCCAGAAGATCATAAAACCAAAGTATTTTCTTCTAAAACCAAAGTATCTTATTTTTTACAATAATCATCCAACAAATGTGCTCCAAGTGCTCTCACCATTTAAGCTCCAATTCCAGAACTGCATAAGATAAAAAAATATATTTTATTAGTAAATTTATACAACTATCTTGAACTTGGATGCATACTTGGTTTGATCATTATAGATATTAGACAATGAGCACATAATCTTAATTAAGGTGGTAAGATAGCAATAAAGAGAGAAACAAATAAATAGGTAACGACTTCTAAAAGATTGTCTTGTGCTATGAGCTGCTGTTATGGTGGTTGATAGAAAATTGTGCATGCTTGGTTTGATCAATCTTGCAATGGTTGATCCATTTCAAGAAGTTGCACTATATAAACAAAGATTGTCTTGTGCTATGGGCTGCTGTTATGATGGTTGATAGAAAACTTCATGCACATGTTGATCCATTTGCAAGATAAGCCACTACTACAATGCTAAATTACTCCTTTTGAACTATCTTCTATAAGCTACAATCTTGCAATGGTTGATCCATTTCATGAAGTTGCACTAAATAAATAAAAGTGTCAGCTTTAGAACTCAACTATTAATGTAAAATGTTTGGGTGCTGCTGACTTGAATTTAGAGTCATGCATAAATAATAAAAATTTTAAGAAGAGAGCATGCAATCATAAAAATATACTATTGTGATGCAATCATAACAACTTTGTCTAAAGGCCATGCAACGGTAGTTCCTATAGCATCTTCAAGGCAGCTCATATCGGATGTAGGTCTCCACAAAAATATTTCAGGCTTTTTTACTACATCCACCCAAACTCTCACAGCATTTGATCCTAAAGGAACATGATGAACCAAGATTTTTGGATCATTTGAATACCAACGACCTTCAACCACTACTTCTCCCGAACCAAACCAATCTAACAGTTTGCATGCACTGCTAGATATCCTAGTATTGACACTCCCCAAAAGGCAAATAAAATAGAAAAAATTGCATTAGAAAAGATTCTTATACTTGAAAAGATAAAGTAAATATATATTTACCATAGGGGAAGGCAGAGGTTGATTTAAACTATCTTGGCTTTGTTGATTTTGTCCCTAAGAATTCAAAATATCGTTAAACTAATAATGCATTAGAAAATATAAGGTTTGCTTATTTTTTATTATGTTATTAATTACCTGATTTCTCATTAAAGTCTCAACCAAGTTATGTAGCTGCATCACTTTATCTTCTAAATTCTTTACATTTTTTTGGAGTTGATTTGAATGGTCTTCACTTTGCGATAAAATTTGTAGCTTGGTAAGAGTAACTCCTTTTCCAAGTGCTCTCACTCTTCCAGGTTTTTCAAGACCAAGTATTTTAGACAAAGCATCACTTTTTATGCTTGTTGCAATACCCACTGATTCATCTTCTTCAACCGAATTCATCATAGCCTAAACAAAATAGAAAATTTGTGAAAGTATAAGCAAACATGGAAAATAAATTCTTCAACATTTCAGAGCAAAAATTAAATAAACTTACTATTGTTTCACCAACTGAAGTGTTTACCGGTTCTCTATTTTTTTTCGTATGTGCTTTAACTTACATTTTCTCTATTCGCTACTTTCTTTTTTCTATATAAGAACAAGGAAAGAGAAAAAAAATTATCTGGTAACTAATAGATTAATAAAGAAAGTATTTAAAGTATTTACCATATCTTCTTTCAATCTAGCATATCCTTTGCGACTAGTTGTATGAGGAAATTGCATGCTCCTCATTTCTTTGAACCTATTACTCTTAGACTGCACATTGTGGGATCATTACCAAATAACAAATTTTCATCAGTCTTTTAATTGCAATCATGTAATTCAAAATTCATTGTTTAAAGAAGATATAAAGCTATTCATATAAAAGTCATTGGTCCATGAGCTATAATGAACTCAACAACAATGGGGAAGGCAGGAATAACATCTAGGAAGTTAAAGCAAATTAAGTATATATACATATATCAAATTAAGTATATATATACTATGCATGAATTCAAACAGTGGGATCACATAAATGTTAGAGCAAGAATGAAGACTTCACAGTGTACACTCATCCAAATTAGGTATATATACAATATGCATACTTTACAAACAGTGCACCATAATTGAGTATCAAAAAATAGATGCATGTGGAAAACTACTTTACAATTTCAATTCAACGTAAACCCAACAGTAATTTCAGCACCAAAAGTTACTTTTACCGTAAACCTTTCACTTGATTTGAGCTTGATAAATTATTTCCAATCAAGAGGTGACTTAATATTTTTAGGCTTCAACTCCATATGTTCTTTCACACTTTTTGCCTCTCTAACTTTCTTCACTAATCTTGATTTGGATGCCCTCCATAGTTCACCCATTTCCTTTAATATGTAATCTTTTTGCCAATCTTGATCTACTTTGTACTTTTCCTATAATTTCACACCAATTACCAAACTATCATCCAATTATATTTTTTATAGCAAACAACAAAAACTAGGTAAAAAATATTACCTTAACAGCAGCCCATAGCACATCTTTCATACCATGAGGAACTTTCCTCCAATCTTCATATGTGAAAGGTACAATCTCTCTCACTAATGGACCCAAAAATGAAGATAAACTTATAGATCCAACACCAATGGGTTGTCCTATCTCATTAAATTGGACTGTAATTCTCTCGTAAGGATGGAGCAAACTTGATTTGCACATTGTTGGACCTCTCTTTCCTTTTTTCTTGTTTGATGATGGACCAACAGCTTCCGGAGTTGCTTCTTCCTGTTCTTGTAAATCTTTAATAGGTGGCATGTCATCATCTGCTTCCACATGTTGTTCCACATGTAAATCATCAAGAGGTGGCAAGTCATCATCTTCCACATGTAAATCTTCGATAGGTGGAATGTCATCATCTTCCACATGTTCTTCCAAGTGTAAATCATCAACAGGTGGCAACTCATCTTCTTTCACATCTTCTTCCACAACAGGTGGCATGTCTTCATCTTCCACATGTAAATCATCAACATGTGGCAAGTTAGCTTGTTCCACATCTTCCAAATGTACATCTACGACTGGCAAGTCATCATTTTCCACTGCTTCTTCCACGTGTACATCTGCAGTCATCTTTTTCCTTCGACCTCTCTTTCCTTTCTTCTTTTTTGATGATTGACTAACAGATGACAAATCATTTTCTTGATTTGGAACATGTACATCTACAACTTCAATTTCCGGAGTAACTTCTTCAAGTACAGGTGGCAAGTTATCTTCATTTGGACACTTCAAAACTTTATCTCTTTGTGTTCTTCTTTTCCTTGTTGCAGCTTGGGGAAAGTCATTATATTTAGACATCATTCTATGTGATCTTCGTGTAGCCATCTGTAAACAACATAAAGTGCATTACACAATACATTATCTCTTGAGTCTTAGTAAAATAAAACCCAATTGATAATAAAAACTGATAATAAAATTTGATTTTTCACTGATAATAAAAATTGGTATATATATGAAGCCAATAATATATACCTTGAGCTCGACGAATGCACCAAAGTCTCATTAGACGAGTCCAAAGATCAAATGAAAAGCTCTCTAAGTTGATGCTCATTGAATGTCGGAACCCGAAAATGAAGTGCGCAAGAAAAAAGGCTGAAAAATCAATATCAGCCTATGTTCGGTCGACCGAAGAGTGTAAGAAATTAGCAGTAGCCAATTAGGTCGATAGGTCGGTCGATCGAACATTGCCAAAAACTGGCAATGGCTACTTTGGTCGACCGACAAAGGCCAAATATAGGCAGTACTTCAAGCGGTCGATTGATCGATCGACCGAATTAAGGATCGCGCGGTCGCACCCCTGCTTCCTTTGCGTTGGTCGACTAATGGGTCGATCGGATTGTGGGAACATAGTTTTGCGTCTGGCGGTCGACCGCACAGAGAGAAGAGGGCAGTGGTCGCATTGGCGATCGATCGGTCGGTCGATCGACCAATCGACCGAGCGACTGTAACAACTATTTTTTAGCCCGCTGAGCTGTCGTTTCTTCGTGAGGGTATAAATATACCTCATCTGACTCCTTTTAAGCTACTTCCTTAACTTCTACAAACCTTTTTGAGCAATTAAAAGGGAGTTTTTGAGCCTTCCAAAGATCATTGATGAACTTGCTACTCATGAACTGGACTAATAAAGTATGTTTTGGTCCAGATTGGATTTTCCAATAAGGCCTGTAGCACTTGAATAATGGTCCACTAATTAGTTTTAGTTGTTTGATAAAGTTTGAAAGTGATGCCTAAGATGGTGATGCCGACATGGATTGGCCTGACATGCCTTTTAATATTATGCATGACTATTTACAGTGAAGGGCATGTAATATGTCAGTATGGTAGGTTTTTCCATTCAGTATCAGGTATATGTTGGAACCTAAATAGCTAATAATGAATAGTTGATTTTTCCAATCATAAATATTCATGAGTACCTAATTTGTGATGTGTCCTCCCCTTAAGCACTAGGCTGGAAAATGATGTACTTGGAATAAAAATGTCAATATTTTTGTAACTAGATATGATATGCACCTATCATTTATTCGGTACATAAATAATTAAATAACATGAATCACAATAGTAATAATACCAACTCATCATCTCATGCAAATAATTAACAAACTATAATTAAATGCTTGATTAAACTATATGACATGAAAATCAACAATATTCAAGTATTTTGATGTACCACATAAAGAAGCTGAATTT
The DNA here is from genome assembly GCA_034359265.1 of Canna indica. Classification (NCBI taxonomy): domain Eukaryota; kingdom Viridiplantae; phylum Streptophyta; class Magnoliopsida; order Zingiberales; family Cannaceae; genus Canna; species Canna indica. The sequence goes on along the minus strand of CP136894.1, from coordinate 10,606,960 downwards.
TAAGTTGATGAACTAAAGGAGAATGCAAAAAAGTTCACATTGTGGATGAAAATCCAACAATTATGTCAAAAGGTTCACCTTGTGGATGAAAATCCAGCTACTTCCATAAATGCTTGTTTTGTGTTATTCTACAAAGTTCAGACCTTGTGTAAATGGAGTAAAAGAGTTGATCAAGCAGCCTACTAGCTCAACCTGTCATAAAAAAGGAAGTTGTTTATGAGCTTCTAAGTGTATTGGCAGTAAAAGAACATAAAAGAACATAAAAGAACACAAATGAACATAAAAGAGAGAGATAGAGAACCTCATACCTATAAGGTGCATTACACAAAAATTCCTTCACAATTTTCTCTTACATACCTAGACTCTTTATTTATGTCATAATTGGCCAATTCAACTATATTATCATGTTGTGGCATCAATTGTGTATCTTCATTCTCAATATATTCTTCCAAGTCATAGAAGCCTCTTGGTGGAGCTTTAAGCACAATATACCAATTGGATGTTTCACTTTCTCTTGCATAAAACACTTGCTTTGCTTGTGATGCTAAGATAAAAGGATCCCTCTCAAATTGACTTTGACCCGCATGTAAATTGACAAGTGTTAAACCTTCTTCAACCTTAATGCATTAGGAACACTTGCCCAATTACATTTAAACAGTGGAACTGACAATAAAAAATAATCTAAAATAATTATTTCTCTTATCACCCCATAATACGAAACCACATCAACAACTTGAGCATTATCTCTTGCACTTGACCTGCACACAATTGTTGCTTCAAGCATAACACCACTATTTTGTGTTGAATTCTCAGCATCCTTTGTGTGAAATTATTGGCCATTGATGACATATTTTTTGTAAGATAGAATATTGTTTTTAGGTCCAAAAGAAAGCATCTGTAATGTATTTGACACATCACTATCACTATAGTCAGCTTGAATCTACCAACAATAAGAGAGAAAAAAAGTGTAAGTAATTATTTATTTGGAATATATAGACATTTACTAAAAATTCAAATTTTAGGCTTTTAACCTTTTGAGTAAACCATTGAGTAAATTATTCTGAATGTCTCTTCCATAACAAACTTGTATTTCTTTCAAGTCGTTTATTTATTTGTTTTAGTTCCTCCAAATGCATTCTAATATAAGACATAAATTAATTTCAAATTCTAAAAGTTTACATTGATGTATAAACAAGTAATGAAATATCTTACTCCAAAAAAAGGCTCAATTATGACTATATTGAATAGAACATATCTATGTGCACATTCTAACATTTCATCACTTAACATGATTGATGTTCCACTTCCAAGTGGACGACCTTCAGTATTTCCCTCATTTGTAACATTTTGATTGTGATCAAGACTATCCACTTGAATAGGATGATCAATGAATGAATTGCAGAATGAAATACATTCTTCTGCAAGGTAGCATTCAACAATACAACCTTCTGGTCGTGCACGATTACTAACATACTTTTTCAATATCTTCATTTGCCTACACATTAAATTTTAAGATGTAAAATGAAGAAAAACCAAATAATAAAAAAGAAATCATGAGTATATTGGATAAAATTTAACCTTTCAAAAGGGTACATCCAACGAAATTGGACCGGTCCACATAGTCGTGCTTCTCGACCTAAGTGAGTAGGCAAATGAGTCATTATGACAAAAAAGGAAGGTGGGAAAAACCTTTCAAACAAGCATTTCTATGACTTCATCCTCTAGCTTTAACAACTTCTCCTTATCTATCACTCGTTGGCATAACTTGTTGAAGAAAAAACATAACCTCATAATTGCATTCCTTGGACTTTTGGGAAACAACCCTCTTAATGCAACGGGTAACAACTGTTGCATTAGAACATGACAATCATGCGACATCAATCCTGAAATTTTACAATCTTCTACAGATATACAATTAGCAACATTTGAGCTATAACCATCAGACACCTTCAAATCATATAGGACTTTGCAAAATTTCTTTTTCTCAAGCCTAGTTAATGTATGAGGTGCTGGAGGAAGGTATATTCTAGTCCCTTGTGGTTCAGGATACAAGTATGGTCTAATGCCCATTTCTTCCAAGTCTTTATGTGCATTCAATCCATCATTGGATTTGCCATCTATATCTAAAAGTGTACCGATGATGTTTTCACATAAATTCTTTTCAATGTGCATTATGTTCAAATTGTGACGTAATGACAATGCCTATAAGAAAATATGATAAAAGTTGTGTTACTATTATGAACATAAGTTAAGAATCTAAAATAAAATAGATTGTGTGTAATATTATTACCTCCCAATATGGTAGATAAAAAAAGATTGATCTTTTTTTCCACATATTCACTCCTCATTGACCATTCTTCCATTTTTTCTGCTTTCTCTTTCCCCACTCATTGGGAAAATCTTTTATATTTTCTAGTATGTTGCTTCCACTTTTGATTCTAGGATTCCTTCCTTTCTCTTCATGTCCATCAAACCAACCTCTCTTTTTTCGAAATGGATGAGATGGCGGAAGAAAACGCCTATGGCCCATATATGCAAATTTCTTACTATGTTTTAACCAATGCGAATGAGTATGCTCTCCACATATTGGACATGCTTTTTCATCCTTGGTAGTACATCCGGCAAGATTACCACATGCTGGAAAATCATTGATTGTCCATAACAGAATAGCTTTCAATTTAAAGGATGATTTAGCAAATGAGTCATATACATTCATGCCCTCATTCCAGAGATATTACAAATTATCTATAAGAGGTTGCAGATATATGTCAATGTCATTTCCAGGTTGTTTAGGACCTGGAATCAACAATGTCAAGAGAATATTTTTTTTTTCATGCATAACCATGGAGGCAAGTTATATATAACTAACATAACTGGCCAACAACTATATTTGGAGCTTTGAATGCTAAAAGGATTAAATCCATCCGTAGCAAGTCCAAGCCTTAAATTGCGTGGATCCATGAAAAAATCAGGTCACTTTTTATCAATTAGGTCCCAAGATAATGAATCCACAGGATGACGCATCTTTTCATCAGTACTTTTATGAGTAGAATGCCAAACTAATGCTTTAGCCATATTTGGTGACCTAAACATCCTATTAAACCTTGTTTGAATAGAAAAGTATCTCAATACTTTCGCAGGTATACCAATACGAACCTCTTTTGTTCTTTCATCCAGTTTCCACCTTGAAGAACCACACGTAGGAAAATTCTCTAATGATTCTTTCTCCTTTCTAAACAAACAACAATCATTGACACATGCTTGAATTTTTTCACAACCTAAATCAAATTTTTTTATCATTTTTTTCACCTCATTAATGGACTTGAGAAGTACATTGTCCATGGGTAACATATCATGTAAAATGTCCAAAAGTTCATTGAAGCCTTTGTTGGACCATCCATTCGTAGTTTTAACCTTGTATAATGCTACAACAGATGACAATTTTGTGTACTTTGTACAACCAGCATACAAAGGGGTTTGAGCATCCTCTAATCCTCTATCAAACTCCTCATTATTTGTTTCACTAAGATTCTCTATATAATTTTCATCACTCATATTTGCAGCCTTATATAAGTTATATGTGTTAGAGAACTCCATATCTTCAATATTATCACTATCAATTAGTTCTCCATAATGAAACCACTTTGTATATGTAGGATCCATTCCCCTTATGATTAGATGCTCATGAATAGTTTCTAAACTCTGATGCCTCAAGTTTTTACAATTTTTACAAGGACACAAAATTACTCCTGAACTCTTTGTAATTGTATCAGCCATTATAATAAACTTCCATGCTTTTTGAACATATTCCTCTGATGCTCTACCAATTTAAACAAAATAAATAAACCCAGATAACTATCTATAACTACAAAAAAACAAAATTGACAAACCTAAATGAAAGTACCTGCTAAGATGGACCCAGCTTTTGTCCATCTTTTCTATTTTAAATCAAAGTACCAAATATACTTTCTCAGTTGGTAATTCAAATACCTATGTGGCAGAATTTTTTTTTACCAATATTTGATATGAATAGGAAGTGCTCTGTAATAAATGAACATATTCCTGAAACATTATTAAAAAAAAGTTGAAGTGCTCTGTAATAGAAAGGATATAGATACAATAAGCAACCAATAAGCAAGATACAATTTGAAGAACATGGATACAGATACAATAAGCAAACCAAATGAAAATTCCTGAAACAATAAGCAAACTTGAAGAAAGTTTTTTCAAATGTACAAGATACAAACTTATTCGAAGCAAAAAAATAAGTATACAAGCATCGGCACAATCGGCATCTCAAAAGAAGGAAACTGAAATCAAACAGAGGGCAAGAAAAATAAACCCTAGAATGCACATTACGACATCATGATTGAAACCGGAAGCAAGGAAAAACTAGCTAGGGCACGAGAAAATGAATCAAGCCTTCTAGGTCCACCTAGCGGCGCGGAAGAGAAGGAGAGACGAGGACTGTCGGCGAGCAGGAGAGACAAGGCGTAGGTGGACTCTCGTCGGTGGCGATCGGGGTGAGGTTTTGTCGCCAGAGGAGAAGGGGGTGCGGGCCGGCTAGCTGATGTTTTATCGAGTGAGGATAAAATAAAAGTGATCGAGCGTGCGCAGGGCTTTTGTTGTCAACGAAAAAAAAGGAGGGAGTTAGGTGCCGCTCGAATTTAGTTATATTTATTATAGAGTTTTGTTAAAACGCTATTACTAACTGCTATGAAAAGCCCTAAATGTAGTAGTGACATAAATATCTAGCGAGTAGAAACTCAATAGATTACGATATAAATCGACTTACATATATCACTGCTTCGGAAATCCTTTGTTATCATAGCTTCCAACTCAATTGTATGAGCATGGCTTCTTGACGACTCTCCTACTTCATTATATATGTGACTTCGGTAAAGTACTTGAAATGTAATTTAGAACAACACCTCGAGTATTTTTCCTTTTACTAATCATAATTGATTTTCTTCGAAATCTTGCTTCTTTTCCATGCAATCTTTTTATTGTTGATTCATCACAATTCAAATTTATACCATAATAACTTCTTGTATGAATATCTCTTCCTTCATTTGAACCACGGGATATTTTTTTTCTTTTGTATACACATTCTTTGATGAAATCTGGCTAACCTAGCAATTTATTTTCTATCCATTCTATATGAGAAAAAAAAAGAAAAATGAAACAATAGGAAAACATGAAATAAATATAATTAACATCTCAAAACATTGCAATTAATGAAACATAACCGTTTTAACAACATTAATTTGTTCCAGAATTATAGATTCTCAAAATACATATTGACTTTTTGCCATAAAAATAGGAAATACTTTTCATTGATATATCCAAAGTTTTACATACGGAGAAATCGATGACTTCAAACGACAGTGTCGCGGTATATGATTCTTGATATGACTTCTCATGATCACAATGACATCTTCATGAGATATAGACGTCATTATTATTAAATACTTGTGTAGAAATTGTTCAACCAAATTTTTATATCTCTTTACTTGTAGGCCGCTCCAAATTATCATCAGTCGATCACACCATGGCTTTGGAAGGGTCATATATAGGCCCAAAAACATATGCGAATCTGTTAAGGGCCTATATCCTTCGAACAACAATATTTGTAACATGTCGTTGACAAGTCTAACATGCCTTAGCATCAAACCTCCGTTCATGCGATAACCCGTTAGGCATCGCAATAATGCCCTCACGACTCGCTTACGTTTTGAGCATAACAATTTTTTAACCGTAACCATTGCGTCATTTTTCTATAAAAGGAAATGAGCATATAAAGATAGAGAAATACGGGAAAAAAATGCTTCAACATTATAATAAAACATAGTTATTTTAATTATATATATATGTAAAATACTAAACTTCGTTGTATAGTTATATCAATGTAATGAAAAATACGATGTTTTATTGTTGTTAAATAATTTAATAAAATTTGAATTTAAAGTAATTGAATCTTTTTTAAAATAAATAATTAAAAAATGTTTCTATAAAAGTAGTATTCATTATATAAAACTGTATCAGTGTTAGTAGAAAAATAATATAATTTTTAAATAAATTAAAAATAAAAATTTAACGTGCAAATACAATATTACTATTGAACCCACCCCACTGATTCTTGTCATTGAAAGAAGTTATTCATGTAGGTTGTTGTAATACCCGCTAAAACATTTTATGTATATTTATTTCAGCGGGTTGCATGTGACGCGAGATGGTGCGCGCGAGCTTGAGCATTGACGCTTAGCTTGAGGTGAGACTCGGATACTCTAGAAATTTTCTTAATTATAAATTTAAATGACAAAATATTTTATGCATCACGTATTTAAAGATGACTCGGAGTGGAATCCAGCGGTTTAATTGGATCCGAATTCAGACTTGGATTGGGTGAGATAGAGAAGATTTAGTGAACCACTTAAGTTAAGGGCAGAATTATAATTTCAGCAAAAAAGAGGGGCGTCGTACGACTGCTACAGCCGCACGGAACCCGAGACACGCTTGAGGAAGGGACGACGAGTGGTCTTGGAGAAGAGGAGAGATCGGATGCCAGATTCGAAGGAAATCAGAGATCGGACGCCAGATTTCTCAAAACTCTCGTCTTCCTTTCGTTCTTTTCCGTTCTTGTGAGTGGTTAATCTACTCCTTCTTATTTTCTACCCAAGCAGTTGCCCTTCTCTTGTTTACCCGAGTTTATGAAAAGAAATCCCTAAGTTTTGATCAATCTAGATTACAAAAACGAACATGGAATCATTCTTGTTAACGCATGAATTGATATACGAGGATGATTCTTGTTGTTGTATATAATTATGAGGGGATTTTTTGTGTGCCGCCCCTTGTCATAGCACGTCCTGTTCTGCCGTGGATAGAGGGATTGAGAAGCTACAGTATACAGTGTAATTGATACATTAGTTATTGGCTCCCTCTTTGATTTCTATAATCGCTTTAGAAAGATTGAAAAACTACTATATAAAATTTAATTGACTTCTATCAATTCTTTATTTGTGAACCAAGTGGCTGCTACAAGAGGATCAAAGTTCTTCCTCTTATTTCCTACAGTGACTGGCTGCCACTTGGGAATCAATTACCTTTTTCTTTATTTGTTATTTTCCTTGTCCATAGCTTACTTTTAATTGGTTGCTTCCGACGATTACAAATTGATATCTTGTAGTAATATCTCTTGGAAATTACCTTGGTAGTATCTTGATGTTTATATATGCTCACTTTGAATTGATGACTTGATGTGTATGCTTTGTTTTTCCCAAAGTACTAAAGTTATATTAAAGATCGGCGATTGCCTGATCCAAGATTATCAAAATACAAGATGGAGTCAAGCTCCGGAGGTCGGACAGATGTCCACACCTTTTCATCCTTACACTTTCTGGCCCAGTTTGCTGCCCAATGGGCAGCTTTGTTAGTCTCTCGATAACAAAATGAAAAGTTCAAAATATTACATTTTGATTTAAGATTGATGATATCCAGAAAAGTCGAGTAGATACTCCAAGGGCATTGAGTCTTTCCGTTTAGAGTATCGACCAAAATTTTTGAATCAGATTTTACACAAAAGGGACCCGAATAGTTTGTAGATGCAAACAGTAGACTCGCCTTTACTGCTAATGCTTCCATCTGCAAAATTTCCACATAGTTGCACATTTGGCAAGCCGCCATACTACAATTCCTGCTATAATCCCGAATAACGAAGCCCATACCACCTGCACCATCTAGCAACGAAGCATCACAATTAATCTTTAAAGTTCCAGCCTCTGGTGGAATCCATCCTGGATGTTTACTCCTTGAAGAGCCCTCGGACATAGGTTGCTTGAAATAACTGCCAGTGAAGGATAGAATTTTTCTTACCAAACACCGAGGGGTAGGTTGCCAAGCTTCATGCAGCTTCTTATTCCTAGCGTGCCAGATGAACCAGCACGTGTTAAGGACAATGGCTCTAAAGTAGGTAGGGTTATTAGAGGCAGTGATCCCAACCCACAAGCCCCTATCCCAACCTATCCTGTTAGTCAAAGGAAGGCCAGAGCTGGACACGAGGGTGACCCAAATCTCACTAACAATCGAGCACAGAAAGAAAAGGTGTGGGATAGACTCAATAACCTGACCACACAGAACACAGTATCAACAGCAATGCCCAAATTGCCTAGGAATGACCTAGTGGGGATCCTTAAGTGAAGGAGCTTCCATCCAAATAACCTAACTCTAGGAGCTGTACTCACCTCCCACAATGTTTTCCAAGGTAGGCCAGAGTCAACAAGCACTGGTTCATGGCTTCTCAGGAATTTGACTGCTGAATTAGCGGTAACACTACCCCTTATATCCTTCGTCTAAATATATTTATTCTCCTCGGGATTCAAGGGAAGGGACAACCGACCAATGGATTCCACCAACGCCGAACCAAATAAATCTTCACAAAGCCGCAAGTTCCAAGTTTGGTTATCAATTAAGTCATTTACGGAGTTTACGCCGTTAAAAGCATTAACATTCACAAAAAATGGTTTTAAGCATAAAGGAATGTCGAAAAGCCAATTGTCCATCATAATTGAAGTGTTGTTGCCAGAATTTATGAGCTTTAAAAAGCTAGGACATAAACTGCAAAAAGAGTTTAAAAATAGCTTCCAATTCCAAGAACAACCAGTATCAATAAAGAAACCCTTTCTAGGGTCCCGGTATTTAACCTTAACCAGCTGGACCCAAACGGTAGGCTCATTGTTTAGATAAGCATGGCACCGCTTCGCTTGGAGGGTCATACTTTTGACATTAAGGTCCTGAATACCCCGACCCCCAACGAACTTAGGCTGGGTGACCAGATCCCAATTGATTAAGTGCATGCCACCTTTATCAGGGGAGTTGGTCCATAGGAAATTGCGAGTAAGTTGCTCAATTTTACTCATGCAAGATCTGGGCAACGAAGAGACATCCATCGTATGCACAAGTATAGAATTGATGACCGAGTTTATAAGAACAACCCTTCCAGCTTGGGAAAGGTAACTACTTTGCCAAATCCTCAATTTACTCCTAATATTGTCCAATAGATAGTCAAAAGTACCATCAGGCGGTCTTCTAGGAGCAATCATGGTCCCCAAATATTTGAATGGGAACTTACCAGCTTTCATATTTAGGTCTGAGCCCACTTGCCGGATAACACTCCTAGAAGTATGTTTAGGAAAATAAATCTCCGATTTGTCAAAATTGATAGTTTGACCAGTAAACTCAGAGTAACGTTGAAAAATATTTTTAAAGGCCAAAATGCTTTTTTTGTTGGCCCTAAATGTTAAGAGGATGTCATCGGCATACATCATATGACTGACGACCATAGTGTTCCTCCTTTTAAAGGGAGTGAGATTTTTTTGCTCGACAGCTTTATTAATCAGATTAATCAAAATTTGGGCCGTAAGGACATATAAGTACAGGGACATGGGGTCCCCCCTGCCTAATGCCACTCTTAAATTCGAAAGCGTGGGACAGCTTACCATTGATCAAGCATTTAAACTTAGCCATGGAAATACAATTGGCAACCCAACTGATAAATTGAGGAGGGAATTTAAAGGCCTTAAGTATGAAAACTATTGCTTTCCAAGACAATTTATCATAGGCCTTCTCAAGGTCGAGCTTGACCATAATCAGGGGATGCTTGCCTTTAGAATTATAGAAGGAATGGGCAACCTCTTGCGCGAGGACAATGTTATCATGAATACAACGACCTTGGATGAAAGCCGACTGCTCAGCCGAAATTAGACTACTCAAAACAGGTTTCATTCTATTAGCCAAGAGTTTAGCCAATATCCTATAGCTTAAATTGCACAAGGCAATAGGACGATAATCCTTGGTACAACTAGGATTTGCCTTTGTGGGGATAAAGAAAAGTGGAGTTTCATTCCAATCGAGTGGTAGGAAGTTAAACCGATGGAATTCATCAAGGCATTCCATGAATCTATTCTTAATTATAGGCCAATAGGCTTTGTAAAATTCCGCAGTGAAATCGTCACTCCCCAGACTCTTCCCATTGGGCATCAACTTAATGGTTTCCCAAACCTCATCAATTTTAAAAGAAGCAGTCATAGCATTATAATAATCCATACCCATGAAATTAAAATGCAAAGAACCACCAATATCATGAAACATACTCTCATCAGGGCACCATAAGGATCAGTAGTGTTTGCTAAAAGCATCCAACACATCATGCACATCAGTGATAATAGTTCCATTACTAAGATCAAGGGAGGAGATTTTGTAATACCTGCGCCAACAGGTGGCCAACCTGTGGAAGTAAGCCGAGTTAGAATCTCCATCAGAGATCCACCTGGCTTTGGCCTTGCTCCACCATTTTAGAGAAATTTGCCTTCTGAGCACAATAACCCTATTGTAGTAGGACCTAAGCAAGTTATCTTCCTCGGGGCTTAAGCCCACATTTACGTCTTTACATTTCAAATCAGAAATAAAATTTACAGTTTCTTTTAACAAATCTTCTAACCTTCCCAAACAAGATCTATTCCATTCAGATAAAGCATGCCTAGTAAATTTAAGACCAATAGCAAATTGACCAGAAATATTAAGGTGGCTTGGGACCTCAAACCATGCCTGGGACACCACATCTTTACAATCTGGATACTCCGTCCAAAAATTTTGAAACTTAAACATGGAGGAACGAGGCTCCTCAGGCGCAAAACTAAAAAGTAACGGACAATGATCGGAGACCTCCCGCGCGAGGTGTGAAACTGAAGCCGATGCATAAAAGTGCAACCAAGCGGCGTTGCAAAAAAACCGATCAAGCCTGGCATGAATTCTAGCATGCCCTTTTTGATTGTTGCACAAAGTAAAAGGGGTGCCGTGAAACCCCAAGTCGATCAAAACCAAATTCGCAACAAAATTTTGAAAATCCATAACAGGAGTAGATAGACGAAAGCTCAAACCCCCTCTTTTCTCGGACTCATTAATATAGCAGTTAAAATCTCCACATAAAATCCACGGAAAGGAAGAGAAATCAAAACCACCGAAGCTATTCCAAAACTCACAGCGAATACTCAGATTTGTAATAGCATAAATGTTAGAAAACAGAAACGGTTTGCTCTTTTCAAAACCAAGAACAGCAGAAATACATTGCGGCTGAGAAGAGATTACCTTTGCTTTGACGAAGGTGGAATCCCAAGCTAATATAAGCCCTCTCGAGGCTCCACGAGAAGCCTGGGATGACCCAACCCAAGTGCGGCCCAACGATTTAATGAATCGACCCGCATGAACAGAATTCAAGTGGGTCTCCTGCAGGGCGATTAGCCGAATAGAATGGTTACGAAGTAAATTAAACATAAGATCCCTTACCGGGCGCCTCCATGCCCCTAACATTCCAACAGAGGCAGAACATTAAGGGGTTATTACAGCGGTCATGGCAGCGTTATCCGACGGAATAGGCACCGGGGCCAGAGTCACCGGCACCATGTAGAGATCGACATCCTCACTTGCAGGTCATGCGCGTTTGGGTCCCTTGAAGTCACCCTGGTTCGATTGTTCAGGCGGCTTTGGCGGCTCTGCACCCTTGCATTGCGGCCTTCCTGAAGGCTTCGCCACCAAGGCAAGCTTAACCGAGGAGGAACTCGGATGTGAAGATAAGGTAAATGCCAAGTCCGCGACCATTTAAGCCATCGAGTGAGACGGCGGGGTACTTAACCCAGCCTTATGAGGCAAAGAAACATTGGGGGTGACACGCAATTCCCACCTTTAGCAGTAGGCGAGGGACGCGATGAGGCAGGTACAGCACGCGCGCGAGCTGGCAGAGCTGCACTAAATGAGGCATCAGACGGCGCCTCAGTGGGGGGCGCTCGAGAAGGATTCGAGATCCCCCCCTCGTCAGACGCAACCCAGCTATCAGAGCCCGAAACACCACGTGGCCTACCCAAGGATACGCCTGCGTGGCCCCGATACGCACTCGAGTGGCTCGAGCTTACTGGCCACTCTCACGTACGACACGTGGCCTCAGCCCCATCCTCCATCCCATCGACTTCTGAATCCGTTCCAACGGGCGTGTGAGGCTCACGTGGTGTGCCAGAGACCTGCCGCCCATGAGGAGCGCCTGGCCTCCGCCCACCACGTGTCGCAAGAGCAGCATCCCTTCCTCGATGGTGAGGCCCACCAACAGTCGACAAAGACTGGCCATCTCCACCCTGCCGTCGGCGATCCCGTCTCTGGGATACCTGCACCCAGGGCCCACAAACGCTCCTGTGGCCAGGAGCCAGAATAGAGCTCTCGGGAGATTCAAGAGGGACATCCGAATCCATAAGCGACAAATCCTTCGGAGAAACGGAAGGCTCCGTTGAGACCTTCAATACATCGGCGCTCAGCGGAAGAAACAAAACCAGAAATCGAGCATTCCGCTTCACGATGACCCACACGACCACACGAGAAATAAATAAACGGTAAATTTTCGTATTCCAAAGGCTGAAAAATTTCCTTATCAACCTCCCCAATCTACAAACCATGTCAGATAGGACGAGAGAGGTTGATTTCAACACAAACCCGCACATATCGACCCATTTTGAACGAGAAAGAACGCGAATCAACCGATTAAACTCGCCCCCAGTGGCTTTGCAAGAAGAACTATGGATTCCATGTTCTAAAATTCAAGTGGGAGATTGAGAAATTGCACCCAAACAGGTGCCATGGAAAACTTCTCACGCCATGGCCTAAAGAGTGGCTTCCAGGGAGTGAGCCTCAGCATGTTCTCTCTCAAGGAGAACGGCCCTCCGGTTAGGACCACAGCACAAGAATCACGATCACGAAAATGAAACGCAAAAAAAACCATCCTCGAGATCAAGCGCCGAACAAAATCCAGAAGGCGGAAAAGTTTGATTAGCCCACTCACCGACAACATGAATCGGCGGTACCCGGCCCAAAAACTTACCAATCAAGCAGTTCTCCCATGGTTCACTCCACGATCGGAGTTGTTGACTGGTGAAGTGAACCTTGTCGGTAGTAGCAACTTGGATGCTATCGAGTGTGGAATAAGCGGAGATCTGAGCACCAGGCATATTCTTTCCACGGAGGATGCTCGCCCAAGAGGCAGCAGTGGTTGAAGGTGCCCGGCATGCCCCCGGGGCAGGTCGGGCTCCGACTCTCTCCGAGGGAACTCTATCAGGAGGCACAGGATCAGGCACATTTGGATCAGGTGGAGAAGGAGGGGGATGTTGCGCCGCGTACATTTCAAAAACCAATTTCTCAATTACTCGTCTTAAATTGGATAACTTGTCTCTTCCATCAAACACAACACAATTGATGTGTATGCTAACTACCTAGATTCATATGTTAAATGTTGAAATTCATATGGTTGGTTGAATGATGAAATTACCTAGTACTGTGCTGTAAAATTTAGTCAAATTCATGCTAAATTGATTTAGCAATTTGGATAATCAGTTTAATGTGAAAAGTACTGATATAATCTATCGATTTGCATGTAAGATATATTTTGGGAACATAGAAAGTACTTAGGTGATCCAAACAGTAATGTGCCGATAGAAAATTGATGATTTCAGTATACTGAAAATTTCCGTAGTGCATGTTAATCGGGCCGGGATGCGGGCTCGGTGTGACGTTCCTAATCCGTCATAAACAATTGGGGTTTTAGTTAATACTAGGGATAAGTGAATCTTGGGTGTGTTGACATGAGGATGTGACCCTCGGGTAGTGGTCGGGGGCATATTGGGCTGAGTGGTGCGCTCCGCGCACGAGATACATGGGGCCGGTGGGCCGAGTAGTGCGCGTAGCGTACGTGATGACTATGGGCCGCATGTAGGCCGAGTGGTACGCACAGCGTACGAGCGATCATGGTTCGGAGGGCCTTCCCGACCGAGCGGGTGCTGGATCTAGACGACCTTCCTAGACCAGTGAACCCGAGTTTAAAAACAGTTGGGTACTGGTTCTAGAGGGCCTTCCTTGACCAGTGAACCCGAGCAGAAAAAAAATTGGGTACTGGTTCTAGAGGGCCTTCCTAGACCAGTGAACCCGAGCAGAAAAATAGTTGGGTACTGGTTCTAGAGGTCCTTCCTAGACTAGTGAACCCGAGGGGGAGAGTCAGTTGGACACTAAGTCTAGAGGGTCTTCCTAAACTAGTGAAACTGAGAAAAGTGGCTAATTGGAATTCGGAAATTAGAAAGCGTTTTTCGTAGAGTCGGATGGGAGTACATTCCTTACATAATTAACTTAGCATCAGCACCCACTTGATATATTATATGTATTGCGATTACTGGATTCCATTTACTGAGGATTGGGAGACCATTCACTGAGTTTTATACTCACTTTTATTTTCATATTTGTTTTGTAGAGCGTGAGCCTGAGGTACAACATAGCTGATGATGGCGGACTCTGGTAGCGATCTCATGAGCTAGTTGACGTAGTCGAGTCGAGTCTTATTAGAACAGAGTCTGTTAAAACATTAGTGTGATTGGAATGATAGTCTTTTTATTTTCTAAACTTGTAAGCAATATGTTTATATTGTACTCCATAGATGTGATATTGAGTTGTCATCAGATGTTTATTTCTATGCTATAGTACATTATCTCCTAGTTTTGATGCATATTATATCTAGATGTTTGGTTTAGGCTTCAGGGTGTTCGATCGCACTCTGGCTGGTCACTTGACTCAGTTTTGGGGCGTGATAAAGTGGTATCAGAGCATGTGGTTAGGTCCGGACTACGTCATTAGAACATAGAGTATTGTGTAGACAAGAGTTAGTGTGTCGTACAAGGTGTGTTCTACTCACGAGATTGGGCTACGGAGATGGCCGCATCAGCAGCAGTACTCATGATCATGGTAACAATTTTAATTAAACCTGCACTTAATGCTTTTGGTTTTTTTGTTACATTTTTTACAGTGATGGAGGCTCAGGATGAGGCAATGATGAGTGGGAGTGGCAGTAATTCTGCAAGCTGGAGGGGCCGAGACCGAGGTAGAGGCCGCACTGGGGGTCGGGGCTGTGGCCGCCCAACCCAAGAGAGGGTACAGTCGGACCCCCGAGTGGTGCAGTTAGAGGCCCAGGTGGCCGAGTTAACTGAGGTGCTCCGCAAGGAGAGAGAAATAAGGCAACAACTGCCTCAACCCGAGCCAGTTACACCAGCAGCTCTAGTGACTGAGGAGTTAGTGCCACCTGTGATTGGGGCAGAGTATCATCATGAGGCAGTGGGCCTTGAGATTCCTTATGAGAGGTTTGTTAGATTGAGGCCCCCAGAGTTCACCGGTACCGACCCGACAGCAGAAGTCACAGAGTTTCTCAGTGATTGTTATGCGTTCTGCCAGGTGCTAGGGTGTTCATCTGAGGTGGCAGCATGCATTGTGGGCTTACAAATGAGGGGACCGGCCAAGGAGTGGCTCCAAACCTGAGAGGCCCGTAGGGGGGACCTTACACCACCGCCTACATAGGACGAGTTTCAGGCCACAATGATAGAGCGATACTTGCCTAGGAATGTCCGCGAGAGGCGGGCAAGAGAGTTTGAGTAGTTGCGTCAGACAGACGGGATAACGGTCCAACAGTATGAGATGGAGTTTACTAGGCTGTCCTGCTACCACCCTACCTTGGGAGCCACTAAGACGACTAGGGTCAGACGATTTGTGGAGGGACTACGACCGCATATTGGCCGCTTGATTCACTACACACAGGGCATATCTTTTGCTGAGGTAGTTGATGAGGCGATGCGTAAGGAAGCTCTAGTACCTACAGAGCGACCTGAGGGGCACTCGAAGAAGAGGTCCAGATCTGATGGACCAGTGGGGCGACAGGCCCATTCTGAGGGCGCCCTCACGAAGCCAGTTCCACAATTGAGCAGAGGACAAAGCATGATCAGAGGTCGCTCAGGGCCGAGTTATGTACAGAGGACACCTACAGGGGATACATCTCTACTGAGGAGGCCTGAGGCACCGCCGTCTTGTGGACAGTGTGGCAGACGACACTGGGGTGTATGCTATGGTCGTTCAGATGCATGTTTCAGATGCGGTCAGCAGGGGCACTTCAAGAAGAACTGTCCAGTCAATGGGGGTCAGGGAGCAGCCCAATCATGAGAAAAAGGACCGATGTTCGCAGCTTTAGTGGCTCAGAGGGGTCAGACCCAGGGCAGAGGGCAGCAACCGAGTACTTTTGGGAAGGCTCCCGCTCGGGTTTTCTCACTTACACCAGACGGCGCTGAGGCATCGAACGCCGTGGTAGCAGGTACACTTTCAGTTGGTTCTCCTATTGCATACGTTTTATTTGACCCAGGAGCTACTCATTCTTTTGTATCTGCTTCATTTGATCCCTTATTGATAAGAGAAGAAAAAGTGTTTGAGACACCGCTTGTGGTGTCAACTCATACGGGCGATACGGCTGTAGCCGAATTGATCTTTCATGACTGTGAGGTGTATGTTTATGACTATCTCCTAGCAGCTGATCTGATTCTACTTCCATCACTAGAGTTGGATGTCATTCTTGGTATGGACTGGCTGGCTGTCCATTGTGCGAAGGTGGACTATAGGGTTAAGACAGTTATATTTACTAAGTCGGAGTTGCCACAACTCATCTTCCAGGGTGACGGAAAAGGGGACCCTTGTAGGATGATTTCGGCCCTGAAGGCTCAGAAGTTACTCTGTGGAGGCTGCCAGTCCTTCCTAGCTTTTGTATCTATGGCGGATGAAATCGGAGGTCCGACGATGGAGCTGAGAGAGACTTCGGTGATTTGTGAGTTCCCTGACGTGTGCCCTGATGAACTTCCAGGGTTACCACCAGACAGAGAGATTGAGTTCTGCATTGAGTTACAGCCGGGTGTGAAACTGATATCCATTCCCCCATATCGGATGGTGCCGGCCGAGCTGAGGGAGCTCAAGGGCCAGCTGCAGGAGCTCATAGACTTGGGTTTCATTCGCCCAAGTGTATCTCCGTGGGGAGCTCCGGTACTCTTTGTTAAGAAGAAGGACGGGTCAATGCGGATGTGCATTGACTATAGGCAACTAAACAAGGTTACCATCAAAAACCGATACCCGTTGCCGAGGACTGATGACCTGTTCGATCAGCTTCAGGGGGCACAGTGATGCTCCAAGATTGACTTGAGGTCCGGATATCACCAGCTGAAGATCCGGGATCAAGATGTGCCCAAGATAGCTTTTCGAATGAGATACAACCATTATGAGTTTTTAGTCATGTCCTTTGGGCCAACTAATGCACCTGCTGCTTTCATGGACCTGATGAACCGTGTGTTCAAAGAGTACTTGAATAAGTTCGTGATTATTTTTATTGATGACATTCTGGTATACTCTAGGAGCAAAGAGGAGCATAGTGAGCACTTGATAACAGTACTAGCGACTCTCAGGGAGCATCAGCTTTATGCTAAGTTCTCCAAGTGCGAGTTCTAGATGCAAAGTGTAGGATTCCTGGGGCATGTGGTGTCCCGAGAAGGGGTCAAGGTGGATCCCACCAAGATTGAGGCCGTGCAAAATTGGGAGAGGCCGACTAACGTATATGAGATACGTAGTTTCTTGGGTCTAGCCGGGTATTACCGGAAGTTCGTGGAGAACTTCTCTCGGATTGCAGCCCCCCTAACCCGGTTGACCCAGAAGAAGGTTAAGTTTGCTTGGGATGACAGATATGAGGAGAGCTTTCAAAAGCTCAAGAACTGCCTGACGTCGACACCTATACTCGCCTTACCGTCAGGGTCTAGGGGTTTTGTCGTATACTGCGATGCCTCGAGAGTAGGCTTAGGATGCGTCCTTATTAGGGATGGCAAAAAAACCCGTTTAGACGGGTACCCGCGGGTATTTACCCGTTTATAATGGGTATGGGGAGTAGTTTTGTACCCGCAGATATTTCGTGGGTAATTTTTATTACCCGTTTAATAAATGGGGCGGGTACGAGTATTATAGTACCCATACCCGCAGGTACTCGTTACCCGTGAGATTTATTAAATTACATATTTACCCCTTATGTATACTTAAACAAAACCCTAAGTTACTGTCCTAAAATAATTTCCCAAGAGTCAATACCCCAACATCCCGCAGTGCCGCACGCCTCCACCCTGCTCACAGATCCGCCTGACACCCGACATCCGCTCGACGCGTGATGCCTCACAGATCCATCGCCCAATGCCCGACATCCGCTTGACGCGCGATGACTCAAAGATCCATCGCCCGATGCCCGACATTCGCTCGACGCGCGATGCCTCACAGATCCATCGCCCGACGCCCGACATCCGCTCGACGTGTGACGCCTGTCAGCTAGTGAGCCACTCCGCCACTCATTCTCCGGTTCTTCCCCATCGATTCGTGCTTCAGCCGTCGACTTCGCAGGCATACGGAACTCGATGCGCGATGCCCGACATCTGTAACTCGACCCGCGGACCTTCACTCATTCTCTTCGTCAATTCGTGCTACAGCCGTCGGCTTCGCCGACATCCGGAACCCGATGCGCGACGCTCGACATTTGTAACTCGACCAGCGGACCTTCACTCATTCTCTCCATCGATTCGTGCTACAGCCGTCGACTTCGCCGAAATCCTTTCAGTGGAGCATTTGAGATCTGCAGGATTGCTCCAGAACTTAGATGTACCTGAGTGAAAGTGTGAGAAGATCACTATGGATTTGGTAACCGGTTTGCCGAGGTCGAGAGGAGGTCATGACTCCATATGGGTCGTGGTGGATCAACTGACCAAGTTGGCACACTTTATTCTGGTCAAGACCACCTTTTCAGTGGAGCAGTATGCTAGGCTTTTTTTGGACCGAAAAGTGGTGTACCACGGGATTCCGGTGATGATCATTTTTGATAGGGGCACCCAATTCACTGCTCGATTCTGGCAATCCTTCCAGGAAGCCCTGGGTACTCAGGTTCAGTTTAGTACAACCTTTCACCCTCAGACTGACGGGCAGTCAGAGAGGACTATTCAGACATTGGAAGATATGTTGTGAACAAGCGTGTTGGATTTTGAGGATGGTTGGGAGAGGCACTAAACCTTGTATCTTTAGGAAAGTATACGTTCTACTCTTCCAAAGACCAAAGTTAGACTCATCGAACCTATGAGGTGTAGAAACAACTGACTCTAGTGCCATTTCCAGATCGAAACAAAGTGTAGACGAGATGCTGAAATCTCAATCCACGACCCGCTATGATACCAATTGTTGGTGAAATGGTCACACTAGAGGGGGGTAAATAGTATGTTAACTAATCTTATCGCCTAATTTCGGTTTTAATCGTTTACTTGATTACTTAGGCAATTCATAAATTCGAATAGCAAGCGGAAGCAATAAATAAGACAATTAAGCAAACACAAGAGAGATAAAGCTAACACAATGATTTATAGTGGTTCGACCCCAATGCCTACTCCACTACCTAAGCGCCCCGCTTAGGATTTTCAAACTAAACTTTACTAGATTAATCTTGTTTCCCTTATAACTAGGACTTTGACCCGAAGAGTCTCGCTCTCAACCTAAGGTACTTCCACACCCGAAAGTCTACGCCTTCTTACCGAGAGCACTCTTCCACCTCAACCTAAGGGACAACTCAACTAATCCTAGTAAACTAAGTTTATACCGGTGGAATTAAGCCTCAAACACAAAGGCAACCACCCAATTTCAAGACCTAACAATCTAGGTCTTCACAAGCTCAAATCCAATGAAATAAATAAGAAAATATACAAGTAATGGAGCAAAAATATAACAACACAAATACTTAGCTCCAACACAATGAATCCTAGCTCCTCTTGATGCCTTGATGATGAATCAAATCAAGCTTGAAGGCAAACTCAAAAAATGAGAGATCAAACTAGGATTTCTCTAAGTAATGGCTCAATGAAATGTAGGAGTGATCAAAAGTGTCAAAGGAAGGCTTAGGCATAGGTATTTATAGATCCAAGAAGAAGACTAGGGTGAAGCACCGCTCAACGACACGAAAACCGAGCGGCCGAAGGCATTACTGCCACTTTCTGGCATACTTCGATCGACCGACTGGTCGACCGAATTGGCTACTGTCAATTCTTTGCCGCATTCGGTCGACCAATCGATCGATCGAATTAGCTACTACCAAATTTTGGCATCGTTTGGTCGACCGATCGATCGACCGAAATGCCTTCTTCTTTGGTCGGTCGACTGAACCTGGGCAGGACAAATTTTTTGCTTTGTTTGTTCATTTTCTGGTTCCGTTTTTGCTAAGTCTACTTATATAACATTTCTTAACTTTAAGTTAATAACTTTAAAATATAAATGTTATATAAGGATTAACCTCCATTTGGATTCAATAAAAATATCTTCCGGGTCTAGTACAAATTTTCGAAAAATAGAAATTTTCTAATCTTCCGGGTCAATTATGGGTAGGCTAAATACTTCTAAAAAATCCTTTTAAATATATCGTTATCTAGTTTCTACCCAAGGAACAATTACCGCCATTTTTTGTGTCAGAAAAATATCTAGGTTGTATAACCCTCAAAGGAGTTCCCTAGGCTTAGTGAATTTCAGGGCGATTTCCAGGTTTTCATATTTTGGGATTCGGGGTTGGTTTTTGGGATCTTATGCATCATCATGAGGATTTACAACATAAACTAGACTCTCTAAACCTAGACTCTATCTTCTCGACGAATCCGAGCGTGTCGACCAACGTCCTTCTGATTTTTTGATTTCTCTGATATTTTCGATCGAGGACGTCGAGCGCTAACCGATATGGAACCTGAAAGAATTTTTCAATGAAACATTAGTTCCATGTTTGTTATCATCAAAACCGAGATTAAGACCAAGGTTGAAAACATTAAGCCAACAATCTCCCACTTTTTGATGATGACAAATATCCTTAAGAAAATATATATATTAAAGCATAAAAGATATCAACTAAGGGATTTCTCCCCTTATCAACATGTATATCTATATAATAGAACCCCCCTATCTATATGTATGGTTTTTCTATATTTTCTTCCTATTTACCTATATTTTTCTTCCCCTTTTGACATCAATCAAAAAGGGCAAGAAAAGTCAACCCATAGTCAAAGTTGAGACTCTAAAACTATTTTCTATGAAACATGAAAATCTCAACTAAAGGGATGAAAAAATCAAATATCTAATATAAGACTAAATCATACATGATAGAATTAGATGATAAATACATTCCAAGTATATAAATCATGTATAGGCTTAAGTATTGATATTTTTGTGTATCGATTAAGGAATCAAAAATTATTTTGGAAATGATTTTTCTCATCACATGAGTGCAACGATACCAAATGTGAATTCAGAATATCATACTTGAAGTCTCATTCAAAGATTGGACCAAAAATCAAAGTATTGAAAAATGAACATTTGGAAAGAACGATACTTTAAAGTTTTGAAATCCAATTTCAAAAACCCATATCAAATCATATTCTTACTGAAAATTTTTAAAATTTTTACTGAGGAAACTAAATTTTTCAGAGAACATGTAGTTTCAAGAATCATCGAAAAATCAATTTTTTGCATTTTTCTAAAAATAACTGAAATCTAGTGGCATTTTCGTAAATATTAGCTATTTTTCAAACGTTCTCAGTTTTCATTCAAACTTTTTAGATATCAAGATATAATCATTTAAAGCATGCTTATCAAGTTTGAAATGAAAATAATGTCATTTGGTCAAAATTTTACCTTAGCATGATTTCATTCAAAAATAAGCATGTTAACATGAAATTGCTAAGTATCAACTTTAACCTATACTCATGGTTTTTCAAACATAGACACATAAACACTTAACACGAGTAAATCTAAACATGTTTGTGAAGTTTGAGCTAAAAAAGAAATTTCTAAGTCAAATTATTGACTTAGGTCAAACTTTTTCAAATTTGAGTCTCCTAAGGAGAGCTAGTTGTCATTTTATCTATTTATATATGATTTTTCAATTTTAACCATATAGATGTAAATCATGAGTAAGCTCAAACATGTTTATTAAGTTTTAACTTAAAATGAAGTCTCTAAGATGAAATTCTACCTAGAGCACATTTCATTCAAATAAGGTTTCATGAAATTGCCTAAGTATCAAAATTTTATCTACTCATGAGATTTCAATCAATTATCATGCAAAAATATTCATGAGCATAGAGAAATCATTTTGTCAAGAAAGTAGGTGTTATGCAAGAATTTTGCCAAAATGAAACTCATACATCATTTCTTGAGAAATTCCATAGTTTTTATTTTCTTTCCATTTTCCTTTAGCCTTTCAAATTTTACCACTTTCTCAACTTGCAAGTAGACTTCATTAGTATCATAATAAAATCATATACCAACTAGCAAGCTAACTTACTAAATAGCAAAGGTTTAATGCAAAGTTTCATTTAAAAATCTTAACTTATACTAGATAGTAGAGATTCATTTTAAAGGAGTTATCATGATATCAAAATGAATCAAAGAGATCTTAAGCTATGAAATATTTGAAGAGTAAGTCTAAACATGTTTAACTAGTTTGGACTTAAAAGAAGGTCCCTAGTATCAACCTAGAGTAAGTTTCATTTAATGAAATTTGCATGAGTTCTAAAATTCTACATACTCATGAGAATTCAAGGGTTTAACATGCAATTCTAATCATGAGTATAGAGACATAGTTTAAGCTTAAACAATGAGGTATAACACTAAGATTTTGAATTTATCGAAGTTATACCTTATTCACGATAATTTGCCAAACTTATCATTTTCTTCCTAGTTATTAGCCTTCCTAAAATACTCATAACTTGCAAGTAAGCTACACTAATATTTTAGAGAAAATATAGCTACTTAGCAAGCTAACCCAACCAAAAAGCAAAGAGAAGCATCAAGTATCATTATCAAAGTTCACTTTGCTAAATGATTTTAAATCCTAAAATCAAGTGATACCAAAACGAATTTTAAGAGATCACAAAAATAATAAATATGAAAACATGAACTCCAACCCTTCCTATTGGTTGAAAACTGAAAGACCACAATGAGCCTACGATTTTGAACCGCAAGATCGCATTAGCTCGTTATAGACTACATAGGTCTCCAAAGAGATCGAAAATTAAAAATAAAATAAAAAACATTTTCCAAAGAACTCTTAACAGGAGCGAGGAAAACAACTCAAATTAAACATGTATCATAACTCCAACTTAAATAAAACAAATCAAAGTAAGGAGATGATACAAAGTATACCTAGATGCCAATTTCTATACCTATTGCATCATGATGATTTGAAGTTGCAACCAAGGAATGATACTTCATTTAAGTCTATGGTCAACTTCAACTCTTCACTTCTCTTTACCCTTGTGTGGTGGCTCCCCCTACAAGAGAACAAGAAACCTTTGGTACCCAAATGCCTTTAGGTCCTAGGGGGTTAGTGGGCTTAGGTACCCAAAGTGTCTTCACAACGCTTGAGTTCATTTTAAAAGCACAATCATAGATGGCATGCCCATAAACACCACAACAAAAATAATATTCATTAATTTTTTTCTTTTCATTATGGACATGAGATTTAATGTTAAAATGTTTGACATAAGAAAGATGATGGACATGAGCATTCTTAAGTGAAACATTCTTTTTTTGAACATGAGGTTTAAATGTGAAATGCCTAACATGAGAATGATGACGAACATTGACATTCTTTACATAAGCATTTTTCATTCTAGTTTTCTTAGGAGATGAAGCATTGTTTAATTCATTTATTTTCTTATTCAAAAAAATAATCTCACATTTCAAATCATTCATGAATTTTTGAATAGCATGCAATTGAGTTTTTAACATATTATTTTCATTGTTTAAATTATCATTTTTATGTTTCAAGTCCTTAATATCAAATTTCATATCATCATGACAAAAATCAAAAGAGCTAGTATTCAATTTTTTATTTTCTAATTCATGCATATGAGAATTAAGCCTTAAATTTTCCTTTTTTAATTTTCTATTTTCCTTATTCTTTTTCATAAGCAATTCATACATAATTTCCTACTTAAATTGGAGATATGTAAAAGACATACAAATTTTCAACTTATTCCAAATCTAATTGCAAATATTTTAAAATTTAAATAGCTTAAATCAATATAAAAAAGAACTATAAAAATTGAATTCAATTATAATTTAAATCTAAAAAAGGAAAAACTTACCTGTCAAAGTAAAACTTTTTTATTAATATTTTTTCCCTGAACTGAACTTCTCAATTTCTGAAAAAATTGCAATTGAAATCGTTCAGGAGACAACAAATTAAATTGTTTCTTTTCAATTTCTGAAAAATTTAAAGTATTGCAAATATTTTAAAATTAAAACAACTCAAATCAAAATTAAAAAGAACTATAAAAATTAAATCCAATTAGAATTTAAATTAAAATAAGAAAAAATTTACCGATCGAAGTAAAACTATTTAACTAATGTTTTTTTCCTGAACTGACCTTCATAATTTCTGAAAAAATTGCAATTGAAATCGTTCAGGAGACAACAAATTAAATCATTTCTTTTTTATTTTTGGAAAATTTAAAGTATTGCAAACATTTTAAAATTAAAATAACTCAAATCAAAATTAAAAAGAACTATAAAAATTAAATTCAATTACAATTTAAATCAAAATAAGAAAAATTTTATCGATCGAAGTAAAACCTTTTTGCTAATGACAAATTAAATCGTTTCTTTTCAATTTATGAAAAATTTGAAGAATTGCAAATATTTTAAAATTAAAATAACTCAAATTAAAATTAAAAAGAACTATAAAAATTAAATCTAATTACAATTTAATTTAAAATAAGAAAAAATTTAACGATTGAAGTAAAACCTTTTTGCTAATGCTCTTTTCTTGAGTTATTTTTCTTAATTCCAAAAAAAATTGGAGATAGGTAAAACACATGCAAACTATAAAAATTGAATTTAATTATAATTTAAATTTAAAGAAGAAAAAACTTACCTATCAAGTAAAATTTGTAATCACGTCACTTGAGGAGACGTGAATACAGAGTGAGAGGATAAACGTTACTTGCATATAATTAAAGAGAGGCGGGAGAGAGGTAAAGTTACTTTACATGCAATGGAATTTAATTAAAGGAGAAGGATTAAAATATTGAGGAAGTTGAGAAGACGCGGAAGACGTGATGAGACTTTGAGACGTCAACAATTACGTGAAGGAGAAATTAAAGAAAACATTTATGCGAGAGAGAAAGAAAGTTACGTGTGAGAAACTCAAAATATTAAATATAATTTTTTTAAAATATAAAAAATTTCAAAATTTTAATTAAATGCCAAGTCAACAAATTTTTAATGTGAAAATACCACGTGGCAACAGTAAATCTTACTTTTATATATATATATATATATATATATATATAATAGGAAGAAAAATTCTACCGAGGATAAATTTCAATATTTTTTTTAAAAATATCTGCTTGATTTCTTAGGTGATCTAAATTGACTTAAACTTATTTACTGTATATTAACTTTATTTACCCTATAAACAATTACATTTTATGTACAAAATTATAACTTAAATATTGTTTATATATTGAAAAGTACTAACATATTCTTACAAATTAGTTACTAGGTTTTTTTTAAATAAAGATAGATATATATAAGGATTACCAAAAAAAAAAAGTCCATTACAATAATCCAAGAGAAATCAACAACATAAGAGACATAGAGGGGATTCCCAAATCACAAATACACAAAAATCTTTTTAAAAAATAGATGAAAGGTTTGTGCGCAGACGACCAAATTCATCAGCAAGTGTGTGAGCCATGATTCATATTTTCGAATGGCTTGTAACCGTATCTTCAAACACCTTCTTATTCCTAGCCAACCAAATACGCCAAAGAATGAAAGCAATAAGAGTCATAGTCTCAAACCAATTGGCTGAACATTTAACCTTCCTATACAATTCTATCCACCACCTTCAAAAGGAATCCAGAGGTAGATCCCGATTAGGTCTAAAGAAATTTAGTCTGTGCCAAATGAGTAAAACTTGAGGACAAAGCAAGAAACAGTGCATCACATATTCTCTTTCCCGTCCACACCGAGGACAGCCATCATCAACCTGAGGAAAACGATCTCTCATCATCAACCGAAGGAAAACGATCTCTCAATTTTTGTCGGACCGGAATCTCATCATGCATCAATTTCCACAGTAGAACCTTAACCTTAGCGAGTACTTTAAGATCCTAGATCGAGCTCCACAGGTATTTATTTGCCAAAATAGAGGGTCCTTTAGAAACAGGAGGATGTAATAAATTAAAAGCAATAGTATAACCTGATGAAATATTATATAGCCCTTTTTTTCCACCGACCATATGATCTTATCCTCATGCTCTGTAGACGTAATTTGAAGAATGCCTTCAGCTACTGAGTGGGAAAAGGATCGTCTAATCAAATCCTCATTCCAAGATCTATCCTCGTTGAGAATTTGTTTCACCAAGATAAGATGAGAATTATAACAAACTCTAGGAGGAATGGTAAAAGGATGACAATGAGAAATCCAGGGATCATGTTGAATGCGAACTTCAGATCCAGATCCAAACTGCCATTTTAAGTCTCTTTCAATAACCCTTCTCCCTTCCAATATACTTTTTTAAGCCCAAGAAGGATTATGTCCCAGGCTAGCCTCTAAAAAAGAGCAATGGCGGAAACACTTATTTTTGCATATTCTATGAAACAGAGAGTGCTATCTAGTTATAAGCCTCCAAGCCTGCTTGCCAAGCATAACAAGATTAAAAGCCTTTAAATCCTTGAATCTCAGACCACCTTCTGATTTAACTCGGCATAAAGTATTCCACCAAATCTAGTGCATCCTCATTTCTCTGCCCTTTTGACTCCACCAGAAATTGACCATAGTTTTTTGAAGCTCCTCGAGTTTAAAGCGGCCCAGAGAATATAAAGGAATGGCTAACCCAACTGCTTTGATAAGAACCTCCTTTCCGCTAGCAGATAGTAAGGATCGATTCCAGTGATGAAGTTTCTTGGTCACCTTCTCTTTGACATAGTTAAAGGTTGCTCTTTTAGACCGCCCCACCACCGATGATAGTCCTAAATATTTGTCATGAACTCCCACATGTGGAACCTGTAAGAGTGCAGCCAAATGTTCCCTGACTGACTGAGGAGTATTGCGACTAAAGAAAACTAAGGATTTATTAAGATTTATCCTCTGACCACTAAAATTCTCATAGGCATGTAAAATATCCATCAGATTCCTGCAATGACTTTCATTAGCCTTATAGAAAAGGATGAAATCATCAGCAAATAGAAGATGGGTGACAGATGGACATGCGCTACTAATCTTTACCCACACACTTTATTAGTCTGCTCTCCATTATAAAGCAAGTGAGTGAGGCCTTCCGCACAGAATAAAAAAATGTATGGTGATAGATGATCTCCCTGGTAGAGTCCTCTAGTTGGTCTGAAATACCCAAATGGTTGACCATCTACAATCGTAGAGTATGAAACAGTAGCAAGACATTCCTTTATCCACATTAACCATCTTTCAGAGAATCTCATATTCTTCAAGATAAACAGCATAAAATCCCACTCAACTCTGTCATAGGTTTTACTCATGTCAATTTTAATAGTCATGTCTGGTTGCCCATATCTCTTAGTTTTTAAATAATGCATACATTCATGGGCTACTAGAATGTTATCGCCGATCAATCTTCCTTTAATGAAAGCACTTTGATTAGAGCTGATAAGCCTATTCATGTATTTCTGCAAGTGATATACTAGCACTTTAGAAATGATCTTGTAGAAAATAGTGTACAGACTAATCGGTCTAATCTGGACCATGGAGGTAGCATTTTTAACCTTGGGAATCAGACAGATATGTGTATCATTGAAAATTTTAAGCATCCTACACCCAGAGAAGATACTATGCACATTAGAACAAACATCCCTCCTGATGATATCCCAAAACCCCTGATAGAACCGAGCAGTAAAACCATCATCTCAAGGAGTAGCATGCAGATCAAGAGAGAAGACAACTATCTTCACCTGATCTTGTAAGTGACCGGTTCATGGTGCTAGTAACTTTGGCTCTCAAATTTTCAAATGGCCCTGAGGGATTCAAAGGATAACTAGTAGTGAAAAGGTCATGAAAATATTCTTGGGCTTTCATAGTAATACTTTCTGGTCTATCACACCACCCCCTATTTCCATTCTCAAGCCTCCAAATTTTGTTATGCCTATTACGCATCTGGAACTTGGAGTGGAATTTTTTTGTATTTTGGTCCTCCCACATTAACCACTTAACCCTTGATTTTTATTTCCAATACCTTTCTTTCCTATCATAGGCATCCACAAGTTTATGTTCAAGTTGCTTAATTTCCTCTCTAGAATCTTAACCCTTGATTTTTATTTCCAATACCTTTCTTTCCTATCATAGGCATCCACAAGTTTATGTTCAAGTTGCTTAATTTCCTCTCTAGAATCAACAGCTTGACCAGCTTTCAGGAAAGTTAACCGATCGGTGATTGTATTGATTTCCACCCTGGAATGATGGTCACCGAGCTTCTACTAGTTCACTAAAGCATGTCTGTAATTTTTCAATTTAGTGAACAATCTAAACATAGGTGACCCTAATACAGATGCAGACCACTCATTATTTATAATATTATGTATTTCTTCCATGTTACACCACCTCTCTTGGAATTTAAACCTTCTGCGTCTTCCAGGCAGAACCAGGTTTGAAACCACCAGGATAGGACAATGGTCAGAACCATTACCATCAAGATGATGAACAACAACCTGAGGATACAGTTGCCTCCACTGCCCTGAAACCAAGCTACAGTCCAACCTTTCTCTAATTAGGTTCACCCCAAAACTTCTATTAGTCCATGTGAATTTAGAGCATGTGAAACCCAAATAAACAAGACAGACTCAATTAATGAACCCATTAAACCCATCTACAGATGAAGCAAGTTTTAGACGGCCCCCTTCTTTCTCATCCTGGGACACGATAGCATTAAAGTCTCCTATCACCATCTGATAAGGACCAGAACCATTTTACAAGGCCAATGCTTGGTCATATTGTGAATGTCTGATCCTTTCATCACTATGAAAATGGGCCGCTAGAATGTTCCACTGCACTTGGTGAACAGGGTCCGTTAAGTGAAAATTAATGAAGAAGTCCTCATGCCTGATAATAGAAATATTCGCTGAGTCAATTCATCCAAACCAATAAACCACCAGCAAGGCCACGAGGAGGAACACATAAGGAATTAACAAAACCAACATTTTTTATTGTTTCATAAGAAAAATAGCTATTATTCTTTGTTTCACACAGAAAAAAGTATATAAGGGGAATAGAACTTACAGATCCCTTTCAAGTTGTGAATTGTCAAGGGTTTCCCCAAACCCCGACAATTCCACAACATTAGTTTCATGTTTCATTCGGTGCCATATTTGGGGAGGCACCCAAACCCGCTTCATCAGATGTGACCTAGTACACTGTTTCTTCACGATCCCATCATCCAAGTTCTCCCTGTCTCTCCGTTTCAAATTCCGAGCCAACTGTTGGAGAGAATGTTTTTTGGGACCCTTAGTAATCGACTGACCCAACATAGCAGGGTTGTACAAGGCATGATCCATTTTCTTGGTTATATCATTGTCAGATGCACTCAGTCCAGATTGCTCAATTGGAATAGAATAAAGACACGGCTGGTTAATCAAGGAAGACTCAACAATGTGAATAGGAGAAGAAGAGGCATATGAGAAGACACGTGGAACAAGCTTTTTTCTCCTTCCTGAAGACTTAACTGGAGCCACTATTTTGGAATCTAAAAGGTCCAAAACAAAAATAGCAGGAGGTGAAGTATTGTCCGATAGTAAGCAACCTACCTGAGCATCCATTGAAGATTGTTCATGAGCAACCTTTGATCGGATAAGGGAAGTAGAAGCCTTAGCCGAGTTATCCGGAGTCATCTGAACCACAAAAGAAGTAGGTGAATATACTTGTCGATTCATCTCCTCCATGATCAAATAATGAGAGTCCACTGCCAAAGAAGCATTCGGAAATGAAGAAGCAGCAGTCGAATAATTTTGAACCTGGCGAGACAAATCAACAGCATCCGAAGGTAACCCAAAAATAGAAGCTACATCAGACTTACCAATTGCATTCAAGCCTACCACAGGAGCAGGATTTGCAGCCAAGTCAGACGTAGAGCTGGCAATATATGACCTAGCTCGATATCCCAAAAAAAATATCGAGTTAAGGCCGGTCCTTATCGTGCTCGGGCCATTTTCGGGCCAGCCCGATAAGGCCCAAAAAATTATCGGGCCGGGCTAGGTGGTGTAGGCTCGGCTTGGCCCGATAGCCCGATAAGAATTTTGTGCATTATCAAAAATATCGGGCTATCGAGCCCGAATCGACCCAATAGCATGATATGAGCCAGATAGCCCAATATGGGCCCAATAGCCCTATTATAATGGCACGATTCGGGCCCGATGGCACGATTTGGGTCTGATAGCTCGGTTATAATGGCATGCTTCGGGCTCGATAAACTATTTAGGCCTGATAACCAAATTTTTTTTTACGTGTTAACGGGCTAAACGGGTCGTTCCGTGCCGGCTCGTTATTTTTCGTGTCGGGCCGGGCCGGAGACTCTAGGCCCGAATTTTTATCGGGCCAGGCCATGCATAAATTTTTTTCGGGCTGGCCCGATATCATTGGTCCGGCACGAATTGTCACCCTTAGTCAAACATACCCATAATGATCAAACCATCCATAGGTTCAGAACCAGCACTTAAAGTATTCCCAGTAATAGCATAAGAAGCATCTACATGTGCCGAAACAACATGAATAATGTTTTGCAAAAGAGCCTTATACTTCATCATCTTCCCCTGCATAGAAGCTTTCATCATACCGGGCTGAGTAAGAGAACCAGAAGCAGTTGGGTCCTCCTTCACGGATAGATTCGAAAAGCTTTGAAGGAGAGACGTCGGAGTAGGTTTCAATCCAAAACCAGAATCCATGTTGCTCCGAGAATTTGGAGAAACATCAATCTTCTTACCACTTCTGTCAGCCCGTATCCATGCTCCTCTTCGCTCCTTCTAAACCATTCCGGATGAGGAATCTTCCAAGAACCTGCTGCAACCCCTCATTTCATGACCAATGTGTCCACAGTAGAAGCAATAGACTCCAAGCCATTCATATTTCAGAGCAACATGGATTGTTTTGAAATACAAAGAGTCCTTCAAAATTTTTGTTACATCAAGAAATACACGAACCTTTAGAATTCGTGTCTCAGGACGAGGCATAGCAGCAAAAGCAATCTCCGTTACTTCACCCAAACGACTACCAAGTTTCCTCCACACATCAATTGTTTTGAAGTGCTCCGGAAGACCCAGAACTGTATAGAGGTTATCAAGCAACAGTAACATGCAGCGAGTAAATAAAGGAATGAATGAATTAATGAATAAGTCAGGTTACATAGCTATTTATAGCTTCAATACAAGATAGCAGCCCTACACGTGTAAGGTGAGAAAGATTAGTTCATGAAGACTGTTATAGTAGTGCTCAATTATACAGGATTGGTGCGGACTGTTCTGGAGAGTGATTTATGATTTAACCATAAAGCTAAATGCTTCATTATCAAGGCTTAACTACTCCATTACGCCCCCTCAAGATAGGAGGTGAGTTTACAACTCCTATCTTGGTTCTGTGTTGCTGAAAGATAGTGGCATTAGTAGGCTTTGTGAGTGTATCAGCAAGCTGTTGAGATGATGGAATATGAACAATCCGGAGAGTGCGCCTACTGATTTGTTCCCTTACAAAGTAGTAATCTATTGCAAGATGCTTCATCCGAGAATTAAACGCAGGGTTCTGAGATAGAAACGTTGCACCAAGATTGTCGCAATATAGAGTCGGAGCAGATGGAATTGAAACTTTAATTTCACGGAGCAGATTGGTAATCCAAGTTGATTCAGCTGCAGCATTTGCAAGCGCCCAGTACTCAGCCTCTGTCGAAGATCTGGCAACATGTCTCTGCTTCTTAGAGGACCAGCTGATGGGTGATCCTCCAAGAAAGGAGATATAAGCTCCAGTAGAACAACGATCATCAGGATCACCACCCCAATCAGAGTCAGAATAAATCGCAACATCAAGCTGTGATTTTGGATTAATCAGCAAACCAAAATCCAGTGTTTCTTTGAGGTATCGCATGATTCTTTTGCATGCCCGCCAGTGAGTTAACTTTGGACATTGCATGAATTGAGATAACCTATTCACAGGAAAGCAAATGTCAGGTCTAGTGAAGCTTAAGTATTGTAAAGCTCCAATAACTCTTCTATATTCAGAAGAGTCAAAGGAAGGAGAGTCATCATGAAGTGTTAATGTTGCTGATGAAGCCATGGGAGTTTTGATCCCTTTTGAATCAAGCATATTAAACCTGTGTAAAATGTCAGCCGTGTACTGCTTCTGAGAAAGAATGATACCATCAGTAGCTTGACAGACCTCAATGCCAAGAAAATAGGATAGAGGCTGAAGATCTTTAAGTGAGAATTTTGAAGCCAAACTGTGATATACTTCATTGATGACAGTTGTTGATGTTCCTGTTAATATAATGTCATCTACGTAAAGTAGCAAAAAGATTTTGAAGTCAGCCCCTGTTAAAATGAAGAAGGAGCTGTCTGAGACAAATTCTCTGAAGCCGATTGAAGAGATATATCTTTTAAATTCAATAAACCATGCTCTCGGAGCCTGACGAAGACCATAAATTGCTTTGTGAAGCTTGCATACATAATGAGGATATTCCTTGTTGAGAAATCCTGGTGGTTGTGACATATAAACCTCATCTTCTAGAGTGCCTTGAAGAAAGACATTGTTAACATCAAGCTGAAAAATATTCCATTTGTAGAAAGTAGCAATGGTTAAAATTACTCGAATTGTAGTAGGCTTGACAACCGGGCTAAAGGTAGAGTTGAAGTCAATGCCTGGTCTTTGAGAGTAACCTTTAGCAACTAGTCGTCCCTTGAAATGATCAATGGAACCATCAGCATTCTTTTTAATCCGAAAAACCCACTTATTACCAATTACATTCTGATGGGAATTAGGTGGAACTAGACTCCATGTATTACTCTTGATTAGAGCAGAATATTCTTCATGCATAGCTTTGCACCAATCAGGATGCATTAAAGCTTGTTTGAATGTGCGAGGAGTTTTTGTATCAGAGGAAGTGACTATTGAAAGCGCAGAATAATCAGTAGGCAATTTGGGTTTAAAAATATTATTTTGAGATCGAGTTACCATCCTTCTTGGCTGAGCTGCAGCATGATCAGTATGATCTGGTGCTTCATTAGAAGGGGCTAAGCTGTTATCAGATAGTGATCTATCAGTATCAGAACTGATAGGAACATCATTGATTGCTGTTGCATCTGAAGAAAGTGAACTTCTTGTAGCAGTATTAGGCAAGGTACTGGTATTATCACTATTGCTCGTATTAACAGTTATAGGAACAGAAGGTATTCCACTGTCAGCAATAGCAGAATCAGATATAGTATTGTTTGGTGAATCAAATGTTGAATTGAGAAACCAAGTACTGTCTGTGACTCTTGGAAGATTAATATCAAACTGCTGAAAGGGAAAAATATCTTCTTTGAAGACTACATGTCTAGAAATTATAATCTTTGAAGAAGATATGTCTAAACATTGATACGAGTGATAAGAAGTAGAATATCCAAGATAGACACATGGCCTAGATTTTGGTTCCAATTTATGACTAGTGTATGGCTTCATCCAAGGATAACAGAGGCATCCAAAGGTCCGAAGCGACTTATAATTGGGAGCTGATTTGAACAGTTTTTGAAATGGTGAAACTCCATGCAAAATCTCAGTAGGCAATCTATTAATCAAGTACACAGCAGTTGTACAAGCAAATGACCAAAGATTAAGCGGCACAGAAGCTTGGTGTAAAAGAGTAGTAGCTGTTTCCATTATATGGCGGTGTCTACGTTCAGCTACACTGATGCGCTGTGGAGTATAGGGAGGAGATATCAAATGCTGAATCCCAACATCAGAGAAAAAGGACTTCATGGCTATAAATTCTCCACCACCATCAGTATATATACTCTTGATGGTTGTTTCGAAGTAATTTTCAACTAAAGTTTTAAAATCAATAAAAACCTTCAAAGCATCAGATTTCATCTTAAGTGGATACAGCCATATGTATTTTGTGAAATGATCAACAAAAATGATATAAAATCTGTACCCAGTCAAGGCAGTAATAGGAGAGGGACCCCATACATCTGAATATATGAGTTCCAATGGTTTTGAACTATGCAATGTGGAAATTGAAAATGAAAGTCTGTGACTTTTGTTGCATAAACAAGAATTACATGGTTTTTGAATAGAATCAGATAGAGGAAGCTGAAACTTGGAGATTACTTGCTTGAGAACTTTTATTTGAGGGTGCCCGAGCCTCTGATGCCAAAGATGCAGACTGGAGCTATCAGACAAAGCAGCAGAGTTCACTGTGGGATTGATTTTAGCAGCCCATTCATAAGTATCACCATTATTCTGGCCTTGCGACAGCACTGCTCCTGTTTTCAGATCCTTCACAGCAAAGTAGTGAGGAAAAAACTCAGATGACACATTGTTCTGTTTGCAAAACTGAGACACAGATATCAGTTTTCTGTGTATTGCTGGAGCACAAAGAACATTGTCTAACACAAAAACATATTTGTCTGAAGTAATTGAAGTATTACCAGTATGAGTGATTTTAATACCTTTACCAATACCTACAACAATGTTGTCATCACCATTGTAATCAGAAACAGATTGAAGCATCTGGTTGTCACTGGTAATATGATGTGTTGCGCCCGAGTCCATTACCCAATTTGTTGAATCAAATCTAGCAGCAAAATTGGCCTGTGCTTCTTCACGATTGTGAGATCTAGACCTGCACACACGAGCAGTATGGCCAGGCTTATTGCAGAGCTGGCAATATATTGTTGGCCTGTTGGTGCCATTGAAAGGAGGCCTCCAGTTTGCTTGTTTAAGGTTAGTAGGAGATCGACGCCAATTATTATTTTGAGGCCAGTTGCGTCTATTTGAGATATGGTTTGATGATGTATCTGATTTGTGTGTGTATTGAGCAGTAATGATAGGCTTATCTTGCTTGTGCAGTAAGAAAGCTTCATGACCACAAAGCTTATCAAAAAGTTCCTCCAAAGTGATATGAGTATCACGAGATCTAATGGCAGCACTTATATGATCATAATCAGATCCCAAACCAGCAAGGATTTTAATAACAAGAGATGATTCAGGAAGAGAAGAACCAGCAATTGCTAGTTCATCAGCAATGCAACGTACTTCATTAAAATATTCAGTAACAGTTTTAATTCCCTTGGTTAAACGAGACAGTCTATCTTGAAGAGAAAATACCCGAGATTGCGATCTATTCGCATACTGAAGAGAAATTTTCTTCCATGCTATTGATGCTGTAGAGGAAGAGGCAATTAAAGGGGCAATTGTGGGATCAACAGACGCCATGAGAGCATGTCTGATGAGCCCATCTTGCCGCCGCCAGATCCTTTGTTCAGGGACTGAGTCGAGAGGGCAAGCAAGGGATCCATCAATGTAAGAAGTGAGATCATACCCTAGTAAAAGGAGATCAAATTGAGCCTTCCAGATTGCATAGTTGTTTCCTGTGAGCTTGATCGGAAGCTGTGTGGCTGAGTTGAATGTGACAATTTGTCCTGCTTGAAGTAATGGATTGATGATGCCGTGACTCGATGTAGCAGAGTGATCAGATGCTGGAGCATCATTTGAAGCCATTGTTTGGATAAGAGAAGTTTTTGGAGAAAGGGCAGAGACGAAAAATGGAGTGGAAGAACTCGTTAGAGCGTACAGTGCTCTGATACCATATAGAGGTTATCAAGCAACAGTAACATGCAGCGAGTAAATAAAGGAATGAATGAATTAATGAATAAGTCAAGTTACATAGCTATTTATAGCTTCAATACAAGATAGCAGCCCTACACGTGTAAGGTGAGAAAGATTAGTTCATGAAGACTATTATAGTAGTGCTCAATTATATAGGATTGGTGCGGACTGTTCTAGAGAGTGATTTATGATTTAACCATAAAGCTAAATGCTTCATTATCAAGACTTAACTACTCCATTAAACTGCACCTAGATAAGAACAAGGGTGAAGTCCTCTTCCTCCAAAATCATGTCCATTCACCAATGCGTCAAGTTGAGGAGATGGAGGAGATGGTTCTTAAACAACCACGGAGCCCCCTTCTCAACCTAACGAGCATCAACCTTGTTAACGAAAAAATAGTGAAACACATTATTTCCCAGCGCCATGACTTGGAAGCCCTCAGGTTGGTTCCAAATTGCTCGTAGTGCCGGCTCCATTGTTCTGACAGTGAAGCTTCTGTCCGCAAGCAGTCTACCCACGAGGCTCCTATTACAATCAGCCACTCCATCTTTGATGTCCTCTTCTTCGATAAAAATAATGTCATCTGGATCCATTGAATTCCCAAAAGACATCCACAAAGAGAAGAAACAAAGACCGAAGAAACGTAGAAAATGCCACACAAAACCATTATAAGGACACTCAAATCCACTCCAATACTAGAACCCTAGCAGAGCACCATGAACCCTAACGGGCACATATATAAAATTAAATTAGTTACTAGGTTGAACCAATGATTAACTCTAACGGGCACATATATAAAATTAAATTAGTTACTAGGTTGAACCAATGATTAACTGTGGTGGATATATTATCAATTTGAAAAATTGATTTCATTCATTATTATACGAAAAAATACTTTTTAAAAAAGAATTCATTTTTATATTTCATTGTGCGTTTAAAAATGTGAGAAAATATTTTTTTCTTTTAACATTAAAGAATTACAAAGACTCGTGACAAATATTTTATTTTTTAAAATAAAAAGTAAAGCAAATAAAAATTATTTAATTACAAATTTATTAAAAAAAAATGGTGAACTAGACTTGTACTATTGGGTCCGGTCGAATTTGGCCCAGCAGTGCCCTACACTCTTAAACCCAACTCGAGCCAAACTAGATGGCTCCGCCCAGGGAGGGCTCCACCCAGCCATACCCCTGAACCTGACTCGAGCCAAATCGAATGACTCCACCCGGGGGGCCATACAAGGATATTCAGGTCCTTCCTTATCATGAGGTATACATCATTACAAGCTTGCTATCTCCGGGATCAGTCTCGAATCATTTTGAGCAATATTCCCACGAGATTGTCGAGCAATGTCATCACCTTCGCCTGCAATAAAAACAAACACGACATGCCTCATCTACCCTAACTTTTAATTTCATTACCTCAACTTTGGAGACCTACTAACTTGAGCGTCAAAGTGCCTTTTGCAGGTCTCCCCCCCTCGCCGGAGTTGCAACATTTGGGGCCCATCGTGGAGCCAAGTAAAGCTTACCTGCCCCACAATGGTTGAAACTTAGAGCCAGGTGACAGCCGTCGCATGCCAACGGCAACACCCCAGCGGCGATGATCATCTGCAACGTTGTGACACTGCAGTGAAGAGCAACGCTCCAACACCAACCAACCTCCCCCCAAAAGCATCCCAGCATTGGATAAACGATCTAGAGGCTAAGAACCAATGATTAGCAGCCCCGGTGAGATGCTGACCCGGTTCCGGGAATAACTCCCTACCGATCATGAGTGTCGTCGCTCAAAACATGAAGAAAGCAACTGCTCAAGAATGAGGAGATTGGTTTCCATCCTCCGAGATGAGATCTCCAGCACACCCCGTCAAGGAAAAGAGAAAGATTCCAAAACTATAGAGTTCGGGATTGCCCTCCCTATTGACTCGGGATCCTTCACCGAGCACATCATGACAACGTGCCTTCTACCTAGGTGCAGGTTGCCAACTACTCTCACACCCTACGACGGTATGGGGGACCCTATCATACACCTGACGATGTTTAGGACCATGATGCTCTTCAACGGAGCAACCCGACCCTGTCCTCTGTAGAGCTTTCCCGACCTTTTTAGAGAAAACCGATTTACTATAGTTCGCTTCCCTCCCACCGAGGTCTATACACTCTTTCGCGGAACTCTCCCGTGCCTTCATCAACCGATTTTCCTCATCTCGGGTCTACTACAAAATGGAGGATGACCTCCACTATGTTAGGCAGGGAGTACCTATGATGGTGACTACATCTACTGGCATCAGGGCGTATGCACATTGGTAAATGGGGGACATTTTGTCCCCCATTTTTTTCAAAAAAAATCGTATGGTTGTATGCATATTTTTATTTTTGCTGTGTTAGTACTATGTTAATGGTTTTTTTTCTTTTTCTTTTCTAATTTATGTTTCTTGAACATTATAGTTTTTTACCTTTCATTTAGTTTCTTGTTAATTATGCCTTCTTCATGCTTAAAGTGGATGACCACATTTATGAGTGTGCAATAGTATGAGCGATCAACTCTTGAATGGTTGTTTAGTAGCTTTTATAGAGACTGAAATGTATTCAAAGATTACTAATGACACTATCATTAGTCATTTCCAAAATATGAGAATCCGTAGAGGACATTTATGAGATTTAGTAGGTTGCTTCTCATTCATTCAATTATGTAATTCAACTCTTTTGATGAACTATTTCTTTTGGTTTTCTTTTGTAGAATTATATATTTTATTTCTCATTTCTTGATATATGTATTTTGATTGTCTTATGTTAAAGGTACTTTTATACAATTATATTGTACCGTACCGCATGAGCAAACCCCTGTACCCCTAAATTTTAACTGAACACTCTAATTTTAATTTTAAATTTCTCTATGTCCCCCATTTTCAAAATCCTGCATACGTCCCTGGTTGGCATGTGATGTTTGGACATAGAATTGAGTCATTGTGAATGGGCAGAGTCAAGTGCTCTTATTTTACAACGATAGGGATGATTGCTTCCATTATTGACAAAAAAGACACCAAATTCTCCTTTAGGTGCTTCAACTGTGGTATAGGTAGAAGGAGCTGGTACGAAAAAACCTTCTGTGATGTTGACTTCCGAGGAATTAACAAAAATTTAGATGACTCCATCATTATTTCTGTAATCATTGGTGATTTCTTTTTCAAGAAAGTCTTGGTAGATCAGGGGAGTTCAGCCGGCACCTCTTCTACCAACACTCGAAAAGATGAGCATCAGTGAAGATTCACTACACTCGTACCATGAAGAACTTATCGGCTTCTCGGGAGACCGGGTGGACGAAAGGGACTACTTATGGTTGGCAACGACGTTTGGTTCCCCACAGGGATGATAAACATACAGCTCCTCGTCGTTCACTGCTTAAGCCCTAACCACGTGATTTGGGTTGACCTTCCTTAAATAGCTTGGGAGCCGTCGTATCTGAAAGAAATAGTGCCCTTAGCCAATCACATGTTGATGTGTAGGAAACTATTTTTGGTTAATGAATAATATGAGATAATTTTTTATCATATGTTGTATCTATTATATATATATATATTAGTTTGTGATGAACCCATGAACCTGGGCAAATGATTCCAAGACCATGATGAGATCATGCCAGTGAGACTTAAAATCTAGATGCCCCTATTCTAAACATTCCCAATCGTAGGATCATCGGATAGACTAGTGTACTTGGTACATACCTTATACAATAAGGGATAGCTGATCTCACAATTACCTATGAGCCGTCATTAATATACAAGTGCAGGTGCTCATTAGGGAATGTGTTCACTGAACGAACTTGCACGAGAAACACATGATGTAATCCATACATGAGTGTCAATAGGATGTTTCTCGGGTGATAGTAGGTGCAAGTAGTCCTTGGACCTGAGGTTGTCATGGTTACCTTATGAGTGACAACTCATTGCTTTGGTTTTATCCCTACATGGCCCTTAGCGTCATGTGCTGGGTATTAGTGGGCATGGGGAAACATTCATGGAGGTAGGTGAGCAACCAATATGGAATCAGTTACTCCTAGTGAGAGGAGATAATATCCTATGTGTCCTTGCAACTGTCGACTCGGGAATCTCTGGCCAGAGTAGACATGAAAGTCAGGAAGATATTTATGACGTTTCATTATTGAGACGACATATTGGCGGGTGGAATACATATGAATCGGCATTAGGGTTTGCCACTTCATCCATACTCTAGCCGACTTCAGGATGTTGTAACCGAGGGACATAGTTGCACGGTTACTAATCACCGAAGGGCGTTCGATCCATGTAGATTGAACCTCACACTATCCGGGTAGTCATGACACATTGCTAGACGTCAATCTTGATTTGTGAGTGGAGCTTGTCACGACCATACTGAAGGGTTAGTGGTGGCTCGTAAGATTCGAATAGAAGTCGTTCTATCGGATCCGATTCTCCATTATGCACAACTCACTGCTGGCTTAGTGTGGGACCCGATGAGTCACACACAATAAGCTAATCTCGTAACGGATCTTATGAGATAAAGTCCGAATGCAGCACTATATGTCTACTAGCATGGACATGCTGCAACACGATCACGGATCTCGTTTACAGATATGATAGAAAAGATATTTCCTATAGGAACAAATACGCGAGGAAAGAGTTCCTCGATAATCCTAATTTGCAGAGCATCCCTAAATTGTAGGGATTGACACATAATAAATCATAATCAATAAAAATTTAATTTATATAGATAAATTAAAGTTTATATTTAGTTAGATTTAATTAATTTTGAACTAATTATAAATCCATTAAATATAAATTATTATTTTGGAGGCAAACACCGAAATTTTGAATTCTAAAAAGAGGATTTAAAAAGGGGGGGGAGGTCGGGTCCACCATGGGGGCCACCTACTCCCCTTATGAATAGATGGTCTAACTTTCTTTGTGAGAGGTTAAGCAAATTGGTTAGAGATCTTAGAGAGGAGCAAAGACTTGGATTCTTGAGAAACTTCTTGAAGAGCAAGACTCCAAAGAGCTCCTCTTGATCTCCATGGGTGGCCGGCCATCAAGCTCCTCCTTCCCGGGTTTGTGAAGCCGATTTAGAGGTCTCTTCCTCTTGGGTGTGTCATCTCCTTCATCTTCTTACAGGAGTCCAAGGAGGACAGCAAGGTATTCCTTCATCTTCCTCCTCATTTCGTGGTTTTCTCATCCCCTCTTCCTTCCCTTTGGTGCTCGATTCTTGGTGGAAGGGCTGGGTTCACCTTGGTGCATTTCAGGGTTGAGATTCCCTCTTCGTTGAGCCACAACAGGTCTTGGTGTTCGTTGTCCCTTGGTTGCGAGGCACTTGGTGTGGACCTTCCTTGGAGGATGTGCGCTTGGACGTCTTGAAACGGGGATAAGAGCAGCCTTACCATCCGCGGTATAAGGTATATCATCTCTTTCTACTCGTAGATTGAATTCCTTAAAGATTCCTAAAGTTGATCGCTGGTTTTGGGATGGTTTGTATTTTTTTAAATCTCTTTTTCCGCTGTGTTTCTTCTTCCATCCCAACAATATCGGCCCCCATCTCGTCGTCAAGTTCCCTATCTCAGATACAAAGGTAGGGGTGATACGCGTAGACCAGAAGGAAGCCCGCGTGTGCTATAACAAATGCTTCAAATTCAGGCCGGTTGAATCCAAAAATGCGTGGGACACTACGTCCCCATCAACAGTCACAGTTCTTCATGTAGAACACCAACCCTGTACCTCATATCTAGATCCTAGGGGAAAAGTCCAAGAGCGGCCCCAGCCCATCGGCAATCTAGAACCTGTGCAAATCGGCATCCCACAAATAGGTAATCTACGTAGGAGCACACCTCCTTGAGGAGCTCAAAGCTCAACTCGATATTCTACTCAGAGACAATGCCAACCTCTTCGCATGGACGCCAGCCGACATGCCGAGAATGGATCCCCAAGTCATCTGCCACAAATTAGCCATTGACCACCCGGTCAAACCTGTGGCCCAAAAGAAAAGAAAGCTAAGAACCGAGCGACAACGAGCATCCCTCAAAGAGACCGAAAAGTTACGAAAAGCAAAATTCATCAAAGATATATGATTTACCACGTGGCTTGCAAATGTTGTGATGGTAAAAAAAACAATCAGGAAAGTGGCGAATGTGTGTCGACTTCACCAATCTTAATAAGGCATGTGTGTCAATGGCTCCTCGGTGTACCAATATATAAGCTTCATTGATGCCCTATTCAGGCTACAATCATATCCAAATGCACCCAGAAGATGAAGAGAAAATGGCCTTCATTACCGATCACGCAAACTTCTGTTACAAGGTGATGCCCTTCGGTCTTAAAAATGTGGGAGCCAAGTATCAACGCCTGATGAATAAGGTCTTCAAAAAGCAGATTGGTCGCAACATGGAAGTGTGTGTCGATGACATGGTTGCCAAAATGCCGACCATTGAAAACCACTGCAACGATCTCATCGAGATCTTCGGCAAGCTCGGGCACTACAGCAAGAGATTAAACCCGAAAAAGTGTGCCTTCAGAGTTCACGACGACAAGTTCCTCATCTTCATATTGACACATCGAGGGATCGAATCCAACCAAGAAAAGTGTCGAGCCATGTTCAAGAGATACGGAGCTCGCACAGCGACGTCAAGGAAGTACAACAACTCACTGGGAGGATGACCACTTGCTGTGAACGAAATTGAAGTACTTATTCCTTCATCAATTCATTAAGAAGGAATAGATTAACTCCAAAAACATGTTGAAGATTTGGTTTTTGTTCATAGATGTCCAAAATACTATATTGAGCGAACAAAAATGTAGGATATATGAGGTGATGAATTAAGCTCTTTCAAAGATGTTGACATATTCAGGTTGCGAATCTTTTTATTGATGAACCAGAGATGGAAAGTATACTTTTCAAGGATGATGACGGTGGTGATAAGGAAAAAGATGATGATACTGATTGTGACAATGTTGATGACGCGGTGATGATTAGATCAAGTTAATATGCAATTTGTTAAAGAATCAACTAAACTTTATAAGTTTACTTTGTGATGAAATTCTTTTGATTATGATTTTACGATTAAATAATGTTATTACTTTGTATTTATTATTTATTTAGTAATGATGAAGTTTAATTTTTAAATGTTATAGTAACAATATTTAATATTTTATTTTGTTAAATGAGATTGCTAAAATTAGAAAAATATATTTTCCTCATATTTTCCCCATTATTTATGTTATATTAATCAATTTTTTTTTTATTTAATTTAGTATTTTCTCAACATTTTTGTGTTCTATATATTTTAATATTAACGTTTCTCTGTTTCATTTCGTATGGTGTCATGTTTCTATTTTCATCTTTAACGAATAAACAACATTTCAAAGGCTAGAGATAACTTATCTTTTAATTCATCGGCCCTTAAGAGAGTGGCATATAGCGACGCGGTCAAGAATATTTTGCTGCTGCTCCAATGCCACCGTACTTCATATATCCACATCATCATTTAGGTCAAGTTGCGCAATGAGATCCATAAGTTTACTCACCATGTTTCATCTACAATTTTCCTCCTTGCAAGCTGACCATGTAGCTAGATCTACTCCATAACTTCCATAACACTAACTTCTTGATTTTTACAAGTGTTGTATAGATTGGAAAGGATCATAGTTACAGTTGAGTAATCATCTTTTATTTCAGAAGCTAACAAATTCTTCATTCCCAATTTTTACCTCAAGTCCAATGGGGAAAGGAGGTTTAGTTGTGGAAATACCTTTCTAAACACTTGGTCAGTGGTCGTATTGTGGGATTTAAACCAGTTTTTTCGTCGAAAGTATTTAAACTTCACTATCCCCACCCATAAGCGGTCATCATTAATGGCGACTTCGCACCACCACTAGCAACCCAAAGAAGCTGTATTCTGAAGATCAATGTCCAAGATTTCAAGGCCACCATTAATGGTGAGGTTGATCATGATAATAGAAGTAATTTGATCTATTAATTATTCCAACTTTGTTTTATATATTTGTTACCAACCTATTCTTAGATATTTGTCCATGCTTATCTGCTCTTTCTATTTGTCTTCGCTAAATGCTTTTTGATCATCTTCATAATATGGATTTATTATCCTCAAATATTTAGCAGTTTGATGTCAATTCCATGTTCTTTATTGCATGACTTTCGTGCTCAATTGCAGTCGAGAATAGCAACCTACCTTTTTTTTTTTTCCTTTGGTAGTTGAAGGGTCACATGGAACTACTACAACAAAATTTGAGAATTTTGTCGGAAAAATTTCAACTACTTTAAACGATATTAAAATATTTTTTTAAAAATAAATTCTAAAGTTAATGCTAGGTGCCGAAACTCGTCTGGCACGAGCTTGCGGGCGTGCGAGCCCGTGCCTGCGCAAGTGAAATCGAGGTGGGAGCTAAATATTTTTTTTTAAAACTTGTTTTTCCACATCTTCTCTTCTTTAAATACTTTTTTTCTTTTTCTCTTCTCTTCTTTCCCTCATCTTCTTTTTCTTCCTATCTTTATTTTTCTGTCCTCATTCTTTCTTCTTTCTCATATATTTGTTCTTCATCTAATTTTTCTTCTTCTTTTTTCAGGTTATCGAAATTTTTCAGATTCTAGAATTTATATAAAGGTTAGTACAATTTTTCTTAACTAGTATTCATATATTTTTTTTTCTATTTTTTTCCGAAATATTTTCTTAATTAAAATATTTTTCGACGGTTCGATTCTGCCGCGTGGCAAAAATCGAGCGGAGTGGAAACTGCGCGCCCCACCGCGCGTTGTACTCGGTATTCTCGAATAACAGAGCCCTGCCGAGGAATTCGTTTTCCTCGGCTTTAAGTGTCGATATGTCGAACATTTCGACGCCTGCTTAGATGTCGAAATATTTGTTCCAGCTTTCTTCATATTGCACTCGTTTTCGTCATTTTTGTTGGCATCAATATGTCATTTTGACTGTTGTTGGCGTCGAAATGCTGGCTTGTTTTGACGTCAAAAAATAAGTGATTTATTGCGGTGGATGATTTCT
Organism: Canna indica; assembly: GCA_034359265.1. Lineage (NCBI taxonomy): Eukaryota > Viridiplantae > Streptophyta > Magnoliopsida > Zingiberales > Cannaceae > Canna > Canna indica. The sequence continues at coordinate 10,562,105 of CP136894.1, read as the reverse complement.
TGGACCATATGGCTTGATCCATGTTCTATAAGAAGTATTCACTTTAAATTATTATTAGATCATAAAGGAGGAGTGCAGACTATTAGTTATTTTTTTACACAAATTGCTTGAAACCATTTGCTTTATAGAGATATAATGCTAAAAATATATTTTTCTGCATTGTTCAGAATTTTCAGGGATGGTCAAATCATACCATGAGACAGTTTCCTAAATTGCAGCAAATTAAAGATGAATTGTAGCGACAAATGTCAGCATTTTGCAGTTGCAAAGGACAAGGCATGTGGATGAACAATTTGATTTGAACAATGATGCACCACTTGATGATGACGATTACGAAATCGAAGGTTATATTTTGCTTATTTTATCCTACTATTTAATACAGTAATTGAATTTTTAGAGATTTGCAAAGAGGCACTAATACTAACAGGTTCCGGTCTCGGTTTCGAGTACCTTATTAGAACATGTTCATATACAGGTTTCATGATACAGGTTCCGAATATTCTATTAAACTCTGTTCTAGAATCTATAAATGAACATGTTCCAGAGTACAGGTTTCAGGTACCAGTTCCGGTTTTGATTTCGGGTATCTGATGTGTTGGATCCGGAACCGAAACCGATTTTAACCGATTCTGTAATATCCTAAGTAATTAATCTATTATTCTGTCGTGTGTGTTTTCCAGCCTAGCGGATTAGTTCGTACTCGAGCCAAGTCGACTAATGGCTTAGAGCAAGCTTGCGAGCTCGGGTAAGAAAAATATGCGGGTTGATTTGAGTGATTGGTATTATATTTTGTGATGTTTGGATGAGTATGAATTATGCCTATGTGGGTGCATTTAATTAGATATTTCTGATTTTATTGTATGTTTAATTAAGCCTAAATTAGTTTAAGTAAGTTATCGGGTTATCGGGTTGGTCTCGGCTTAAGTGGATGCGGGTTGGGCTTGGATTAGAAGGATTAGGATTGAGAAGGAATTATAAAACCTCATCCCCTAGGTTGTGGCTCCAAATTTTGGAGCCACACAAGTTGTGAAAGGAGGAGCCAGCCGACAGCCCAAGCCGCCCCTCCTTCCTCTTCATTGGAGCAGTTGGCTTGAGGAGGAGCCGCCGAGCCTTCCTTTCCCTTCTCCTCTCTTTCCTTCCTCTTCATTGGAGCAGTCGGCTTGAGGAGGAGCCGCCGAGCCATCCTTCCCCTTCTCCTCTCTCTCTTTCCTCTCCTTGGGGCAGCCGGCTTGAGGAGGAGCCGCCGCCCTTCCTTCCTTCCCCTTCTCGGAGTCGTCGGCTTGAGTGGAGCCTCCGCCCCCTTTGAGGCCGGATTTGGGATATCGCCGCTTGGAAGTTCTTATTTAAATCGATTCATAATCAAGGTGAGTGATTTTTATCCCTCCTATTCGGGTTTTCTTCGAAAATTCTTGAAGCTGCCTTGAAGATTCTTGAACTTAACGATGTTCTTTGTGTTCTTGAGATTTCTTGGTTTCTATGCCATGCTTAGATATTAAGTCTTGATCTCATATCATGAAATTTATGTTTAAAGGAAAATCTCTAATTTTATAATTAGATAGAGTGAATCTTGGATGCAAAACTCATCTTGGAGTTCTGGGTGTTCTTGATGATAAATAATTAATTTATTTTCCTTGATTCTTGATTTAAGGATTCTTGATATGCATGTTAGATTTCTATTAAATAAAAATTATGAGATTGTATGCATGATTAGTGTGGTGATATGAATCTGTGATGTTAGAAATTTAGGAATTTAATTCTGTAAAATTTGGATTTTCATTTCATGTTGTGCTGGAAATTTTAATTTTCTGAAATTTATGTGATGTTTGTTGAATCTGGGCTGATTTGTGATTTCTCTATTATTATGCAATTTGATCTCTGATTATAGTCGTGTAACCTATCGTTTTGACTATACAGCATAGTTTGGAAACATAGGACATACTTTGATGAGTAGATTCGGGGTATACACAGCACTTCTGGGCAGAACAAAACCCTAATTGAGATGATCTAGATTTTAATTCTATAATTAAAATTGGGTCTAAGGGTGAGAATAATCTGTTATGAACTAACTTACAATGTATTCATGAAATAAAACCACACGGGTTCATGACATTGCGGATCTAAGGGGTAAGAGTCAGGTTTGAAGTGTTGAGACGCTTCATGGTGAGGACACCCTTAGGATACCGTAAGAGAATCTTGACTTAGGTCTTGATGCGTCATATCCTTGGGAATGGCGGAGCGGCTCATTTAGGAGCCGAGTTATGAGCTACGCCCGTGTGGTTGGATGTAAATTCCCAACCTGCAAGATAAGTTCGGAAGGCCCCCGATTATTCTGATATGTGCGCGGTTACCTTTAGGCATGGTAGGGATTCAACCCGATGCACCTATTGATGGTGATGTTGTCTTTAGGCATGGTAGGGTTTGACCCGATGCACCTCTTGATGGTGATATTGTCTTTGGGCATGGTAGGGATTCGAACCGATGCACCACTTGATGGTAAGGTTGCCTTTGGGCATGATAGGGATTCGACCCGATGCACCTCTTGACGGTGATGTTGCCTCTAGGTATGGTAGGGATTCGACCCGATGCACCTCATTGATGGTGATGTTGCATTTGGGCATGGTAGGGTTCTGACTCGATGCACCTCATTGATGGTGATGTTGCCTTTGGGCATGGTAGGGCTCGACCTGATGCATATCTTTTTTTTGGTGATGTTGCCTTCGGGCATGGTAGGGCTTCGGCCTGGTGCACCTCTTTGGAGAGATAGATGCCGTGGGCATGGATGGCCTTCGGGCCTGATAGCTAGTCACGTTTTTGTGACGTGACCTCTTTAGAGATAGAACTTATTATATTATCTCTGTGTTTTTTTTTGTGAGGGCGGATAAGTCCACTCACTGAGTTCTTTGAACTCACCTGTTGTCGTTGTTTTATTTAGTTTTGCAGAGCCCGACCGGTGAGGTGGGCTGGAGAACTTAGCGTCGCTGGAGGGTAGAGGAGCCGTTGGATCTCATAACTGTCCTAGTTAGGGTCGTAGTCCAGTTTTCTTTTGGTAGTGTCATGCACTTGTATTAGCTTGTTTTGGAGTTGTAGCCTGAGGGCATTTATGTTATTATTTTAGGTTTTATTTAATTGAACTTTTGAACTGTTGAACCTAATCATTTTTCTGCATTTTCTTTACTTATGAGTTATTAATCTAAACTTGGCATTGATTTACTTTTCTTTTAAAATAAAACTTGATGTTTTCCCGGGAGGAGGCACGATAGTGATAGCAACTCCCATGGTTGTGCAGCTGCACGCCCGAGTGGCTGAGCTGACAGAGGCACTCCGCAGGGAAGAGGAACTGGGACAGTCCCAGGGTAGCACAGCTTGAGGCCGTAAATGGCCCTGTGCTAGAGAGTGCACCATTTTGGGGGGGGGGGGGGGGGCTACCTTTGTATGGGTGCCTAGATTAGAGATCCTTGCAACGATTGTTTAGTATCTTGAATGATTCATTAGGTCTCGTCATAGAGTTAAATATTTATGATCCAGTATGATTAGGGTGGCCCTAGGGATCCTAGGGGGGCCGGTTGATAGAGTTCTGCAGAAGGGATCTGCAGGGGTTGGCTGAGAGTAAATTTCCCCTATAGATGAAATTTTGGATTGATTAGAGGATCTTTCTCTTAGATTTCAGGAAATATAAATTATGGGTGTAGAGCGACCTTTTGCTTAAGGGCCATGGTTATGTGCGACCAAAGAGCGGTTTCGTTCTGAGGCATATTTTGGGTGCGGACAGGTTGGGCACTTTAGGAGGGATTGTCTTGGAAGAGGTAGCCAGTAGCCTGATCAGACCAAAGGAAAGACATCGATGTTAGTGGGTTCCGTAGCTCAGAGGGGTCAGACTTAGGGAGGAGGCCATCGAGCTGGTGGTTCAGAGAGGCTCGTTACACGGGTGTTCGCTATGAACCAAGAGGGCGCTGAGGCATTCAGGATAGTAGTATTAGGTAACCTTGTTGTAGGTTCAACTATTGCATATGTCTTGTTCGGTCCAGGTGCTATGCACTCTTTTGTGTCTGCCTTGGTTGCTGCTAAGTTGTCAGGGATATCTTTTGTGCTTGAATTGCCCCTTGTGGTGTCTACACCTACGGGCGTTTCTGTGATGGCAGAGATAGTCTTTCACTACTAGAAAAATGGGCATCAGCAACGGCCGATGCCGTTGCTGAGCCGTTGCTGAAGAGCATCAGCAACGGCCGCGCCGTTGCAATAGAGCCGTGACAGAAAGTCGCGTTGCTGATAACTTAGCAACGGATCAGCAACGGCCGCTCGGGCCGTCGCTCAAAACATTATCAGCAACGGCCGCTCGGGCCGTCGCTAAAAATATTATCAGCAACGGTTTTGCCACAGACCCGGAGCCGTTGCTGATAACATTAATAGCAACGGCCGCTGAGTCCGTAGCAACGCCGTTAGTAAAAGCCCGTCGCTAAGCCGTTGCTGTAGGTCATCAGCAACGGCTTTCGATACACTTTTAGCAACGGCTTTCCCACGGACGGCCGTGGGAAAGCCGTTGCTGATGATGTGTACCTGGAAACAGAAAATTTGAAAATTGAAAATTTCCATTGATACATTGATACATTATCTGATACATAACTCACACACCCATACCCTGATACACACATTCATTCACACATCACAAACACACCAAGATATACATCAAAACAATTATATTTATATTGATAATTATCCACGATAGTATAAAAATAATTCAAATGCAAAATTGAAGTATCAATATCCAAACAAAATAAGTTAAACAAGTTCAATATCTCAGTAACAAGTTCAATATCCAAACAAAAAATCTCACGATCACGATGGAGGATGGTCTGGATCATATGGCGGGGTTTGGAGTGCTTGAGTGTACACCGGCGTGGACTGACTCGAGGACGATGGATTAGATGATGCCGAAGAGATGCCTGCTTCGGGATGACCTGACATGTTGCGTATCATAGCTTGTATATCCGCCATCATCTGACTCTGGCGCTCCATCATCTCAGTCTGATGCGCGACCGTGTCCTCTAGAGTCCTTATTCTGCTACTATGATCATAAATGGATCTAGAGGTGGACGGCCGCTCACCAGCGACCGGAGGGGTCGATGCCCCAAGTGGCCCTAGTACGGCTCGCGCATGACCACTATCTGCGAAGCCATATACGCGGCCATGGTCCCAGCCACCTGCGGCCTCGACCCACGATGCTGCGTCAAAGTCCTCGGGGGTACCCCCGCGCTGCACCACCGTCTGGCTGTAGGTCTCCTACTCGAGTTTGATTTTTTGTTTAATATTTATCATAAAACTTAAATTATAAATATATAATGAATAATTTAAACAAATATATAATTACCATAATGTATGCAGCGCGGTTGTGGATGTACTCCCCCGTCCCATGTGCTCGACGGTGAGTTCGCTCAAACACCGCCATCGGGGAGGGTCGCTGGACAGTCCCGTCATCCGACACCGTCGTCTACATTTACAAAACAAATACATTAATTAGTACACATAATAACAAATAAAATATATAATTAAAAGATATACTTACCATACGGTTTGCGTGCACTGCAAATGCAACAGAGCCGCCGGTGTGACGCGCTGCTCCCCCCGACATGCGATTTCTAGCCGCATTCCGAGAAACCTCCTGCCATCGATCCATCGACCATATCCCCACGAGCTGGTCCCATATATCTGGAGTAATCCAACCGGGGCCGAATCCCCGAGTCTCCGCGATGTTAGTGGTCCCAGCTCGGGCCATCGCTTGGGACCGAGCCTGCCCCAGCTGCCCGTTGTACCTTGCCCGGGAAATAGCCTCCCAGGCAGCGTAAATGAAGGGCCTCTGGTCCTCGGCCCATGTAAAGCGAGCCTGCAAAATAATAATATCAGTACCAATATTAATATATCATCATGCATGTAAAAAATAATAATAATACGTGTCTCAAACTCGCGCCATAACATGTCGACGTGCTCGCTAGGCACGTGAGACCACGTAGGCCATGCCCCGTGCATGTATCATCGAATAGTAGAAGAAATGCTCCTCGGCACTTCTTCTTGCTCGAACCTGCACAACAAAAATAAATTTTAATATTATATTATGATATAATGAATTTGTAATGATTCATAATTCATGATATATTACCGCTCCCCAATCACGCTAATCAATCTACGTGACTCTGTGGCTGGTGGAGGCTGCCACCTGTTCGGCCCGCGTGGCCGCCTACGTCTGGATGTACTAGCCTCGGCAGTATCATCCTCATGAGGATTAGCAACATGAGGATCAGCAGCATGAGTAAGTGCTGGAGTCTCACCGATCGGAGACTCCGAAGCTCTCCTGCGTCGATAACCACGACCAGACATATCTGTCGAACAGACATATAATCAGATTATTGTATAAATAGTAGAGATATATTTAATAAAATATATACTTTACAATTATTCCTCATCATCTGAATAATAGTCTTCGAATTCTTCTTCTTCTTCCTCTTCTTCCTCCTCTTCATCTTCTTCATCTCCAGCTTCCTCAATTTCATGATCGTCATCATCAGCATATTCAACTTCTAATTGAATTGACGTTGTGTCTGCATCCTCGAGTATTGGAATAATACGATCCACAGCAGGAAGATCATCTTCTTGATAGAAACCAGGAGGATCATTTTCTCCTACTATCGGATCAATTTTTCCTCTACCTTTTGTCTTACAGACTACACGCCAATCTGCTCTATCTTTATTTCGAGCCGGATACTTCGCGTAATATACTTGTTCGGCTTGTGATGCCAATATAAAAGGATCATTTGCTGCCAATTTTGATTTGTAATTAACCTCAACAAGTTTGTATTTTGGATGAACTTTCATGCCCCTTTCTGTTGTATCGAACCAATGACATCTAAATAGGATCACTGATTTCAAGCCGAAGTAGTGCAACTCTATCACTTCTTCCACCAGTCCATAAAAATCCATATCATATTCAACATAGGTTGTCCCTTTCACGCAGACCCCAGCATTCATCGTCTTCTTTGTAAATGAATATTCAACCGTGTGAAATTTATACCCGTTAACAAAATATCCGCTATAGCACGACACAAGTCGCGACGGTCCACTAACAAACTCAAATATTCTTTCATCTATTTCAACTATGAGATCTTTGCTGTAAGTCTGAATCCAAGTAGGGAAATCACGATTTCGTAATCTCTCCAATTCTTCATCGTTGTGAATAGAGTATTTTTGCACCATCTCAATGTCAAATATTTCAATGAATTGTTCAATCTCTGGACAATTGAGTAATACATACAAGTGTGCCAAATGATACTCTTCATCGCTTAAGTGTCGAGATGGACGAGAACCAAAAGCACGACCAGAGTGACAAAATATATTTAAACGTCCATCTGAATGTCGAACACCCCCGTCGTCGTTACGTGGAAGACGATCAAATCTTGTCTGTACTGTCGATTCAAAGTAAAATGAGCAGAATGTTGAAATTTCTTGGATGATATACGATTCAGATATTGATCCTTCAACAGCTGCGGTGTTCTTTACTTTTTTCTTCAGACGATTCATGTATCTTTCAAATAAGTACATCCAACGATATTGAACGGGGCCACCAACTCGTGCCTCGTATGCCAAGTGTATCGGTAGATGCTCCATCGAGTCAAAAAATGCAGGAGGGAAAAACTGCTCCAGCTTGCATATGATTTCAACAATATTATTTTCAAGTGTTGACATATCTTCGACTCGAAGGAAATTTCCACAGATGCTTCTAAAAAACATACTTAATTCAGTCAACGGACCCCAAATATTATCAGGTAGAAGATCTCGAAATGCGATCGGAAGTAATCTCTGCATGAATACATGACAATCATGTCTCTTCATCCCTGATATTTTGCAATCATCGACGTTCACACATCGAGATAAGTTTGAAGCATATCCATCGGGTAATCTGAGTTCTTTTACCCATTGACAAACATCTTTGATCTGTTGTTTATTTAACACATATAGGGCCTTCGGTTTCAGATATCGTCCGTTGACCTCTTGTAACTCCAACTCTGGTCTTTTACAAAGTATTTTCAGATCATGTCGGGCTTTGACATTATCTTTAGTTTTTCCAGAAATATCCATCAAAGTGTTGAAAATATTATCAAACACATTTTTTTCAATGTGCATGACATCTAAATTATGTCGAATCAATAATGAACTCCAATAGGGCAATTCCCAAAAGATACTTTTTTTCACCCAGTTGTGTGTTTGGCCAAAACCTGACACTCTTTCATTGCGACCAAATACTATATCTTGAAGTGCTGAAACACGTGCTAACATTTGTTCACCAGACAACATCGATGGTGGCTCATCTCTTTCGACTCTGCCCTTAGTAAATTTATTACGATTCCTTCGATACTGGTGATTAACCGGTGGGAATCGACGATGACAATCAAAGAATGAGATTTTTCGTCCGTTCTGAAGACTGATTGATTTAGAGTGTTCCATACAATACGGGCAAGAGAGTCGGCCGTGAGTGCTCCAACCCGACAACATGCCGTACGCGGGGAAATCATTGATTGTCTACAAGACCGCGGCCTTTAAATTGAAGTTTTGCTTCCGATGACAATCATAAGTGACAGCTCCCTCAGTCCACAATGTTTTCAATTCATCTATCAAGGGTCTGAGAAATATGTCAATTTCTTTTCGCGGACCCTTAGGACCTGGAATAATCATCGAAAGATAAATAAATTCATCTTTCATGCACATTGACGGTGGCAAATTATAAACTGTCAGCAGCACTGGCCAAACTGAATAAGGAGTTGCAGAATGTCCAAACGGATTAAAACCATCTGTGCACAATCCCAATCTGATATTTCTAGTATCCCTAGCAAATGAAGGATAACATGTATCCAAATGTTTCCATGCTTCACTGTCAGATGGATGAGTCATTACTGTATCATCACGACTTCTTGCATGCCAACTCATGTAGGGGGCTGTCTTTTCCGACATGAATAATCTTTGAAGCCTCGGTGTTAGTGGAAAATACCGAAGCACCTTAAACGGGATATTTTTCTGTCGGACCGATTTCTTCTCCTTGTAACGAGGGTGTTGACATACAGGGCATTTATCCAACTGCACATTTTCTTTATAATATAAAATGCAGTTATTTTGGCACGCGTGTATTTTTTCGTACCCAAGCCCCAATTTTCTCATTAGCTTTTTAGTCTTATAAAAAGTAGGCTCAAACTTGTTATCAGTAGGCAGCATTCCATTAATCAATCCAACAATCCGATCATACGCAACTCCGCTGATATTACAATCGGCCTTGATGTTTAAGAGCTGTGTCATTGCTGAAAACCTAGTGTATTTAGGACAATTCTCATACAAAGGTTCATCGGCAGCTTTCAATATCTCGTAAAATTCTGCAGCTTCTTTATTCGGTAATTCAATCTCTACCGCAGCCCCTACTTCTGTGATATCAACCGCTGTAGTATCTGGTGGGACTGATGTCTGAAGAACTGGCCGATCAACATTATCATTCAGGCGGAATTGACCCCCAAGACTATCAAGTATCATAGTTCTATAGGGATTACATTGACCGGATGAGGAAGCACCAGCAGAGGAAGATTCACCATATGTCTGAACGACAGGATTGCTCGACGTCCCGACTTCGCATGACTCCCCGTGACAAGTCCATAGAAAATATCTTGGTGCAAATCCTTTGCTATATAGATGAAGAGTGACAGTCTCCCGATCCAAAAATCGTCCATTTGAACAAATGCGGCACGGACATCGGATTTGATCACCCATGCTAACGAAATTCCGATTCGAATAGGCGAAATTTAGGAAGTACGTTACGCCTAATCGAAACTCATTCGTTAAAGCTCCACGATCAAGACGTCGGTACATCCAACTTCGATCAGCCGACATGATTTTGTCAATCAATGACAATTTCTTTGGTTAATGTCTTTAGGTGAGATTGTCTTATTCCATTCGGGATTTATGTTATTCGTACTGCACTTACGTTTTTATTTTAACTGTTAACTAATTATTCTAAATTTCGACAGCATCTCCCTACAGTTCTCCGAATACGCATATCATCTGGGCGCGTATCGGAGAACAAGAGAAATGTTGCCGAATTTTAGAATAATTAGTTAACAGTTAAAATAAAAATGTAAGTACAGTACAAATAACTATATTCCCAAATTGTCCAATCAGGGACAATTCAAGAATTGTACGTCGTATAAAAGATCATCTACTTCTTTTACACGAACATACAATTCCCGAACGGATCTAAGGTTTTGCTAAATCATATCTGATTCGTCGATGCGTACGTGAAACATATCAACTCGTCGGATGGATGATTATTTTCTAAATGTTTCGAGACAGTTCGAGTCCATATTGGACGATTTCGGCGCGCGTCCGAAGTGGACGATTCCGGCGCGATTCCGAATTGGACGATTCCGGCGCGAGTCCGAATTGGACGATTCCGGCGCGCGTCCGAAATTAATCTAAACCCTAATAATTAATCTAACAAATTAAACAATTAATCTAAACAATTAATCTAAACAATCAATTAATAATTATAAAATAATTAATTAACAATTATAAAACAATATAAAAAATATATATAATTATAAATTCCGGCGCCGGCGTACAGTGGCCGGCCACACTGTCCGGCCACTGTACAAGGTCCGGCGGCGGCCATCGGCCGACCGCCGCCGGCCGAAACCCTAGAAATAGGGTTTCGGTCGGATTGATTCCCGCCGGCCGCAACGGGAAGAGACGGCCGGCCGGCGAGGCATACCTGAACAACTCGGCAGCAGCGGGAGGAGGAAGAGGCGTCGTCGGCGTCGGCAGCAGTGGCAGCGGCGGCGAGAGGCGAGAGCAGCGGCGGCGGCAGCAGCGGGAGGAAGAAGGATCGGGCGCGACTGGTGCCCTATATAAACTTATCAGCAACGGCTCACTCGCCCGTTAGAAAGCCGTTGCTGATAAGTTATCATCAGCAACGGCTCACTTATCTGTTAGCAAGCCGTTGCTGATAATTAAAATATCAGCAATGGCTCACCTTTCTATTAGAAAGCCGTTGCTGATAATTAAAATAATCCGCAACGGCTCGGGTGTCCGTTAGAACGCCGTTGCAGATACAAATATCTACAACGGCTCGGGCGGCCGTAAGAATGTCGTTGCAAATAGCAACGGCTTGAGCGGTCGTTGCTGATAGCCGTTGCTGAAGACCAAGTTTCTAGTAGTGTTTCGAGGCTGCAAGGTTGTCATTTGTGGGCATGTGCTGATGGCCGATTTGACACTCCTGTCGATGTTGGATCTTAATGTGATATTGGGCATGGACTGGTTGGCGGACCATTTCGCCTTAGTTGATTGTAGGGCTAAAACTATGACCTTCAGTAAGCTCGGGATGCCCCAGTTTACCTTTCAGGGTGAGGGAAGGGGTGAGTCGTTGATGACGATATTAGCTGAGTGGTTTTTATTTAAATCGCTGCTTGGAAGTTCTTATTTAAATCGTTTCTTAATCAAGGTGAGTGGTTTTTATCCCTCCTATTCAGGTTTTCTTTAAAAATTCTTGAAGCCGCCTTGAAGATTCTTGAACTTAACGATGTTCTTTGTGTTCTTGAGATTTCTTGATTTCTATGCCATGCTTAGATATTAAGTCTTGATCTCATATCATGATATTTATGTTTAAAGGAAAATCTGTAATTTTATAATTAGATATAGTGAAGCTTGGATGCAAACCTCATCTTGGAGTTCTAGGTGTCCTTGATGATAAATAATTTATTTATTTTCCTTGATTCTTGGTTTAGGGATTCTTGATATGCATGTTAGATTTTTATTAAATAAAAATTATGAGATTGTATGCATGATTAGTGTGGTGATATGAATTTGTGATGTTAGAAATTTAGGAATTTAATTATGTAAAATTCGGATTTTTATTTCATGTTGTGCTAGAAATTTCAATTTTTTGAAATTTATGTGTTGTTTGTTAAATCTGGGCTGATTTATGATTTCTCTGTTATTATGCAATTTGATTTCTGATTATAGTCGTGTAACCTATCGTTTTGACCAGAAAATATAGTTTGAAAACATAGGACACACTTTGAAGAATAGATTTGGGGTATACACAGCACTTCTGGACAGAACAAAATCATAAAATAGAACTCTAAAACAAAACCCTAATTGAGATGATCTAGATTTTAATTCTATAATTAAAATTGGGTCTAAGGGTGAGCATAATATGTTATGAACCAACTTACAATGTATTTATGAAATAAAACCACACGGGTTCATGACGTTGCGGGTCTAAGGGGTAAGGGTCGGGTTTGAAGTATTGAGACGCTTCATGGTGAGGACACCCTTAGGACACCGTAAGAGAATCTTGACTTAGGTCTTGATGTGTCATATCCTTGGGAATGTTGGAGCGACTCATTTAGGAGCCGGGTTACGGGCTACGCCCGTGTGGTTGGATGTAAATTCCCAACCCGCAGGATAAGTTCGGAGGGCCCTCGATTATCGTGATATGTGCGTGGTTAGTTTTAGGCATGGTAGGGATTCGACCCGATGCACCTCTTGATGGTGATGTTGCCTTTGGGCATGGTAGGGATTCGACCCGATGCACCTCTTGACGGTGATGTTGCCTCTATGTATGGTAGGGATTTTACCCGATGCACCTAATTGATGATGATATTGCCTTAGGGCATGGTAGGGCTCGACCTGATGCACATATTTTTTTTCGTGATGTTGCCTTCGAGCATGGTAGGGCTTCGGCCTGATGCACCTGTTTGGAGAGATAGATGCCGTGGGCAAGGATGACCTTCGGGCCTAATAGCTAGTCACGTTTTTGTGACGTGACCTCTTTAGAGATAGAACTTATTATGTTATCTCTGTGTTTTTTTTGTGAGGGCGGATAAGGCCACTCGCTGAGTTCTTTGAACTCACCCGTTGTCGCTGTTTTATTTTATTTTGCAGAGCCTGACCGGTGAGGTGGGCTGGAGCACTTGGCATCTCTGGAGGGCAAAGGAGCCGTTGGATCTCATAGCAGTCCTAGTTAGGGTTGTAGTCGAGTTTTCTTTTGGTAGTGTCATGCACTTGTATTAGCTTGTTTTAGAGTTGTAGCCTGAGGGCATTTATGTTATTATTTCAGGTTTTATTTGATTGAACTTTTGAACTGTTGAACCTAATCGTTTTTTCGCATTTTCTTTACTTATGAGTTATTAATCTAAACTTGGCATTGATTTACTTTTCTATTAAAATAAAACTTGATGTTTTCTTTCCGCTACATTATTCTTTTGGGCATGTGCATGAGTTAGGCTTCGGGGTATAGACACGTATACCCTGACCGGTCACGTGACCCTGAGTTGGGGCGTGACAGGTTCCTAAATTTTTGTCCTGGGCCCTACTCGAATTTAATTCAGCTCTACCCGGAACCTACTCAATCAGATCGGTTCCAATCGGTTCCGGGTCTACCCAGTACCTATGCACACCCCTAATTTTTATATCGCCAATCTATTTATATAAATTTTTATGAACGACTGAATATGAGTTTTGAGAGACTGAATATAAATAAAAAAAGAATGGATATAAACATGAATTAAAAAAATGAACATATTCATATTTTATTTTATTCATATACATTTATTCATATACTTTTCATAGGCAGTCTTCTCATGAAAGTTGCACTCGATATTCTATTTGGTACCACTGCAACAAAACTCTTAAATTTTGTCGGAAAAATTTCGACGTCTTGAAACGACGTCGAAATTTTTTTTTTTCAAAAATAAAAAATAAAAATTTTGACGCCAACAGCAAGCGTCAAAAATGTTTTTGGCGCCTGCTGCCTAGTTTTGTCGGAAATATTTCGACATCTTTAAACGACGTCGAAATATATATTTTTAAAAAATTAAAATTAAATTTTTTGACGCAAGTAGCAGGCGTCGAAAATTTTTTTGATGCTTGCTGCCTGGTTTTGTTGGAAACATTTCGACGTCTTTAAAAAGATGTCGAAATATTTTTTAAAAAAATAAAAATTAAAAATTTCGACGCAAGCAGCAGGCGTCGAAATTTTTTTTGACGCATGCTGCCTAGTTTTATCGGAAACATTTCGACGTATTCAAAAATACGTCGAAATATTTTTTTAAAAAATAAAATAAAATAAAAACTTTTGACGCCAGGAGTAGGCGTTGAAACATTTCGGCGCCTGCTGTAGGCACCGAAACGGGTCTGGCGCGGGCGTGCAAGCCCGCGCCAGCGTTCGCCCGGGCGGGTTAGCGGGCGCACGAGCCCGCGTCCCTCGGTGAGCGCGCCGAGGGTTTTGCCGAGTGAAATCGAGGCGGGAATTCTTCCGCCTCTAATTTTTTTTCTTTCTACTCTTCTTTTCTTTAAATACTTCGTTTCTACCACATTCCTTTCTCTTCTCCTTCTTATAATTTTTTTCTTCTTTCCTTATTCTTTCTTCTTTTTCATATATTTTTTCCTTGATCTAATTTTTCTTCTACTTTTTTCAGGTTATGAAAATTTTTGGATTCCGAAATTATATAAAGGTTTGTACCATTTTTTTAACGGGTATTTATTTAATTATTTTCTAATTTTTTCCGAAATAAATTTTTTAATTAAAAAATTTCGACGGTTCGATTTTCGCCGCATGGCGGAAATCAAGCGGGTTGGCACCGCGCTCGTCCGATTTTTGCCGTGTGGCAGAAATCAAGTGAAGCTGCGCCGCGCCCGCTCGATTTCCACCGCGTGACGAAAATCGAGCGGGGCGATTTCCGCCCCGTTAATACTGCGTACAGCCACACGCGGTATTCACCAATACCGCGCACAGCGTTGTGCGCGGTATTCTCCAATACCGCATAGGCGCGTAAGCCTGCCTTTTTTTTAATTTTTTTTTTATATCGGCGCCTCTGACAGGCGCCGATATTAATATTTTGATTTTTTTTAAAAATATTTTGACGTCTATTGACAAACGTCGATATGAACATATCAACGCCTGCTGACATTTATAAGCAGGCGTCAAAATGTTCATATCGACGCCTGCTGACGTCTATAAGTTGACGTCGAAATTTTCGACAATTTGACGCATTCTTGGACGTCAAAATGTCCATTATTACTCTGGTCTTCTTCCACTCATTTTTGACGCTTTTACAGGCGTCAATATATCGTTTTGACGCTTGTTGACGTCGAAATATTAGTTTATAATTTATAATTGACATTTTGACGCATTGTTGACGTCAAAACATAGATGATTTGTTGTAGTGGGTTGCCAATTTTGCAAATGGCTACGAATAGTTCATAATTTATAAATATTAAAGAGAAACAAACAGACGGGTTTGCTATCAAATAAGATTTCATTTGATTGACATGAGAAGTAATTTTCTACAGAAAATTATAATTCAAATGAGTTAACTTTCTATATATATTTTTCGAGAAGTATCTAAAAAGTATTTGGTTGACAAAAAATTAATTAATAGGAAGTCCAATTTTTCTCCTAAAATGTGTTTGATTGACATGAGTACTTCCTAGGAAGTACATATCAAATGATCATTTTTTTTTAAAATTTTTTTTATAAAATAATATGTTAATTTATATGAATTAATATATATATATATATATATATATACAAGAAAAAATAAATTTATTTATAAATTAATATATATATATATATATATATATATATATATATAATTTTTGCATATATAATTAATATAATATATACTTTATTATATATGAAAAAATAATTTTTATTTATAATTAATATAAAAAATTATATATATTATTAAAAATAAAATAAAATAAAATAAATAAGTAAAGAATCCAAGAATTATTTAATTTATAATGTTGAAAATATAAATTATAAATTTCGTACTAAATACAAATGTGATGGTAAAATTAATTTTTTTCTTCAAATACATTGTAAAAAGTGTAATTTACTTAGGTAGGTTACTTTTTATATTTTGCAAAAAATTATATTTACTTAAAAAATTATATTTTTTATAAAATGTAAAAATATGTCAATTAAATATGAGTTTTTTTTTTAATTTTGCGAGAAGTATAATTTTTTATATAAAAAAATATCAATTAAACGAGGTTATACGTGTATCATCCGCAACCAAATATGCCCGTGTTTTATTTGTACTCTTATATTTATTAGAATGCATGGCGTCTCATATGAGCTGTTTGACACTCACTTTAGGCCAAACGTGAGGAAGAAATTAAACTGTTCATGACAACATCATATTTGGAGCATCAGCTGCTGCACCAGTTCTTGGCATGGAACCTGCAGTCAACAATGATGTCACCGATGATGGGACAAAGAAGATTATCAATAAACCTCTAATAAAATGACAAGATAATACATATAATAATTTTAGGCCCCTAGCTAATTTAATAAATTGTTGCTAAATACAACTGCTACAACAAGTGATTACAATGCAGCAAAGTCTCTCGCGCGTGAGAAAGAACTTGTGATATATGTTTGATTTGTTGGATAGAAAATGATTGAATTAAAAAAAAAAATAGATATAATTTTTTTTTTAAATTTGAAATACATCGAATATAAATATTTATTTATTTTTATTTTATTTTATTTATGTATTAAATAACTAATGGATATTAATCTATTCTTTATCATATTCTTTTTTATCCTATCAAGTAGGGTTGTCTGTTTGGTTCGAACCGAACCGAATCGAATTTGGCCAAATTAATTTTTTTTTTACCCAAAATTCAACCCAAACCGAATAACTCCTAATCCGATTTAACTCGAACCGAAATTATTCGGTTCGGTTCAGTTTTCAATCCGAAAATCAAAATTTTAATTAATTCGATTAAAAATTAAAAATAATTACTTAATACATATTTACTTACCTGGGTTAAAAATTAAAAAAAATATTATTTTTTTAATTAATTCGATTTCCGATTCGGATCGGTTTCCGAATTCCGGGAACCGAATCCGAATCGAAATTTAAATTTCGATTCGATTCGGATCAAAGAACCGAACCCGAATCGAAATTTAAATTTCGATTCGATTCGGATCAAAGAACCGAACCTACAACGGTTGAAATCGAACCGAATCGAAAAATTCGATTCAATTTTTCGGTTCGATTCGATGTGAACCGAACAATGAACAACCCTACTATCAAGTAAACATGCCCTCGTAGATTCCAGAATGACTCGATGGGAAAGTAAAGGATGACATGAACTCATCCAAGAAACCATGTGTACAAGCACACCATTTGCTTTAGTGTTATCACTTAGTTTTTAAGTGATTAATTATCTACTTAGTAATCAATTATTTATTTAATAACTAAATAATTGTATATATATCTATTTGAACTGAGCAGTTCAGTTTGATTAAATGTCGGATATTTAACATTTAATCAATTTTAATTTTGTATAATAATTTTAAAAATCGTTTGATTTCGGTTTGGTTTTCCGATATTAAATTTGCGAACAAATTCGATTATATATGGTTAATGGAACTTATGCTATCCCTAGATGTTCTCATGAATATGAGGATAATAAGATAGTTATACTTAGATAGCTCTGTTGGTTCACCAGTAGGTTAGTTCATGAGGCTGTATATTTATTAAATATATTTAAAAATAGAACGTTTACAAAACCAATATTTAGTTGTTTATTGATTTTTATCAATGACTTTATTTTTAAAAATTATTGTATTAATTTAACTCTATCATCAAATTTTCATCTCTCGTCACAATATTTAGAGCTAAAATGATAAAACAAAAGTTTAATAGAATTATCATGATATATGTATTATATTTCATTAAGGGTGTACATGAGTACCGGATAGACCCGAAACCGATTAGAACTGACCCAATTGGATAGGTTTCGAATATACCCGAATTAAATTCAGGTAGGATCCGAGACAAAAATTTAGGAATCGGTTAAAATTGGTTTCGATTCCGGATCCAACACATTGGATATCCAGAATCGGAATTGGTATCCAAAACCTGTTCATTTATAAGTTCCAACATGATACCCTATTGAAACTTGTTCATTTACAAGTTTCAGAACAAGTTTCAACATATTTACAAATTTCAGAACAAGTTCCAACTGTCAGAGCCGGGGGGACCCCAATCGGATTGAATGGGATGACAGTTTCTCAGTCCGAATCTGTAAAACGAAAATTTGGATCAACAAAGCCTTTTGGCTGCTTCATGTAGACCTCCTCCTCAAGGTCACCATGGTTGAAGGCGTTTTGTACATCTAGTTGATGTAGAGGCCAGCCACGAGAGACAACAAGAGCAACTACCAGGCTCCATTCCGGGTAGTGGGTTTGACAACTGGACTGAAGGTCTCTTCATAGTCCAGACCTTCTTCCTGACTGAAGCCTTGAGCACACAACCGTGTGCTTGTTGGAATCTGTTCATTTACATGTTCCAGAACAGATTCCAACAGGATACTCGAAACTTGTATCCTGAAACCTGTATATGAACAGATTCCAACAGGGTATCCGGAACCTGTATCCTGAAATCTGTATATGAACAGGTTCCAACATGGTATCGAGAATCGAAATTGGAACATGTGATTTCGGGTAGGGTCTGATTCCAGGTTCCAATAAGGTAGGGTCTGATTTCAAAATTTAGGAACCAGTCCTATACATGATAGAATCCAAATATCATAAAAATACAGAGTACCCGGATCCGCTCACCTCTATATTTCATCATTTTTTAACTATGTGAATTAGTATTATTATTTTGTTACTAATATTAATATTAGTATAATATTAAATTTAATAATAGTACTTTTAATATTATATTGTATTATTATACTTTTAGATATGGATAATTTATTCCATATCTAGAAAAGAAAACTTTAATACTATTTTATCTTTGTTAATTATTTCATGGGAAAAATTGATATTTCATCTTTTGGTGCAATAGGTTGTTCCACCCCAACCTTTAAATGGAATAAATTATCCTCGTGGTAGGTTTTTTTAATCCAAATATAAATTTTTTATTCTATCAAATATCTTATAAACTGGGAAAATTTTATGCTCAATTCAACTGGAATAAGAGTGATTGGGTATAAAGGGAAATTGAATAGAATAAAATACGAGGAGAATTATGTAGAATTTTTTTATAAAATATATACTAAATATAATATCAATTTTATCTCTCTAATTTTACTTCTTTCTAATAAGGACACCAAATAACTTGATGCTATCGTTAATATTTCATGAGGTAAAAGAAGATATGAAACTGAGAAACAAAAATAGACACGACTGAGTGATTTGGGTGACTGGGCAGGGCGTGTAGAAGATGCTGATTCGTTGACTGAAGAGATCTGAACGGCGGTTGACAATGCTTGAGCTGCAATGAAATAGGCGACCAATGGTAGCAAACGTCCAATGGAGGAGAAGAGCCCCTAACAATCTGGCTCTTGGCGATCAACGGTGCGGCCAAATGTGAGCAGCTCCCGGCGATCGATCTACGACGCAGGTACAGGTGTCCAGCGCGGCCAAAAAGGTCGTCAGATCCAGGAGAGAAGAAGAAAGATGCAATAGTTCCAAAAGTGAACTCTCCGACAGCCTCAAATTAAGAAATTATGGATTTGATGAAATCAGGTATGAACAGTTTCTAATCTAGTGAAAGTAGGAGTAATTTTGTTGTTGTTTGTAACCCGCTTTTTGTTTCGAATGATGATGGATTGAATGTTGATAAAATTGTGAAGAATAAAGAGGGCAATCTTGTTAAAATTGTGGGGAATAAGGAGGGTAATGTTGATAAAATTATGGGGAATAAGGAGGTTAAGCAGATTAATTCAGGAGCTAATATCTTCAAGGAGGCTAATATGGTCGATAATCTGCTGGAGTGCGAAGAAGTGAATAATAGGGACAGATTCAGTTAGGGCACATTAGGGAATGAGAAAAATGCAATGATGAATGCAGGCAGTGGCAATAAGGGTAAAACTAATGATAATGCAGTGATGAATGCAGGCAATAGCAGCAAAGGCAAATGTAATATTGAGGAAGAGAGCAGAAATAAACATCAAAGTTCATGGGCAGCACTTGGCAGGGAAGGAAAAAAATTTGAGATAGAAGATAAAGGGAAGGCGAATGCAAACACTAACAATGGAGGTATGCCATCAACTTGGGCGGAGTTGTCCAGATTAACCAAAAATGAAGAGAGTTGGAGATCGTCTAGTGATCTTGCAGGAAAAATTAAGAAGATCCAAGAAAATGCTAAAGAGAAAGTGGTGATTGGAGAAAGTGATCTGGAGGAGGCAAGAAAAGAATGCAAATTGGTTTTATACGGTAAATTCTTCGGAAGAACTCCTTCTCTAGAATTGGTGAAAAATATTATGCTGAAGATCTGGAAAATAAAATCAGAATGTAATATTGTTGATCTATCAGCTGGTTTCTTCGCATTTAAATTCTCTAATGTGGAAGATTATTGGGAAGTTTTTTCAAGTGGACCGTCGTTCTTAATAGGCCAGACACTCTCCTTAGTTCTCTGGAGGGAAAATTTTCAGCCTCTTAAGGAATCAATAGAAGTAATCCCAGTTTGGATTCAATTCACGAGATTACCGTTTGAATATTTGCATGAAAATATTTTACCACAGTTAGCTGCAGTAATTGGAAGACCCTTGAAAATTGATGGATACACATTATCAGGAACTAGAGGCAAATTTGTTAGGGTATGTGTGTTGTTGGATGTATGAAAACATATTGAGCATGACTTTTGGATTGAAACAAAAGCAGACAGTTTTTTTCAAAGTGTGGCTTATGAGAACCTCCCACTAATACGCTTTAAGTGTGGGAAGGTTGGACACCTAGAAGGAAATTGCAAATATGAAGTGGCAGAGAAGGAAGTGAAGGAAGGAAAGCAAATCGAAAAGGCAGAGGAAATTATTAACAGTGAGGAGAAATTGCTAGGGCCCTGGGTGCAGGTGCAAAGGAAGAAAAGGGGAGTTATCAAGCAGACATATGCAAGAAATGCACAGGAAAAGAACTCTTTCATGATCTTAAACAATCCAATTGCTGAAGAAGATAAGATAGTGTAATATCCGAGATATTATGATATAATTTTATTATTTATCTTTCCTAGTCTAGCGGGTTGATTCGAGATCGAGCTGAGTCGAGTCATGATCCGGTGCGAGCTTGAAAGCTCGGGTAAGTAGGAATATGAATTATGCGGTTTCTTTTTTTGCTTAGATAAATTTATTTAATTGTTTAAATGCATGTGCTTGATTATTATATTGCATTGCATGAGTGTGCATGTGTTTGATGCTTGTATTTAGCATAATGTTAGTTTGGGTTGAGGAGTTAGCGAGTTTGGATCCGAGTTTGAGGCGGATGCGGGTAAAACGGTTTAGGGTTGGATGAGATGGGGAAGGGATTATAAAATCCCCCCCCCCCCTTCCCTAGGGCAAGGCGGCTCCCTATTGGAGCTGCACAAGCCGCCGACCTCCCTTCCTCTCTCTTGAAGCCGCCAATCCTTCCTCTCCTCCTTCCTCTCCCTTGGAAGCCAAGCCGTAGGCTTGGTAGGAGCTGCTGCCCCCTTCCCTTGGTTGGAGCCGAGTCTTGGAGCTGCCGCCGCCTTGTCGTGGCCGGATTCGAAGGCCGCCGATCGGGGATTTCTCTCTTTCTTTTTTTCCAATTAGGTGAGTGGATCTTCCCTCCCCCCTCCCTTTTTTTCTTAGATTTCTTGTGTTCTTGAGCCGTTGTTGAGATTTAGGAATTCTTGTCAGATTCTTCGTGTTCTTGAAGTTTTGTCGTTGGTTTCACGTGTTTTCATGAAAGAGGAGCCCAAAGATCCCTCCTTTGTGGTGCGACAGCCCTAGGATTACCCTAGGGGTGCTCGGCCAAGGTGGAAATTGGGTCGCCCTCGAGGTGTTCGATAAAATGCCTAAGAGAAGTCCTTGAGGTTTTCTATAAGATCTAGGCTTTGGATTAATTTCCTTAATTAAGTTCTGATGATGCTATGCATAATTTGTATCTAGATATGTAAATTTCAGCATATGAATCTATGTTTGGTTGTGGAAAGATTAATCTTGATGTAATGTATGTTCATATTGGGATTCTTGATTTGAAGCTTGAGTCTTTGTCTTAAGATGATGTATATGCATGCTAAATCTTGATTAGAAATTATGATTTAATATTTGTATGATTGAACTTGATGTTATAAATCTGTGGTGATGGTAATTTAGGATTTAATTGCTGTGATTTTCGGGTTAATTATCTTAACATGCTGAAAACTTAATTTGCTGAAATTTCATGCTGAAATTGTTAATCCAAGGCCGAGTTTGAAATCTTAGTTATGAAATGTATGGTTTACTCAACATAGTCGTGTAACCTATCATTTTAACCATGAAACATAGTTCGGAACCATAAGACACACTTTGGGAATCAGATTCAACTTGGGTGCACCAATTTTGGGTTCAACAATAAACTGAAAATAAAACCCTAATTTCGACAATGGAAATTTTAATTGTATAATTAAAATTCAAGGGGCAGCATAATCTGTTAAGAGCCAATAAACTAAATTATGTGCATTAAATAAAACCTCATGAGTTGATGACATTACGGGTCTAGACGTCGGGATCGGGCATAGAGTGTTGCGGCGTTTCCCAGTAAAGACACCCCTAAGACACCGTAGCAGACACTTGACTTAGGTCTTGTTAGCGCCATATCTTTATGAATGACGGAGAGGCTCGGATAGGAGCCGGATTTCGAGCTTGACCCGGGAGGTTGGATAGTTAATTCCCAACATGTGTTTAAGGAATAAGTTCGGATGGGCGAATCCCGATTATTGCTGCGTTATTGATGGAACAAGTTCGGATGGGTGAATCCCGATTGTTCTTGCATTTCTTATGGAACAAGTTTGGACGGGCAAATCCCGATTGTTCCCAAGTTACTTTATTTAAGGAATACATTCGGATTGGTGAATCTCAATTATTCCTGCGTTGTTTTAAGGGTTCTATTATAGGATAAGCTCGGATGGGTCAATCCTGATTATCCTCATAACCCTTGAGTGTGATTTGTTGCCTTAGGGCACGGGTAGGCTGAGGCCTGTTGTACTTCACTGCTAAGTGAATTGGTTTGTCTTTGTGCATGTAATGGCCATATGACCTATTAGCTAGTCATACCACTTGATGCTTTATCCTTGTATGAGACATGGGCGCTTATTCATTTATTTGTGGTTGGTTTTTAAGGTGGGGGTTGGTTGAATCGCTCACTGAGTTCTTTTGAACTCACCCATTGTTTATTTCTATTTTTTTTGCAGAGCCTGACCAGTGATGTGGGCTGAAGCACTTGGCGCGGCTGGAGGGTAGATGAGTCACATTGATCTCATAGCAATTCTAGTTTGGGGTCGTAGTCGAGTCATTGGTAGATTTGTCATGCACTTGTGTTTTTTGTATTTTGGAACTGTAGTCCATTGAGGACATTTATGTCTTTCTTCTAGATTTCATTTGTTAAAGCAAATTGTTAAAATTTTGATTTACTTACTTTCACACTTTAAAATATTTTGCTAAAACTTTACTTTTTAAATAGAATCTATTTGGTTTCAAATTCATAATAAAGTCTGTTATTCTTTTCGGTATGTTTTATTATGAGTTGGCATGTGCATGAGATAGATTGCGGGGTATAGGCACGTATATCATGGCCAATCACGTAACCCTGAGTTGGGGTGTGATAGATAGACTCTGATAAAGGGAAATGCAATACAAATATCAGTGAAAGGAAATATATGATAATGGATGTTGAAATTTCAAAGAATTAGTTTACGTAGAAGGAAGGGAAGTAGTAGTGTGAACTGCGGGAAAGATGTGTGTTTTGTGGAGAATAAGGTGGTGGTAGAAAAAGAAAATAGGAGTAACAAAAAAAATGAAGAGATGAATATAGATGAAGGGAGCAAAAAGGATGAGGAAATGGCAGTAGAGAAGTTTATTTTCAATGCAAAAGAAGACTCAGTATCAAAGGAGAAGGAAGTTAGTATTGGAGAAGATAAGGGGGATGACATGGAGATGTTAGCTGAAAACATGACAAAATCTTTTGAGAAAATTTTGAACAATGAAAATGCAAAGGAGGATTTTTGGGAGATGGGTATTGATCCAGAAAAGAGCAGAATAGAAACTAAGAAGGGACCTAAATAAAGGAGAAATTTGAAGGGTTCAGAAAATCTATTTAGTATTCATGTGCAATACAAAAATGTTAGACTAAAGAGAAGAAGATTTTCAAAAGAAACCAGTATATTGAAGGATGTTGATGATCTTTGAGTATGGGTGGGCATGAGGTGGAGAAAATATGTACACAATGAAGATTATTTCTTGGAATATTAGAGGAGTAAAAAAAAAGATGCTATTGAATACTTGTGATCAATAGTGAAACTGAAGAAGATTGATATGGTGATTTTGTTAGAAACTCATTTGGAGAAAGAAAATGCAGAGTTATTTTTGAAAAAATACAATAGAAATAGGGAGAATGCAGTGGTTCTTGGAACTGGTAAGGCAGGTGGAATTATGGTGTTGTGGAGGAAAAATACAATGGATGTGAAAGTGGTGTTCAAAAATAGTCAATCTATTAATTGTTTAATTAGATTGTACAATGGGAAAACGTGTTTCTTAACCGGAATATATACTAAGAATAACATTAGAATAAGAGAAAGTTAATGGAAGCTATTAGGAGAATTAGACTTATCAGAGCTGCCTTGGATTGTGCTGAGTGACTTGAATTGCTTAGTGGAAGCAAATGAAAAAAAAAGGGGAAAGCAGTTTGTGGCTAACAAGTCAGTGAAGGACTTCAAAGAGTTTATAGATAAGGCAGGTGTTATTGATGCTGGATTCAAGGGACCATCATTCACTTGGTTTAACAATAGGAAAGGTCATGAGTTGATTATGGCAAGATTTGATAGAGTTCTGATGAATGCTTGTTGGCTAAACTGGAATTATGTAATAGAGGTGGAATATCTACAAAGGATAGGCTCTGATCATAGGTCTTTGCTAGTAAGATGTGGAATAGAAGAAAGATGAAAAATAAAAAATAGAAGCTTTATGTTTGAAAATTTTTGGTTAGAATACACAGAAATGAGAGAGATGATGAAGAAGGATACGAATGTAGCAGAAAATAAGCCTGATGTTTTTATGCAGAGATTAATCAGTTTGCAGGAATAGCTAAAAAGGTGGAATAATGATTTTGTGGGTAATATGGAAACAAAGATAAAGGAAACTTTAAATAAGGTGAAAGTTGTCAGCTTAAGGGTCTCTCTTAAGCCTCGATCTTTATTTTGATGATAACAAACATGTATTTAATCCAAGTGTGTAGTTTTGAGTTCAGGTTAAGGTTGTGATACACATGCCGAATCCGTTCAAACGAGATGACGGAAAAGACCGTCAAAAGAACGGAAGAAGAAATCATTGAAGAAAGGCTCCGGATTAAGTCAAAAAGATTTAATGTAATATGTCCCTAGAATAGTTTATCCCAAGCCTAAAATATAAGGTTATCCAAGTTGAAACTTGGTAACCAAACCCTTACAATTGGTATGTAAAAATACAAGGAATTAATCATCCTCAGCCTAGGATCGGTCGATCGGTCGGTCGACTGATCAAGGCAATAAAATGGTGATGCAGCCCATTCGGTCGACCGACTGGCCGACCAAAGATCGCAAGAAATTGGCAGAAGTCATTCGGTCGACCAGTCGGTCGACCGAATGTGGCGAAGGGCAAATAGTTGGGCTGCGTCGGTTGATCGGTTGGCCAACCGACAGAGGCAAAATTTTGGCAGAAAGGTAGCGGTCGACCGACCTAAAGATGGCCTCTTTCACGTGATTCGCTGCAGCTATTCGATCGACCAACGGGTCAATCGAATGTCGGTAGAAATGATGGCGGTCGACCCGTCGGTCGACTGACCTCTCTCAACTTCAGCGGTCGGACCTGGGGGTCGATCCGTCGATCGATCGACTGATCGATCGGCCTTGCGACTGAACAACTTCAACGGTCGATTTTTTATCCATTGAACGGCCGTTCGGCTGTGGGGTTATAAATACCCCTCACCAAACTACATTAAACACTTTTGTGATCCTACTTGAGCATTAAAAGAGTTCATAAAAGCCTTCAAAGTACTTCACCTGTGCGCGCGCGCTCTGCTGCCAATCTCGACATCTTCCAGGCACTGCTTCTCTCTGCTTCAGCTGTGCTGCATTCATTGAAGTCATCATCCTGTTGCAAGTTGAAGAAAAGAAGGCGGTGGTAAGAAGCTTGGTTCAAGTTTTCTTTGTTTTGCTCTTTCCTTGTATTTGTACTTTGTTGAATCTTGTTTTCTAGTTTGAATAGCTTGCTAGGTGTGCTAGGAAACACTTAGGGTCAACTTTGTAGAAGTGTGTTTTGCCTAGGTGAATAGGGTTGAGGTGTTCTCCAAGTGAGGGATCGAGAAGGGTGTCCTCAAGTGTATTCAAAGGGAAACATGCATTCTATAAAGTAGTGTTTAGAAATCATTGGTAAGGAGCCAAGGTAGTGGAGTAGGTGGTTGGCCGAACCACTATAAATTATTTTGTTTGCATTGCTCTTTACTTGCCTTCATTATTGTGATTGAATTTTGATCATATCATTCATCAAAGAACAATTACATCAAGCTAAGACAAAATTAATTTAAAAGAAGTTTAAAAAGGGGATTGAAACTATTCAACCCCCTCTTCTAGTGTCAAGGTCCATCCAACAATTGGTATCAGAGCAAGGTAGTAGGCTAAGATTTAACCATCTTCCGTACAAGTCATCATGTCTAGTGAAATTCAACTAGCTCAAGGGTCCTCTACTAACACTCCACCACTATTCGATGGGAACAACTATGCCTATTGGAAGATTCGCATGAATGACTTCCTTCAATCCTTAGACATGGATGTATGGAGGATGATCCTAGTAGAGTATAAACAACCCGATAAGGATATGGATAAATGGGACCAAGAGGAAGTTAGGCTATTTAATGCAAATGTCAAGGCCGTCAATGCTCTATATTGCGGTCTATCAATTAATGAATTCAATAGGATCTCTACATGCAAGTCCGCATACCACGTATGGAAGGTCCTAGAGACCACCCATGAAGGGATTTCGCAAGTAAAAGAATCCAAAATCAATTTACTCATGCATGACTATGAAATGTTTAAAATGCTTTCACATGAGTCTTTTGATGCCATGCATGCTAGGTTTCAAAATATTACGAATGACTTGTTCCCTTCCAAAATCTTGGGAATCCAATGTGACGGCCATCATGGAAGCCAAGGACTTGAGCACCCTAAAGATTACCGAGCTCATTGGGTCTCTCATGACACATGAGACCCACATGAAGCAATACCAAGAAGAAGATGCTTTTAAAGGTAAGGCCATTGCCTTAAAAGCATCGCATAGAGCCGAAGAGACATCGTCATCAGAGGAAGAGACGGATGACATTGAAGAAATGACGATGCTTGCAAGGAGATTCATGAGCTTCATAAAGGGAGGCATGAGAAAAGGAAGAAGTGGCTACACGTGTTACAATTGCAACAAGACGGGGCACCTAAGGAAATATTGCCCGCTTCTAAAGATGGCCACTACCTCCAACCCTCACAAGAAAAAAAAGTACAAAAAGAAGAAGGCAATGATGGCTACATGGGATGAAAGTGAGGCCTCATCAAGTGAAGAAGAGACAAGGAGTGAGAAAGCAAACCTTTGCTTAATGGCAAAGGATGATGAGGTAAGATTTAATTTTGGTGAAACTTCATTTACTCAAGAGGAATTGCAAATTGAATTTGAGCAAATGCATAATGAGTTCATAGCAATTGGGAGAAAATTTAAAGATCTCAAAAAGGACAATAAATCCTTAGAAATTAAAAATGATAGATTATTACTCTCTTGCAAAGATCTTAGGAAAGAGGTAGATAGTCTTAAGGTAGAAAAGTGCACCCTGGAAAAGGCTAAGAAGGACCTAGAAATAGATAATGAAAAACTAAAAAAAGAAAAAAAGTATCTATGTGATACAGTAGAGCATTTAAATGATAGCATGCTAACATTAAAGAAAGAACTTTGCATGCTCAATGAAAAAATGACAACTATTCAAAATGTTATGCCAAAAGTTGTCAATGAAAAGAAATCATCACACTCTCATGCTCACACACACACATAAAGAAAATTTCATGGTAATTGTTTTTCTTGTGGTATTTTTGGCCATATGACTAAAAATTATGCATTAAGGAGGAACCCACATGCAAGATTCACATGTGTTCCAAAAGTGACTAACCCACATGCAAGATTCACATGTGTACCTAAGAAAGTGTCTTCTCCTTTTGTAGAAGGAGAAACATCCTCAACCAAGTAGGAGTACTTGGATCTTGGATAGCGGTTGCTTGAAGCACATGACGGGAGATATCAACTTGTTCGCAACCCTATCAAGTAAAGATGGTGAAAATGTCACATTTGGAGACAATGCCAAAGATAAGATTGTTGGCATTGGTGACATAGGTATACTCCCTTACCCATGTATCAAAAATGTTTTATTAGTTGATGGTTTAAAGCATAATTTGATTAGCATATCTCAACTATGTGATAATGGGTACATAATTATTTTTGAAGCATCTAAATGCATTATTAGAAGTATACCTTCAAATGATATCATGTTCATAGAAAATAGGCAAGAAAATATATACACCCTAGAATTAAATATTTTGCCCAATCCTCATGTTAAATGCTTAGTAGCCATTGAAAATGTCTCTTGGTTGTGGCATAGAAGGCTAGGACATGCTAGCATGAGTCTCATCCAAGAGATATCTAGAAAAGACTTAGTAAAAGGCATGTCAACTAGGTAAGCAAGTAAAATCTTCATTCCATAGTATTAATCAAGTTAGTACGTCTAGAATTCTAGAGCTTGTACACATGGATCTCTTCGGTCCATGTGATGTAGCTAGTCTAGGTGGAAAGCTTTATTGCTATGTTTTGGTTGATGATTTTTTGAGATTTACATGAGTTTTCTTTTTGGCAAAGAAAAATGAAACATTTGAGTTTTTCAAAAAATTTGCAAGAAAGATTTCAAATGAAAAATGAGTTTCTATTTTGAAAATTAGGAGTGATAATGGAGGGGAGTTTAAAAATGAAAAAATTTCTGAGTTTTGTGATGATTTAGGTATTCAACATACTTTTTCTTCCCTTAGGACCCCTTAACAAAATGGGGTGGTTGAGAGGAAGAATAGAACCCTACAAGAAATAACTAGGACCATGTTGTGCAAAAATAATTTGCCTAAATATTTTTGGGCCGAAGCCATAAATACTTCTTGTTATGTTCTTAATCATGTTTTATTAAGATCAAAAATTAAGAAAACACCTTTTGAGCTTTGGAATGGTAAAATCCCAAATGTGGGATATTTTCATATTTTTGGATGTAAATGCTTTATTTTAAATACTAAGGAGAATTTAGGAAAATTTGATTCTAAATCTGATGAAGGAATTTTCCTAGGTTACTCCACTAGTTCTAAGGCTTACAGAGTTTATAACCGTAGAACTATGATAGTTGAAGAATCTATGCATGTGACTTTTAATGAAGCTAATGATTCTTCAAGAAATGTCAAGATTATAAATGTAGGTGAGGAGCTTGAGGATCTCACACTTCATGATAAGAAAGTGGAGGATGAAGATAATGAGGAGACCCAACATGAAGAACCTCCATCCTCAAGTCAACCTCAAGTTGAAGATGATGAAGAAGAAGCTCTACCACCTCTCCCCAAGGGATATCGATTGGTAAGAGATCATCCAATGGACCAAGTCATTGGAGAGCCTTCAACGAGAGTGGTAACACGTTCTTAACTTAAAAATTTATGTCAATATGTAGCTTTTGTTTCTCAAGTAGAGTCTAAAAATGTTGAGGAAGCTATAGAAGACGAGTTTTGGGTATTAGCCATGCAAGAAGAACTCAACCAATTTGATAGAAATAATGTATGGGACTTAGTGCCTAGACCTAGTGATCAAACCATAATTGGAACCAAGTGGGTATTTAGGAATAAACTAGATGAAGAAGGACTAGTCATTAGAAACAAAGCTAGGCTAGTGGCACAAGGGTACAACCAACAAGAAGGAATAGACTATAATGAAACATATGCTCCCGTAGCTAGATTAGAAGCAATTAGGATGCTTTTAGCATTTGCTAGCTTTAAGGACTTTAAACTCTTTCAAATGGATGTGAAAAGTGACTTTTTAAATGGTTTTATAAATGAAGAAGTTTATGTTGAACAACCCCCCGGTTTTGAATGTTTTGAGTTTCCTAATCATGTTTTCAAACTTAAAAAGGCTTTATATGGTTTAAAACAAGTCCCTAGGGCTTGGTATGAAAGATTTTCTATTTTCTTAATTGAACAAGGTTTTGACATAGGAAAAGCGGATGTCTCACTCTTCATTAAGCACCATGAAAATGACATATTATTAGTTCAAATATATGTTGATGATATAATTTTTGGTGCCACTAATGAAATGTTTTGTGCGTGGTTTGCTAAGTGCATGCAGGATGAATTTGAGATGAGTATGATGGGAGAACTCTCCTTCATGGCTTGGTCTCCAAATCAAGCAAACCACCAAAGGAATCTTCATCAATCAAGCTAAGTACACAAAGGAGCTCATCAAAAGATTTGGAATGAATGAAGCCAAGATGGCTTCTACACCTATGAGCTCATCCATCAAGCTTGACAAGGATGAGGAGGGGATTAAAGTGGACGAAAAATGATATCGAAGTATGATCGGTAGTCTCCTTTATTTAACCGTAAGTAGACCCGATATCATGTTTAGCGTATGTTTATGTGCTAGGTTTCAATCATATCCTAAGATGTCTCATTTAAGCACGGTAAAACGTATATTTAGATATCTAAATGGTACAGTTGACTTAGGATTATGGTATCCATGTCATGCATCATTTGATTTAATCAATTTTTTAGATGCTGATTTTGCCGGATGTAAGGTAGATAGAAAAAGTACTAGTGGGTGTTGTCAATTCTTAGGAGCGAGTCTTGTTTCTTGGTTCTTAAAGAAACGAAATTCGGTTGCGCTTTTAACTACCGAAGAGGAATACATCACCGCGGCTAGTTGTTGTGCGCAAGTCCTTTGGATGAAACAAACCTTTTTGGACTATGGACTTAGGTATTCTTGCATATCTATACATTGTGATAATACTAGTGCAATTAATCTAACCAAAAATCCTATCTTACATTCTAGAACTAAGCATATTGATTTGAGACATCATTTTCTTAGAGATAATATAGCTAAGGGAAATATATCGGTATAATTTGTATCCACCGATAAATAACTTGCCGATATATTTACAAAACCCTTAGTTGAAGAAAATTTCACAACCTTAAGGATGCAACTAGGAATTTGTGCTTTACCTTGTGTTTAAAGAGAATTTTCTTCAAAATTTACATGATTTCAAAACTTGCATTCTATAAGTGTCATCACACTTATGTATTGCTCTGTAGTGGGGCTTTGCGACCTATTGATGTTTGCCTTCTATAGGCTTACATTGATGGGAAGGACTATAGTGGTAGATGATACTTAGTTTTTGTGGCTTTCTTGGTTTTTTGGCCTTATGATGAAATCTCATTAATTGTACCATGATTCTTACCCTTTTTGATTGATGTCAAAAGGGAGAGAAAAAGAAAGGTCACACTTGGTTTTCACGATACATATAAGTAGTGTGAGTTTTATAGTTAAGGGCAAGAGATATAGTTAGGGGGAGTTAAAAATGACATGCACAATGGTAGGGGGAGCATAGGTCAAGTTATAGATAATTTGAACATGCATATTGATAGGGGGAGCATAGGTTGAGTTATAAGAAGTTGGATGTATAGGCTAAGTTAGAAAGTTGAATGCATAGGCTAAAGTAGTTATAGGCTAACTCTTGAATGACTTAACTCAAACATACAAATGTTGTTAATTTTCTTAAAATTTAATGTTATGTTTGTCATCATCAAAAAGGGGGAGATTGTTGGCTTAAGGGTCTCTCTTAAGCCTCGATCTTTATTTTGATGATAACAAACATGTATTTAATCCAAGTGTGTAGTTTTGAGTTCAGGTTGAGGTTGCGATACACATGCCTAATCCGTTCAAACGAGACGACGAAAAAGATCGTCAAAAGAACGAAAGAATAAATCATTGAACAAAGGCTCCGGATTGACTCAAAAAGATTTAATGTAATATGTCCCTAGAATAGTTTATCCCAAGCCTAAAATATAAGGTTATCCAAGTTGAAACTTGGTAACCAAACCCTTAAAATTGGCATGTAAAAATACAAGGAATTAATCATCCTCAGCCTGGGATCGATCGACCGGTCGGTCGATCGATCAAGGTAATAAAATGGCGATGCAGCCCATTCGGTCGACCGAAGATCGCAAGAAATTGGCAGAAGTCATTCGGGTCGATCGAATGTGGTGAAGGGCAAATAGCTGGGCTGCGTCGGACGACCGGTTGGCCGACCGACAGAGGCAAAAATTTGGCAGAAAGGTAGCGGTCGACCAATCGGTCGACCGACCTAAAGATAGCCTCTATCGCGTGACTCGCTGCAGCCATTCAGTTGATCGACGGGTCGACCGAATGTCGGAAGAAATGTTGGCGGTCGACTCGTCGGTCGATCGACCTCTCTCAGCTGCAGCGGTCGGACCTGGCGGTCGATCCATCGATCGACTGACTGATCGACCGGCCTTGCGACCGAACGGCTTCAACGGACGATTTTTTATCCGTTGAACGGTCGTTCGGCTGAGGGGTTATAAATACCCCTCACCAAACTACATTAAACACTTTTGTGATCCTACTTGAGCATTAAAAGAGTTCATAAAAGCCTTCAAAGTACTTCACCTGTGTGCGTGCTCTCTGCTCCTAATCTCAACATCTTCCAGGCGCTGCTTCTCTCTGCTTCAGCTGTACTGCATTCATTGAAGTCATCATCCTGTTGCAAGTTGAAGAAAAGAAGGCGGTGGAAAGAAGCTTGGTTCAAGTTTTCTTTGTTTAGCTCTTTCCTTGTATTTGTACTTTGTTGAATCTTGTTTTCTAGTTTGAATAGCTTGCTAGGTGTGCTAGGAAACACTTAGGGTCAACTTTGTAGAAGTATGTTTTGCCTAGGTGAATAGGGTTGAGGTGTTCTCCAAGTGAGGGAGAAGGGTGTCCTCAAGTGTATTCAAAGGGAAACATACATTCTATAAAGTAGTGTTTAGAAATCCTTAGTAAGGACCCAAGGTAGTGGAGTAGGCGATTGGCCGACCACTATAAATTACTTTGTTTGCATTGCTCTTTACTTGCCTTCATTATTGTGATTGAATTGTGATCATATCATTCATCAAAGAACAATTCCATCAAGCTAAGACAAAATTAATTTAAAAGAAGTTTAAAAAGGGGATTGACACTATTTTACCTCGTCTTCTAGTGTCAAGGTCCATCCAACAATTGCTCCCAGGACTCCGGCGCTAACCAACGACCCCCAAACCAATTGGTGTGACGGAAGGACACACCTTCACCTTATACCGTAGCAGACCCGAGCGCCCTCGGCGTTCGAGTGTGACTTGGCCCGCCAGGCCTACACGCCACGAGGCGATTGATGACTCGGCCCATTAGACCTACACGCCAACAATCTCCCCCTCAGCAATCGCCAGCCGAGACTCAAACCCGAGACCCAGGCTCTGATACCAGCTCCCAGGACTTCGGCGCTAACCAACGACCCCCAAACCAATTGGTGTGAGGGAAGAGCGCACCTTCACCTTATACCGTAGCAGACCCGAGCGCCCTCGGCGTTCGAGTGTGACTCGGCCCGCCAGGCCTACACACCACAAGGCGATTGATGACTCGGCCCGCTAGGCCTACACGCCAACAAAAGTATTGGAAGAGAAAGAGGCTAAAGGAAGCATATCAAAGGAGGAATTGATGAACTTGAGTATCCTGTCAAAAAAAGTGATGGCAATCAGTAAATAAATTCAAATTAAGTGGTGGACTAAGTCGAGAAAAAAGTGGATAAAATGATGAGACAAAAACACTAAGTATTTTCACAATGTAGTTAAAATGAAAAGGAGGAAAGGTTGGGTTCAGCAGTTAAAAGTAAATGAAAGGATTGTTGAAAATAGTAAATAGATGACAGATAACTTTGCAAGGTGGTATGCAAATTTATGGAGGGAGAAGGAAACTGTACAGGAAAATTATGATGTTTTTGTCAAAGAAGAATAGAAATGTTTATTAGAGGAGGAAGCAATTGCATTGAAGCAGGAATTCATCATAGAGGAAATATGGACAGCCGCAAATGGGCTAGGAAGAGGGATGAATCTAGGGGTAGGTGGATACATTTTAGAGTTCTATCTACAATGCTGGGAGATTGTGAAGAATACTTTGAAAGCAGATATTGATTACATTCATAAAGGGATGGAGATACCAGATTCCTGGAAGGAGACTATGTTAATAATGATACCTAAGGTAGTATCTCCAAGGAGAATTGAGGAATTCAAACATATTGTCTTGTGCACTGTGGTGTATAAAATTTAACTGTTAGCAAACAGAATAAGGCCATGTTTAGGGAAAATAATTGGTAAGGAACAAGGATTATTTATTCCCATGAGAAATATGCATGACAATATAATGGTTGTTAATGAAGTTGTAAACACATTTTACAATCCCAAGGCAGCAGCACCCATTATAATCGTAAAGATGGACTTAGAGAAGGTTTATGATAGGGCTGACAAAAAGGTGATTTACAGCACAATGAAAATGATGGGCTTCCCAGATGAATTCAGTGGTTGGGTTAGAAGTGGAATAGAAGGAGTATATTTTCTTTGTAAGATAAATGGAGAGAAGTTTACAAATTTTACAAGTCATAGGGGTTTAAGGCAAGGTGACCTTTTGTCTCCCTATTTATTTATTATCATGGAACAAATTATGTCAGTTCTTATGAAGAGATATGTGGAGCAAAGGAAGATAGCACCTTTCAAACAAGGAGATGTAGTGCTGAGTCATATACTATTTGCAGATGACATAATATTTTTCATCAAAGGCAACAAGAGATCATGTAAAAACCTGAAAGAAATGTTGATAATGTATTGTCAGATTACATATCAAAAGGTTAACATGAATAAATCAGAGATTTTCTTCCCAAATAAATGCAAGACAAAGGTTAAACATAGAATATGTCATGTTATTGGAACGAAGGAAGGAAAATTTCTCATTAAATATTTGGGCACATGTATATCACTTGAAAAATAAATACAGAAAAACAGAAGGAGTTATTAGAAAAGGTGGCTAAGAGGATTGATTTCTGGGCTAAAAATTAGATATCCCAAGCAGGGAAATGCACACTTATAAATTCAATAACAAGTTCTATCGTTGTACACAATATGCTGACAGCGGGTGTTAGTGAGAAGGAGATAAGGAACATAGAAAAGTTGAATAGAAATTTCTTTTGGAGTTCTAGCAATCAGAAAAAATCAGCTAATTTAATGAGCTGGGCTAAGATAACAAAGAGCATAGGGGAAGGTGGACTAGGAATAAGAGATTTGGCAGTATCGAAACATGCACTAATGGCTAAAAGAGTACTTCTTGTTTTGAATAAAGAAAAAGATGTATGGTGCAGACTGATGAATGACAAATACAAAGATATACATCCATGGGGAAGAAATATGGGGAAGAAGTTATCAAGAACGGTTAAGGCTATTATTAAAAGCATGGATTTGATAAAAGAAGGATTAAAAAAATCCATTGGAAATGGAAAGGAGACTGACATATGGGCTGATCCTTGATATTCTGATATACCTTTGAAGTAGCCAATATTTGTAAATACACAAGAATTGGCAAGGTATGAGGTAGTCTATCAATTATTTGAAGGGGATGGTTGGAATCAGCAAGTGATAAGGGAGTGTTTTGGAACTGAAATCAAGGAAATTATTGAAAGTTTGAAACTATGGTGTTTGATAAAGAAAAGGGCAGTGATAAATGGGTTTGGAATGATAACTTCAAGGGAAACTTACCAGTAAAAAATGCATATAGATTTCTGAAGAATAAAAAAAGGAGGAAGGAAGAAACAGTGATTGTGAAATTGAGAAGTGCTATGTTTGTGAAAAGGAAGAGGATGACACTAAACATATTATGTTTGACTGTGAGGTGGCCAAAGAGTATTGGAAGTTGGCTGAATCAAAGTTTGGGATAGTTTTCAGAGATAAAAACCAATGGTTTCAAGGAGAATGGTTGAATGAAGGAGTGGGATATGAATGTAATTATGCAGTGAGACTGATAGCTTTTATTGCAAATTCCACGTGGATATTGTGGAAGAATTGAAACAATAAAAAGCATAAGGAAAAGTGTGGTGGATTAAATACAATGTTCATTAAGGCTTTTAATGATACAATGTTCTTCAGTAGAGATGTATGTGCAAGAAATAAAGAAGAAAAAGAAAAAGAAAAAGAAAAAATAACAAATGAAGAGGAAAGGAAGGAGCTATGGTGTGTTGCGGCATGGAAGGAAGGAACAAAGGTTGGAGTTGGCTTCGTAATGAAGTATCATGGAAGTTGGGAAATCATGGGTTGTAACAACACGAAGGCAATGGATGTATTACAAGCTGAATTATGGGGAATTTGGTTTGGTCTTGACAATGTTTGGAAAAAAGGAATAAATTGAGTAGTAGTCTACTCGGATTATAGCAGAGCAATTAAGATTTTGAGAAGATAATTTGAGGTACCATTGAGAATTAAATGATTGGTAGATAAAATCTGAGAATTAGGGAGAAGTGTTGATGTAAAGGAATCGTTTTATGTAAGGAGGGAGAAAAACTTAATAGCACATTCTTTAGCATGATTAGCTATGAAGATGGATGCAAATCAGACATGGGAAAGCAAGAAGAGTATGAAGGGAAGTCTTGAAGTGCAAGAAAATGCTTGTAATGTAAACTTGCTGGCTTATTTGTATAATGAAACAACAATGGGTTGTTGTGAATGTAATGATGTATTGGGAGAAATGAGAAAAATGGGAAGGGATGAAAGTATACATGTAAAAATTGGAGACAGTTGTAATTTGCAGCTTTTAATTAATAATACTGATGCCTAGGGTATATGATATTGCAAGAATGGTAGGTAAGAGGTGTAAGACCATAGGTCCTCTACTTTCTCTACCCAACCATTCGGGTAATACATGACATTTTAACTGACGCTTTTTTAAAAAAAGAAGAAGAAGATATGATAAAAAACAAAAGTTTAATCTCTTGTATTAATATTTGTTAATTTGATATAAACAAGTTCATCGATTGGTATAAACAAGTTCAGTAAACAAAAATTATTAATATGTTAATTTGATATTAGTATATTCGTATTAATATTTTCTCTACTAAAATAATTTTCAATTCAATTAAAGTACTTTTTTATTCAACAATTGGGGGCACATTTGCTTCGTACCCTAAACTAGGATAAAATAAAGAATGGGTTAATATCTATTATTTATTTAGCACATAAATTAGAATAAAATATAAATAGAAAAATATAAAATTAATATTATATTTAATATATATCAAATTTAAAAAAAAAATAATTTCTCAAAAAGAATAAGAATTCTGCTTATTCTCAAAAGCAAAACAAAAAACACATTATTTTTTAAAATATAACGAAATTTAAAATATACTCATAATACTCTCTCACTCTCATAATGGGGTTGATGTCTCGTTAATCGTGTTAACCTCATTAACTCCTACTGTAACAGGGTTAACACCTCACATTGAACACTTTAATCATGTTTCATGTCTCATCCATTAAATCATTTAAACAGTTTTGAAACTGTTCAAATGTTAAATTACGTCATTTAAATCGTTTCGGTGAAATTATTTAAATATGTCATTTAAGTTTGAAAATACATTATAAAATCACCAAAAAATCATAAAAGATCTACTTTAGTGAATGAAATGAGGTCCAAAACTTATATCAGTGAAAATGAGTGTGTATAAGTCTCAGAATAAAACTATTTAAACCAATTAAATAATTCAGTAAAATTATTTAAATAAGTCATTTAAGCTTGAAAATACATCGTAAAATCATCAAAAAAAATCATTAAAAAAATCTAATTTATTGAATGAAATGAGATCCACAACTTAGATTAGTGAGAACGAACGTGTACAAATCCAAGAATAAAAATGTTTAAATCTAAATATATTATTTAAGCTTAAAATATATCATAAAATCATTAAAAAATTAAATATCATATTCAACAAAGCAAGCATACCATGATAGAAATTCATTACATAAATTTAACCTATGCCTATAATCATACATGTCAAATCATTAAGGAATACAAGAAGCATAAGCGTACCTGAATCCATCGCCGGAGTATGAGAGATTGTGGGACTTTCCAAGTCAATGCACCGACCACAAGATGTCTTTGAATAATGAGGGTTCTGAGACTAGAACGAAGCACATGACCCTGGGACCATAATCCCTCTATTTATAGCAAAAACCTGAGGTAATGATAATTCCAATTTAATTCGCCCATCATAAAATAAAAAATTACCTCTAATGGTGTATGTACAATTAATTCTCATATATTATTGAGATGTCATAGGCCTATAAATAAATAACAATTAGACCACTTAGGATATGTGTTGTTAATTTCGATAGCGATGGATGCACGCCTATTGATATGTGTTGGCCAACATGAGATTATTAAATATAATCTAACAATCTCCCACTTGGGCCAACAAATGTATCACTGTATGGCTATGCATACTAACTTTATGACGTCGTCACTATTATTGTCAATCATCTCCAACAATCTGGTCCATCGATAATACCAACAACGAACCAAAGTGATTTTTGTCACATTTATCGGGACTAAATCCATCAATGATCACAATATTGATACTTTCGACGACATAGATCATATATGACTGCACAACATGGAATATCCCTACAATGTACGCAATATCTGGACACGTACACTATTGAGCATACATCAGACTCCCTATAACAAATGCATATGGAATCTTCTGCATTTCCTTCTGTTCAAACTTATGTTTGGGGCACGGGTTGAGACTAAATTTGTCTCCTCTAGCAATAGGGGTGTCTAGGAAAATTTACTTGCTCCCACTAAACTCATGATATATGCATTCATCAATCGCATTTATCTCAAAACAAAATGAGATAATAACTTGATAAATTTATGATACCACTAATTGAAGCATCTGTTCTTGAGGTCGTTGAGTTTGTACTTCATGGGTAGATTCCTCAAGAGTTAATTCTCCTCATCTCCCCCCCTCCCCCCAAACTCAATATCCTCAATGAATCGGGCATTTCTCGTATCAAAGAATATCCTATTCAAGGGATCATTAAATTTATACCCCTTGGACCTATCAAAGTACCCAACAAAGTAGCAGCTGACTGTTCTGGCGTTCAGTGATTTTTCTTTTGACCAATATGTCCTAGCCTCAACTGGACAACCCCAAATATGCAAATACCTTAGTCTGGACTTCTTGCCTGTCCATAATACATGAGGGGTTTTATGCATTGCTTTAGTTGGTACTCTATTCAGAATGTAAGCCGCAATCTTAAAAATTAATCACATATAGTGATTGAGACTTTTCATTGATTAGATATAGGTACCCGTATATGGAGTAATCTTTTATGAACGTAATAAAGTATTGTTTAACCATTCCAAGAAGCCAAAGGGAAAGGTCCATAAACATCCGTATAATTATGTTCTAAGATGTTTGAACTCCTATTAGTACCTAACCCCTAATGTTTGTTTGTTTCCCCTAGATGCACTCAATATAGACCTCAAAGTCTGTAGCATCAGGGACAACGAGAATCCCATTAGACACAAGCCTATGTATCCTATTATCACGCCCCAAACTCAGAGTCACGTGACCGACCAGGGTATACGTGCCTATACCCAGCCGCCTAAATCACGCACACGCCAACTCAACAATAAAACGATAGCGGAAAGAAATAACAAGTTTTATTTCAAAAGAAAACAAAACCAAACCAAAGTTTATTACAAGTAGTTTACAAGAAACGTAGAGTGCGAAAATAACATATTAAGTTCAACATTTTAAAAGACCAGATACAATAAAGTCAGAATAAAATGACATAAATGCCCTCAGGGGCTACAACTCCAAATCAAATCAACAAAAGTGCATGACTACTACCAAAAGACTCGACTACGATTCTAACTAGGACTGCTATGAGATCATACGACTCCTCTGCCCTCCAGCGGAGCCAAGTGCTCCAACCCACCTCACCGGTCAGGCTCTGCAAAACAAAAATCAAACGACAACTGGTGAATTCAAAGAACTCAATGAGAGGTTCTACCAACCCCCACAAATAAATATCACAGAGATAAGCAAGAATAACATCTATCTCTACAAGAGGTAAAGTCACGAAGGTTTGACTAGCTAACAGGCCAACTGACCACTACTTGCCTGAAGGCAGCCAACATCCATATGATGAAGAACAACAGGCCTAAGCCTACCATGCACTCCATGCCCTAAGGCAACAACACATATTAGGATAATCGAGAAGGCTCTCCGAACTCATCCTAGTATTCAAAAACTCGGGAGTAATCGGGAAAGGCCCTCTGAACTTGCTCAATAAGACGCGTATGGACAATCGGGATTGCCCATCCGAACTTGCCCCTTTAAGATATCATAGGAGTAATCGAGAAAGGCCCTCCGAACTTACTCCTAAAAGATATCACAAGAATAATCAGGAAAGACCCTCCGAACTTATTCCTTAACACCACCTCGGGGATAATCGGGTAGGCCATCCGAACTTATCCCATGATGCTAAACCAGAACAATCGGAAAAGACCATCCGAACTTGTTCTGTAGGTTGGAAATTAACCATCCAACCTCCCGGGCTTAGCCCACAATCCGACTCCTCTACGAGCCTCTTCACCATTCATAAAGATATGATGCACCATGACCTAAATCATGACTCTCCTACGTTGTCTTAGGGGTGATCGTATTAGAAAGTGTCTCAACACTCCAAAACTCGACCCCAACTTCTAGACCCGTAATGTCATGAACCATGTGTGATTTTATTTCATGCAATAACTTGATTCGTTGGTTCATAACAGATTATGCTGACCAGTTTCATAATTTTAATTATGAAATTAAAATTTAAATCAACCATATTAGGGTTTTGTTTAGGATTTTATTTTAGTTTACTGTTGTGCCAAGTAATGATGTATCTAATCCGAATCAAGTCTCCAAAGTGTGTCCTATGTTTCCAAACTATATTTTCTAGTCGAATCGATAGGTTACATGACTATGTTCAGATAAATACACACACCACAACAAACAATCTAAAATTAGCACATATTCATCATCTCAGCATATAATTCCAGCAACATACAATTTTCAGCATACTATGAAATTAAATCCGAAAATTATCAGAAATTAGCTCCTAAATTTTCATTAGGACAGAATACAAATCTCAAGATTTATTTCACATAATTCATGCTTTTTAATCAAAATTAAAAATAATCTACCATGCTTTAATCAAGAAACAATATCAAGATTAAAAATCCTCATTCTCAAGAATCCTCATGGCATAAATTACAAAATCTTGATCCTAATCATGATTTCTACTCAAAAATCACAGATTTAATCCTAAGCATGCAATCCACATATCAAGAACTCAAATTAGGTGAAAAGATCAAGATTTTCATATCAAGGAAACAAGAAGGTTCATTCAGGCTTTTCATCGAACACCTTGAGGGCGACCACGGTTTCCCCCTTGGCCGAGCACCCCTAGGTTTATCCTAGGGCTGCCGAGCCCCATAGGGGAGAGATTAGGGTCTCCTCAAGCACAAACTCCAAGAAAACACGACAAGAACTCGAAGAATAATTCAAGAACGAAATATAAACACCAAGCCGCCAAGAACGGCTTCAAGAATTCGAATAAAAACCTGAAGAGAGAGGGTAAACCACTCACCTTAATTTGGAAAGATGATTAGAAGCGATCCC
Source organism: Canna indica (assembly GCA_034359265.1). NCBI lineage: Eukaryota > Viridiplantae > Streptophyta > Magnoliopsida > Zingiberales > Cannaceae > Canna > Canna indica. The sequence continues at coordinate 10,520,182 of CP136894.1, read as the reverse complement.
GGATCATGGCCCTCGAATCTGACTTCAAAAGGTGTCGGCTCAACTCAAGAAGGGGAACATAGGGGGGGGGGGGCTCACCTCAAGCCACCGGCTTGAGGAGAAAGGGAGAGAGGAAGGGAGAGGGCCTGGCTTCGGCTGGCTCCTCTCGGCTCAGCTCTAGAGGTGAGGAAGAAGGAGAGGGCAGCTGGCTCAGGCAGCTTGGCTGGCTTGGCGGCTCAACTCCTCAATGGCTTAGGCAGCTTGGCTCCTCCTCTCAAAAATCTTGTGTGCCACCAAATAGGGAGCCACAAGCCAAGGGGAGGTGGTTTTATGCTCCCTCCTCAATCCTAACCCTCCTAACTCTTTATCAGACCTGCATTCGTCTAAAGCCAAATCCAAATTTGCTAACCCGATTAGACTTAATTAAACTTATTCTAATCATAAGCAATTAATTAAACACACACCCACATAAACATAATTAAACAATTATGCACACACAACATCAAATTAAATAATTTTAACTACTCAAGCATAAATTCATAAATTTCATATCCTACTTACCCGAGCTCGCAAGCTCGCACCGGACCATGAGTCGACTCGACTTGACCTCGAACTAATCCGCTAACTGGCAAACACAAACATAAGAGGAAAGAATAAAATTAAATATCTAGGATATTATAATCCTCCATCCTTAAAGAAAATTCTTCCTCGAATTTCAGAAAAGAAAAATAAGGACTCACCACATCATCAAGCAATTAAGAATAACGCTCCCTCATATCCTGCTCCACCTCTCAGGTGGCCTCCTGGCCGGAATGGTGCTCCCACCTGACCTTAACCAAGGGGATCTCCTTGGACCTCAACTTCTGTATCTGCCGGTCTAGCACCTCAACTAGCCGCTCCTCATAAGAGACTGCTGAATCTAACTCCACCGTGGTAGGCTCGATCACATGGGACTCATACCGAATGTACTTCTTCAGCATAGACACATGGAACACCGAATGTACTCGGTCCATACTAGGAGGTAAGGCCAACTCATAGGCCACAGCTCCCCTGCGTCTGAGAATAGGAAACGACCCAACGAACATAGGGCTTAGCTTTCCTTTCTTACCAAACATCATCACCCCTTTCATAGGGGACACCTCGAGGAACAACATGTCCCCCTCAGCAAACTCTACCTCCCTAGCCTTTCCATCTGCATACATCTTCTGGCGACTCTGAGCTGCTAATAGTCTCTCTCTGATTTGCTTTACTTTTTTCACAACCTCCTCCAGCAAATCAGGTCTCATCATAAGGGAATCCCCTGCCTCAAACCAACCTATAGGCGACCTGCATCTCCACCCATACAACGCCTCAAAAGGGGCCATCCCAATGCTACTATGGTAACTGTTATTGTAGGCAAAATCAATCAGAGGTAAGTGCCTCTCCCAACTACCCTCTAGGTCTAGGACACATGCCCTCAGCATATCCTCCAGCGTTTGAATAGTCCGCTCTGACTGACCTTCTGCCTAATGGTGAAATGCGGTACTGAACCGAACCTGAGTGCCCAACGCCTCTTGGAAGGACTGCCAAAATCGAGTTGTGAACTGAGTACCCCGATCTGAGATGATCATAACCAGAACTCCATGATAACTGACGATCCGATCCAAGAACAACCTCGCATACTGCTCGACTAAAAAGGTCATCCTGACCGGTATAAAATGCGAAGTCTTGGTTAGGCGATCCGCCACTACCCATATAGAATCATTGCATTTCCCGAACTTTTGCAACCCAATCACGAAATCCATGATTATCTTCTCTCATTTACACTCTGGTACCCTTAAGTTCTTGAGCAACTCTGCCGGCTTCAAATGCTCAGCCTTCACCTGCTGACACACCAGGCACTTAGACACGAACTTGGCCACCTCTCTTTTCATGCCTTTCCACCAATAGTTCTGCCTGAGATCTCGGTACATCTTCGTGGCTCCCGGATGCATAGTGTAGATAGATCGATGAGCCATCTCCAGCACCTACCTGCGAACCTCAGCCATATCGGGTACCATAATCCAGTTCTTAAACCTCATAACGCCCTCCGAGTCCACACTGAACCCATTATCTACATCTCCTCTCCTAGTGAGATCCTTAGTGAGTGCACAAAAGGCATCCTCCTCCTGCGCTGCCCGTAACATGTCAACCAATGTGCACTGCACTCTCAAGTTTGCCACCAGCGCACCAGTATCTGATACTGATAAGATTACCCCGCCATCCAAACATAGGGCCAAATCTTGAGCCAACAGCCTCCCCCTGACTGCCAAATGCTCCAGAATGCCCATGCACTTCCTGGTCAGAGCATCAACTACCACATTAGCCTTCCCTCGATGGTACATGATCGTGCAATCATAGTCCTTCAACAGCTCAAGCCATATTCTCTGCCTCAGGTTCAACTCCTTCTAGGTGAGCAAATACTGAAGGCTTTTATGATAAGTATATATCTCACAAGCCTCGCCATAAAGGTAGTGACGCCACAGCTTCAATGCGAACACCACCGCTGCCAGCTCAAGATCTTGGGTTGGGTAATTCTTCTCGTGAACCTTCAACTAAATGAAGACATAAGCTATTACCCTGTCATTCTGTATCAGCAAAGAACCCAAGCTGACCCGAGAGGCATCACAATAAACCACAAACCCTCCCGAGCCCGAAGGTACTACTAGTTATTGGTGCTAACGTCAAGCGGGCCTTGAGCTTCAGAAAGCTCTCTTCGCACTTACTGACCCATTCAGACTTGACCTTCTTCTGGGTTAAGCGGGTCAATGACGCTGCAATCCTAGATAAATTCTCCACAGACTTTCTATAATAACCTGCCAACCCTAGAAAACTACGAATCTCCGAGACATTAGTCGGTCTCTTCTAATTCTGAACTACTTCAATCTTTCCAGGGTCCACTTGTATTCCTTCCTTAGACACTACATGGCCAAGAAACCCCACACTATCCAGCCAGAATTCGCACTTGGAGAATTTGGCATATAATCTGTGCTCCTTGAGAGTTTCCAAAACTACCCTCAAGTGCTCAGCATGCTCCTCCCTGCTCCTTGAATAAATCAAAATATCATCAATGAACACAATCACAACTTCTCTAGGTATTCCTTGAACACTCTGTCACTACTAGAAAAATGGGCATTAGCAACGGCTGATGCCGTTGCTGAGCCGTTGCAATAGAGCCGTGACAGAAACTCTCGTTGCTGATAACTTAGCGACGTTTCAGCAACGGCCGCTCGGGCCGTCGCTAAAAATAGTATCAGCAACGGACACGGAGCCGTTGCTGATAACATTAATAGCAACGGTCGTTGAGTCCGTAGCAACGCCGTTAGTAAAATTCCGTCGCTAAGCCGTTGCTGATGATGTGAACCTGGTAACGAAAAAAATTTAAATTTTAAATTTCCATTGATACATTGATACATTATCAGATACATAACTCACACACCCATACACTCATACACACATTCATTCACACATCAAAAACATACCAAGATATACATCAAAACAATTATATTTATATTGATAATTATCCACGATAGTATAAAAATAATTCAAATGCAAAATTGAAGTATCAATATCTAAGTAACAAAGTCAATATAAATTAAACAAGTTCAATATCTCAGTAAAAAAGTCAATATAAACAAAATCTCACGATCACGATGGAGGCTGGCCTGGATCATATGGCGGGGTCTGGAGTGCTTGAGTGTACACCGGCATGGACTGACTCGAGGACGATGGATGAGATGATGCCGAAGAGATGCCTGCTTCGGGATGACCTGACATGTTGCGTAGCATAGCATGCATCTCTGCCATCATCTGACTCTGACGCGCGACCGTCTCCTCTAGAGTCCTTATTCTGCTACTATGATCATAACTGGATCTAGAGGTGGACGGCCGCTCACCAGCGACCGGAGGGGTCGGTGCCCCAAGTGGCCCTAGCACGGCTCGCGCATGACCACTATCTGCGAAGCCTTATACGCGGTCATGGTCCCAGCCACCTGCGGCCTCGACCCACGATGCTGCATCAAAGTCCTCGAGGGTACCCCCGCGCTGCACCACCGTCTGGCTGTACGTCTCCTACTCGAGTTTGATTTTTTGTTTAATATTTATCATAAAACTTAAATTATAAATATATAATGAATAATTTAAATAAATATATAATTACCACAATGTATGCAGCGCGGTTGTGGATGTACTCCCCCGTCCCATGTGCTCGACGGTGAGTCCGCTCAAACACCGCCATCGGGGAGGGTCGCTGGACAGTCCCGTCATCCGACACCGTCGTCTACATTTACAAAACAAATACATTAACTAGTACACATAGTAACAAATAAAATATATAATTAAAAGATATACTTACCATACGGTTCGCGTGCACTGCAAATGCAACAGAGCGGCCGATGTGAAGCGCTGCTCCCCCCGACATGCGATTTCTAGCCGCATTCCGAGAAACCTCCTGCCATCGATCCGTCGACCATATTCCCACGAGCTGGTCCCATATATCCGAAGTAATCCAACCGGGGTCGTATCCCCGAGTCTCCGCGATGTTAGTGGTCCCAACTCGGGCCATCGCTTGGGACCGAGCCTGCCCCAGCTGCCCGTTGTACCTTGCCCGGAAAATAGCCTCCCAGGCAGCGTAAATGAAGGGCCTCTGGTCCTCGGCCCATGTATAGCGAGCCTGCAAAATAATAATATCAGTACCAATATTAATCATCATGCATGTAAAAATAATAATAATACGTGCCTCAAACTCGTGCCATAACATGTCGACGTGCTCGCTAGGCACGTGAGACCACGTAGGCCATGCCCCGTGCATGTATCGTCGAATAGTAGAAGAAATGCTCCTCGGCACTTCTTCTTGCTCGAACCTGCACAACAAAAATAAATTTTAATATTATATTATGATATAATGATTTTGTAATGATTCATAATTCATGATATATTACCGCTCCCCAATCACGCTAATCAATCTACGTGACTCTGTGGCTGGTGGAGGCTGCCACCTGTTCGGCCCGCGTGGCCGCCTACGTCTGGATGTACTAGCCTCGGCAGTATCATCCGCATGAGGATCAGCAACGGGAGGATCAGCAGCATGAGTAAGTGCTGGAGTCTCACCGATCGGAGACTACGAAGCTCTCCTACGTCGATAACCACGACCAAACATATCTATCGAACAGACATATAATCAGATTATTGTATAAATAGTAGAGATATATTTAATAAAATATATACTTTACAATTATTCCTCATCATCTGAATAATAGTCTTCGAATTCTTCCTCTTCTTCCTCTTCTTCCTCTTCTTCATCTTCTTCATCTCCAGCTTCCTCAATTTCATGATCGTCATCATCAGCATATTCAACTTCTAATTGAATTGACGTTGTGTCTGCTTCCTCGAGTATTGGAATAATACGATCTACTGCAGGAGGATCGTCTTCTTGATAGAAACCATGTGTCATATCAGGTATCAGCTCATTTTCTCCTACTATCGGATCAATTTTTTCTCTATCTTTTGTCTAACAAACTACACGCCAATCTGCTCTATCTTTATTTCGAGCCGGATACTTCGCGTAATATACTTGTTCGGCTTGTGATGCCAATATAAAAGGCTCATTTGCTGCCAATTTCGATTTGTAATTAACCTCAACAAGTTTGTATTTTGGATGAACTTTCATGCCCCTTTCTGTTGTATCGAACCAATGACATCTAAATATGATCACTGATTTTAAGCCGAAGTTGTGCAACTCTATCACTTCTTCCACCAGTCCATAAAAATCCATATCACATTCAACATAGGTTGTCCCTTTCACGCAGACCCCAGCATTCATCGTCTTCTTTGTAAATGAATATTCAACCGTGTGAAATTTATACCCGTTAACAAAATATCCGCTATAGCACGACACAAGTCGCGACGGTCCACTAACAAACTCAAATATTCTTTCATCTATTTCAGCTCTGTGATCTTTGCTGTAAGTCTGAATCCAAGTAGGGAAATCACGATTCCGTAATCTCTCCAATTCTTGATCGTTGTGAATAGAGTATTTTTGCACCATCTCAATGTCAAATATTTCAATGAATTGTTCAATCTTTGGACAATTGAGTAATACACACAAGTGTGCCAAATGATACTCTTCATCGCTTAAGTGTCGAGATGGACGAGAACCAAAAGCACGACCAGAGTGACAAAATATATCTAAACGTCCATCTGAATGTCGAACACCCCCGTCGTCGTTACGTGGAAGATGATCAAATCTTGTCTGTACTGTCGATTCAAAGTAAAATGAGCAGAATGTTGAAATTTCTTGGATGATATACGATTCAGATATTGATCCTTCAACAGCTGCGGTGTTATTTACTTTTTTCTTCAGACAATTCATGTATCTTTCAAATAAGTACATCCACCGATATTGAACGGGGCCACCAACTCGTGCCTCGTATGCCAAGTGTATCGGTAGATGCTCCATCGAGTCAAAAAATGCAGGAGGGAAAAACTGCTCCAGCTTGCATATGATTTCAACAATATTATTTTCAAGTGTTGACATATCTTCAACTCGAAGGACATTTGCACAGATGTTTCTAAAAAACATACTTAATTCAGTCAACGGACCTCAAATATTATCAGGTAGAAGATCTCGAAATGCAATCGGAAGTAATCTCTGCATGAATACATGACAATCATGGCTCTTCATCCCTGATATTTTGCAATCATCGACGTTCACACATCGAGATAAGTTTGAAGCATATCCATCGGGTAATCTGAGTTCTTTTACCCATTGACAAACATCTTTGATCTGTTGTTTATTTAACACATACTTAATTCAGTCAACGGACCCCAAATATTCCATTCGGGATTTATGTTATTTGAACTACACTTACGTTTTTATTTTGACTGTTAACTAATTATTCTAAATTTCGGCAGCATCTCCCTATAGTTCTCCGAATACGCATATCATCTGGGCGCGTATCGGAGAACAAGAGAGATGTTGCCGAAATTTAGAATAATTAGTTAACAGTTAAAATAAAAACGTAAGTGCAGTACAAATAACTATATTCCCAAATTATCCAATCAGGGACAATTCAAGAATTGTACATCGTATAAAAGATCATCTACTTCTTTTACACAAACATACAATCCCCGAACGGATCTAAGGTTTTGCTAAATCATATCCGACTCGTCGATGCGTACGTGAAACATATGAACTCGTCGGATGCATGATTATTTTCTAAATATTTCGAGACCGTTCGAGTCCATATTGGACAATTCCGGTGCGCGTCCGAAGTGGATGATACCGGCGCGCGTCCGAAGTGGACGATTCCGACACGCGTCCGAAGTGGACAATTCCGAAATTAATCTAAACCCTAATAATTAATCTAACAAATTAAACAATTAATTTAAATAATAATTAAATAATCTACCAATTTCTCGGCGCCGGAGTCAGGTGGACTCCGGCGCCGGCGTACAGTGCCCGGACACACTGTCCGGCCACTGTACAAGGTCCGGCGGCGGCCATTGGCCGACCGCCACCGGCCGAAACCCTAGAAATAGGGTTTCGGTCGGATTAATTCTCGCCGGCCGCCACGGGAAGAGACGGTCGGCCGGTGAGGCATACCTCAATAAGTCGGCAGCAGCGGGGGAGGCGAGAGCAGGAGCGGCGGCGTCGTCGACGTCGGCAGCAGCGGCAGCGGCGGCGAGAGCGAGAGCAGGAGCGGCGGCGGCAGCAGCGGGAGGAAGAAGGGTCGGGCGCGACTGGTGCCCTATATAAACTTATCAGCAACGGCTCACTCGCCCGTTAGAAAGCCATTGCTAATAAGTTATCATCAGCAATGGCTTGCCTTTCCGTCAGAAAGCCGTTGCGGATGATTAAAATAATCCGCAACGGCTCGCGTGTCCGTTAGAACGCCGTTGCAGATACAAATATCTGCAACGGCTCGGGCGGCCATAAGAATGCCGTTGCAAATAGCTACGGCTTGAGCGATCGTTGCTGATAGCCGTTGCTGAAGACCAAGTTTCTAGTAGTGTGTTCATCAGGTCCATAAATACCGAAGGTGCATTAGTTAGCCCGAAGAACATCACCAGGAACTCAAAGTGCCTATACCTCGACCTGAAAGCAGTCTTAAGAATGTCACTATCCCGAATCCTCAACTGATGATACCCTGACTGCAGGTCAATCTTAAAAAACCCGAGCTCCCTGAAGTTCATCAAACAAGTCATCAATCCTAGACAACGGGTACCGATTCTTCACTGTTACCTTATTAAGCTGTTGGTAATCAATGCACATCCACATGAACTCATTCTTCTTCTTTACAAAGAGCACTGGAGCACCCCCAAGGTGAAACACTGGGGCGAATGAAACCCAAGTCAAGCAGCTCCTGCAACTGGGACTTCAACTCCCTCAACTCAGCTGGTGCCATCCGATATGGTGGAATGGAGATCGATTTCACCCCTGGCTGCGATTCAATATAGAATTCGATCTCTCTCTCTAGAGGTAATCCTGACAACTCCTCTGAAAAGACATCAGAGAACCCACATAACACGGGCGTCCCCCTGATGTCCCTGGTCGTACCTACGCCTTTCTCTGCCACTGACACAGAGGCCAAAAAGGACTGACCTCCGCCAAAGAGTAACTTTCGAGCCTTAAGAGTTGAAATCACCATCAACGGCTCACCCTTTCCCTCACCATGGAAGGTAAACTGGGGCAATCCGGGCTTACTGAAGGTCACAGTCTTAGCACAGCAGTATATTGAGGTGAAATGGTCCGCTAACTAGGGGTGTCCATTGTTCAGTTCACATCGAACCAAACCAAAAAACCAAACCGAATTTTTTGGTTCGGTTTGGTTTCAACGATTGCAGGTTCGATTCTTGACTCAGACCGAACTCGAATTTTGGGTTTCGGTTTGGATTCGGTTCTCGAAATTCGGGAACCGACCCGAACCGAAAACTGAATAATTAAAAAATAATATATATTTTTTTAATTTTTAACCCGGGTAATTAAATGAGTATTAGGAAATAATTTTTTATTTTTAACCGAATTAATTAAAATTTTGGTTTTCGGGTTGGAAACCGAACCGAACCGAAAAATTTTGGTTCGGATTAAATCGGTTTAGGCATAATTCGGTTCGGGTTCGGATTTGGGTTGGAATTTCGGTATAGAAAGAATTTCGATTTGGTTAATTTCGGTTCAGTTTGGTTCGGGTTGAACCGAATGGACAGCCCTACTGCCAACTAGTCCATGCCCAAGATCACATCAAGCTCCAACATTGGCAAGAGTGTCAAATCGGCCATCAGCACATGCCCACAAATGACAACCTCACAGCCTTGAAAGACTGACTCTACCATCACAGAAACACCCGTAGGTGTAGAACCCACAAGGGACAAATCAAGCACAGAAGATATCCCTACCAGCTTAGCAGTAAACAAAGCAGATATAAAAGAGTGTGTAACACCCGGATCAAACAAGACATATGCAATGACAGACCCAACAATAATATTACCTGACACCACTGCCCTGAACGCCTCAACGCCCTCTTGGTTCATAGCAAACACCCGTGCAGCGGGCCTCTCTAGACCACCAGCTCGTAGGCCTCCTCCCTGAGTCTGACCTCTCTGAGCTACAGAACCCACTAACATCGGTGTCTTTCCTCTGGTTTGATTAGGCTGTTGACTGCCCTTGCTAGGACAATCCTTTCTAAAATGCCCAGTCTGCCCACAGTTGAAACATACCTCCGAACGTCCCCAGCAAGCCCTCCAGTGCCTCATGTGACATTGGTTACACTGCTGCGGCTCAGATCTCCACTGTGAACCTCTAGATGACACCCCTGGTCCTGAACCCATGTGGCCTTTGGAACTATTATGACCTCCGCCCTGCGGTGGATCTGCTGTCCTAAAAGTCCCCTCTGAGTGAGCTGGCCGATCCCGCGAAGACTGGGGTCGAAACTTTTTCTTATGGGGACCATCATGCCTGTCTGTCAGTACCAACGCCTCCTTTCAGAGAGCCTCATCTACAACCCAAGCAAAGGAAGTGTCCTCGGTGTAATGGATCAATCTGGCGATCTGCGATCTCAACCCCTCAACAAACCTCTTGACCCTGGCGGTCTCTGTGGCTATCAGCGTGGAATGGTACTTCGAGAGCCAAGTGAACTCCATCTCATAATTTGTCATCGACATACTACCCGTATAACGCAATAGCTCGAACTCTTTCACCCGCCTGTCCCGGACGCTCATCGGCAGGTACTTCTCCACCATAGCAGCTCCAAACTCCTCCCAGGTAGGGGGTGGTGCATCTGCTGCTCTGCGGTCCCTCCAGGTGTGAAGCCAATACTTGGCTGGACCTCTCAGTTGTAACCCGATCAGTCGAGCGGTCATCTTAGAAGAATAACTAAGCTCCCTACATAGCTCATAGCAATCTCCCAGGAAATTGGTGGCCTAAATGCAACAAAATATGCATATGAAGGTGCTCTGACCACCGTTGCTACTGGTTGCATCACCTCTGGTGCTACGGGTATTGCCGGTACTGGTTGTGGCTGCTGCCTCATCTTCTGCTCCCTGCGGAGTGCCTCCGTCAGCTCAGTCATACGAGCTTGTAACTGAACAACCATGGGATCCTGTCCCACATCCTCTCGGGCATGCGGTGGTCTCCCACGACCCCGACCCCTGCCTCAGCCTCGGCATCGGCGCTCTGCAGAGTTACTATCACTACCGCTCATTGCAGCATCAAAAGCCCCCATTAATCTAGAATCACCAGAGAGAAAATATCAAAATTTTATACAATTTAATTCACCCTAAGTCGTTAAGTAAATAAACCACAAGTCGTGCTGAGGTGCAGGCTTAGTCCATTGATCTCATAGCATACCCCTATCGTATACTGGCATGCTAGCAATGTCCTATACGGTGATAACTCTAGATCGTAGTCAGATCGAACCACATGCTCTGATACCACATTGTCACGCCCGAAACTCAAGGTCACGTGACCGGCCAGGGTATACGTGCCTATACCCCGCAGTCTAAACCATGCACATGCCAACTCAACAATAAAACGATAGCGGAAAGAAATAACAAGTTTCATTTCAAAAGAAAATAAAACCAAATCAGAGTTTATTACAAGTAGTTTACCAGAAACGTAGAGTGCGAAAATAACATATTAAGTTCAACATTTTAAAAGACCAGATACAATAAAGTCAGAATGAAATGATATAAATGCCCTCAGGAGCTACAACTCCAAACCCAATCAATAAAAGTGCATGACTACTACCAAAAGACTCGACTACGACCCTAACTAGGACTGCTATGAGATCATGCGGCTTCTCTGTCCTCTAGCGGCGCCAAATGCTCCAACCCACCTCACTGATCAAGCTCTGCAAAACAAAAATCAAACGGACAACGGGTGAGTTCAAAGAACTCAGTGAGCGGTTCTACCAACCCCCCACAAATAAACAGTACAGAGATAAGCAAGAATAACATCTATCTCTACATGAGGTAAAGTCACGAATGTGTGACTAGCTAACAAGCCAACTGGCCACTACCTATCCGAAGGCAGCTAACACCCATACGGTGAAGAACAACAAGCCTAAGCTTACCATGCCCTAAGACAACAACACATACTAGGATAATCGGGAAGGCCCTCCGAACTTATCCTAGTATTCAGAGACTCGAGAGCAATCGAAAAAGGCCCTCCGAACTTGCTCGACGAGATGCGTAGGGACAATTGTGATTCGTTCATCCGAACTTGCCCCTTTAAGATATCATAGGAGTAATCGGAAAAGGCCCTCCGAACTTACTCATAAAAGATATCACAGAAATAATCGAGAAAGACTCTCCGAACTTATTCTTTAACACTCCTAAAAGATACCAAACATAACATTGACACTTCATCTTTGGACAAAAATATCAGCTTGTAAGCGGTACTCTCAATGCAGTAATCAAATACTGACAATGCTAATTATACACAATCAGTCATGTCAAACAAGAAGCCTTTATTTGGACCGACTCTTGTCCACATGAAAAACCTAATGACCATCATGTATTTATTACCGCAGGCACGCAAGGAATCCGACCAAGTAGTAACCTTCCTTTAGGACGATCACTACTCGCATGAATTTCAAACATGCAAACAGCTTTTATGTTCTAAAACATGCTAATTCTATACAAGAGAGCTCGCTTTGGCGAGATGTTGTTTCAAATCAACATATTTCAAAATATTAGACATGATGGGCTATCATTTTATTTCAAGTTAAATTGGTCAAACTACAATAAAGTGGTCAAAATTGTGTTGAACCAATGTTAATTGAGTTGATCAAAACTAAATTAGGTTGATCCTAATGCTAATTTTACTGAACCGGTTGAAATTATACTGAACCAGATGCTAATTTTAGTGAAGCAGTCAAGAAACCTAATGAATCACTTATAAATTGCACTGAATCGATCTAAATTGACCTAAACCAATGATGAACTGATGAAATTAGATCTAAGTTAGTGCTGAATCGGACCCAATTTCACTGAACCAGAACTAATTTTCAGTGAACTAGATCTTATTTCAGTGAACCAAACCCAAAACAATTAAACCAAATCCTAAACTGGTGCTGAACCGGATTCAATTTCACTGAACCGAACTCAAATTTATGGTTCAAATGAGATTTTGTTGAACTGAGCATAAGTTTTAATCTAAAGGAGGACCGATTTTATTTATTTAGGTTTAAGTAATGGGTCGAATTTAATAAAAATGGATTGGGTTTGTGGGTTTAATCATAATGGATTCGGATTTTAACTTAAAGAATTTGGATCCAATCCAAACTCCACTTCATCACCCCACTTATGAAACCCTAATTATGACCTAACGCCCTTACACGATGCAGCTGCCATCTCTCCACGCCACATCTCCAGCCGCCACACCTCTTCTCACTGAACCGGACCCAAAACAATTAAACCAGATCCTAAATCGGTGCCGAACCGAATTCAATTTCACTAAACCGAACTAAAATTTATGGTTCAGAGGAAATTTGGTTGGACCAAGCCTAAGTTTTAATTTAAAGGAGGACCGATTTTATTTATTTAGGTTTAAGTAATGGGTCGAATTTAATAAAAGTGGATTGGGTTAGTGGGTTTAATCTTAATGGATTCTGATTTTAAATTAAAGAATCCGGATCCAATCCAAACTCCACTTCATCTCCCCACTTACGAAACCCTAACTATTCCCTAACGCCCTTGCACGATGCAACTGCCATCTCTCCATGCCACATCTCCAGCCGCCATACCTCATCTCATTGAATCGGACCCAAAACAATTAAACCAAATCCTAAACCGATGCTAAATCGAATTCAATTTCACTAAACTGAACTCAAATTTATGGTTCATAGGAGATTTGGTTGGACCGAGCCAAAGTTTTAATTTAAAGGAGGACTGATTTTATTTATTTAGGTTTAAATAATTGGTCGGATTTAATAAAAGTGGATTGGGTTTGTGGGTTTAATCTTAATGGATTCGGATTTTAACTTAAAGAATCTGAATCCAATCCAAACTCCACTTCATCTCCCCACTTATGAAACACTAACTATTCCCTAACGCCCTTGCATGATGCAACCGCCATCTCTCCACGCCACATCTCCAACTGCCACACCTCATCTCCCACTCCTACCACATGACGTCGTTCATCCTCACGTGTCGGTGATGAAATCATCAGCATCAAACGGCGACAATAAGGATGAGATGGAGCGGGAGTTGCACCTTAAATGCACTACTTTCGGCGCTTGGTGACGCAACAAGGAGAGCAATTAACGTCGGCGGTTCCCGTATCAACTCACCCACTCCCTCTTCTACGAACACGTTTCCGACGTCCACCACTTTCACGAACGACAAGCGGCAACATATTACCAGATGTGTTGCATGCCGCCAATAACCAGTGGTAGCCAACTTCGCGTTCACGACTGACAACTAGAGATGAAAACAGGCCAGGCCAGACCTATATAGTTAAAAATTGGCTTCAGCCTAGCATGTGGCCTATTATAGGCTATTTTTTCGACCTGAGCCTGACCTGTGATCTGTTTATAAAGTCTGCTAAGCTGCTAAAACTTGAAATAATATACTTCCAATTTAAACATAACAACAAATTTAAATATAATAATAAACACACAATAATTTAAACATAACATGAGAACGCCTATTTTTAAACATATTTTCCAAATCAAACATAACATGATAACAAGTTAACAACAAACACAATAATTTTAACATGTTTTTCCAAAGTACTAATCCAAACAAATTACAAACTTATTTTTCAAAGTACTAAATTAAGAAGATAAAGTCAAACATAACATGATTACAACAAATACCATAATCGAAATAAATTACAAACTTATTTTTCCAAAATACTAACTTAAGAACATGATTACAACAAACACCATAATTGGAACCAAGGCAAAGCAAAGTTGATCTCTCTCAAGTCTCAACAAGACATCAAATCTTCAATGTAATTTCTTCTTGTTCAAACACCTTAAAAAATAAGAAATCAAATATATCATTAGATCATAATACAATTTAACAAGTAATAACTATAAAAAAGGTAATATCTAAACAAAGTAAAATGTACATTTGTTTTTTTCTTTAAATCATACTTGTTGCGAAGTCAATCCCCACCACAAATAAGTGCTTCAACTGACTCTTCATTTAATTTGGAACGATGTTCATCTATAACTCTTCCCCGGCACTAAATGTGGACTCTGATGCCACTGTTGAAATTGGAATAACTAATATGCCAGTAGCCATTTTAGATAAAATCTTATATTTTAAGCTATTGTTCTTCCACCATTCCAATGCACTAAAGGAGTTAGAACTTTCCTCAGGAATGTAAACACCCTCCTCAAGGTAAACTTCCAATTCTGATTTCATTGGAGGAATTGCTTGTTTTTCACGAACGATGCTTATGATTTGATCAAATCCAGTAACTATTGAGCTAGTTACATTGGAGGAAGAGTTGTTGTCATTAATGCCAACTTCATGACTAGAAGTTGTCTCTCCCCTATACTTGTCAGCTTACTCATCATACATCAATTGCAAACAATTCATCACTTTATTCACATTCTCATAAACCACATAATCAGGTTTATAAATAAAAGGAAAGCAATAATTAATAACATATAATTTGCATCTAGGATCCAAAATACTTGCAAGGGCCATTACCATATTGCATTCTCCCTAATATTTGTCGAACTTCTCCTTCATTCAGATTGTCATGTTTCTCATGAAGGAATCATCATCCTCTATGGCATTATCAATTACTTATTTCACTCTCCAAACTTTAGGAAGATACAAATTTGCAGTAGGATAGTCGCTACCTGAAATGACATGAGTGGCTAGATTGAACACCTCAAGAAGCTTACAAATTTTCTCAACCTTCTTCCAATCCTCTTCTGATGGTGCATACTTGTAGTGTGGCTCTCTTTTCTTATAAGCGGGAAAGACAGTCTTGAACTTCAAAGCAGTAGATAACATCTTATACGTAGAATTCCACCTTGTTGGACAATCAATGATGAGCTTCTTCTCTTTCAAACGCTTTTGCTCAACAATATCACAAAATAATTTTAGCCTTGAATCATTATAGTTGATATACTTGACACTATCACGAACATTATGAATAATGTCCTTAATTCTACCAAGGCCGTCTTGCACCAGCAAGTTCAAAATGTGCGCATAATATCTGACATGAAACAAGCTACCACCAGCAGGTAATTAATGAACTACTATCTGATATGTTATCCTTAAGAGCCCTTAGACATGAATCATTATAGGAAGCATTATCAACAGACACTGAAAACATCTTTTTTTCTTTCCCCTAGGTCTTCAAACATTTGAAAATAGCATCTGCCACATCTATTTCACGTCTTGGAGCAGGCACTTTCACAAAATTTAAAACCCTTTTTTGAAGATTTCATCCTGCATCAATGAAGTGTCCAGTGATAATCATGTATTCAGCTACTTGATGACTTAATTTTCACATATCAGTAGTTAAACTGATCTTGCTCACGCTTTGTAACAAGACCTTCAATTGTTTCTTCTCTGCCTCGTATATAGCTAAACAATCACTTCTAGCTGTTTTGCGAGAATTTTTTTGAAATTCAGAATTGCATACTGAAAGCCCCACATCCAAACTTCATCCTCAACAATATTAAAAGGATGCTCATGTACCATGATTGGAGTAGCAATTATTTGCCTCATCTTCTCATTAGAATATCTAGCGCCTGGGGTCACAAATGGATTAATGCTCAAACTGGAAGGTTGAAATGGAATGGTGGGTTGTTTCTGCGGTGAAGCAACATGCAACCTTCTTTGTAAACAAACTTTGGAATGTCTCCAGAGATGTGTAGTGCTAGCTCCCTTTCCCGAGTAAGAGAATACATGTTTGCAAAACTTGCAAATAGCTTTGACCCCTTCAGAATTTTCAACTAGATTAAAATCATCCCAAATTTGTGAGGTTTTCTTTCTCTTCTTCTTAATGGCACTATCATCACCATCAGGTCCATCATTTTGATCATTAGTTGGTTAACTTGAATCTGTTAGTGTTGATGTTGGTGTTTGTGACATTGTTTCACCATCATTTTGAGCATTAGGGGGAGCAGAAGCAGATGACATTGTTTCACTCTCAAATGGAGATGACATTAACTAAACCTGTAAATTTGTAATATAAAAATAAACAAATGATATAAAACAGTTTAAGATATTAACATTGTTTCACTCTCAAATGGAGATGACATTAACTAAACCTGTAATTTGTAATATAAAAATAAACAAATGATATAAAACAGTTTAAGATACGTACATACAAGTGTCACACAAGGGCCAGAATAATGATCATGTTATTATAAGGAAAACAATTTTAATTGAGATGCTCACTGATGATTAAGTTGTGTCACAAGTATATTAAACCAACGTCACAACTCACAAGCCTGCAGGTTGTTGGATGGACCTTGACACTAGAAGGGGGGTTGAATAGTATCAATTCTTTTTTTTCAATTTCTTTTAACTTAATTCTGTCTTAGCTTAATGGGATTGTTCTTCAATGAATGATATAATCACAATTCAATCACAATGATGAAAGCAAGTAAAGAGCAATGCAAACAAAGTAATTTATAGTGGTTTGGCCAACCGCCTACTCCATTACCTTGGCTCCATACCAAGGATTTCTAAACACTACTTTATAAAAATTATGTTTCTCTTTGAATACACTTGAGGACACCCTTCTCCCACACTTGGAGAACACCTCAATCCTATTCACCTAGGCAAAATAAAACTCTACAAAGTATACCCTAAGTATTTCCTAGCACACCTAGCAAACTATCTTAACAAGAAAATAAGTTTCAACAAATTAAAAACTTTAGGAAAGAGCTAACGAAAGAGAAATTGACCCAAGCTTCTTTCCACCGCCTTCTCGTCTTCAACTTGCAACTGGAAGAAGATTTCAATGAGCGCAGCAAGGTTGAAGAGAAAGAAAATAGCGCCTGATGAAGTCGAGACTGGGAGCAGAGAGGCGCACGTAGGTGTAGCTCGTATGAAGGCTTTAAGACTCACTTTGAATGACCAAATAATTTTGCAAAAAGTGTTTAATCAAGTTTGGTGAGGGGTATTTATAACCCCTCAGTCGAACGGCCATTCAACGGATAAAAAATCGATCGTTGAAGCTGTTCGGTCGCAAGGCCGGTCGATCAGTCGGTCGACCGATGGATCGACCGCCAGGTCCGATCGCTGCAGCTGAGAGAGGTCGGTCGACCAACGGGTCGACCGCCAATATTTCTTTCGACATTCGATCGACCAATCGGTCGACCAAATTACTGCAGCGAATCACGCGATAGAGGCCATCTTTAGGTCGATCGACTGATTGGTCGACCACTACCTTTCTGCCAAATTTTTGCCTCTGTCGGTCGACCAACCGATCGACCGACGCAGCCCAGCTATTTGCCCTTCTCTACATTCGGTCGACCGAATGGCTTCTGTCAATTTCTTGTCATCTCCGATTGACCAGTCGGTCGACCGAATGGGCTGCATCGCCATTTTATTGCCTTGATCGGTTGATCGATTGGTCGACCGATCCCAGGCTGAGGATGATTAATTCCTTGTATTTTTACATGTCAATTCTAAGGGTTTGGTTACCAAGTTTTAACTTGGATAACCTTACATTTTAGGCTTGGGATAAATTATTCTAGGGACATATTTTATTAAATCTTCTTGACTTAATCCGGAGCCTTGCTTCAATGATTTTTTCTTCCGTTCTTTGACGATCTTTTCCGTCGTCTCGTTTGAACGGATTAGACATGCGTATCGCAACCTCAACCTGAACTCAAAACTACACACTTGGATTAAATACATGTTTGTTATCATCAAAATAAAGTTCGAGGCTTAAGAAAAACTCTTAAGCCAACACAGATATCAACTCTTCTTCTTGAAGATTACCGACTTCCTTCGGTAATCTTGTTAATATCTATCTAGTGCGTGTAACTCATGATAAAGTTCCTTTACATGTAAGATAGATGATGGTTGATTGGACACAAGGAGTGAAGGATATATATCATTATAAGACAAGACTTGTTAAATTTGTTAACACAAACGGATAAGAAAAGATTAGCAGACTGATGCCCATATTGCTCTATCAACATTCAGATGGACTTGATCTTCAGAAAATAATAAAGAAAAAGAAAACAAAATTGTTCCTAACTATAAGTTTGCTTATTGTTAACATAAGGATGTCAAAATGTCACACATGTCCATCAGCCTAAATGTAAAGAACCTAGCTTCGTATTGAAAGTTCACATACTAAACAATAATTAGGCCTCTGCATATTCTTGATCATTAGTCATTAAAATATTAGCTAATATAAGGAAAAATATATCAATATTTCTTAATTGTCAAAGATAAACATATGAAAGCAAGGGTAAGAGATTGAGATAAATAGTTCATTCTTTAGTTTCAAAAATGGACCATGATGCAAAGTTAAGGAAATGGTCAATTTGTGAATGATTGAACATTACTCAAGTGCAAAAGTTTACAACAACTAAGCATAGGACACATTAAGTTGAATGTAACATATGGTAGGTGCGCAAATATCCCTCTATTTACTATGATTGGTCATCTACTCATTTTTCATGCTATTGGAACATTAAAAAATAATATAATATCATTCGCACAGCAGCGCTTGTGATGTGGGCGGTATTGACCTGGGTGAAGCAGTGTCATCCGAGGGGAAGCGGCGTCCAGCGATGGCGTCGGAGCAGTGTCAGGCGTGACCTCGGGCGTCGGCGACTCGAGTAGACCTCGGGCGATGGCATCGTGACTCGTGAAGCAGGAGGCGTGACCTCGTACCGTCGGGCGTCGATGACTCATCGTAGACCTCAGGCGATGGCGTCGTGACTCGTGAAGCAAGAGGCGTGACCTCGGGCGTCGGCGATGGCATTGTGAAGCAGGAGGGGTGAGCTTGGGTAAATGGCGGAATGAGGTTTTCTCGTGAAGTCGGCATCGGCGACTCGGGCAAATGGCGGAAGCGGCGTGAGATAGAAAGGTGTGAGCCGCGTTTAGCAAGGAGGCACATCAAGCGAGTGATTAGGGCTTCTATTCTGGGTAAGTGGGTATATTTTTTAAAAAATATATTTTATTATATATAATATAAATATATAATAAAATAATAATAATAATAATAATAATAATAATATTTATTATATATATTATCTAGTAACATACCATAGATATTTAACAAGTAAGTTATGGGCGGAATTACTATCTAATTGAAGTAGAATCCGCTCAAAAGTAAATGGAGTCGGACGAAAACCAAGTCAGGTCAATATTAGGCGGATGACCTCAATTATTTACTTAATTTTCATTATCTGATTAAAATTAATGGTCCAAAAAATGGACCTCATCAAGCTCGGCACGAAAATTAAAAGAAAATTACTATGATGATGTCAACCTTATTTTTTTATTTTATCTAATAACTAGTTATAGTACCGTACTTTGTACGATTAAAATATAGTTTTAAAAACAAAAAAATTTAAAATTGAATTATATATTTTAATATATTATTATATAATCCGTGATTATAAAAAATAAAAAAGTTTGAAATTAAGTTTTATATGTTAATTATATATATATATATAGAATAGTGTGTCAATTATTTTTGATATTTTTCAATTTTTTTAAAATAATTTCAATTTAAAATTATATAAATTTAAATTTAAAACTAATTCTTATAATTTTTTAAAATAATTATTTTAAATTTAAATTGTAAATTATTTTTTAATTTAAATTTGTAACTATAATTTAATATTCTTAATAACTTAAATTAAAATTTTAAATTTAAATATTTGTATATCTAGATTTTCATAAATAAGTTATCATATTATTACCGTATTATAAAAGAATTATATTTTTAAGAATGCAAAGTTATAGAAAGATAAAAAAATAGTTTAAAATAAATTATGATTTTAAATAGTAATATATAAACATACCGCCTAATAATATGTATTAATTTGATTTAATTTATATAATTATGAGAATGTGCATGTATATTTATATAATTTAATTTAAAATAATTATAAATAATAATTAAATTTAAAATAAATAAAAACTAAAAAGGTAAAAGATGAATTATCTTAGATTAATAATTAATAATTATTTTTATGATAAAAATAATATGTTCATAGAACATAAACATAGAAAAATATAAATTCGTATAAATAAATTTATAACATAGAGTAACATACAAAATAGAATATCAATAAGATGTAATCTAAAAATGTCAATAATTTTTTTTAATGATATTAATTTATTTCAAAATGCATAAATCTTCTTCAAAGTAAAAATTTTCGAACAATTTTTTTTAAAAAAAAATCAAAATTATTTGAAAACAAATATATATATACATATATAATAATAAAATGAAAAGTTATTAATACTTTTAAGGGTAAACAAACCTAATACAAATATAAAGTAAAGTATATTAATTAAAACTTTATAAGTATACATAATTAATTAAAACATCAATTTTTTGATATTATTTAAGTTTTTTTTAAAAATAAAAGAAAATTAATATTTCATAAATATAAAAGTAATATAAAAAAATAAATATATACATCAAGAAATCTATATAGATTTCAATGATCAAAAAATAAAATAAAAATGCAAAACTAGTAACACTTTTTATGGATCAAAATCAAATATACTATAAATATAAGATAACAAATTGAAAAATTAGAAAATAAGTTATTTAAATTATTCTAAACTACCTATTTCTTTATATTTTGAAATACTATTTTTTAATAATAAACCTAAAAAATAATATTTAAAAACCAAAAAAATAATATAAAAAACTTCAATAAATAAAAAATATTTATAATTATTATTCAAAAAATAATAAATACAAAATTAAAAACATCGAAAATAAGTGCACATGAAATAAATAAATAAATAAATAAATATACTACATTTTATAATATAAAAATAGTAAGATTCATAAGTAAATTTTAATAAAATATAAATTTAAAAACAACATTGATCTTTTAATAAAAAAATATCAATAATATTTGAAATGAAAAATAAAATAAATCATTAAGATAATTGAATTAAATAGTGAGATCAAAATGATTAAAAAAAGATAAATATTAAGTAATGAGTATAAAAGTAAATAAAATTTCAATAATAAAAAAATTTCAAAAAAAATAAAATGATTCAAAAATATGGAAATTAATCTTGTTTAATTTGAAATTATGTTTGATTAATTTAAATATATTTAAAATTTTAAAAATTAAGCATACCTAATTGAAAGTAAAACTTGATTTATTTAATGGATTCGATAAATTTCTTATTAATGATACATAATTATAGAGAAAAAATAATATTCAAAATTAAACATGCATAATATAATATAAAAATTTGAAAATTAAGCACACATAATTAATTTTGATTCTGACCAAATAAAAATTAATAAAATTTAAAATTAAGCATGTTTAATTAAGTATGCATAACAAAATCCGAAACAAAAATTCGAAATTTAAAAATAAAATTTGAAATATCATAAATAATTATTAATATTTAAAATTAATTAAATTCAAAATTTTAAAAATTTAACATGATTAATTAAAAATCAAGCATGCTTAATTAAATGTATTTGAAAAAAATAGATTTAAATAGGTATAATTATGAATGCAAAATAAATTTTAAAATTAAATATGTATAATTAAATAGACTTGAAAATTTAGAAATTAAGTACGCCTAATTGGAAGTTAAGATGACTTTAATTAAAAATTAAGCCTACTTAATTAAATAGATTTGAAAGATTAGAAACTAAGCATAATTGATTTATTAATAAATTATTTACTTAATTTTCATTATCTGATTAAAATTAATGGTCCAGGAAATGGACCCTATCAAGCTCGGCACGAAAACTAAAAGAAAATTACTACGATGATGTCATCCTTATTTTTTTATTTCATCTAATAATTTGATACTTATCCTTTGGGAAAAAAAGTAAGGTATTATTGAGTTCTTTAATTGTACCTAAACCGCCAGCCAACAAAATGTGGAAATGGGAAAGGAATCAAAGCCTTGCTCTTGACTTTTGCGCCAATGCACCAAATTTGATTTGTCATCGCACAAATTAATAAATATATATTTCTTCTATATATCTTGTGATTTGTAAGATTGGGATAAGGAGACGGGGAGTGGCGCTACGCGACGAGAATATTTGGTTCGGTGGTGGCGCCACACGCCAACGACGAGACGACGAGTCGACGAGTCCCCAATCTCCTCTTCATATCCTCCTTGTTAGCTCGAGAGCGCGTGATTGGATGATATCTCTGGGCCCCGTAAAGACCAAAGGAGGGTTAATTTCACAGCGGTCAATATATTGTTTAAAATTTGTGTTAGCACAAATGTCCATCGTCCAAAGATAATTATTTATTTTTATATTATAGAATTTGATTACTGATGCTTAGAAAAAAAATATTTTTTTTTAAATTTTTGGGCCTAAAAATATGTATCTTCGTATGTGGCTAAAAATGATAAAATATTAAACATTATGCACATTTTTACGACAGACAAATAATTTAAAATGACATAAAAAATTTCAAGATTAACTTTTTTTAATTTGTTTTTATAGGTCAAACTTAACCTAAATTATTATTTCCAAAATTTAAAAGTTATCCCCAGAGGCCAGAGTCCAAACAACGTACTTATTTTTAAAAAAAAGTTTGTATATTTTATTAGGTCAGAATAATATTCTAGAATTAGTATATATAGTGAAAAGAAATATGAACAGGAAAAGGCATGTCATAATATATGAGGTGGCGTCCACTTTCCGTTGTCGAGTTTCTTAACCTTTCTCTGCCGTCCATCAAGGCGTCACCCCTCTCATCTCGAGCGCCACGTGGTGGGACAGCATTAATTGGTCCACATAGCAGAAATAAAATTAATGAAGAATTTTTTTTGGGAAAGAGAGAGAGGAAACCATCTTTACCGGCGCAAAAGCAGATTGACAACTCAGACGTCCTTCCCCCTTTCGATCGCCGAGGGAACCGAATAGTTCTTCAGGCAATATTCTCGATTTCTTCTCTACGTAATCATAATTATATCTGAAGTTCCTTCAATTTCGTGCTATTTTTTTCTGCAATTTTAAACGTTTTCGCCCTAGTACAAAAATTATCGTTTTTTTCTGTATCCTGACAAAATTTCTTCTGTTTTTGTTTATAGTTTTGAAGATTTGATTTTGTTTTCTTTGGCGCTGATTTCTTGGAGTTGCGGTTTTCGATTGACAAGATCGAGGTTTCCAATTGGGAGGGCCGGTACTTGGAGATTGAGCTGGTCTAGAGATCGATCATGGCTTGCAAAGGGTTCTGGGAATGTTTGTTGAAGCTTCTCAACTTTCTATTGACGGTCACCGGGTTGGCGATGGTGGGATACGGGATATACTTGTTGGTGGAGTGGAATAAGGTCGCTTCTGGCGATGACAGCGATGAACCGGTATCGCCTTCGAGCGATCCTGACTTCTTGAAGCTTGGTCGGCCCATGCTTATTGCCGTCTCCCTTTCATCGAGTTTCATCGATAATCTTCCCAAAGCTTGGTATGGGATACATGTTTTTGCTGTTCTTTGGCTAAGCGTTTTTGTCTGCTTCGCTGCAAAACTTTCAATCTTTGTTCCAGTCGTCTTGGTTGATTGTGATGGCAAGTTATACTTTAGATTCTGTGTTTTCAGTGGGCAAGTTAATTGTCATGGAAAAAGATATAGCCTTCATTTGGTTTATGGTAGTGCTAAGAATGTTTTGAAATTTGAAAAATTACCATCATCCGGTACATATTGCTCAACCTGATGAATTGTAATTTGTATGATTTTTGAGCTTTGTAAATGCGCCGAGGGAAAATCATTTTCTACTATTGTACGGATTTGTATGTATAGATGCTGAACTAGATACAAAGGCAGATCTAAACAATTAAAGGGATTGCACTGTTTTTTTTTTCACTTGAAATAGTCTGAGTATCCTTCTTTTTTAGTTTTTCTATTTATTTCAATTTGTTTAATTTAGAGTAAAACATTCATTTGCTTACGTTTCCGTTTTGTGAATAGCTTATCTTTAAGACTAATCATTGTCCTTGCCACCTCACCTACTGCGTGGAATGTAAGAATCATTGCTAAATAAAAAGAAAAATAAGAATATATGATAATGAGTCTGTGCTACTTTTGACAACAACTTCATGCGAATACAGTATCCATAGAAAGAACTATGACAATGAGTCCAACATCATTTGCATGTAGGAATGGGAACAAGACAGGATAGAGATCACCATTTCCGTCCTTGTAGGTTTATATTATTTTTTAAAGAACACACTGTACTTTACATAAAACTTTAAGATTAAGTGTGTTTATAAGTTGGATGGGAAGGATGTTTATGGGCTAGGTTTTCTAATCTCATTGCCGTCCCATAACATAATTAAATAAGTGTGGAGAGGTGGGGTAGGTCATCGTTAAGGAAGATCACATTAGTACTCCTAATTCCTTGTTGCCCAACAAATTGTAAATTAACTAATCCATTTATGAAGGTAGTGCAATCCACATCCAGCAACACCATCTTCTTGTTCAATGACAAGGATTAGTATGTGCGTATAGACAAACAAGTTATGTTGCTTCATATTAGTCTATGAGGATCCTATAACTCTTATCAACAGGGCACCTATTGTGTATTCTTTAATTTGTCCTATTTTATTTTTCATACTGTGACATTCAACTTAAAAGTAAATGATAAATGTCATATTCTGTTCTGTTAGAGAGATAGAGCTGTTACATAATTGTTTTTCCTACCACCTCGTAAGTTGCTAAGGCTGTTCTATCTGATTGATATCTATTTATTAATTTCCTTACATCTTTCCTTCTTGGAAAGAAACAAATTTAAGTTTCTTTTGTTGTTTCTAGCTATGGCTTATGCAGGCTATAGCCAATAGACAAGTGCTTTCTTGAATCAATCTCTGTTTCTTTGTCCATATCTTGTTTAATTTACCTTTCTTTTATTGCTCTTTGTCTGTCAGGTCAGACTAATAACATGCTGTTGCAGGTTTATTTATTTGTTTATTGGTGTTGGGGTTATTCTCTTTGTCATATCATGTTTTGGCTGCATAGGAGCAGTAACAAGGAACGGATGTTGCCTGTCTTGTGTATCCTAGCTTTTCTGATAAATATATTCATCTTTCTTTCTTGTATTCATGTTTGTGTACCTTTGCATAATTATATTGTGTGTTATTTTGTCTACTAAATTTACTTGTATTCCCAGTTGGCTTGTTGATTCTCGTTTTTCATCATATGTTGTCACTAGTTGAAATAATTTAGTTTTAATCTTTTATGGATTCACCTGAAATTGGCAAACAGTATAATGCAAAACACTTTGGTCATTTGCTGGAAATCTTGTATTATCTCTTCCTTTTATCTGATCCTTAAAATCAATGTGCCGTACATTGCTTCTTGAGAGTAGAATTAAGTTAGATTATATCATTGTTTCCTTTATCCAAATCTTCTTTTCTACAGTAACACTAGGGGTACTTGGTGGCAGACTAGACTATCTTAAATAGTTGAGTCCCTCCTTGCCCTCAAGTGTTACGTTCATCAAGGACTACTATTATAAATACATTGCTCATGCTGGGATGGAGAACCAGTTCTGGAACCTCATCATCAGCGAATCACCTAGTTAATATTCTTAGTTGTTCTATAAGGTCTCCCTCTACTGAGAATTGTGCTTCATAAGAAAATATGTTAGTTAACATGATGAATTATATGTTCCATCTTCTGAAACCTATATACTGATCAGAAAGCAGTGTATCAAGGTAATAGAACTTGTACATTACAAATTGTCAACATTACAAAGCATTGAGTAAAGTTAATAAAAATTATCCATTCAAATTATTTGGGGTATTTTACAGGAGTTCAGTTAGTATTATTGGTTGATAATATACATTAATATTTAAAGGCTATGGACAATAAGACCACCATTTTTGTGTATATTGTTAATGTTCTATAAAAGAACTCTGTCGTTTCTTAAATGTTTTATTGTCACCATAAACAAGAGGTTTCGATAGGTTCTTACCAAATTTCCTGCTATTCTCGTTTTTCTTTCAGACATATCTGGGGAAGTGTCGTGGAACTTAGTATCATTAGAAGTTAGGTTTCTATAAGTTGATAAAACATATAGAAAAGTTTGTATGGGATAATCTTATCCGTAGTGACAAATAGTTGTGATACCTTTTCTAGTTCATTTTTATTAATCATTTGGATGTGTGTCCTATTTTCACTTAATAGGCATTCAATTTTTTATCATCAATGTGATGCTTTCCTTAACCGAATCACAGTATGCCTTTTTAGTTATATTGTTGATTCTAGTTGAGCTGGCTGCAGCAGCTTTCATATTCTTTGATCATAGCTGGAAGGATGTGAGTTTCTTTTTATCATAATTAACCTTTCTTTAGGCATTCTTTTTATTGGATTCTAATATCAATATTTTTGCAGCTTATTCCTGATGACAAAACTGGGAACTTTGAAGACATATATGACTTTTTGGATGATAACTGGAAGATCTCAAAGTGGGTTGTTCTTGGGGCTGTTATTTTACAGGTGAGTATGGTTTATGGACCTTTAAATCTTTTATGCATAGAAAAAGGGCTAAATAGCATTCTTGACTGTTATGAATTGGTATGTATCTCAACGTATCCATTATTATAATTTTATGTTGATCCACATTCTTATTGTTTATACTTTTTAAGTTAACTATTTTCACCTCTAACATCATTATCTGATACAATAGTTCTTTATAAAAAGATCCTTGTTGAATTAAAAATAATACTCATTTAGGAGGTATACTTAAAGTGTTTTTGGTTGGACAGAATGAAATCATAAGAAATTGGAATAGTTAAATAATAAGAATAGATAAGGAATGAAATAGATAAAGAATAATATTAATAAAGAATAGAGAAGAAAATTACTAAAATATTCTTGTTAACAATTTTGAATATTTATACTCATAATATATTGTATTATAATTTATTCTAATTAATAACAACATAATAAAAATATGAATTATTATAAAATAATTTATAAAATCAAATATTATTTTGAAAATATAAAAAATATAAATTAAATTTGGATTAACTAAAAATATTTTATTAATTTTAAAAATAAAAATTATCATCGATCTATTTGCTGATGTAATCATCATAAATTTTGAATGGCAATATTGGAAAAGCCATCAAAAATAGATGGAGAATATTATTCTTGATGTTGACGTAAGGAATATTCTCCATCTATCAAGAACAACGTTCTTTGTCTATTACTTATGACTCACCTGTTACTTTTCAAAAATGTGCAACCAAATAAGGGAATATGTGAGGTATTAGGAACAACTCAATAGCTCCTTATGGTAGTATGTGGAGCATAACATTATGCTACTTGATAGCTTATCTTTTTAAATACTGTTAAACAGCTACTATATTTAATACTTATGCAGAAGCTGGTGTTATTTGTTAATAACTCTTTCTGATATCACTTCCGATGATCCTCTGCCTCTGCTTGTGCATGTTTGATGATTCCCTGTGACTGAAAATGGCTAGACATCTTTATTTGCAATGTGGTTTGTTGTCACTTGTTCGCTGATCCAGATCAATACTGGATATACACCCTTTCTTCTCATAGCTAACCAGAGTAATTCCCTTTGATTAAGCATTTTCTGGTTCTCATTTGTTTTGGTGTCAAAAAGGCATGATCCTTGTGCATTCATTGATTCAGTTCTTGTTGCATATAGTCAAGTCATGAGTGATTAATCATTCAAGATAATACTTCTGATGATCTGGTTTAATGGACTTTCACTATTTAATCCTCAATGCTATGGTATCTGTCACTTCACATAACTCCATTATGGACCCAGAATGACATGGATATGACCTGCAGGCTTTGGTGTTTGTGCTAGCTCTGATAGTAAGAGCTGCAAATAGACCCGCCGAATATGACAGCGATGATGAATATATTGCTCCAAGATCTACTATCCGACAGCCACTGGTGAATCGGCAAGGAGCTCCAGCACCTGGAGTACCTGTACTTGGTAGTCTTGACCATCGCCCTAGCAGAAATGATGCTTGGAGCCAAAGAATGAGAGAAAAGGTAATCACTTTGCTGTGGGTGAAACTTGTTAACTTTATTTGCAATCTCTTACAACTGCGGTTCTTACTTGTTTTTTCTTTCTGTTATTTGGTTCTTAAAGTATGGTTTGGACACTTCTGAGTTCACATACAACCCATCAGACCCGAACAGATATCAACAAGCTACTGCATCTCAGGTAGAAGAAAGGAGCCGCTGCGTCATTCTGTGAACATTGCACGTTCTGGAATTTTTGTGTGCAGTCTTCAGCTCGCTTTCGTTCAACGTGTGAAACTTTGGAGAGATTTTCCCTCTTTAGTTGAATGTGTAGGTTAACTCAAGTTTAATACTTGATTTCTCTGAATGAACATTATTTCCCCCTACTGAATCTCTTTCCTCAGTTGAAGTAACCACATGTTGCTCAGTCAAGTTATTTGGACTGCATCTCTGTATTGGTCAATGAGCATCACAACTAAATCCAATGGGATATCTGACATCTGTTTGAAAGAGCTTTGATGTAATTGCTTATATTTCTAAAGTTTTAATATTTTTAGTATTGGTTATTCATTTGCGTTGTATGCATTTGCATCATCCCATCCGTTGGCTGCTATTTTTATGAAAAGAAAAGCCTCAATATAGTATTTTAGTTTTAGTGAACAGTAGAAAAAGGTGAATGCTAATTTTGTTAATTACATGAAATGGGAAAAGTGACAAATCATGCGTTGGCAAATAGTAAATAATTGTATTTTTTATTAATCAACAAGTCTTTTATCTTCCTAATTTGTTTACGCTATATTTTTTCCACCATGCATTATTTTATGTGGGGAATATTATCAAGTAAAAGAAGGTTTTCGTAAAAAATAATATAATAATCAAATACAATTCATTTGAGTGATCGGAAATTAAATTCTAGGTTGTACGTTCAATTAGGATAAATTAATTATTCTCATTTTCACTCCTAATCATTTTCCTTTTCCCGTAATGTGTTGCAAGATATCCTTTGATTATTTTTAAGTCTTTCACTCATGGCCATTTTGTTGGAGAATTTTTAACTTGGAATCAGAACAATATCTATATTTCGAATTCGTTTGGTATGTAAATATATTTTCTTAGAATACGGTTCTTATGTTTGTTGTACTTGAGCAGATAATGCCTAAATTTTTTTACCATATTTCGCTTTCTAGATGGCAATACTTTTGATATTCCTTTTTTCAATTATTAATCAATCTCTTCTTTGATCTTTCCCAAATTATTTCAAATTGATTTTATTATTATTATTTTTAGAAAGGACGAGACATGGGATCACTTCATTCATTTCATGTCAATAGACTTTCCAAAAATAAAAATTACAAGTTAGTACAAATTGAAGGGGTAGATCGAGGCCTCTAGTATTTAGCCATTCATAGAGCCCATAATTCGAAATACAAACTCATCCTAATTACATTTTTTTCACACCTCTCATGTGGTCATTCTAATCGAGACGAATACCGCCTAGGGAAAAGTGCAATAAGAACACTACAAAACACAAATACCAAGAGATCGAATAAACACTTGCAAGAAAAACCAATTATAAATGATGTTTATATAAAGTGATACGAAGGAGAAGAATTTGCCTCCTAAAAAAGATGCCCATGAGCTCAACTTTTTCATATCTTTAGGTGTATTTACAAAAATAAATTATTCCTTTCCAATGTCCTTGGCCGAGGGCATCTTATCAATCTTTCTCGAATCAAACTTTGTTTGTCTGTCCTGGCTTTGATCAAGCTTCTCCCAACCAACCTAAGGTTCGAGAGGTACTTTTTCATCATTAGAAGGGCTCATAGAGATGATGGAATTTTAGAACATGAGTTAAATTCAAAAGCTAAAAATCTTCATGCTAAGTCATCAAGAATGACAAGAACGAAAGCGTACTTGATTTTATCACTCAAATTCCGGAGATGGGATGAACTTCCAATTCAACACGTTAGCTCGTACGAACGCTCAATGATAGATGGAGATTTCAAAGGCGGGGAACTTAACGTGTGACTCGGTGACCATAACCCCTCTTATATAGAGAAAGCCAGAGGTTGGTAAATTATAATGTCGCCCATCATGAAGCTGTAATATTATCATTATGGTATCTATGTATATAAAATTAATCTCATAATTATGAAATTGTACAATACCTAATAATAAACTTTATTAGATCATCTTTAATTGACCAATCAAATTGATAGTATAACCATATGTCGATAGATAAATGTTGGCCTATAATAAATTATTAAATAAATAATTTAACAATCTCTCACTTGGGCCAACATAAATATCACTATAGGCTATGTGTACCAAAGTTACTTTATGACCTCATTTTCGCTATCATTATCAATAATCTAGTCCATTAATCATACTAACATAAAATCAAAGCGACTTTCGTCACATATATCGTGACTAAATCAATCAATGATCACAATGTTAATACTTTTGACGACATAGATTAAATATGGACGCACAATATGGAAATTACATGTAATGTGATCTAAACATGTTTATTTCCAACTGATCATATTTTATTCTTTAGTGAGATCAAAAACTAAATATTCAGAGTGAACATAACAAAATAACTTTATTCTACATAAAAGTTTATAAAACATAGTATAAATTACAGCATCCCACTAAACTATCATATCAATACATGATAAAACATCCATATGAGCAACATGCTCAAGAAAGACCATGTGTGGTAATCCTTTAGTAAGCAGATCCGCCCTCATGGAAGTTGTACCAATATGCTCTATACATAATTGACCACTCTGAATTCTTTCTTTAACAATCAGGAATTTAATATCATTATGCTTTGACTTAGACGAACTCATGTTGTTATTGGAATATAACACTGTCGATTTATTGTCACAGTATAACTTTAGTGGTCTTTCAATGCCATCAACAATATGCAGCCCAGTGATAAAATTACGCAGTCATATTCTATGATTGGATGCCTCATAATTAACAAGCTATGAACTATGCTTCCATAGTTGAAGCTGCAATGAGTGTCTTCTTAGCACTCCTCCAAGAAACAGCTCCATTAGCAAGCAAGTAAACATAGTCAAAAGTGGATCTGCGACTGTCTTGGTATCCGACAAAATTAGAATCAAAATATCGAATGATCTCCAACTGATCTGATTTTTTGTGTGTGAGCATGTAATGCTTTGTTCTCTGTAGATATCACATAACCCATTTGACTGCTTTCCAATGATCCGTTCCGAGATTGCTCATATATCTATCCAACATCCCAACAATGTATGCAATATTTGGACGTGTACACACTTGAGCATACATCAAACTCCCTACAGCAGATGTATAGAGAATCTTCTGCACTTTTTTTTACTCAAATTCATTCTTGGGGCACCGATTGAGACTAAATTTGTCTCCGTTAGCAATAGGGGTATTAGTTGATTTACAATCTTTCATACCGAATCTAGCAAGTACCTTATCGATATAAGTCTTATGTGATAATGCAAGGATACCCTGAGAGAGATCTCGATGTATCTGGATTCCTAATACAAAAGAGGCGTCCCCAAGATCTTTCATTTCAAATTTCTCTAATAGAAATATCTTGGTTTCATGCATTAAGTCTATATCATTACATGCTAGCAAGATATCATCGGCATATAAGACCAAGAAAATATACTTGCTCCTACTGAACTTATGGTATATACATTCATCAACCGAATTTATCTCAAAATCAAATAAGATAACAATTTGATGAAATTTATGATACCACTGACGGGGAGCCTGTTTTAGCCCATAGATGGATTTCTTTAGTTTGCAAACCATTTTCTTTGGATCTCCGGAGACAAAGTTTTTTTATTACAACATATAAATCGTTTCCTCAACGTCGTCATTGAGAAACGTTGTCTTAACATCCATATGATGTAGCTCTAGATCAAAATGAGCCTCACAAGTGTCATTATAATCCTAAAAGAGTCTTTTGAAGAAACCGAAGAGAAAGTCTCTTCATAATCAATGCCTTACTTTTGAGTAAAGTCTTTTGCAACAAGACGAGCCTTATATCTTTCCACATTACCATTTAAATCCCTTTTGGTCTTAAATATTTATTTGCAACCAATGGGTTTCGCACCTTCAGGTAATGGTACAAGATCCCAAACATCGTTGTGTTGCATAGACCTTATTTTCTCATTCATGGCATCAATCAACTGTTGAGAGTTAGAGCTTTACATGACTTGACAAAAGTTGACTAGGTTATCTTCTATCATACCAATATCAACCTCATGCTCTTCGATAAATACAATGTAATCATCCAAAATTACACTTCTCCTCTCCCTAGTGGACCTTCTTAATGACATTAGTTCTCGAGGTTGTTGAGTTTGCTCTACAGGGGTAGACTCCTCATGAGTAAACTCTTGAGGTTGAATGAGGAGTACCTCAATATTGTCTTGTAAATTCGTATATATTGTTTGATCAATATCAGGAACAATTACTGTAGGAAGAGAGATGAATTCCTCTTCAAAGACAACTTTGTTAACCTTATCCCCCCCCATATCTACATCCTCAAAGAATTGGGCATTCATTGTCTCAAAGAATGTTCTATTTGTCATATCATAAAATTTATGCCCCCTAGACCTATCAGGATAACCTACAAAATAGCAGCTACTTATTCTGGAGTCCAATTTATTTTCATTTGGCCAATATGGCCTAGCCTCAGCTGGATAACTCCAAATGTGTAGATGCTTTAAACTGGGCTTGTTGCTCGTCCAAAGTTTATAAGAGGTTTTCAGTACTGCTTTAGTTGGTACCCTATTAAGTGTGTAAGCTGCAATCTTAAGTGTCTCTCCCTAGAGGGACTCTGGTAAGGTAGAGTGACTAATCATGCTCCTTATCATATCCTTAAGAGTCTGGTTTCGCCTTTGAACAACCATTCATGCTAGGACTACCTGGCATGGTGTACTGTGGGACAATACCGCATTCATTTAGGAAAAAGGTCTTGGATGTTGTTCACATGATCCACCATACACTACTAGAAAAATGGGCATCAGCAACGGCTGATGCCGTTGCTGAGCCGTTGCTGAAGAGCATCAGCAACGGCCGCGCCGTTGCAAAAGAGCCGTGACAGAAAGTCACGTTGCTGATAACTTAGCAACGGATCAGCAACGGCCGCTCGGGCCGTCGCTCAAAACATTATCAGCAACGGCCGCTCGGGCCGTCGCTAAAAATATTATCAGCAACGGTTTTGCCACAGACCCGGCGCCGTTGCTGATAACATTAATAGCAACGGTCGCTGAGTCCGTAGCAACGCCGTTAGTAAAAGCCCGTCGCTAAGCCGTTGTTGTAGGTCATCAGCAACGGCTTTCGATACACTTTTAGCAACGGCTTTCCCACGGACGGCCGTGGGAAAGCCGTTGCTGATGATGTGACCTGGAAACAGAAAATTTAAAATTTAAAATTTCCATTGATACATTATCTGATACATAACTCACACACCCATACCCTCATACACACATTCATTCACACATCACAAACACACCAAGATATACATCAAAACAATTATATTTATATTGATAATTATCCACGATAGTATAAAAACAATTCAAATGCAAAATTAAAGTATCAATATCCAAACAAAATAAGTTAAACTAGTTCAATATCTCAATAACAAGTTCAATATCCAAACAGAAAATCTCACGATCACGATGGAGGAAGGTCTGGATCATATGGCGGGGTCTGGAGTGCTTGAGTGTACACTGGCGTGGACTGACTCGAGGACGATGGATTAGATGATGCCGAAGAGATGACTGCTTCGGGATGACCTGACATGTTGCGTAGCATAGATTGTATATCTGCCATCATCTGACTCTGGCGCTCCATCATCTCAGTCTGACGCGCGACCGTGTCCTCTAGAGTCCTTATTCTGCTACTATGATCATAACTGGATCTAGAGGTGGACGACCGCTCACCAGCGACCGGAGGGGTCGGTGCCCCAAGTGGCCCTAGTACGGCTCGCGCATGACCACTATCTGCAAAGCCATATACGCGGCCATGGTCCCAGCCACCTACGGCCTCGACCCACGATGCTGCGTCAAAGTCCTCGGGGATACCCCCGCGCTACACCACCGTCTGGCTGTAGGTCTCCTACTCGAGTTTGATTTTTTGTTTAATATTTATCATAAAACTTAAATTATAAATATATAATGAATAATTTAAACAAACATATAATTACCATAATGTATGCAGCGCGGTTGTGGATGTACTCCCCCGTCCCATGTGCTCGACGGTGAGTCCGCTCAAACACCGCCATCGGGGAGGGTCGCTGGACAGTCCCGTCATCCGACACCGTCGTCTACATTTACAAAACAAATACATTAATTAGTACACATAGTAACAAATAAAATATATAATTAAAAGATATACTTACCATACGGTTCACGTGCACTGCAAATGCAACAGAGCCTCTGGCCGATCATGTGCACTGCAAATGCAACAAATAAAATAGCCTCCCAGGCAGCGTAAATGAAGGGCCTCTGGTCCTCGGCCCATGTATAGCGAGCCTGCAAAATAATAATATCAGTACCAATATTAATCATCATGCATGTAAAAATAATAATAATACGTGCCTCAAACTCGTGCCATAACATGTCGACGTGCTCGCTAGGCACGTGAGACCACGTAGGCCATGCCCCGTGCATGTATCGTCGAATAGTAGAAGAAATGCTCCTCGGCACTTCTTCTTGCTCGAACCTGCACAACAAAAATAAATTTTAATATTATATTATGATATAATGATTTTGTAATGATTCATAATTCATGATATATTACCGCTCCCCAATCACGCTAATCAATCTACGTGACTCTGTGGCTGGTGGAGGCTGCCACCTGTTCGGCCCGCATGGCCGCCTACGTCTGGATGTACTAGCCTCGGCAGTATCATCCGCATGAGGATCAGCAACGGGAGGATCAGCAGCATGAGTAAGTGCCGGAGTCTCATCGATCGGAGACTCCGAAGCTCTCCTGCCTCGATAACCACGACCAGACATATCTGTCGAACAGACATATAATCAGATTATTGTATAAATAGTAGAGATATATTTAATAAAATATATATTTTACAATTATTCCTCGTCATCTGAATAATAGTCTTCGAATTCTTCCTCTTCTACCTCTTCTTCCTCTTCTTCATCTTCTTCATCTCCAGCTTCCTCAATTTCATGATCGTCATCATCAGCATATTCAACTTCTAATTGAATTGATGTTGTGTCTGCATCCTCGAGTATTGGAATAATACGATCTACAGCAGGAGGACCATCTTCTTGATAGAAACCATCTGTCACATCAGGTATTGGCTCATTTTCTCCTACTATCAGATCAATTTTTCCTCTACCTTTTGTCTTACAGACTACACGCCAATCTGCTCTATCTTTATTTCAAACCGGATACTTCGCGTAATATACTTGTTCGGCTTGTGATGCCAATATAAAAGGCTCATTTGCTGCCAATTTCGATTTGTAATTAATCTCAACAAGTTTGTATTTTGGATGAACTTTCATGCCCCTTTCTGTTGTATCGAACCAATGACATCTAAATAGGATCACTGATTTCAAGCCGAACTAGTGTAACTCTATCACTTCTTCCACCAGTCCATAAAAATTCATATCACATTCAACATAGGTTGTCCCTTTCACGCAGACCCCAGCATTCATCTTCTTCTTTGTAAATGAATATTCAACCATGTGAAATTTATACCCGTTAACAAAATATCCGCTATAGCACGACACAAGTCGCGACGGTCCACTAACAAACTCAAAGATTCTTTCATCTATTTCAGCTCTGTGATCTTTGCTGTAAGTCTGAATCCAAGTAGGGAAATCACGATTCTATAATCTCTCCAATTCTTGATCGTTGTGAATAGAGTATTTTTGCACCATCTCAATGTCAAATATTTCAATGAATTGTTCAATCTCTGGACAATTGAGTAATACATACAAGTGTGTCAAATGATACTCTTCATCGCTTAAGTGTCGAGATGGACGAGAACCAAAAGCACGACCAGAGTGACAAAATATATTTAAACGTACATCTGAATGTCGAACACCCCCGTCGTCGTTACGTGGAAGACGATCAAATCTTGTCTGTACTGTCGATTCAAAGTAAAATGAGCAGAATGTTGAAATTTCTTGGATGATATACGATTCAGATATTGATCCTTCAACAGCTGCAGTGTTCTTTACTTTTTTCTTCAGACGATTCATGTATCTTTCAAATAAGTACATCCACCGATATTGAACGGGGCCACCAACTCGTGCCTCGTATGCCAAGTGTATCGGTAGATGCTCCATCGAGTCAAAAAATGCAGGAGGGAAAAACTGCTCCAGCTTGCATATGATTTCAACAATATTATTTTCAAGTGTTGACATATCTTCGACTCGAAGGACATTTGCACAGATGTTTCTAAAAAACATACTTAATTCAGTCAACGGACCCCAATTATTATCAGGTAGAAGATCTCGAAATGCAATCGGAAGTAATCTATGCATGAATACATGACAATCATGGCTCTTCATCCCTGATATTTTGCAATCATCGACGTTCACACATCGAGATAAGTTTGAAGCATATCCATCGGGTAATCTGAGTTCTTTTACCCATTGACAAACATATTTGATCTGTTGTTTATTTAACACATATAGGGCATTCGGTTTCAGATATCGTCCGTTGACCTCTTGTAACTCCAACTCTGGTCTTTTACAAAGTATTTTCAGATCATGTCGGGCTTTGACATTATCTTTAGTTTTTCCAGAAATATCTATCAAAGTGTTGAAAATATTATCAAACACATTTTTTTCAATGTGCATGACATCTAAATTATGACGAATCAATAATGAACTGCAATAGGACAATTCCCAAAAGATACTTTTTTTTCACCCAGTTGTGTGTTTGGCCACAACCTGACACTCTTTCATTGCGACCAAATACTATATCTGGAAGTGCTGAAACACGTGCTAACATTTGTTCACCAGACAACATCGGTGGTGGCCCATCTCTTTCAACTCTGCCCTTAGTAAATTTATTACGATTCCTTCGATACTGGTGATTAACCGGTAGGAATCGACGATGACAATCAAAGAATGAGATTTTTTGTTCGTTCTGAAGACTGATTGATTTAGAGTGTTCCATACAATACGGACAAGAGAGTCGGCCGTGAGTGCTCCAACCCGACAACATGCCGTACGCCGGGAAATCATTGATTGTCCACAAGACCGCGGCCTTTAAATTGAAGTTTTGCTTCCGATGATAATCATAAGTGACAGCTCCCTCGGTCCACAATGTTTTCAATTCATCTATCAAGGGTCTGAGAAATATGTCAATTTCTTTTCGCGGACCCTTAGGACCCGGAATAATCATCGAAAGATAAATAAATTCATCTTTCATGCACATTGACGGTGGCAAATTATAAACTGTCAGCAGCACTGACCAAACTGAATAAGGAGTTGCAGAATGTCCAAACGGATTAAAACCATCTCTGCACAATCCCAATCTGATATTTCTAGATCCCTAGCAAATGAAGGATAACATGTATCCAAATGTTTCCATGCTTCATTGTCAGATGGATGAGTCATTACTGTATCATCACGACTTCTTGCATGCCAACTCATGTAGGGGGCTATCTTTTCCGACATGAATAATCTTTGAAGCCTCGGTATTAGTGGAAAATATCGAAGCACCTTAAACGGGATATTTTTATGTCGGACCGATTTCTTCTCCTTGTAACGAGGGTGTTGACGTACAGGGCATTTATCCAACTGCACATTTTCTTTATAATATAAAATGCAGTTATTTTGGCACGCGTGTATTTTTTCGTACCCAAGCCCCAATTTTCTCATTAGCTTTTTAGTCTTATAAAAAGTTGGCTCAAACTTGTTATCAGTAGGCAGCATTCCATTAATCAATCCAGCAATCCGATCATACGCAACTCCGCTGATATTACAATCGGCCTTGATGTTTAAGAGCTGTGTCATTGCTGAAAACCTAGTGTATTTAGGACAATTCTCATACAAAGGTTCATCGGCAGCTTTCAACATCTCGTAAAATTCCGCAGCTTCTTTATTCGGTAATTCAATCTCTACCGCAGCCCCTACTTCTGTGATATCAACCGCTGTAGTATCTGGTGGGACTGATGTCTGAAGAACTGGCCGATCAACATTATCATTCAGGTGGAATTGACCCCCAAAACTATCAAGTATCATAGTTCTATAGGGATTACATTGACCGGATGAAGAAGCACCAGCAGAGGAAGATTCACCATATGTCTGAACGACAGGATTGCTCGACGTCCCGACTTCGCGTGACTCCCCGTGACAAGTCCATAGAAAATATCTTGGTGCAAATCCTTTGGTATATAGATGCAGAGTGACAGTCTCCCGATCCAAAAATCCTCCATTCGAACAAATGCGGCACGGACATCAGATTTGATCACCCATGCTAACGAAATTCCGATTCGAATAGGCGAAATTTAGGAAGTACATTACGCCTAATCGAAACTCATTCGTTAAAGCTCCACGAGCACGACGTCGGTACATCCAACTTCGATCAGCCGACATGATTCTGTCAATCAATGACAATTTCTTTGGTTAATGTCTTTAGGTGAGATTGTCCTATTCCATTCGGGATTTATGTTATTCGTACTGCACTTACGTTTTTATTTTAACTGTTAACTAATTATTCTAAATTTCGGCAGCATCTCCCTACAGTTCTCCGAATACGCATATCATCTGGGCGCGTATCAGAGAACAAGAGAGATGTTGCCGAAATTTAGAATAATTAGTTAACAGTTAAAATAAAAACGTAAGTGCAATACAAATAACTATATTCCCAAATTGTCCAATCAGGGACAATTCAAGAATTGTACGTCGTATAAAAGATCATCTACTTCTTTTACACGAACATACAATCCCCGAACGGATCTAAGGTTTTGCTAAATCATATCCGACTCGTCGATGCGTACGTGAAACATATCAACTCGTCGGATGGATGATTATTTTCTAAATGTTTCGAGACTATTCGAGTCCATATTGGACGATTTCGGCGCGCGTCCAAAGTGGACGATTCCGGCGCGAGTCCAAATTGGACGATTCCGGCGCGCGTCCGAATTGGATGATTCCGGCGCGAGTCCGAATTGGACGATTCCGACGGGCGTCCGAAGTGGACGATTCCGGCGCGAGTCCGAATTGGACGATTCCGGCGCGCGTCCGAAGTGGATAATTCCGAAATTAATCTAAACCCTAAAATTATTCTAACAAATTAAATAATTAATCTAAATAATTAATTAACAATTAATTAACAATTAAAAAACAATAATAAAATAATATTAAACTACAAATTCCGGCGCCGGAGTCAGGTGGACTCCGGCGCCGGCGTACACTGGCCGGACACACTGTCCGGCCAATGTACAAGGTCCGGCGGCGGCCATCGGCCGAAACCCTATTTTTAGGGTTTCGGTCGGATTTTCTACCGGCATATGTCGGAGGGCAACGGGAAGAGACGGCAGTCGGAGGGCACATACCTGACAGTGTCGGCAGCAGCGGGAGGCGTCGTCGGCGTCGGCAGCGGCGGCGAGAGGAAGGAGAGGAGGCGGCGGCGGCAGCAGCGGGAGGCGTCGTCGGCGTCGGCAGCGGCGGCGAGAGGAAGGAGAGGAGGCGGCGGCGGCAGCAGCGGGAGGAAGAAGGGGGGCGGGCGCGATCTGCGACCTATATAAACTTATCAGCAACGGCTCACTCGCCCGTTAGAAAGCCGTTGCTGATAAGTTATCATCAGCAACGGCTCACTTGTCCGTTAGCAAGCCATTGCTAATAAGTTTCCATCTGCAACGGCTCACTTGTCCGTTAGAAAGCCGTTGCTGATAATTAACATCATCAGCAACGGCGCGCATGTCCGTTAGAAAGCCGTTGCAGATACAACATATCTGCAACGGCTCGAGCGGCCGTAAGAATGTCGTTGCAAATAGCAACGGCTTGAGCGGCCGTTGCTGATAGCCGTTGCTGAAGACCAAGTTTCTAGTAGTGATATCTGACTTAGTATTCACCACCACGGTCAGACCTGATAGCCTTAATCCTTTTATCTATTTGATTTTCAACTTCAGCCTTATAGGACTTGAAAACATCTAGTGCTTGAGACTTCTTTTTAATTAGGTATATGTAACCATATCAAGAGTAGTCATCTATGAACGTAATAAAATACTGTTGAGCATTCCAAGAAGCCATAAGGAATGGTCCACAGACATCGATATGTATTAGTTTTAAGACGTCTTTACTCCTATTGATACCTGATTCCTTAATGTTTGTTTGCTTCCCCTTAAGGCACTCTTTTTGTACCTAACCCCTTAATGCAATCAATACATACCTTAAAGTCCGTAGCATCAGGGAGGTTAAGAATTCCATCTGACACAAGCCTTTATATTCTTTGTTTGGATATATGACCTAAACGCTTGTGCCATAAGATGATGAAATCCTCATCAGTTAACTTTCTTTTTGTACCTTGTAAACTAGTGTGCAAGGTTTCATTAAATGAAGCTAATACATCAAGCATATAAAGGTTATCGACAGAAGATAAAGAACTAGTACCAATAATATTTGAACCAAGAGATAAACTAAAACTTCAATTTCCAAAAGAACAAGAATATTCGAATTTGTCCAATACAGAAACATAAATTAAATTCCGTCGAAAAGACGAGACTACAAAAGTCTCTATCAAGTCCAAATAACATCCAGTTCTTAACAATAATCGACAATTGCCTATAGCTTCAACTTGAATCGATTTGCCATCGTCTACGTAGATGAATCTTTCAGCATCAGTTGACTTTCGACAACTCAGGCAACCCTGCATAGACACACTAATGTGAGTAGTAGCACAAGAATCTACCCACCATGTGTCTTGGGATACAAAAGTTAAGTTTGTTGGCTTTAGGTTTTCAACCTAAGCCTTAATCTCGGTTTTGATGATTTTGATGATAACAAACATGGGACTAATGATTTCATTGAGAATATATTTCAGGTTCCATATAATTAGCGATCGATGTCCTCGATTGGAAAAATCGGAAGGACATTGATCGTCGCGCTCGGGTTCGTCATGGAAAGTTTCTCGAAGATCGACGTGTGTGCCAAAGTCACATTGGATGGGCTCAAAGTTCACATGAGAGCTCTCCAAGATGATGTGCGTTGAAAGCCGGAACCCGGAAACCAAGCGCGGAAGAAAAAGGCTGAAGAAATCAATCTCAGCCTAGGTTTGGTCGACCGGGCAGTCAACCGAATGAAGGTAAAAAGTAGCATAGCTACTTCGGTCAACCGGGCGGTCGACCGATGGAAGCCCAAAACGGGCAGTAGCTCGGGCGGTCGACCCGTCGGTTGACCGACCTGCGGATACCCGAGATGTGAGAACGTGTCGATCGACCGATGGGTCGACCGAAGGTCGGGATTGATACTTTTCCGTCTGGTGGTCGACCGATCGATCGATCGACCACAGAGAAAAGAGAAGCGGTCGTAAGACCGATCGACCAGTCGGTCGACCGACCATTCGACCGGCGGCCTGTAACGGATAGTTTTCTATCCGTTGAACAATCGTTTCTTCACAAGGGTATAAATACACTCTCATATACTTTATTTAATCATCTTTCTTGATTCTAGCATAGTTCATTGAGTATTCAAAAGGAAGATTTAGAGCCTTCCAAAAGATTTAAAGCTTGCACTCTATTCTTCGTCGAGTTCATTCTTCAAGCGCCAATTGCTTCAACTCGGATTTTGATCAAGCTCATTCCTTGAAGAGTTGAAGGCGCCAAAGGCTTGCAAAAGAGCTCTTTCCATTGGTTTTATTATTTAGCTCTTTTTATTGTATTTTATCTGTTATTTTAACTATTTGTTTAATTTGAGGTTGTAAGTCCGGGTGTTAGGTCTTGAATTGGGTGAAGTGGTATCCTTGGTGTAGGAGTAAAGTCACTTGTGTAAACTTAGTGTTTACTAGGATTAGTTTAGTTGTCCATTAGGGTTGAGGTGGAAGAGGAATATCGATAAGAAGGCGGTGACTTCCGAGTATGGAAGTGCCTTAGGTCGAGAGTGCGCCTCTTCGGTGCAAAGTCCTCGTGTGTAAGGGAAACATAAGTTAATCTAGTAAAACTAGTTTGGAAATCCTAAGCGGGGTGCTTAGGTAGTGGAGTAAGCATTGGGGCCGAACCACTATAAATCTTGTATTTGCATTGATTTCTTATTTGCTTTAATTGCTAAATCATTTATTGCTTCCACATATAAAATCATCGAAATGCATATTGCCTAAACTAATTAAGTAAACGATTAAAAGTGAATTTTGGCGAATCGTATAGTAAACACACTATTCACCCCCCTCTAGTGTCGCTATTTCTCCAACAATTGGTATCAGAGCGGGTCGTAGATTATGATTTCGCCATCCCTTCTATAATTTGTCTCGATCTAGAAATGGCTCTAGAGAGTGTAGCGTCTTCACCTCCTAGGTTCGATGCCTCTAACTTTGGTCTATGGAAATCCAGGATGTACACATTTCTAAAGACTCAAGGTTTTGGTGTCTTTAACATGTTACATTGGGAATTCATTGAACCTAAGGATGATATGCATGCTTGGAGTGAAATGGATAAGAAAATATTTAAGTATAATGAAGATGTCATGAATTACATACTTAGCACATTACCAAATGACATCCTAGATAAAGTCATGCACTGTTCTTCGGCTTATGATTTATGGTGTAGTTTAAATATTTTATACGATTATGCCAAAACCGAAGAGATTGACACTTTTGATGAAGGTGGTGATGACAATAG
Source organism: Canna indica (assembly GCA_034359265.1). Lineage (NCBI taxonomy): Eukaryota > Viridiplantae > Streptophyta > Magnoliopsida > Zingiberales > Cannaceae > Canna > Canna indica. Next base: position 10,476,733 of record CP136894.1, on the reverse strand, counting down.
TCACTTACCTACTACTAATCTTGATTTTGATGCTCATAGCTCTTTTAGTCAAAGGAGTAGCTCCAAGAGCCGAAAAAGGAAAGTAGTGTGCCATGCATGCAAGGAAAAAGGGTATGTGAAGAAGAATTGCCCCACCATGAAAAACAAGGCAACGAAGAGGTCAAAATCTTCTACATCATCATCTCATTCAAATGAAGCATCCTCTTGCAATGACTATGAAACTACTTCAAAAGTTTGCCTCATGAGTACCAATGATGAGGTACACTCTTTTCCTTCTAGTCATAATATTGATAATAATAGTACTAGCTCTTCTAGTTCATTCAATATGTCATATGAAGAATTAGTTGCGGAATATCAAAAAATATATGCCTTGCTAGTTAGAAAAGATAAGGAAAACAAAATATTAAAAAAGGAAAATGTAATGCTTAATACTCATTTGCATGAATCCAAACTAGAAAATGAAAAATTGAAATCTAGTTCATTTGATTCGTGTCATGATAATGTAGAACTTGAGCTTAAGGACTTGAAGCTCAAGAATAACAATTTAGAAAAAGAGAATTGCATGTTAAAATCTCAATTACATGCATTATATAAATTCATGAATGAAATGAAAAGTGAGATTACTTTCTTGAATAAGAAAGTAAATGAATTAAAAAAATGTTTCATTTCCTAAGAACACTAGAAAGAAAAATGTGTTATACAAGAATGCCTATGATCATCATAAATCTCATGCTATGCATTCTAATGTAAAATCTCATGCTATGCATTCTAATGCAAAATCTCATGTTAGGCATTGCACTTTTAAACCTCAAATTTAAAAAGAAAATATTTCACTTAAGAATGCTCATGACCATCATCCTTTTCATGTCAAGCATTCTAAGGATAAATCTCATGTCCATAACAAAAACAAAAAGAAATTTAATGGACATTGCTTTTGTTGTGGTGTATTTGGGCATGCTATTTATGATTGCGCATTAAAGAAAAACCCAAGTGTTGCTAGGACACTTTGGATTCCTAAGCCCTCTAACTCCCAAGGATCCAAAGTCATTTGGGTACCAAAGATCTCATGTTCTTTTGTAGGGGGAGCCACCACACAAGGGTAGAGAGAAGTAAAGAGTTGAAGTTGACCTTGGATCTAAATGAGAAATCTCCAAGAGGTTGCAACTTCGAATCATCATGATGCCTAAAGTATGGAAATTGGCATCTAGGTATATTTTGTATCATCTCCTTCTTTGGTTTGTTCTATTTAAGTTGGAGTGTTGATATATGCTTAATTTGAGTTGTTTTCCCAGCTCTTACTAAAGAGTTCTTTCAAAAATAATTTTTTGATTTTTTTATCTTCGGTCTCTTCGGAGACCCCGGTGGCTTGTAATGGGCCTAAGCGACCTTGCGGTTTTAAATCGTAGGCTCATTGTGGCTTTCGGTTTTCAACCAATAGGAAGGGTTGGAGATCATATTTTTCATTTATTACTCTTGTGACCTCTTAAAATTCATTATGATATCCTTCTATTTCATTTTGAAACAAATTTGAAACCATTTAGCAAAGTGATTTTTGATAATGATTCTTGATGCCTATCTTTGCTTCTTGGTCGAGCTAGCTTGCTAAGTAGCTATATTTTTACTAAAATATTAGTGTAGCTTACTTGCAAGTTATAAGTTTTTAGGAATGCTATTTAGGAAGAAAAATATTAGTTTGGCTAAATCATCATGAATATGGTATAACCTTGATAATTTCAAAATCTAAGTGTTATACCTCATTGGTTAAGATAAAATCATGTCTCTATACTCATGACTAGAATTGCATGTAAAATCCTTGAATTCTCATGAGTAGATAGAATATTAGCACTTAGGCAAATTTCATCAAATAAAACTTGCTCTAGATTGATACTTGCTATTAGAGATATTTCTTTAAGACCAAACTAGGTAAACTTATTTAGGGACCTTATGCCTCAAATGGTTCACATTTTGATCCCTTAGATTCATTTTGATATTATGGTAAAATCTTTCATTTAAAATGAATCTTTACTATCTAGCATAGGTTAAGGCTTTAAATGAAACTTTGCATTCAACTTGTGTTATTTAGTATGTTAGATTGTTAGTTGACATATTATTTCATTATGATACTTGTGATGTCTACTTGCAAGTTATGAATGTAAATGAAGATAATGCTATCTAAAAGAAAATGAAAAGAAAATGAAAAGGTTGGGCAAATTTTCAAGAAAAATGTATGGTTTTAATTTTGCAAAAATCTTTGTATAATTCTTGAATTTTCATGTTTAATGATGTCTCTATACTCATGATTGATGTTGCATGATATATGTATGAAATTTCATGAGTAGAAAAATGTTTTGATAACTTATGCAATTTTATGATATCTTGATTGAATGAAACTTTCTCTAGGTTAAAACTCATATTAGAGACCTCATTTTGAGTAAACATGTTTAGACACACATGATATGACTCTAGGTATTCAATCTTGAAAATTCATGTGTAAATAAAAATGTGATAACTAGATCACATTAGTGAATTTAAGCTTAAAAGGTTTGACCCAAGTCAACAAATTGACTTGGACACTTGATTTTAAGTCCAAACTTCATAAATATGTTTAGAAATAGGTATAACATGTTTCCAAGCACTTAGAATGGAAAATTCATATGGATATGAATAAAATAACAATAGAGATTAATTCATGATTACCTCTTTTGAACCTAGTTGACCCAAGTCAACAAGTTGACTTAAAGGTCTCATTTATGATTCATATTTGAGAAACATATTTAGATTTACTCATGTTAAGTATCCATAGGTTTAAATTTGAAAAATCAAGAGTAAATGTTAAGATTGAAACTTAGCAAACTTCATAAAAACTAGTTTAGTTTTGAATGAAACCATAATAGGTTGATATCTTGACTTAAGGATATAATTTTTATCTCAAACTTGACATACATTCTTTACATGACCATTATGTGGTGTCATAAAAGTTTGAATGAAAACTAAGCATTCTTTGAAAATAATTGAAAATTTATGAAATTGTCATTTGTTCAACAATTGGTATCACCAATTTCAGTTATTTTTAGGAAAATATAGAAAAATCTCTTTTAGATGATTCTTGAAACTACACATTCACTGAAAAATCTAGTTTTGTCATTAAAAATTTCAAAAAGTTTCATCAAGAATCTAATTTATAATGGAATTTTGAAGTTGGATTTCGAAAATACAAAGTATCCTTATATGAAATATCAATCTTTCTGATACTTTGAATTTTCTTCAAAAACTTCAAATAAAAGTGTGTGTATACTATTTTGATTATGTTTCTAATATCATTCACACCATTGCTTGAGTAAAATCATTTCTATGAATGATTTTGAATTCTTGAATGATAGCTATAAATATCTAATGTTTTCATTAAAATCAATATAGGATGAAAATTGGTCTTTGAATGATTCTTTTGAGTTCAAACTTTATTCATGTATTTCTCATGACCATTCAATATTTGGTTTTAAAATTTTCATCCAAAAACTGGTACCAAAGTTTTTCATCAAAAATATGATGTCGTATAGATTTAAAAGTTTGATTTTTTTTTTTATCTTGAAGTATAGGTTGACCTAAGTCAACAAAGTAACTTAAAAATCTCATCTAAAGCCCAAACTTAATTCATAGACTTGCATTATCTCATGTTTGATATCTAAATGCCTAAGTTTGAGAAAACATGAGTAGATAGCAAAATTTGAGACTTAGCATTTTCATGTCTTTCATGTTTATTTCAAATGAAAACGTGCTAAGTTGATATCTGATTAAATGACATTAGTTTCACTTCAAACTTTAAATATACATGTTTCACATGACTATATCTTGGTAATTTGAAAGTTTGAATAAAACTAAAAATGTCATGAAAAAGATATGAATGCATTCAGACTTGAGTGCATACATGATTGAGTTTTGATTTGTATCTATCATTTTTTTCTTTCATGTATGATTTAAATTTCATATTAAATATTAGGTTTTCCATCCCCTTAGTTGAGATTTTCATATTTTCCTGAAAACTCATCTTTAGAGTCTCAACTTCATGAAATAATATTTTTGTTTCATCCCTTTGACTTCATGATCTTTCTTGCCTTTTTTGATTGATGTCAAAAGGGGGAGAGAAGAGTTTAGGTATAAAGGGGGAGAAATGTATAGTTAAAATTGGGTGAAAAGTATAGGTAAATGGGAGGAAAATATACGAAATCCATGCATATAGATAGAGAGAGTTTAGTTATATAGATATGCATATTGATAGGGGGAGAAATCCCTTAGTTGATATCCTTCTATGTCTTAATAATTATATTTTCTTAAGGATGTTTGTCATCATAAAAAAGGAAGAGATTGTTGGCTTTAGGTTTTCAACCTGAGCCTTAATCTCGGTTTTGATGATTTTGATGATAACTAACACGGGACTAATGATTTCATTGAGAATATATTTCAAGTTCCATATCAATTAGCGTTCGATGTCCTCGATCGGAAAAATCGAAGAAATCGAGAAATCGGAAGGACATTGATCGTCGCGCTCGGGTTCGTCGCAGAAAGTTTCTCGAAGATCGACGTGTACGCCAAAGTCACATTGGACGGGCTCAAAGTTCACATGAGAGATCTCCAAGATGTTGCGCGTTGAAAGTCGGAACTCAGAAACCAAGCGCGGAAGAAAAAGGCTGAAGAAATCAATCTTAGCCTAGGTTTGGTCGATCGGGCGGTCGACCGAATGAAGGTAAAAAGTAGCAGAGCTACTTCGTTCGATCGGGCGATCGACCGATGGAAGCCTAAAATAGGCAGTAGCTCATGCAGTCGACCCGTCGGTCGACCGACCTACGGATACCTGAGACGCGAGATCGTGTCGATCGACCGATGGGTTGACTGAAGGTCGGGATTGATACTTTTCCGTCTGGCGGTCGACCCATCGGTCGACCGACCACAATTGAAATAAATAAAAAAATTCATCCAAAAATTTGGTTTCAAAAATATTTGTTAAAGATATGATTTTGATTAGATCTAAAAGTTTGATTTTTTAAAGAAACTTAAAAATCTTATCTTAAGCTCCAACTTAATTCATAGTCTTACATTATCTCATGTTTAATGTCTAGATGCCTAAATATGAGAAAACATGAGTAGATAGCAAATCTTGAGACTTAGCACTTTCATTGTTTTCATGCTTATTTCGAATGAAAACGTGCTAAGTTCCAATTTAGATCAAATGACATTAGTTTCACTTCATACTTGATATACATGATTTAAATGACCATATATTGATATATTGAAAAGTTTGAATGAAAACAAAAATGTCATGAAGAAGATGAACTACAACATTGATATCAATTCAGTGCATACATGATTTAGACTTGAATTGTATATATCATTTCTTTCATATCATGTATGATTTAATTTTCCTATTAAGTAGGTGTTTTCCATCCCTTAGTTGAGATTTTCATGCTTAATGAAAAATAATTTTAGAAGTCTCAACTTCATGATAAAAATGTGTTCTTCATCCCTTTGATTAGATAGACCATTCTTACCCTTTTTGATTGATGTCAAAAGGGGGAGAAATGTATAAGAAAATAGGGGAGAAATGTATATGTCAAAAGGGAGAAAAGTATAGGTATAAAGGGGAGGAAAATATAGGAAATTCATGCATATATATAGGTGGAGTTTATCTTATAGATATGCATGTTGATAGGGGGAGAAATCCCTTAGTTGATATCCTTATGCTTTAATGATATATTTTCTTAAGGATGTTTGTCATCATCAAAAAGGGGGAGATTGTTGACTTTAGGTTTTCAACCTTAGCCTTAATCTCGATCTTGATGGTTTTGATGATAACAAACATGGAACTAATGATTTCATTAAGAATATCTTTTAAGTTCCATATCGACTAGTGTTCGATGTCCTCGATCGGATAAATCGGAGAAATCGTAAAATCAGAAGGACATTGATCATCGCGCTCGGGTTCGTCGCGGAAGTTTCTCGAAGATCGACGAGTGCACCAAAGTCGCTTGGACGAGTCCAAAGATCAAGTCAAAAGCTCTCTAAGATGATGCTCGTTGAAAGCCGGAACCCGGAAACGATGTGCGAAAGAAATAGGCTGAAGAAATAACATTCAGCCTAGGTTCGGTAGATCGATCGGTCGACCGACCGAAGGTAAAAAAGGTAGTAGAGCTACTTCGGTCGATCGATGGAAGCCCAAAACGAGCAATAGCTTGGGCGGTCGACCCGTCGGTCGACCGACCTGCTGATTCCCGCGACGCAAGATCGCGTCGGTCGACCGATGGGTCAACCGAATGGTGAAAGAATCGGGCCGAGGCTGGCGGTCAACCAATCGGTCGACCGACCTGCATATGAGCCGCGACGCAATACCGCGTCAGTTGACCGATGGGTCGATCGAAGATCGCGGATCGCGCGATCTGCGTCTGGCGGTCGACCAGTCGGTTGACCGACCACAGGGTATTAAAATGAGCTATTACAGTATTAAAATGACCAGTCGGTCGATCGCGCGATCTTCTTCCTTCTCCATTACAGATTTTATTGAGCTATTAAAATGAAGATCAAAGCTTTCCAAAGATTGATCAAGCGCGCTCTGCTACTTCCACGAGCTCTTCTTCAAGCGCCATTTGCTTCCTCAACTTGGGATTTTGTTCAAGCTCAACGACTTGACGAGTTGGAGGTTTTGAAGGGCTAAAAGAGTAGTTAATATTGTATTTATCATTTAGCTCTTGTCATTGTGTATTTTACCGTTATTTGAACGTTTATTTCTTTTAGGTTTGTAGAAGACCTTGTGATTAGGTCTTGGTTGTGTAAAGTGGTTACCTGGTGTTAGGTGTAAAGCCACTTGTGTAAACCGAGTTGTTACTAGGATTAGTTTAGTTGCCCCTTAGGGTTGAGGTGGGATAAGTGCTCTCGACAAGAAGGCGGAGACTTCCGGGTGTGGAAGTACCTTAGGTCGAGAGTGAGACTTTTCGATGAAAAGTCCTCGTGTATAAGGGAAACTCAAATTAATATAGTAAAACTAGTTTGGAAATTCTAAGCGGAGTGCTTAGGTAGTGGAGTAGGCATTGGGGCCGAACCGCTATAAATATTGTGTTTGCATTGCTTGATTGTTTTTATTGCTTTATCTTCTTATCGCTTCCGCATTTAGTAATTGAATCGATCAAAAGTGGATTTAGGCTAATCGAATTAGTAAACACACTATTCACCCCCCCTTCTAGTGTCGCCATTTCGCCCACATGTTTCCCTTATAACGAGGACTTTTCACCGGAAAGTCTTCGCTCTCCAACCGAAGGCACTTCCACACTCGGAAGTATTCTGCCTTCCTACTGAGAGCACTTTCCCACCTCAACCTAAGGGACAACTAGAACTAATCCTAGTAAGCTCTAAGTTTACACAAGTGACTTTACTCCTTCTACACCAAGGATACCACTTCACACGACAAGACCTAACAGCTAGGTCTTCACAAACCCAGATAAAAATAGTTTCGAATAACAGTTAAAATTACAAGGGAAAATAGCTTAAAGTAAGACAAAATTATCTACTCTTTTCCAAGCCTTAAAACCTCCAACTCGGCCAAGTCGTTGAGCTTGAATTAAATCTCGAGTTGAGGAAGCAGACGGCGCTTGAAGAAGAACTCGATGAAGAACAGGGCGTGCTTCAATCAATCTTTTGGAAGGCTCAAATATTTCTTTTAATGGCTCAAAAACTCTGTGTTGATCAAGGAAGAAGTTAAATGATGTATATGAGGGTGTATTTATACCCTCGTGAAGAAACGATTGTTGAACGGATAGAAAACTATCCGTTACAGGCCGCTGGTCGAATAGTCGATCGACCGACTGGTCGTCCGGTCTTTTGACCGCTTCTCTTCTATCTGTGGTCGGTCGACCGCCCAGACGCGACTATTCATCCCGACCTTTGGTCGACCCATCGGTCGATCGACGGGATCTCGCGTCTTCATCTTTCAGCAAGTCGGTCGATCGACCGGTCGACCGCCAAGCCTACTGCCCAAAACCAGCCACTGTCGGTTGACCGACTGGTCGACCAAAGTGCCCACTACCATTTTTCGGTAGTGTTCGGTCGACCGACCGATCGACTGAAATGGCTGGGCCTTTCTTTCTTACCCTATTCGGTCGACCTCCTGGTCGACCGAACATAGGCTGAAATTATTTTTTCTGCCTATTTCTTCCGCGCTTGGTTTCCGGGTTCTGTCTTTCAACGAGCATCATATTAGAGAGCTTTTGACTTGATCTTTGGACTCATTTAGTGCACTCGTGGATCTTCAATAAATTTCCACGATGAACCTGAGCGCGATGATCAATGTCCTTCCGATTTTCGTTTTCTTTTGATATTTTTGATTTAGGACATCGAACGTTAATTGATATGGAACCTGAAAGATATTCTCAATGAAATTATTAGTCTCATGTTTGTTATCATCAAAACCATCAAAACCGAGATTAAAACTAAGGTTGAAAACCTAAAGCCAACAGACGAAACCCAAACGAGCAGAAAATCCAGTCTAACCAAACTGCCATGACCAGGTTCAGTCAACCGGCGGCATTTTGATCGACCGAACATTGCCCAGAATGGGCAGAATGCTCTGGTCGCTCGGGCAGTCGCTTGGTCGGTCGACCGACGATCGACCGGACAAGCGACCGACGGGCTATAACGGGCAGAGCCTTCCTTCATGATGTTGATCACCTCTAACCTCTTTGAGGTATATTTTGATCAATTATAAGCCTTCATTGAGCAGATCTTGTGAAAACTCTAGCTTGAACCTTTCATCTCCTTGATTAAGTCTTTACTTCATTGCTTCATCATCAAAGGCATCAAGAGGAAGCTAGGAATCTTGTTGTGGAGCTAAATAATTTATTGTTTGATTTATTACTTCATTTAGTGTTGTATTTTCTTATTTATTTCTTTGTATTTGAGTTTGTGTAAGACTTAGAGTGTGGGTCTTGAAATTGGGTGGTAACCTTGGTGTTTAAGGTTTAAATCCATCGGTGTAAATATAGTTTGCTAGGATTATTTTCTTGTTATCATTAGGTTTGAGATGGGAGAGTGCTCTCGGTAGGAAGACAGAGACTTCTGGGTGTGGAAGTGCCTTCGGTATGAGAGCGGAGACTCTCTGGTGAAAACATCCTCGTTGCAAAGGAAACAAGATAATCTAGTAAAGCTAGTTTGGAAATCCTAAGCGGGATGCTTAGGTAGTGGAGTAGGCATTGAGGCCAAACCACTATAAATAATTGTGTTTGCATTGATTCTACTTGTGTTTATTTCATTATCGCATTTACTTTGCTTCCGCTTGCTACTCAACTTGTAATTTGCCTAAGTAACCAAAGAAACGATTAAAACCGGATTTAGGCAAAAAGATTAGTAAACACACTATTCATCCCCTTCTAGTGTGACCATTTCACCAACAAGCGTGTTAATCCATACGAAATGCTAAGTTCAGATCCATGCATCCGAGAACGATCATAACATTCTCTTTCCATACTTTAAAGTTTGTGCCAGTCAGCATGGGGATGGAGTTAATACTAGTAGCAATTGATGTAGCAAAAGTATTCACTAAAAAAGAACAAAATAAAATATGATATTATAAGCAGCTCAAAATAAAATGCAATTAATCATGTAACAAAAATAAATAAATAATGATAGTCCCCATTATAAGATACTAAACACAACATTGACATTTCATCTTTGGACATAAATTATCAACTTGTAAGCGGTACTCTTAATATAGTAATCAAATACTGACCATGAGGCCTGTCAAATAACGAGCCTTTCTTTGGACCAACTCGTGTTCATATGGTAAATTTTATGATAGTCACGTATTTATTACCACAGAGGAACCTTCCTTTGGGCCGATTACTGCCCACATGAATTATAAACATGCAAACATCTTATATATTCTAATAATATATCAATTTAACACAAGAGAGATCACTTTGGCGACATATTGTGCCAAACTAATATATTTCAAAATATTAGACATATAAATAAATGTGCCGCTATTTAATTACATGCTAAATTGGTTAAACTACAATAAAACAGTCAAAATTGTATTGAACCAATCAAAATTTGATTAATTTAAACATGAACCAAAACTATTTGAGCTGAACCAAAGCTAAATAAATGAGAATTAAGCTGAACCTAATATTAATTCTACTGAACTGGTTGAAATTGTGCTAAACCAAATGCTAATTTCACTGAACGGATTAAGAAACCTAATGAACCGCTTAAAATTTGCATTGAACCGATCTGAATTGACCTGAACCGGTATTGAACCGATATGAAGTGACTTGAACCGGAGAAATTTGACCTAAACCAGTGCTGAACTGGTCTGAATTGCACTGAACCACTGCTGAACCGGATCCTATTTACACTGAATCGAACCCGAACATAATTCAACTAGATTGGGCCAGACCAATCGAGTTAAATTGAATCGGTTCAATTTCTCAATTGAACCGATTAATTCAGATTGACATCGAATGGACTAGTTTAGTTTCAATAGAGTGGCCCGACCTATTGTAACTTAGACTTAATGGATCGGGTTCAAGAGGTTAAAGTGGGTCGGGTTAAGACTTAATGAATCCAGATCTTTAAGTGAAGGATTCGAACCAACCCGTTTTATTTAATGAAGCGGTTCGGGTTTATAACTAAATGGATCAGGATTTCTCAAAATTGAATCCGGATCCGACCCGAAACTAAACCCCACTATTCTTCCCCACTTAGAAGCGGTTCTAACTTCCTTCAAGAACCCTAACTTCTCACTACTTAACAACCGCTGCTTCATCTCTCCAACTACAACAGCCCACCTCACCTCTCGACGCCAACGTCGCCCGACCTTAGACAGCGGCGATCATTATGCCGGTGACGGGCGACGACAAGTAGGTAAAGGGCGGCAAGGAGATCTCAGAGACCGACAGGAAACGACGTCTTCTCTGCATCCATGCAGGCGCCGGTCGATCGCACTCGCCTGGCTATAGACGGTGGTGCTATCTGCATGCATTAGACTGCAGCCAATGGTGCATGCACCATGCTACAGGCCGAGGAGCCACCTAGACACACCGTTATCGACTAGAAATCTGATCGCCAACTCTGCTATGGACAGGGTCGTCGTTTGCTAGCGAAGCGACGCAGACAATCGCCGTCCAACGGAGGGATGATTGCTCTTGAAGCTGCCTGCGGTAACTGTAGCAAGTAGAGGAAGAAGAACAGAGGATGCATCCTTCGGCACAGACTGCCGCATCCAAAACAAGAATTTTTTTTTGTTTCAAAAGCATGTAGAAGAGAAGATTGGTATCTACCGTTCTCAAACAGTGAAGAAAACAAGAATCACACATGAACAGTAGATATTTTTCTTCAAACAATATGTCGATAATGATGTAATCACGAATACTAAATGTTTATGAACAGTGCTAAAACATCATGCACAAGAATCATAAACAGTAAACATTAAATTGAATTCGGAAGCAAATTCAAAAAGGTTATCAATGATTCAAGCATGAATGGCTCCGATACCAATTGATGAAATTTTAGAACATGAATTAAATCCAAAAACTAAGAATCTTCATGCTAAATCATCAAGAATGACAAGAACGAAAGCGTATTTGATTCCATCGCTCAAATTCCGAAGACGGGATAGACTTCCAAGTTAACACGTTAGCCCGTACAAACGCTCAATGAGAGATGAGGATTTCAAAGGTGAGGAACTTAACGTGTGACTCGGGGATCATAACCCCTCTTATATAGAGAAAACTAGAGGTTGGTAAATTACAGTTTCGCCTATCATAAAATTATAATATTACCACTATGGTATCTGTGCATATAAAATTAATCCCATAATTATGAAATGGTACAAGGCCTAATAATAAATTTTATTAGATCACCTTTAATCGGTCAATTAAATTGATAGTGTAACCACATGCCGATGGATAAATGTTGGCCCATAATAAATTATTAAACAAATAATTTAACAAGAGTAACAAATCTCCATCTCCTTGGACTCCCTCCCAAGATCTAGAGATTTCTTTGGCTTTGCAATTGGATCATTGGATGCTTGGGAGTTTGTAAAACTCCAAGGGCATGTTTGTTTCGTAGGATAAAGGATGATAGGATAAGAGATGAACTAATATCTATTATTTGTTTAGTGCATGATTTAGAAGAAAATATGAATAAAAAAATATAAAATTGATATTATATTCAATGTATATCGGATTTAAAAAATTTATATTCAATTCTCCCTCATTTATTATCCAATCCAATCTTATCATATCCAATAAAGCAAACATACCACAAGTCTCCTAATCTCTTATTACGAGTGAGTTTTTGCCAATAGCTATTTTACTCTCCATCCTAACTCAACGGCACCCGTTATTGTTATTGAACTAATAATCTCTTCTTGCTAGTGAGTTTTGTATATTATTCTCCTAAACTAATATAAAAAATAATTCAATACATTTAAACTACTTAAATTTAATCTAAATTATTTTAAATTACATAAATTTATATTATTGTGTTTGGTAAATTTTGAGCAATAAATAAAAATCATATTTAACAAGTGATATATAGATTCGTGGAACATTTTCATGATATCATATATTTTTTCTTTTGCAATTATATAAATTAAATTAAACTAATATTAACTATTTTATTTATACTTATAAATTTTCATATAAATGATATTTATTATTAATTTTATTATTATTATTTTTAAATTTAAATTATAATTTAATTTAAATTAATTTTGATAATTTTATTTATCATAGTTTTTAAAATTTACTTAAAGGCTTAATTATATTTTTGGTCCCTCAAAATGTCATGTTTTTTCCGTTTGGTCCCTCATTATTTAAAATTTTTCGTTTAGTCTCTCAAAAATTATTTTCATTTTCGTTTGGTTCATCTGTTAACTTTTGCTGTTAAGTGTCAACATGTCAATGCTAACATGGATTAATAAGGGATTGAACGGAAAAAAAATATATTTTAAGGGACTAGATCGAAAAAAAGTATATTTGAATAACTTAAAGTATAATTATATATTTATATTTTAATAACCTAAGCATAATTTTAAGAGATTAGATGAAAAAAATGCCCCCTTGCGCCACCACGATCCGTGCTCGCGCCGCCCCTGCGCCATCACGACCCGCGCTCGCGTTGCCCTTGCACCAGAGCAGCGTGAGCATGGGTCGTGGTGGCACAAGTGATCATTTTTTCTTCTAGTCTCTTAAAATTATGCTTAGGTTATTAAAATATATTTATATATAATTATAGTTTAAGTTATTAAAAAATATTTTTTTTTTCATCTAGCCTTTTAAAATATATTTTTTTCTCCGTTTGGTCCCTCATTAATTCATGTCAGTATTATCATGTTGGCACTTAACAGTAAAAGTTAACAAAAAATTAAGGATAAATTACACTGACCTCCCCTGAGGTTTAGTGAAATTACACTTACCTCCCCTCTATTTGTAATTTTATCTTATAACCCCCCTGAATTTTGTAAAAGATTACACAAACCTCCCCTATTACGAAATAAGATTACACAAACCTCCCCCGAGTTTTGTAAATTATTACACAGACCTCTCCTAAAATAATTACTCAAAGATTACTCAGGGGAGGTGATTGTAACCTGGACAAATAGAGGGGGAGTCAGTGTAATTTCACTAAACCTCAGGGGAGGTCAGTGTAATTTACCCAAAAATTAACGAAGGGATCAAACGAAAATAAAAATAATTTTTGAGAGACTAAATAATTTTTTTAAAAAAATAAGGAATCAAATGGAAAAAAAAGTAATATTTGGAGGGATCAAAAATATAATTAAACGTTACTTAAATTATATATATACATATATAATTACGTGAATTCTCGATTAGTTAAAAGTTAAAACAAATAACTCCGCCAAACGCATTCAGTTATTCTATCGTAATAAGCCCAACCCGTGTAGCAAATAACAAGTACAAAGGGTATAATGGACTTTTTAAAGGAACTGTATTGTATTCTACCTAAAAAATAAATCTACGCCCTAAACGTAGCGATTCACCCGATCTCTTCCCCTCTTCTTCGTCTTCTGTTCCCCACCGCCACTCGCGCGCTCGTAGCCTCGCCGATCGCCCGATCGGCGCTCCCCTGCCTTCTGCTGGTCTGCAGTCTTCCCGTCCAGTATACGGCAACCACTTTGGAACTACCATCTCGACGGGTGGACCTGAAGCCTTAAACCATCTGCCGCCGGCCCGCCTCTTCCCCCTCTCCGGATTTGCCGCATCCATTATCTTCTCGCCGGAATCTGGAGAGCTACGACAAGCGTTCTCTGATAATCTACAAAGCTTCTGTTCATCCTATAGCAAGGCACCAGGAATCAATCAACCATGTCTTCTCTGAGGAACGCTATCCCTCGAAGGGCTCACAAGGAGCGAGCGCAGCCGTTAGTGAACTCTCCTCATTTCTTCTTCTTTCGTTGTGCACCTAGTTACCTGTGCTCACGATTATGATTATCAACGCCTGCTGATTTGAAATATAAATTGATTGACAGTGATGCTAGAAAGAAGTTTGGGCTTCTAGAGAAGCATAAAGATTATGTTTTGCGAGCACGGGCGTTCCACCAGAAGGAAGATGCGCTGAGGGTGAGAAATTTTAGATTTTGTTTGTGTATTAGTCTGGAATTTGTGGAGTCTTATGTGTTGCATCTTGCAGAAACTAAGGGAGAAAGCGTCTTTTAAAAATCCAGATGAGTTCTACTTCAAGATGGTTAACACACGAATGGTTGGCGGGATTCATAGACGAGAGTAATATTGCAAAGCCAAACTTAGGTTTTTGTATGTTTGTATTTCAACTAGAAATAATACTAGCGGTATGTTCTTCAGGAGCGAAGAAAATAAGTACACACCGGAGGAGCTCATGCTGATGAAGACCCAAGATATTGGATATGTTCTTCAGAAAGTTCAAAGTGAAAAGAAGGTTAACTTGTGAAGGCTGATTTTGTTGTATTCATAAATTAATGAAACAATAAGGTGCTCAACTTACTAATAAGGTTGATACTTCAATGTAGAAAATTGAAAGGCTAAGTTCCATGCTTCATACACTGGATTATCAGCCTGAAAACAAGCATGTCTACTATGCTGAAGATAGGTATGCTCTTGGACTTTTTTTAGTGATGAATGCTACAGGAGTTAACCTAATATCAAGACATAGCTTTATGTTATTCATATTAGGTTCTGAGTATATAATAGTAACAATCAGGTATGCAGAAAGGTTATAATTACATTGCTCATTGATGATAGAAGTGTTGTGACACATCCTAGTAATTGGATAATACTTCCTCAGGGAGGCTTCTATCTCTGGATTCTTAAGTTGTACTAGGATGGATTGGTTGAAACTTTTGAGCAGCAGTATCCCCATTTTAATGTTTGCACATTGTATGGATCCAGTTAAAAATTGTGAATTCCATGATTAATTTTTTTTTAAAGATACGAGCAAATTAAGTATGATCTGTACATAAAATTGGCATTTGTTGAAAGTTGATTTATTAAATCCATTAGAACCAACTAATCTCGGCATAGTATGGTTCTGATTCATCTGAAAACTGTGAGAAACTATCTTTCTCACTTTCATAGTTAAACACTTAATGGTTTTGTTTCTTCAACCATTTTGGAAAGCAAATGCATAAAACATTTTGAGTAATATGTTATAGTCTTCCAAGTTGCTTCTGATTTTCCAGTACTTTTCATTCCAAACATGGAGAGTAATCTTCAATTGTTGTTGTCGTCGTCATTATGATCATCTATCCAGTAGTTTGCATGACCCTTTTCAGTTCATTTGGCTGTGAGACAACTGCAAGAATTCTGGCCATAAGAAAGAATATTCAGATACTATTCTTGCAAAAGTAAGCAGTATTTAAATTCCCTTCTTTTCTGTACGGAACTATGAGAAGAAAGGATATGCGAGCTCTCAGCCAAAAATTAGGCTAGTAAAAGTCCAGCTACTTTTACACATTAGTTGAGAAATGTGATTACAATTAAATTACATTAGGATCCAGTTTCTCAAGGGAATTCTTAGTCCAAAAAGATCATCTGAATCATAACCTAAATAAAATAAGAAAATAAAAAAGAAAAATAATTTAAGTCAACATGCTGGTAGAGATAGAAGGAATATCAAATTTTTAATTAGAGTTGGTGATTACCTGCTGATATTTGCATATGCATATTTTGTCATCTTAAGATAGTCAACTAGTTTTATCTTTCTTCAGGAATTTTGTTTGTGAAATGATGTGGTTGTTGTTCCATCTCTATATGATGGATTGTGTTCTCACTCCAAGAACACCATTAGGATTCGACCTCTATGAGCCAAATGAATTTTCAGTTTTCCATTTCTTAAAGTTTCTAGGTTTTCTGCAGGCTTGTTTAACTTCTCACTTGGGTTCAAAATCCAACTTACTGATTTTTATTTACAATTTATTTTTGATATATAAATTTCTTAATAAGAGGCACCTGTGCATAAATTAAAGCTTCTTAATTAACGTACACGCAGCATTGACTTTCACAATGCTGAGTAAAACTCTGGCTTTTAGAAGTATGCTTATCCAATTTAACATACTAAAATGAGTCAGCTGATGCACATGAGAAAGTGATATTCAGTGTGGGCGGCCTAACCTTATCATAAAAATAGTTTATTTAAAGATTTTGATTGTCTTCATGAACTTTTCCATCTTCCAACCCAATCTCAAAATTAGCAGTCCTTTTTCTAATGCTCATTTATCTTTCCATCTTTTTCATAAAATTAGATGTGAACTTATTTTAATTATTCGAGCTGATTACCTGCAATTCTGAACGGATTGAGGCTGTTTTATTATGTATGTCAATAGCTGTGAATCTACCATAACTAATACACAAGTAAATAAAGAAAACAGTGGATAGACCAGAAGGAATATAATAGACCAACACTGGAACTCATCAACCAAAAATGTCGTGCATTCTTATATAAATGCTAGCTTAGAAAGTGATATTCAGTGTGGGCGGCCTAACCTTATCATAAAAAGAGTTTATTTAAAGATTTCGATTGTCTTCATGAACTTTTCCATCTTCCAACCCAATCTCAAAATTAGCTGTCCTTTTTCTAATGCTCATTTATCTTTCCATCTTTTTCATAAAATTAGATGTGAACTTATTTTAATTATTCGAGCTGATTACCTGCAATTCTGAACGGATTGAGGCTGTTTTATTATGTATGTCAATAGCTGTGAATCTACTATAACTAATACACAAGTAAATAAAGAAAACAGTGGATAGACCAGAAGGAATATAATAGACCAACACTGGAACTCACCAACCAAAAATGTCGTGCATTCTTATATAAATGCTAGCTTAGTTATCTACTGTTACGACCCGCTTGATAGGATAACTGACCCATCAACTTCGTAGACCAACCTATTGGCCTAATTAAAATACTTAAGCGGGAATTGATGGTAGTACACTCATCAAGCCTTATAAGCCACCATCACATCCAATATACTCCCGATGTGGGACTAAAGTGGGGTATTACAATCTCCTCCACTTATGTCTTGACGTCCCCGTCAAGACCCAACTCGAGTCTAACATATAGCCTAGAATCACACCCAAGTCGGCGGCATGTGAGGCCTAGCCTAGTAGTGGCTACACCCTATCACCTAGGCAACCCTTTCTCACATAAGCTCCCTCACCATGCCTAGGACTAGGTCCTGCTCTGATACCATTTGTTACAACCCGCTTGATGCGATAGCTAATCCATCAACTTCATAGGCCAACCTATTGGCCTAATTAGAATGCTCAAGCTGAAGTTGATGGTAGCACACCCATCAAGCCTTATAAGCCAACACCACATCCAACATACTTTCGATGTGGGACTAAACTGGGGTATTACATCTACCCATTCCTTTATTAGATTTAACATGTTGCTTGTTATCTCAAATTGGGTTCTCTTTAATTTTGGCATATATTTTGTTATTTTGACCTACATTCCAATGTCATCTTCTTAGAAACATGTTTGTATTTTTTTTGAAGCTAAATTTACTTATGTAATATTTTATTTCTTCCCCACCCTTCATTATATGACAGGGATGAAGCAAAGGAAATACACTCAAGATCATTGCAAAAGAATGATTCACCTGTCGTTGTAAATGCTCCAAGTCGCATAAAAAGGTAAGTTACCATTATAAATTTTCTTTTGTTCTTGCAACTACTGCACGATATTGTCTTGATTTAAGTTCTTTCTTCTACTACCCATTGGCCATGAAATTTCTTGCTCTCAAATTGGGGAATTATTCATTGGAGGATTTTTCAAAGAGGGCATCTTGTACATTACAACATACAATAGGCAACTAAAAATGCCTACTAATAGATCTTTTTGTAACTTATAATATTAAGGGTGCATTTGTTAGTATAATGTAATTATTTATTGCATGAAGCTCCCCATACTCCAGGCTATGTTACTCTCCTTGTTATAGCAAGATATGCATAATCATAATTTTAAAATATAACATTGGTTTTTTCATGTTTATAATCTATTTGTATTTTATTGCCGAGTTGTATATTGTATTTTGTATTATATATTTTAAATTTACACAAATTACATATATCTCGTTCCATAATGATTGATTTTCCTATTTCATTTCTAAATATAAAAACTTGAATGTATATCCATGTAAAACACATAATTTGCATACATTGATTGTTAGAATTGTAATATTCACAATCCAATAAACACAATCCAATTAATATTATTGTCACTCTCTCCATCGTGAATGCTCTATAAAGTATAAATTTATGATTCAACTATTATTTTTATCCATTAGAAAAAAATGATAAACTTACACAAACATTTTGCTTTGATATTTGATCGATGTTCTTTTGGGATGCAATTGAAAATGATTAGATAAGAAAAATAAATTCTAGGGAAAATTATACTTTTGATCCCACAGTTTGCTCCAATTTTAGTTTTAGTCCCCACACTTCATTTTCATTTAGGATTTGGTTCTTACCGTCATATGAGATCTAAACGGAGTTGACGTGGATAACAGATGCTGACTGAACATTGCTGACGTGGACTTGTAAGGATCAACTTTGTAAATTATGGGGACTAAAACCAAAATTTTGTAAACTATAGAGACTAAAACCAAAATTCAAGTAAACTATAGGGACCAAAATTATTATTATTTTCTTAAAAAATATAAAAAAATCACAATATTTTTTAAATTTATTTATAAAAAATTATAATATTTAAAAAATTAAATTTGAGCACACTACAGTGATTTATGTTAATTTGGGTGTATTCAAATCGACACTGTCATTAGGCGTCGGTTTTTACCCGTTAATTACCCTGATTTAGCGTGAATTCCGAAGTGGTTGTAGAATTCAAAAACCTTCTCTCCTGATCTGCTCATCTCTTCACTGATCACCTCCTCACCTCCATGTTGATCCTAAATTTGGCGCATTCAAAACAGTTTAAATTAGATTTCGAACATTTGAAAAATGTTGATTTTCACTCTAATAAATGTCGGTTTCCTATGCATTTGCTGTCTGTGTTCAATGCAAGAATACGAAATTAGATGTTTGTGTCTTGAATAGAAAACAAATTAATCTTGCAAATATTAAACTAATCTTCGAAATATATAAACATGCCATCGCACTTTTCAAAATAAAATCCAAAATAAATTACTTTAATCTGTAAAAAGTTTGCTCAATTTTAATATTTTTAAATATTATAGTTATTTATAAATAAATTAAAAAATATCCGGTGATTTTTTATATTTATTAGGAAAAATAATTAATTGAATTTTGGTTTTAGTCCCCATAGTTTACAAAATTTTGGTTTTAGTCCTCATAGTTTACAAAGTTGGTCCTTACAGGCTCCATGTCCGCAATGTCCAGTCAGCACTTGTTATCCACGTCAGCACCGTTTAGGCCTCATGTGACGGTAGGGATTAAATCCTAAACGGAAATAAAGTGTGGGGACTAAAATCGAAATTTTGAAACTATAGGGACTAAAACAAAAATTGGAGCAAACTGTGCGGACCAAAAGTATGATTTTTCCCTAAATTCTATAAAAAATGGGTGATAAAACAAGGAAATAAAAATGAAATGATGTATAATACATTAATATAGGTATTTGATAATTTTGTCTACTTAATTACTTTTAATAAATTATTGATAATTATGTTTTGCAGGGATTAACTTGAGTTTATTTGACAAATAGTTTTACTAGTCATACTAATATTTGTGAAAAATTTATATATGGTGTTAATTACATGCAGAGTCCTAAGATTTAATGAAATTATAGGTTCAGGCCCATTTCAAAAATTATACAAGAAGATCCAACCTTTGAGTTTGTCACATTTTCACTCTTGTCAACTCTTCGTCCAAACTCCAAAATTCTGTTAAGCTACTTACATGGCAAGCTGACATGCAAAATAGTTAATAAATTTTTTTTCTCTTTAGGCAACCTCCTCTCTCCCTTCTCCAACAACCTCCTCCAGCGAGCTCCTTTTACTCATCCTCTTCTCCGTCCTCATCGTCCAACAATCTCCTCCTCTTCTCCCTTCAACACCAACAACCTCCTCCTAACTTTTTCTTCCTCATCCTCCCCCTCTCCCTTCACCTCCTATGACCAACACCTCCTCATGTTCTTCCTCTGCCGACCTCATCCTTCTCTTCTCTTCCTTTCGGCGACGTCATCTCTCCTCCTCTACCTTGACCTTCCCTTCCGGCAAGGTTGCTGGAGATTGTTGGAGGAAAAGGAGGAAAATTAGAAGGGAGTAGGGAGTAGGTCGCTGGTGGAGAAGGGAGAAGAGAAGATCGCCAAAGGATGAGGATGAGGATGAGGATGTCGTTGTAGGAGAGGAAGAGGAAGAGTAAGATGAGGTCACCAGAGGAGGGGGTTTTCAAAGGAGAAGGGAGAGGAGGTTGGTGGAGGAGGGAAAAAATAATTTATCAACTTGCCATCCAGGCAACTTAATGGAATTTTGGATGGGGAGTGGACAGGGGCTTTAAAATGTTATATAAACACAAAGGTTGGATCTTCTGGTATAATTTTTGAAACATTGAGCCTCAACCTATAATTTTACTATGGGTTGGGACTTTGGATGTAATTAATCCTTTATATATTTGTAAGAATAAATACAAAATCTTTTCCCAAAGTAAAACAGTTTGATCCTTATTTTTTATGATGTTATGATTTAACTTTGATTATCTATTTGCATTCATGACAAAAGGTAGAAGGATTATAATAGTTTTAAAAAATGAGTTATGACATTTGATTTTGTCACAGATATTATATGGTAATTCTGTTGAATGCCCTGGTGGCAACTCATATTACTTTGCCCAAATACCTGGACAGATTTTGATTTTATTCTGTCATTTTGAAATAATTCTTTGGCATCATATACCATGGTTTTTGTTGCTTTGTGATGATGCGTGACCCTTCTCTCTTTTCCTAGGAAAACTGCTGCATCTTACAGAGAGTTGGAAGCAAGAAAAAAAAGGGTTCAAGAGCTGGAAAAGATTTACTCAGATATGGCATTGCAAAAAGAATTGCAGGTACTCTCCATTGTCTGCCTCTTCTGAAAGATTCAGTTTACTAGGTTTGCGTATCATCTTGATGGACTAGTGTTTTGAGGGTTTAGCCTTTGAATTACAATAAGGTCGTTTGCTTTGTTTCCACTGGAGGTTCAATCCGTGGAAATCTTCCTATTTAGGAAGAAGACACAGCGTAACACCCGTTTCTTTTGACCTTGGTTTGGTGGAAATATTTCTATTTAGGAAGAAGACACAGCATAATACCCGTTTCTTTTGACCTTGGTTTGGTGAAAATGTCGTATGCTAGTGCCTAGTGGGCCCCTTTTTCTTTATTTGAATTACTGGTTGGATGTTTAGATTCAGAACCTTTATACCCGTATAATTTTTGTATATTTGGGGATTTTACTTAATCAGCAATAGCTATTTATGATGTCTTGTTCGTAACAGTATTATTGGGCATACTTATCTTGAAATTACTAAGGTTCATTTCGTTTCCATGCAACAGAAATCCGGCAGAAAAAGAAAACTTCGTGAAGATGAAATTGTTCAACCATCAACTCGACCTGTGTACAAATGGCGTGCAGAACGGAAACGGTAGATTACATCTGCAGGCAATAGTTTTATGCTATTTCCGGTTTGAGGAAATAGATTAAAGCGAAGAATACCCAACGTTTTGAAGTTTGGTATATACTAAGGCACGCTCTTGTTCAAGAATATGAACATGTAGACCTAATTGTATCCCAGATTTTTGAAATGGTTCTTTATGTTGGTTAATGCAGTTTTCGTGAGAAGGTAATCAGTAGCATGCGTAGGTGAACATTTGGAAAGACAATACTCTAGTCGTAGAGTATTAAAGGAGGCTAAAATTTACTTTTTTAATCTCTCACCCTTTCTTAGTTTGATGTTGATACAACGTAATTAAATTCAGTTGATTAAATTTGATCTCGGAGTTGGAGTGACTTGAAGTTAATGGGATCAAATTTAATTCAATTGGATCCCATGTGCGTGAAGTTAATTGGATCAAATTTAATTCAATTGGATCCCATGTGCGTGAAGTTAATCCACAGAATTTGCCCCTTCCTCTAAATTGGTTGTTTTAGATCCATTGAATTTGTCCTTGTTCTAAATTGATTTTACTCGATGTAAAACAATCAATTGCATTATTGCACCGCTCTCGTTTTACTCAATCTAAAACAATTGATTGCATAGATACCTAGGATAACGCACTCTAAATATATTGAAGTCTATCCAACTTTGTGGATCGAACCTTCAATTGAATCCATTAAAATTGACATAATTTTAGTGTGTTTGGATCCAAACTGTTGTCTTGATACAATCCAATCGAACTGTTAGTTTTGATCGAATTTCTTTTGCGTCTAGCAATAGAATCTCTGTACCTAAATATATATAATTATTTCCTTAGTGTATATATATAACGTCGAAGTCCACATATTTAATTCCACTCAATTTGGATTGTTTTGACAATGTGATTTTGACGATCTTAAATACTAACAAGTCCTTATTCTCTTTCGTTTTCAATTAATTATCAATCCACGCAGTTCCACTCAAATAAATAATTATTATCCAAGCGTTCAAAGTCCTACCAAATTCGTCTGAACTACATAAAATTGATTTCAAGAATTAATAATGCAACAAAAATACCTAACATTACTAATTTGTGGCCATCTTTCGATCGTCCATCCCCAGCTCGCAGCACCCAAACACCACCCTGTGCATTGGCCGCTCCTCCACGCCCGGAGGCGGCGCGATCGTCTCCCACCTGCATCCGCCGCCCTTCTGCACCTCGCACAGGAAGAACTCTTTCATGTACGATGGGTTGTACACGTACGCGAATCCTCCTTCGCTCAAGACCCCGATCGGTTCTAATCCCCATCCGTCCTCCACCAGCCGCAACACCATCTCTCGCGGCATCCTCCCCACCTCCTCTGCCACCTCCAGCGTCTCCTCGTCCACCGCCCACAGCGTCACGCTCTCTGGACGCCAAACCAGTCCCGCCGCGCTCCCTCCCGCCACCGCCAGCACCAGCCGCCCGTTTAGGAATCCGATGGCCGCGTGGCAGGCGCTGGGATCCGGGAGGCGGACCCGGGTCGTCGGCCCCCACCGCTTCGCCTCCGGGTCGAACCAGCTGGCCGTGAAAGGCTCACGCTTCTCCAGCATGTACAGCCTCCGCTGCGAAGCGGCCGCGGAGACCGCCGGCGACCACATGAGGGCCTCCGGCATCGGCTCGCATGGTTCCCATCTGCAGCCGTCCCATACCTCGACAGATCTGGCGTCTTCGTCCTCGAGTTCGTTTGTGCGGCCCGCCACGACGATCCGGTGCCCCACAAGGGCCACGACCGGGTCCGTTCGCCAGTAGCGCGGCGGCACCAGCTCGCTCCAGGAGGCTCCGAAGGGGTCGGCTGCGAGTGCAAGCTTGGAGCCGGAAAGGGCGTAGAGGCGGGCGCCGCCGGCGTGGGAGCTGGCGAGAGCGGAAACCGGCGGGTCATCGAGTCCATGGAAAGTGCTGCCCAGCGGAATAGGAACGGTGAACCACCTGCGAGAGACGGGTTCGAAGGCGAGGGTGGAGGCCCCTCGACGGCTCTGGAGGCGGAGGATCAGACATGGCGGGCGGCGGCGAGTAGAGAAGCGGGTAGAGAGTACGGCGGTGTGCCACTCTCTGCTGACAGAGGAGGCGGCGAGGAGATCAAGGGCAGAGATTCTGGAGACGACGGCATCCAAGATATCGCCATGGAGACCACGTGCTTCCGCCTCCTCTTTTTCTTCACCATGGCTTTCCATTTCCAAGCCCTCTGCTTTTAACTTGTATCTCACATCCCCACAAGCTCTCACACAGCAGGGGATGAGATGATGCAGTGTGGATCGAATGGATGCTTATTATATTATAGATAATGTGGATATAATTGAAGAGAGAGATAGAGAAAGAGTACCTATCGGAAAGAGGTGTCAATGAGTCTGATCTACCGCCCATGACCGTGATATGACCCCAAAAATTTGCTTAACTCAATCCGAAATTTAGATAGAGAAGAAGAGTACCTTTACGTAGAGGTTTCAATGAGCCGGGTCTGCATATGAGCGACACATATTAGGCTTGAAAATAATCTGGTTTGATTCGACCTAAAAAAATTTCGAATCAAGCTAAACAGAACACATTGTGCCTAAGGGACGCCCTTGGACACGCATCCCGAGCCCATATGCATGTGCCCGCAAGCCTAAGCCTACTACGTCAGGCCTAGGCCGGTGCCAAGCCTGCAGCCCTGCAGCAAATTGTCTCGAGTTCGAAAGGGTGAATCTCGTGAAGAGCTAGACTGCCCCTTTGACTAATCTTGGCTGTGCCTGGCACAACTCGGATCTTAATAGGGCCGTGCCAAGCACGGCTGATGGGCAATGAGATTGTCTGAATATGAACACGGTCCATTGCCATCTTCACCCTCATGTACATGTGACGGTGAGATGGGCAATGGACAATTAAATTACTTTACTGTTCAGTATTGGAGCCATAGTCCTTTTATTTTTCCTTCTTATGTTAATTAGATGAATAATGAAGATAAGACATTATAAATTGATACAATATCATTATTAAACAATAATATATGAATTGTTTTAAATATTTGAAATAAATAATTTATTTTCATTTAGGTTTAATAAATCATTAAACAATAATGTATATTCCTGTTGTCTTATTAAACTTATCATTTATATTCTAATAATTATCTGATATATCAAATCAGATCATTTTATATGAGATGACATACAAATATTAGGAAAAATTAATGAATCTAACTCAAACTATAACGAAATTAATAAGAGTAGTAATTTTATTCGCATTCGTCAACCAAAAATCGCATTCATATCGTATCTGATATATATCCGCAAATAAAAATATATATGAATGTAGATATGAATTTAAAAAAAATTATATTCGCGTGGATGCGGTACGAATACAAATATGGATGTGGATCCGCATCATATTTGCACCGCATATTCGCATATGAAAAATTATAATTTTTACTCATATAAGCTACTTAATATTTATTTTATAGGTAAGTTTTACGGTGAATTACCTATAAAATCATAGTAAGTTATTAATTGTTATGAATTTTAATAATATAAGTTATTATTATTTATTTAATATATTATTTATTAATTTTTATTAAATACAGTGCGGATGCGAATGCGGTGCAAATATCCGCATCTAAATGCGACAGATGTGGTGCAGATGCAGATAATACAGTATCCACACCGTATTCGATCTGTTGTCATCCCTAAAATTAACAATCTAACCCAACTTTTATTTGCATCAATTTTTAATACTCATATACACAAATTATATCTCGTCGTTAGCAATTAATATATTAATTTTTAACACTCATATGCACAAGTTAGCAGTTGAAAATTAAAAAAAATATACAAATCCTAACTCGACATTTATCCCCACCCCAGCAGCTAAAATTTAGAAAAAAACACACAAAATCATAACCCGACATTCATCCCATCCTGAACTCTCATACTACTCGCTTAGTATTATGACTTGACAACCCGCTATAGTTGCCGACTAGAACGTCACATTATATTATCAAGTCATATTAGTAAGTAGGTATTAAGGGAGTTAAGATGAGATGAATATCGAGTTAGAATTTTGTGTGTGTATTTTTTTTAATTTTTGATAATTGACTTGTGTATATATATATATTAGTTGCTGTCTAGGAAGTCACGTTAACAGCTAATGGTTTCATCAACAACAATTTGACGGTAAGATATAATTGATGTTAATTCAAAACTTCATATTAGATTTGGTCCAAATTAAAAATTAGATTAGATTTATTAATTTTTCCTATATATTAAGTTTGTTTGAATTATGTCATATTTTTTGTTTAGTAAATACATATGGTATTTGTGTTTAAAATTTTAATATATTAATTAAATATATTATATATATGTGTTTGAGTGAATGTATTTTGTATCAAATAGATGCAATTAATTATTTAGAATTCAAATTCGTGGCAATTGCTACAGTAAATTGAGCTGTACTGTTTGAGTGATTTTGCATTCCAATGCTTTTTTGAAGGAACAAACAATTCCAAAGGAAATTTTATTATAAACGAGTATGCACCCAACTGACATGCTAGTAGGCATGTCAAGTGGGCGAGTTTCGAGCAAATAGTATCATCCTAGCTTCGCACCCATTTACTAAACCTATCTCGCGTCCTCACACTCGCAACTTAAGCTATTACAATATCCACATATACCAATTTAAACTATTACAAAAAAATTTCATTATGTTTTAATAGTATATCATCAAGCATAGGGATGACAATAATATCCGTTTAAGTGGGTACCTGCGGATATTTATCCGTTTATGACATATATAGGAGGTAATATCATATCCGTAGGATTTCGTAGATATTTTTTTATCTGTTTATTATATGGGTGAGTACGAATATTGTAGTACTCGTACATGCGAGTATATGTTACCCACGAAAATAAGTAAATTATAAAAGTACCCCTTATACACATACTAAAAATCTTGTGTTTATATTTGAAGACCTCGTGTTTATATTTGAAGACCTTAATAAAATATTATAATTTATTAAATGAGTACCAGTCAATATTCACGGGGATCCGTCCTCCCGCAGGGAATTAAATGAGTACCCAATTTTGATACCCGCGGGGAATTAAACAGGTAGTGAGTACCTATATGTTTTGCGGGGAGGGTATCGGGTAGCACCCCCCTACCCGTCTCGCCCCGTTAACATCCCTAATCAAACATGCAATTATCATTATTTTAATAGTATATTGTCTACCTCTATTGATAACTTGGTTGAGAAATACTACACCATAAAACAAATTACATAACGATAAAATACTAAATTATAAAATTATCTTAAGAAATAGCAATATTTATTCATGCAATATAAAATTAATGAATCTAACCCTAAACTATAACGAAGTTAATGAATCTAACATAACTTTTAATTTGTATCAAATCTAACATGATGTTTCGAATTAACATCAATTATATCCCACTGTTAAGTTGCTGTTAATGAAACCGTTAGTTGCTGACGTGACATCCTAGTTAGCAACTAATATATTGATTTTTAATACTCTCATATACACAAGTCATCAACTGAAAATTAAAAAATACACAAAATTCTAATTCAACATTCATTCCCATCGAACTTCCCAATTATCTGCTTTAATATGACTTGACAATATGACGTGGCGTCCCAATTAACAACTATAGCGGGTTGTCAAGTCATATTATTAAGCATGTAGTGGGGGTGTTCGGGTGGGGATGAATGTCGGGTTAGAATTTTTTAATTTTTGATTGTAGACTTGTGTATATGAGTATTAAAATTAATATATTAGTTGCTGACTAGGATCCCACGTCAGCAACTAACGGTTGTATTAGTAGCAACTTGACGATGAGATATAATTGATGTTAATTCAAAACTTCAACTTAGATTTTATACAAATTAAAAATTGGGTTAGATTCATAAATTTCGCTATAGTTTGAGTTAGATTTATTAATTTTTTCAATTTAAAATCAAAATAATTTCAACTAAAATTGAGAAACACTAAAAAAAAAAACTAAGTGACAATTAAAGATGAACCATTGAACATAATATATAAAAATATAAATTTAAAATTTAATATATATTGATGGGTAATAGCTGTTCGTAGATGTGGATAGTATAGTATTCGCTCCCATATATATTTATTAAATGCGTAAAAATTTATATTCGTACAATATCCGTGGGCGTAGTAGCATTGATTGTTATATGACCGTCTTCGAAGCTTTATGAGCTTGTAAGAAATATCAAGAAAATACTTGCATCATAAAAGTGGACTTCGAAAAAGCTTTTGACTATATCAATTGGGATTTCATCACTGAGCTTTTATCAGCCAGAGGATTTCCTCTTTGTTGGATCAGCTGGGTTTCCTCCCTCCTCAATAGTTCGGTCTCTTATATTCTTATTAACGGCTCGATGGGCCGTCCGTTCTCTCATAAAAGAGGGCTTCGTCAAGGTAACCCTTTATCTCCACTCATTTTTAATTTGGTTACAGACTGCCTTTCTAAATTACTTCAAAGGGCGGCGAGCCGTGGTATTATCAAAGGCGCCTTGACCGAAGTGATCACCCATGTCTTCTTTGCAGACGATCTAATTATCTTTAACAGTGCTTCCAACTCCCACCTTCAACAAATGAAATTATTGTTGAAATGCTTCGAACTCTGCTCCGGGCTAAAACTCAATAGAGATAAAACCCGAGTTATTCATATTGATGGATCGGTCAAAGCAAGTAATCAATCGGCAAACCTCCTCAGTTTCTCGTCATGCTCCTTCCCCATTAATTATTTGGGTCTCCCCCTGAGATCGGGCCGCTTGCTCAAAGAAGATTTGATATCTATTATCTCGAAATTTGACAGAGTCCTCGCCTCCTGGCAAGGCTCACAACTCTCCAGGGCGGCGCAGATTACGCTCATCAATAGTGTCCTTACCAGTCAGGTATCCTATATAATTCTCTATCTTCTGAGCTCCTGCCTGGGTCATCAGAACTATCGACAAGAGAAGAAAGACCTTCTTATGGACTAGCTGTCGAAGCTCCAATCTCCAAGGCAAATGTCATGTCAATTGGGACAAGGTTACTTCCTTAAAATCTGAAGGAGGGCTGGGTTTGCTAAACCTGAAGCTTCATAATAAGGCACGACTTGCTAAGTGGTGTGGGAAGTTCATTAGAAATAAAGAAATGGCTTGGCGTAAAATTATTTCTACCTGCCATCCTAATTGGTTTCTCTTGTGAACTCGGCGAACTCATCTCTTTCTCATGTGTGGAAAGACATCCTTAAAGACAAGGACTTATTAAAAGCTGTTTTCAATTTTTGAATTGGCAACAATTCAGAAACCAGGCTCCGGCTCGACCCATGGCTCAACAATTCTCCCTTATGTGATTGATATCCTCAGCTTTTCACCGCGGCCTCCTCACATCAAGCCATCGTCTTGGACTCAAAGGTTATTGATGATAACAGTTTGGTCAAGAGTTGGACCATTCCTTCTCTACTCTTGTTCCTATTGATTCCATCCTGAGCCTTTTATCTGATATTAATCCGTTCCTCTATACTGAGGGCGAGGATAGGGTGGTATGGAAATGATCCTCTGACGACATATTCACCACCAACCCTCTCTATAAAAAATTGAATTTACGAGGTATATCTGATCCTTCTGCAGACTTTATATGGTTTAAGTCTTGTCCCAAAGCAGTCTTTGTTATGAATTGGCTCGCCATCAACAAAAGGTTGCCTATCAAAGATCGCATCGTAGCTCGTGGGATACAAATAGATAAGTAGTATCCTCTTTGTGAACTGGAAGACGAGACGCTCAATCATATTCTTTATGATTGTACCTTCACTATGGAAGGTTGGAAATCACTCATATCCTTACGCTCTTCAAGTTTTTACCATTTGAAATTCCGCCCTTGGTCTGGATCAATCTCTGGCGGCTCCCGCAAGACAAAGCTGCTAAAGTTTGGCATTATCATGATCTAACATTGGAAAATCTGGTTCGAACGCAACTCTCGCTGCTTTGATGGGAATAAGAAATCTTATACTGAGTTGGCTCTTGAAGGGGTGAATTTGGCATCTTTATGTTTTGGTTGAGCTTTTGTTTTTCTTCTCCTTCCCTCTTCTGTATTTATCTATCTTTTTACTATCTGCCTCCCCCCTCCACTTGTATACTTCAAGTTTCTTTGATTAATACAAGTATTCTTTCTAAAAAAAATATTCCCATGCTCATCTCGTATTGAATAAATATCAGCCAGCATCCGTGGGTACAATAATATTGCCAGCCCTACACGCTAACACATAGATTACTATGTTTGGTGTGGATTCAACCTGACCAAAAGTCCAAGTCAAATTAATGAGACATGTGCAGGCAGCTTTGTCTCCAATTATTTATTACATAGCTTCCTGGAAGATAGGGGTGTGCATGGGTACGGGTAGACCCGCAACCGATCCGATTGGGTAGATTTCGGGTAGATCTGAATTAAATTCGGGTAGGGTCCGAGACAAAAATTTAGGAATCGGTTAAAACCAGTTCTAGTTTCGGGTCCAACCAATTGGGTACCCGAAATCATAACCGGAATCGGTACCTGAAACTTGTACTCTTGAACATGTTCATTTATAGGTTCCAGGGTACATGTTCTAATAGGATACCCTGTTGGAACCTGTATATTTACAGGTTCCAGAACAGGTCCCAATAGGGTACCCAGAACTTGTATCATAGAACCTGTATATGAATAGGTTCCAACAAGGTGCTCGAAATCGAAATTGGAACCAGTAGTTTCGGGTAGGGTCCGATTCTAGGTTTCAACAGGGTAGGGTCCGGTTTCAAAACCTAGGAACCGATCCTATACAGGATAGGGTTCAGATATCATGAAAATACAAAGTATTCGAACCTGCTCATCCCTACCGAAAGACAATTCCAATTAATTCATGTTTGCTCGCCTGTTTATATTTTAAATAAAGAGAATGTTTTGTTGCTCATTATTGAATTTACTATAAATTTAATTACAGTAGATAAATTGAATTTTATGTTTAATTAATTACGATTAATTATTTTTTAATTTTTTTTGGAACCAAAATGACTTACAATTAAAAAGCATACACAAGGAAGACTACAAATAATATTAAATATTTTATCAATTATTTTTATGATAAATTAAATACTTATAATTGCTAGCACAATTGGTGACAACATATTGTATGTTGTTTAAAAATTTAAGGTTTGATCCCTAGTATGATCATCTATTGTGACTTTTTATTTTTGTTAAAAAGAAAGAAATTATTTTTATGGTCAATCAAATAATATAATTGTATAGGTTGTTTAGGTTTTGATTCAAATTGGTTCAAATCGAATTCAACTAACTTGATTGAATTCAAATCGGAGTTAATCTGATGAAGATACGTTGAATCACTTTTAAATAAGCAAAAGGGCTGATTCAATTATTAAGCCCACGTGAAAGGGAGTTATGTTGAGAGCGGAAAAAGGCGACGCTGACGATTTGGGAAAGAAGCCGCCGGATCTGATTTCCTCCGGCCAGGTTTGGATCCCAAAGGAGAAGAAGCCACCGGACATCTCTTCTGCTGATGACCCAACTTCTATTCTTACGACTAATTTGGATTCTAATCATGCAATGGAAAAGATGGGTAGTGTGGATATGGAGGCAATGTCTTACGGCTCAAAAGTTGTTGGAGTTGTATTGCCCTCCAAAGAAGAATGGAGTGCTGCAGCGGATGCATCGAAGTAAACAGGATCTCAATCAATGAAACCTGAGAAGAATCCAATCTCTGATGGAAGATCGAGCTCCAGTAAGCCTGACTCGTGGGAAGCCCTCTTCAAAGAGGTTAACACTGCATCATCCAGTGACGGAAGCAAGCAAGCTGAATCCAAAATCAAAGCAATCCAAGAGGGTTCCTCAGATGAGATCGAAATTGAAGAAGAGTTGATCGAGCATGCCAGGCTGAACTGGGTAAACTGCATGTATGGTAAGTTCTTCGGCAAACCCCCCTGGTTTAATTCAAGCTGTTATGCCTAAGATCTGGAAGTTAAAGTTCAGTATGCAAACCACCATTGATCTTGCTTCTGGTTTTTACTGTTTTAAGTTTTCGAATCATGATGATATGAACCATGTTATCTCAAATGGCCATTGGTTTTTAAATGGTCAAGTGTTACTACTGATTCCTTGGAAGCCAAATTTTCAGCCCCTGTTAGAAAAAATTGAAACCATACCTGTGTGGGTTCAACTTCCTGGTTTGCCTGTTGAATACATCCACAAGGAGATTTTACTCAAAATTGCTTCTGTCTTGGGTCAACTTGTGAAGATAGATGAGATAACAGTGAGAGGATTAAGGGGAAAATACGTCCGAGTCTGCATTTTATGGAAACTAGATAAAAAAAAATGCCTAATGAAATTTGGATCAATTGCAAAGGATGCAGATTCAGGCAGACTGTAGCTTTTGAGAACATACCCAAGTTGTGCTATGGGTGTGGTAAGGTTGGTCACCTAATCAGCCTCTGCCCTGAAAAAGTGCAAAATTCAACTCCAGCTGAATCAGTGGAAAACTGTGAAGGTTCTGATGATCAGCTAGGAAAAAATGCAGCAATAGAACCAGCAGCTAGCAAAGTAAAGGTTGTAAATGAAAGTTTGCATGGGCCCTGGCAGCTTATCAGCAGGAGGAAGAAAAAACCTTTAGGAAAAAAGGAAGCAGCTAGCAAGATGGATGTTAACATTTTAGAAAAAGATAAATCTCAGGTTAAAGATGATGTGATGCAATTGGCTCAAGAATCAGTATCTCAAAGTTCACCACAATGCAAAGATGATATGATGCAATTGGTTCAGGGATCAGCTGATCCAAAGATGATCTTGAACTCAATGAATACAGAAGGAAACAATACTCTTGACAAAAGCTCCTTAGTCAAAAACCCCTTTAGCATTGGTGCTAAAAAAGCCACCTGCAGTAATGTAGGGAAATTTGAAGCTGATAGAACTAAACTAGTACATATTCCTATTGATGTCGAAAAAAACATTGAAGCATTTCATAAAAAGATGACAGAGGTGTTCGAAATTGTGGTGAGTGAAGTTAAAGACAATCTAGTTGGTGGGCAGCATGAGCAGGACAATAACAGTTCATTAAATTCTCAAACCTTGAACTCTAGAAGAAGGAAATCAAATTCTCAGCATGTTTTTACCTCTAGCTATCCCTTAAATGTCAATCAGATAGAAGGGAAAAAAAGAAGACACTCAAATGATTCTAAAGTGATAACCATAGATGGCGATCCTGAGATAATGCAGGAAAATTCCCTT
The DNA here is from genome assembly GCA_034359265.1 of Canna indica. Lineage (NCBI taxonomy): Eukaryota > Viridiplantae > Streptophyta > Magnoliopsida > Zingiberales > Cannaceae > Canna > Canna indica. The sequence goes on along the minus strand of CP136894.1, from coordinate 10,443,305 downwards.
CATGATATGGTTTAACAATGAAAGTCCTATCATGGAATATAAGGGGTGGCCTTAAAGAGCATGCTTGGGACTACCTTGAAACTATCCTAAGGGATTATAAACCAGATATAGCGTTACTAGTTGAGACACATTTGGATGACATAAATTCTCAAATTTGCATAGATAAATTTGGCAAGGCATGGTCAGGCATCTTCATGGCTAGTGAAAGTAGGTCAGGTGGATCCTTGTGTGGAAAAACACCTCTATGAATATTAAAATGCTATTTAGTTGCAATCAACTTATTAATGCCATTGTCTACCCAAAGGACAAGAAGCCTTGGATCCTAAGTGGCATATATGCAAGCACTGTGCCTACCAACAGAAGCATTCTCTGGAAATTCCTCAGTAGTATTGACTTGGAGGACATGCCATGGCTTATAATCGGAGATTATAATTGTATTGATAACTCTGATGATAAAAGAGGAGGTAACCCTTTCAAATGGGGGCAAGCTATCAGTGACTATTAAGATCTTATCTCCTCAGCAGGTCTCATGGAGATCAAATTCGAAGGGAACAGCTTCACTTGGGATAACAAAAGAAAAGGTGCTCGTAGAATTCAGGCAAGACTTGACAAAGGTCTAGTTAATTGGGAATGGATAGATATGTATAGTTCAAATACTATCAAACATCTAAACATGATTGCCTTCGACCATAGGCCCCTCTTGACTGCTGAGAGCAAGCACCTATCAAAAAACTTCAACAGGAAATTCATATTTGAACATCACTGGCTTGAAATGGATGGCATTGAACAAATCATCAAAGAAAATTGGTGTCCTGATAGCTGTAATAAGGTCCAAAGTTTATCCGAGATTGGTTCTATGCTTAGTAAGATGGGGAAAAATATCTCTGTGTGGGCAAGACATAACATCTGTCCTATTGAAAAAGAACTTAAAGCCTCTAAATAGGAATTGGACAAATTGGAGAAACTTGATGAAGATAGTGTTTGCACTGATCCTGAGGTTACTAGAATGAGTTGTCTAACAAAAAAGATTATGGCTCTAAATAGACAATTACACATAAAGTGGTGGTCTAAAGCAAGAATTAGGTGGATGGAAGAAAATGACAAAAATATTAAGTTCTTTCACAACTTAGCAAAGTTCAAAAAATATAGAAGCATTATACACAACATTCAAGTGGACATTACTGTCTTTGATAATCCAAATGATATCACCATGCAGTTTGCTAGCTGGTACAAGCACCTTTGGGGTGAAGAAGAAGAACCTGGCTTTGCACAAGTTTGACAAAGTATGTCAGATGCAATTAGTCAGCTGAAATGGAAAAGACTGAACAACCAAAAAAGAGCTATTCTTTGCAATGAATTTACCCATAAAGAAATCTGGGAGGCTGTTAACAGTCTTGGCAGGGGAAAAGCACCAGGCCCTGATGGGTATAATGTGGAATTTTTTATAAAATACTGGGCTATAGTAAAAGACTCATTCATTAGTGGCCTCACTGAATTTGCCAATTCTGCTGTCTTACCTGCTTCATGGGGAGAAACTGATCTTATCTTCATACCCAAGAAAGATGGTGCTTCTAAAGTTACAGATCACAGGCTCATAGCACTCTGTAATGTAACTTATAAGATCGTCTCCAAGGTTTTAGTGAACAAATTGAAAGCACATATCAGCTTCCTTATTTCTGAAGAACAGAGTGCTTTTGTCAGTGGTAGGAAAATGCATGATAGCATTCTAATGGTCAGTGAACTAGTGGATGTTATCAGCAAATCTAAGAGGAAATGGCCATACATTATTTTAAAGCTTGATTTGGAAAAAGTATTTGATAGGGTATCCTAGGAAGCTGTTGAAAGAATTATGCTACTCATGAACTTTCCTTCAACCTTCATCAATTGGATCCTTGCTTGTTTGTCCTCAGCCAACTTCAAATGTTGTATAAATGAGTCGAAATCTGAGAGCTTCTCAAGTCATAGAGGGGTGAGGCAAGGGGACCCAATGTCCTCTTATATCTTCATTATAATGCAAGAACTACTCTCTTTAATCCTAAAGCAAAAATCTGAATTTGGGAACATTAAGTTCTTCAAGTATAAAGGACTTGAATTGAGTCACTTCTCCTTTGCAGATGACTTACTCATTGCTATAAAGGGCAACCTGAAAAATTGCAAGAATTTGAATCTAGTTCTCAGCTCTTACTACAGTCTCACCAATCAGAAAATTAATGTCCAGAAGTCAGAGATTTTCTTCCCCAAACACTGCCAGGAAAATGTAAGAAAGGAGATTTGCAAGGAGCTTGGTTTTAAGGAAGGTGTGTTTCCTATGAAATATTTAAGAGCTTACATAAGTCCTCATAGGCTTGATAAAAATCATCAAGAAGCACTACTGCATAAGGCCATAGATAAAATTGATGGATGGGCAAGCAAATGTATCTCACAACCAGGAAGAGCCATCCTAATAAGTTCTGTCATGAATTCATTGCCAATACACTCCCTCACTGCCTCTTGGACAAATGGTTGTGTCATAAAGAAATTCCAAAAACTATCAAGGAACTACCTTTGGAGCTCCAGTAAATGCAAGAAAGGGATGCACTTGATCAGTTGGAAAAATGTTACCACCAGGAAATCTTGTGGTGGTCTGGGATTGAAGGATATAGGGATCTTCAAGTATTCAATTCATGCAAGCAGAATTCTCCCTTTCCTAAATAAGGAGAAATTGCTCTGGTCTAAATATTTGTTCAGTAAATATAAGGACTACCATCCCTGGAAGCCTAGAAACAACATTAAATATTCTTGGTCCTTCAAATGCCTGCATGAAGCCATCCAATGTTTAAAAGAAGGATTGAGGTAAAGAGTGGAAAATGGTGTAAATATTGGGGCATGTTTGGTTAGCGAAACTAAGTTTGTTTTCATGGTTTCAGTTTCACTGAAATCAAAACTGCTTACGAAAACGTGTTTGGTTTAGTGTTTTCGTGAAACTGAATCGAAACCAGAATGAAAACGAAATCAGTTTTCTTAATAAAAATGAAAACAACAGAATGTTATTTTCTGTGGTTTCGAGACTGTCGGTTTCGTTATCAAAATGTTGTGACAACTTTGTAATTATAAATATTTTTTTATAAAATTAATTAATTTAAAAATAAATCAAACTATATCGAATTTTTAAAAATAAAAATAAAAATCATCATTTTTAACTCAAATTTTTATCTTAAATTTATAAAATAATTAAACCAATTTATATCTAATTGACTCAAATCCAAATTTTAAATAACTCAATTTTCTTAAAGTTGGTCTATTTATAATTTAATCAAACCTAATTTTAGATCATTGGACTTATTTTTTTTTTGAAATTTATAATAACTATTAATTAATTTTTATATCCAATTGAACAAAAAAATCTTAAATTACCAATAACTTAACTAATTAAATCATTTAAATATTTTGTAATCATATTAACAAATATTTAATTTTGTAAACTAACTAAACATTTAATTACTACTAAAAATGTTCAAGGAAAATTAATATTATTTTTTATAATCAAATAAATATTTACTGATTTCAACTAACTAAAACTGATGTTGTTTTTATTAACCAAACGCGTTTTCAGAAAACTGAAAACTAGAAATCAAAACCAAGTTTTCAGTTTCACTGAAACCAAACCAAAAAATAATTTTCGCTAATCAAACAACACCTTGATATTCGGGAGGACCCCTGGTTTTCTAGAATACCTTTAAATAGGTGGCCTACTTTTATTAATATAGAATTAGCATCCTGTGTTAGTAAAGTGGAGCATCTTTTCAAGGATGGAGATTGGAATCAAGAGCTTATCCTGGAGCTGTTTGGAGGCCACCATCTAAACATTATCAATCAAATTTATATCCCAAAAAGAAATATAAAAGACAAATGGATATGGTGTGCAAGCAAAGAACTCAAATGTAAATCATCATATAACTTATTGAATGAGGAACATGACACAATTAAGTTTCTTGAATTTAATTGGGACAAGCTTTGGAGGCTGAATACTACACCAAGAGTCAAGAATTATATTTGGAAACTCTTGTGGGGTAGGTTGCCAACAACTCAATACCTAGAGAAGATCAACAAAATTCCTGCCAAGTGTTGTTTCGTATGTGGCAAGGATTAGGACAACACAAACCATATCCTGTTTGACTGTGATTTTGCAAAGCAGTATTGGGAAAAAGCTAAAAAAGAACCGAGCTTTGTTTTTAAGTTCAAAAGCACTTGGAAAGATGGCAGCTGGTTACTAGAAAGCAGCAGTAATATCAATAGGAACAAAGCATGGACTTTAAAATTCATTGTTGCTTCTCTTTGGAACCTATGGAAAAACAGAAATGCTTGTTGCTTCAATAACAAAAAGTATGGCTTAAACTCAATCCTATGCAAAACTACATCAGAGATTCAATGGCAATCTTCCAGTGCAAAAGTGAAGAACTCACTAAATGAAAATGATGACAAGAGGAATGACCCTCCTACATCAGCTAAGGCAACAGGTGATCCTGAATCTTCCTTTCTAATTCACTGTGATGCAGCATGGAAATCCAAGGAAGACTTGGCAGGTCTGGGTTTCAGAATCACTGATAGGAATGGTGTCACAATTGCATACGGTAGTAGCTCGAAAATGTTACACTCTCCACTAGCTGTTGAGGTCTGGGCAATTTGGCTCAGTGTCCTTAATGTTGGCGAAATGACGACACTAGAGGGGGGTGAATACTGTGTTTACTATAATAATTAGCATAAATTCACTTTTAATCGATTGCTTAGATTGGTTTAGGCAAGATGCAATTATGCGACTTAAATGCGAAAGCGATATAAACAATTAAGCACACACAATTCAAAATAATTCAAACACAGGTCTTTATAGTGGTTCGGCCCCAATGCCTACTTCACTACCTAAGCACCCTGTTTAGGATTTCCAAACTAGTTTTACTAGATTAATTTACGTTTCCCTTACACACGAGGACTTTTCACCGAAGAGACGTACTCTCAACCTAAGGCACTTCCACACCCGAAAGTCACCACCTTCTTATCGAGAGTCCTCTTCCACCTCAACCCTAAGGGACAACTAAACTAATTCTAGTAACAACTACGTTTTACAAAAGTGGCTTTACACCTAACACCAGGTAACCACTTGTACACAACAAGACCTAATAGCCTAGGTTTTCACACAAACCCAAATCAAAAAATAGTTTCGAATAACAGTTAAAATTACAAGGGAAAAGAGCTTTAAGTAAAACAAAATTATCTACTCTTTTCCAAGCCTTAAAACTTTCAACTCGGCCAAGTCATTGAGCTTGAATTAAATCCCGAGTTGAGGAAGCAGACGGCGCTTGAAGAAGAACTCGATGAAGAACAGGGCGCGCTTCAATCAATCTTTTGGAAGGCTCAAATTTTCCTTTTAATGGCTCAAAAAATCTGTAGGAGTGAAGTAAGAAGTTAAAAGAATCATATGATGGTATATTTATACCCTGTTGAAGAAACGACTATTCAACGAATAGAAAACTATTCGTTACAAGCCGCCGGTCGAATAGTGATCGACCGGTCATTCGACCGCTGCTCCTCTCCCTGTGGGCGGTCGACCGACGGGTCGACCGTTTGACGCAAATTTCCCGATCCATGACTTCCGATCGACCCATCGGTCGATCGACGAATTTTGCGTCTTTGGCTATCCTCAGGTCAGTCGACCGCCAGGCTTACTGCCTATTTTAAGCCTTTGTCGGTCGACCGAAGTAGCCACTGTCTGTTTTAGGCAGTGTTCGGTCGACCAGTCGGTCGATCGATAAGGCTATTGCCTGATACCTTACCCTATTCGGTTGACCGTCCGGTCGATCGAATTTAGGCTGAAACTTATTTTTCAACATATTTTCTTTCGCGCTTTATCTTCGGGTTCCGACTTTCAACGAGTATCATATTGGAGAGCTTTCATGTGATCTTTGAGCCCGTCCAATGCGACTTTGGTGCACTCGTCGATCTTTAAGAAACTTCCGCGATGAATCCTAGCGCGACGATCAATGTCCTTCCGATATTTTCGATCGAGGACATCTAACGCTAATTGATATGGAACCTGAAAGATATTCTCAATGAAATCATTAGTTCCATGTTTGTTATCATCAAAATCATCAAAACTGAGATTAAGGTAAGGTTGAAAACCTAAAGCCAACAATCTCTCCAATTTTGATGATGACAAACATCCTTAAGAAAATATATAATCATTAAAGCATGGAGGATAACAACTAAGGGATTTCTCCCCCTATCAACATGCATATTTATATAATTAAACTCTCCCTATCTATATGCATGGATTTCCTATATTTTCCTCCTCTTTACCTATATATTTCTCCCCATTTTGACTATACAGTTCTCCCTCTTTTGACATCAATCAAAAATGGCAAGAATGGTCTATCTATTCAAAGGGATGAAAGATAAGTATTTTTTCATGAAGTTGAGACTATAGATTTTTCATGAAACATGACAATCTCAATCCTAGGGATGGAAAACAAGAATTTTATGAGAAACAAGATCATACATGAAATGTTCAAAAACTATATAGTTGAATGCCAAATTGAATCATGTATTATCTCAAAGTAAATATTGTTTCTTTTTCATGACATTTTTAGATTTCATTCAAACTTTCAAAATACCAAGATATATGCATTTAAATCATGTATATCAAGTTTGAAGTGAAACAAATGTCATTTGATCTAAATATGAACTTAGCATGTTTTCATTTGAAATGAGCATGAAAACTATAAAAATGCTAAGTCTCAATTTTGCTATCTACTCATGTTTACTCATATTTAGGCATCTAGATATCAAACAGAGATAATGTAAGTCTATAAATCAAGTTTGGACTTAAGATGAATTTTTTAAGTTTCTTTGTTGACTTAGGTCAACCTATATCTTAAGATTTCAAAATTCACACTTTTAAGTTTATACAAGATCATATTTTTGATGAAAAATTTTTGAAACCAATTTTTGGATGAAAATTTTGATACCAAATATTGAATGATCATTTGAAATGCATGTATCATGATTGAACTCAAAATGAATTTTCTAAGTTTATTTTTCATCCTATATTGATTTTAATGAAAACACTAGATATTTTTAGCTATTATTCAAGAATTCAAAATCATTTCTAAGAATAATTTTACTCAAGAAATTGTGTGAATGATATTAGAAATGGAATCCAAATGGTGTACATGAGTTTCTATATGAAGTTTTCTAAGAAAAATTAAAGTATTAGAATGATTGATATTTCATATAAGGATACTTTGTGTTTTCGAAATTCAACTTCAAAATTCTATTATAAATTAGATTCTTGACAAAAAAAATTTGAAATTTTTATTGATAAAATTAGATTTTTCAGTGAATGTGTAGTTTCATGAATCATCTAAAAAGGATTTTTTTATATTTTCCTAGAAATAACTGAAATTGGTGATACCAATTATTGAACAAATGACAATTTCATAATTTTTCAGTCATTTTCAAAGAATGCTTAGTTTTCATTCAAACTTTTATGACACCACATAATGGTCATGTAAAGAGTGTATGTCAAGTTTGAGATGAAAATTATATCATTAAGTCAAGATATCAACCTAGCATTGTTTCATTCAAAACTAAACTAGTTTTAACGAAACTTGCTAAGTTTCAATCTTAACATTTACTCATGATTTTTCATATTTAAACCTATGGATACCTAACATGAGTAAATCTAAACATATTTCTCAAATATGGATCATAAATGAGACTTTTAAGTCAACATGGTTCAAAAAGAGGTAACATGAATTGACATCTATTTTTATTTTATTCATATCTATATGAGTTGTTCACTCTTAGAGCTTGGAAATATGTCATTCCTATTCCTAAACATATTTATGAAGTTTGGACTTAAAATCAAGTGTCCAAGTCAATTTGTTGACTTGGGTCAAACTTCTCAAATTTAAGTCCCCTAATAAGATATGATTATCATATTTTTCATCTACACATGAATTTTCAAGATTGAACACCTAGAATCATATCAAGTGTGTCTAAACATGTTCATTTCATTTTTACCTTAACATGAAGTCTCTAAAGAAGAATTTTAACCTAGTTCAATTTCATAAATATCATGATATCATGAAATTGCCTAAGTTATCAAGATTTTTCCTACTCATGAAAATTCAAATATTTATCATGCATAATCAATCATGAGTATATAGAAACATCATTAAAGCATACATATTTGAGTATTATATTAAGATTTTTGTAAAATCAAATTCATACATTTTTCTTAAAAATTTGTCCAACTTTTTCATTTCATTTTTTATTTTCTTTTAGATAGCATAGCTTTGCAATTCTTAACTTGTAAGTAGACTTCATTAGTATCATAATGAAATAATATGACTACTAGCAAGCTAACATACTAAATAGTAAAGTTTCAATACAAAGTTTCATTTAAGACCTTAACCTATGCTAGATTAGATAAGATTCATTTTTAAGAAAGTTTTCATGATATCTAAATGAATCTAAGGGATCAAAATGTGAACCATTTGAGGCATAAGGTTTCTAAACAAGTTTAACTAGTTTGGTCTTAAAGAAATGTCTCTAATAGCAGGTTTCATTTGATGAAATTTGCCTAAGTGATAATATTCTACCTACTAATGAGAATTCAAGTATTTTAACATGCAAATCTAATCATGAGTATAGAGACATAGTTTAAGCATAATCATTTAGGTATAACACTAAGATTTTGATTTTATCAAAGTTATACCCTATTCATGATGATTTAGCCAAACTAAACTTTTTCTTCCTACTTAGCCTTCTTAAAATATTTATAACTTGCAAGTATACTTTATAAGTAGAAGATGAAACTAAATCTATATGCAAGCTATCAAACTAAATAGTGACGAGAAAAATCAAGTATCATTTATCAAATTCCACTTCACAAAATAGCATGGATTCTTTTTCAAAGGAATTATTCATGATAACAAAATGAATCAAGAGATCTCAAAATATAAATTTTTAAAAAATAAGATCTCCAACCCTTCCTATTGGTTGAAAACTGAAAGGCCACAATGTGCCTATGATTTAAAATCGCAAGGTCGCTTAGGCCCATTACAGGCCACCTGGGTCTCCGAAGAGACCAGAAATTCAAAAATCAAAAATGTTTTTGAAATATATTAAGAGTGGGAAAAATCAACTCAAATTAAGCATATATCAACACTCCAACTTAAATAGAACAAACCAAGGAAGGAGATTATACAAAATATACCTAGATGCCATTTTTCATACTTTAGGCATCACGATGATTCGAAGTTGCAATCTCTTGGAGATTTCTCATTTAGATCCAAGGTCAACTTCAACTCTTTACTTCTATTTATCCTTGTGTGGTAGCTTCCCCTGTTGGACGAAATGGCGACACTAGAGGGGAGGATGAATAGTGTGCTTACTATACAATTCAAAAGTAAATTCAATTTTAAACGTTACTTAAGATGATTAGGCAAGATGCACTTATGCGATTTAAATGTGGAAGCAAAATAAATCAATATAGCACAAACAATTTAAATCAACGCAAACACAAGATTTATAGTGGTTCGACCCTAATGTCTACTCCACTACCTAAGCACCCCGCTTAGGATTTCCAAACTAAGTTTTACTAAATTAATTAGTTTCCCTTACAACAAGGACATTTCACCGGAAAGACTCGCTCTCCAACCGAAGGCACTTCCACACCCGGAAGTATCCCGCCTTCTTACCGAGAGCTCTTTCCCACCTTAACCTAAGGGACAACTAGAATTAATCCTAGTAACAACTAAGTTTACACAAGTGACTTTACTCTTATACCAATATACCACTTCACACACGGCAAGACCTAACACCCTAGGTCTTCACACAAACAAATCAAACAGTTAAAATAACAGTAAAATTATAATTAAAAAGAGCTAAAGGATAAACCAAGCATTAGTGCTCTTCTCAAGCCTTCAATGCCTCCAACTCGTCAAGACGAACTGCTCGATTTAATTCTCGAGTTGAGGAAGAACTTGCGCTTGAAGTGGAACTCGCTGAAGAAGCAGAACCCGCGCGATTACTCCTGGGAAGGCTTTAAATCTCCCTTAGAATGCTCAATGATCACTATAAGATTAGGAGAGAGAGATCAAATGAATCATACCTGGGTGTATTTATACCCAGGTGAAGAAACGGCGTTCAACGGATAGAAAACTATCCGTTATAGGTCGTCGGTCGAAGCATCGGTCTATCGGTCATTCGACCGCTTCTGTTTACCTTGTGGTCGGTCGACTGCCAGACGCTGATCGCACGAAACGTGATCTTCGGTCGACCCGTCGGTCGACCGACGCGGTATTGCATCGCGGCTCATATGCAGGTCGGTCGACCGCCAGCCTCGGCCCGATTCTTTCACCATTCGGTCGACCGACGCAATCTTGCGTCGCGATAATCAGCAGGTCGGTCGACCGACGGGTCGACCGCCCGAGCTACTGCCCGTTTTGGGCTTCCATCGATCGATCGCTCGATCGACCGAAGTAGCTCTGCTACTTTCTTTACCTTTGGTCGGTCGACCGACCGGTCGATCGAACCTAGGCTGAATGTTATTTCTTCAGCCTATTTCTTCCGCACTTCATTTTCGGGTTCCGACTTTCAACGAGCATCATCTTGGAGAGCTATTGACTTGATCTTTGGACTCGTCCAAGCGACTTTGGTGCACTCGTCGATCTTCGGAAAACTTTCGCGATGAACCCGAGCGCGACGATCAATGTCCTTCCGATTTCGTGATTTCTCCGATTTAACCGATCGAGATCGAACTCTAGTCGATATGGAATCTGAAAGATATTCTCAATGAAATCATTAGTTCCATGTTTGTTATCATCAAAACCATTAAGATCGAGATTAAGGCTAAGGTTGAAAACCTAAAGCCAACAATCTCCCCCTTTTTGATGATGATAAATATCCTTAAGAAAATATATCATTAAAGCATAAAAATATCAATTAAGGGATTTCTCTCCCTATCAACATGCATATCTATAAGATAAACTCACCTATCAACTAAGGGATTCCTCTCCCTTTTTCTTATACACTTATTCTCTTTTTGACCTATACTCTTCTCCCCCTTTATCCATACTCTTCTTCCCCTTTTGACATCAATCAAAAATGGCAAGAGAGGCTATCTACTTAAAGGGATGAAGCACATTTAATTTTTCAGGGAGATGAGACCCAAGAAAGTATTTAACATAAAACATGAAGGTTTTAATCAAAGAGATGTAAAACAATATTTGATATAAAAACAAAATTCATACATGATAGAAGAAAAAATAGATACAATTCAAAAGTAAAGCATGTATGCACTCAAGTATGAATGTGCTCATATTTTTTTCATGACATTTTTAAATTTCATTCAAACTTTCAAAGAACCAAGATATGGTTATTTTAACTCATGAATTATCAAGTTTGAATAGAACTTAATGTCATTGAATCCAAATTATGAACTTAGCATGTTTTCATTTGAAATAAGAATGAAAGCATGAAAAGTACTAAGTCTCAAATTTTGCTATCTACTCATGTTTTCTCATATTTATGCATCAAGACATCAAACATGAGATAGTGTAAGTCTATGAATCAAGTTAGAGCTTAAGATGAAATTTTTTAAGATATTTTGTTGACTTAGGTCAACCTATACTTCAAATTTGCAAAAATCAAAATTTTAAGTTTATATATAAATCATATTTTCAATGAAAAATTTGGTACCAATTTTTGGATGACGATTTTTGATACCAAATATAGAATGCTCATTTTGATACCAATTGTGGGATGAAAATTTTGATATCAATGATTGAATAGTCATTTGAAATGCATGTATGAAAGTTTGATCTCAAAATGAATTTAAAAGTCAAAGTTTATTTTTCATCTTATATTATTTTCAAATCAACAAATGGATTCTAGCTATCATCCAAAATATCAAAATCATTCATAGAAATAATTTTACTCATTAAAATGTGTGAATGATATTAGAATTAGAATCCAAATGCAGTACATGAGTTTTTTTTATTCAAATTTTTGAAAAAAAATCAAACTATAGAAAGATTGATATTTCAATTAAGAATTATACTTTGCATTTTGAAATCCAACTTCAAAAATTCATTATAAATTTGATTCTCGATAAAATATTTTGAAATTTTTACTTAAGAAATTAGATTTTTCAATGAAGGTGTAGTTTCAAGAATCACCTAAAAAAGATTTTTCTATATTTTTTCTAAAAATAACTGAAATTTATACTAAATGTGGGTTGAAATGGTATTTTTGTAAATTTTAATTTTTCTTAATTTTTTTTTAATTTTTATTCAAACTTTCATGACACCACATGATGGTCATGTTAAGAGTATAAGTCAAGATATCAACCTAGCATGGTTTCATTCAAAACTAAACTAGTTTTCATGAGACTTGCCAAGTTTCAATCTTAACATTTACTCATGATTTTTCAAGTTTAAACCTATGAATACCTAACATGAGTAAATCTAAACATGTTTCTCAAATATGGATCATGAATGAGACCTTTAAGTCAACTTGTTGACTTGGGTCAACAAGGTTCAAAAGAGGTTTTCATGAATTAACCTCAATTGTCATTTTATCCATATCCATAAGAATTTTCATTCTAAATGCATGGAAACATATCGTACCAATTCTTAAACATGTTTATGAAGATTTGGACTTAAAATGAAATGACCAAGTCAATTGATACCAATTGTGGTTTGTTGATTTGGACCAAGCTTTTCAAGCTTAAGTCCCCTAAAGTGATATAGATATCACATTGTTCATCTAAACAAGAATTTTCAATTTTAACTTTCTAGACTTATGTGATATGTGTATCTAATTATGTTTATCAAATTTTAACTTAAAATGAGGTCTCTAACAAGAATTTTAACATAGAACATGTTTCATTTAATCAAGATTATCATGAAATTTGCCTAAGTTATCAAATTATTTTCTAATCATGAAAGATCAAATATTCATCATGCACAATCAATCATGAGTATATAGAGGCATCATCAAACACGAAAATTCAATTTCTTTTTTCAAAGTTTTTTGCAAAATCAAAATCATACTTTTTTTCTTTTGTTGAAAATTTGTCCAATTTTTTCATTTTCTTTTAGATAACATTGTTTTCATTTACCTGCAAGTAGACATCATTGGTATCATAATGAAATAATATGTCAACTAGCAAGCTAACGAACTAAATAGCAAGGTTTAATGCAAGTATTCATTAGAATAACTTAACCTATGCTAGATAGTGAAAATTTATTTTTAAGATGGATATCATGATTTCAAAATGAATCTAAGAGATCTTAAATTGTGAAACATTTAACGAATAAGATCTTTACCTATGTTAAACTAGTTCGGACTTACAAGAAGGTCTCTAATAATGAATACCAACTTAGAACAAGTTTCATTTGATGAATTTTGCCTAAGTGCTAAAGTTCTAGCTACTCATGAGAAATCAAGGATTTGCATGCAATTCAGGTCATGAGCATAGAGACATGATTTTAGCTTAAACAATGATGTATAACACTAAGATTTTGAATTAATTTAAGTTATACCTAATTTATGATAATTTGCCAAACTAATTTTTTTCTTCCTAATTAGCCTTCCTAAAACCTTATAACTTGCAAGTATACATCTTAAGTAGACAATGAAATTAAATCTAAATGCAAGCTATCATACTAAATAGTGAAGAGAAAAATCAAGTATCATTTATCAAATTTCACTTCACTAAATAACATGGATTCATTTGATATAAATTTTCATGATAACAAAATGAATCAAGAGATCTTAAAATATAAAATATTTGAAACATAAGATCTCCAACCCTTCCTATTGGTTGAAAACCGAGAGCCACAAGTAGCCTACAATTTAAAATCGAAGGTTGCTTAGGCCCATTACAGGCCACCGGGGTCTCCGAAGAGATCGGGAAATCAAAATAAAAAATATTTTCAAAGAACTCTTTTGCAAGAGCGGGGAAAACAATTAATTTAAAGAATGTATCATGACTCCAACTTAAATATGACAAATCAAAGTAAGGAGATGATACCAAAGAGTTTGATGCCAAATTTACCATTGACATCTAGTGTAGATGAAGACTTTGAAGTTGCAACCATGTAGGGATCATTCCTTCAACTCATTGGTCAACTCCAACTCTTCATCAATCTTTCACCCTTGTGTGGAAGCTCCACCTACAATAGAACATGAAATTTTTGGTACCCAAATAGCTTTGGATCCTTGGGGGTTAGTTGGCCTAGGTATCCAAAGTGTCTTAGCAACACTTGGATTCTTTTTAAATGCACAATCATGGATTGTGTGGCCATAAACACCACAACAAAAATAATGTCAATGAAACTTTTTCTTTTTATTTTTAACATGGACATAAGATTTATCTTTAGAATGCTTATTGTGTGAAATAAGATGAGTATGAGCATTCTTAGACAAATTATTTTTCTTTTGAGCACGAGGTTTAATAATAGAATGCTTGATATGAGAAGCATAATGTGCATAAACATTCTTGAAAGAAACATTTATCTTTTGAATATGAGGTTTAATGGTAGAATGCTTAGCATGAGATTTAACATTAACATGAGCATTCTTTTTACTAGAATTCTTAAATGAAGAATTACTAGATACATTACTAACCTTCTTGTTTAGAAAAATAACATCAATTTTCAAATTATTCATTAATTTGTGAATATCATGCAATTGAGTTTTAAACATGATATTTTCATTCTTTAATATGTCATTTTTATTTTTCAAATTCTTAGTGTCAATACTTAAAGCATCATGACATGGATTGTTGACACTAATTCTTAGCTTCTCATTTTTTTATTTTACATCATGCAATTGAGAGCTAAGATTTGAGTTTTATTTCTTTATTTTTTTTTTCTCTTTATCTTTTCTAATCAATAAGGCATACATATTTTTGTATTCATCCATCAATTCATCATAAAGCATATCATGAGAATTAGATGAACTAGTATTATACTTTTTGTTATTATGACTAGAGGAAGAAGAGTGTACCTCATCATTCATGAGATAATTTTTTAAATTAGCTTCATCGCCATGGGAAGAGGATGCTTCATTTGAGTATGATGATGATGTGGAAGCGTTTGACCTCTTCTTTGCCTTGTTCTTCATGAAAGGACAATTTTTCCTTACATGTCCTTTCTCTTGGCATGCATGACACACTACCTTCCTTTTCTGGCTCTTGGTGCTCCTATGACTGGAGACATTATGGGCTTCAAAAACCATGTTAGTATTGGGTGGATGACAATTGTCATCACTCCCCTCATCAAATGTCTTGATCTCTTCAGTTTTTGCATAATTATAAAACATATTTAAAGTAGCCCAAATATCGAAAGCGAAAGTGCAATGCATGATCTTTTCAAAAATCTTATCATCCAAAGAACAAAATAAGCAATTTGTAGCTTTAGCATTTAACTCAAACATGCTAATTTGTTCTTGGGTTTATACATTCATATTTTCCTTAGGTTCTATGTATTTTGATTTAACCATATTAAAAACACCTAAACATTGGGTCTTTAAGAATGTATACATTCTTCCTTTCCAAAGACCAAAGTTTAATTCATCGAACCTAAGAGGTCTAGACGCTACCGACTCTAGAGTTATTTCTAGATCGATACGAATTGTAGAAGGGATGGTGAAATCATAATCTACGACCCGCTCTGATACCAATTGTTGGACGAAATGGCGACACTAGAGGGGGTGAATAGTGTGTTTACTATACAATTCAAAAGTAAATTCAATTTTAAATATTTACTTAAGACGATTAGGCAAGATGCACTTATGCGATTTAAATGCGGAAGCAAAATAAACCAATATAGCACAAACAATTTAAATCAACGCAAATACAAGATTTATAGTGGTTCGGCCCCAATGCCTACTCCACTATCTAAGCACCCACTTTAGGATTTTCAAACTAAGTTTTACTAAATTAATTAGTTTCCCTTACAACAAGGACATTTCACCGGAAAGACTCGCTCTCCAACCGAAGGCACTCCCACATCCGGAAGTATCCCGCCTTCCTACCGAGAGCTCTTTCCCACCTTAACCTAAGGGACAACTAGAATTAATCCTAGTAACAACTAAGTTTACACAAGTGATTTTACTCTTATACCAAGATACCACTTCACACACGGCAAGACCTAACACCCTAGGTCTTCACACAAACAAATCAAACAGTTAAAATAATAGTAAAATTACAACTGAAAAGAGTTAAAGGATAAACCAAGCATTAGTGCTCTTCTCAAGCCTTCAATGCCTCCAACTCGTCAAGACGAATTGCTCGATTTAATTCTCGAGTTGAGGAAGAACTTGCGCTTGAAGTGAAACTCGCTGAAGAAGCAGAGCGCACGCGATTACTCCTGGGAAGGCTTTAAATCTCCCTTAGAATGCTCAATGATCACTGTAAGATTGGGAGAGAGAGATCAAATGAACCATACCTAGGTGTATTTATACCCAGGTGAAGAAACAACGTTCAACGAATAGAAAACTATCTGTTACAGGCCGTCGGTCGAAACATCGATCGACCGATCATTCGACCACTTCTATTTACCCTGTGGTCGGTCGATCGACTGGTCGACCGCGAAACGCAGATCGCGCGATCCGTGATCTTCGGTCGACCCGTCGGTTGACCGACACGGTATTGTGTCGCGGCTCATATGCAGGTCGGTCGACCGCCAGCCTCGTCTCGATTCTTTCACCATTCGGTCGACCCGTCGATCGTCCGATGCGATCTTGCATCGCGGGAATCAGCAGGTCGGTCAACCGACGGGTCGATCATCCGAGCTATTGCCCATTTTGGGCTTCCATCGGTCGATCGCTCGGTCGATCGAAGTAGCTATGCTACTTTCTTTACATTTGGTCGGTCGACCGAACCTAGGCTGAATGTTATTTCTTCAGCCTATTTCTTTCGCGCTTCATTTCTAGGTTTCGGCTTTCAACGAGCATTATGTTGGAGAGCTTTTGACTTGATCTTTGGACTCGTCCAAGTGACTTTGGTGCACTCGTCGATCTTCGGGAAACTTCCGCGACGAACTCAAGCGCGACGATCAATGTCCTTCCGATTTTGTGATTTTTCTAATTTATCCGATTGAGGACATCGAACACTAGTCGATATGGAACCTGAAAGAAATTCTCAATGAAATCATTAGTTCCATGTTTGTTATCATCAAAATCATCAAGATCGAGATTAAGACTAAGGTTGAAAACCTAAAGCCAACACCCCCTACAAGAGAAGATGAGATTTTTGGTACCCAAGTGGCTTTGGATCCTAGGGGGTTAGTGGGCTTAGGTACCCAAAGTGTCTTCACAACACTTGGGTTCATTTTGAATGCGCAATCATATATAGCATGCCCAAATACATCACAACAAAAGCAATGTCCATTAAATTTCTTTTTGTTTTTGTTATGGACATGAGATTTATTTTTTGAATGCTTGTTATTTGAACTAGGATAAGCATATTGTGCATAAGCATTCTTGAAAGAAATATTTGCATTTTTAGAATTCTTAAAGAAAGAATTACTAGATAGATTACTTACTTTCTTATTTAGAAAAATAATCTCATTTTTCAAATCATTCATTGATTTATGAATAGCATGCAATTGAGTTTTCAATATGTTATTTTTATTCTTCAATATGTCATTTTTATTTTTCAAATCCTTAGTGTCAATACTTAAAGTATCATGACATGGATTGTTCACATTAATTCTTAGCTTCTGATTTTCTAATTTTACATCATGTAATTGAGAGCTAAGGTTTGAGTTTTCTTTCTTCAAATTTTTATTCTCTTTATCCTTTTTCAAGAGCAAAGCATACATGATTTTATACTCATCCATCAAATCATCAAAATCATGGGAGCTAGATGAGTTAATACTATTGTTAATAACATGACTAGAAGAGGTGGAGTGTACCTCATTGTCATCATTCATGAGGCATTCTTTTGAATTTGCTTCATAGCCATGGGAAGAGGATGCTTCATTCGAATATGATGATAATGTGGAAGCATTTGACCTTCTCTTTGCCTTGTTTTTCATGGTAGGGCAATTCTTCCTTACATGCCCTTTCTCTTGGCACACATGGCAAATCACATTTCTCTTCCGGCTTTTAGTGCTCCTATGATTGGAGACACTTTGGGCTTCAAAAATCATGTTAGCATTGGAAGGATGACCATTGTCATCACTACCTTCATTAAAAGTTTCTAACTCATCGGTTTTAGCATAATCATATAATATATTTAAGCAAGCCAAATATCAAATGCGGAAGTACAATGCATGATTTTTTCAAATATATTATTTTCCAAAGAACAATATATGTAATTTGTTGTTTTAGCATTTAACTCAAACATGCTAATTTGTTCTTGGGTCCATGCATTCATATTTTCCATAGGTTCAACGTATTTTATTTTAACCATATTAAAACACCTAAACCTTGAGTCTTTAGGAAGGTATACATTCTATCATTCCAAAGACCAAAGTTAGATTCATCGAACCTAGGGGGTATAGACGCTACACACTCTAGAGTGATTTTACGATCGAGAGACGTTTGTAGAGGAGATGGTGAAATCTGAATCTACGAACCCGCTTTGATACCAAATGTTGGCGAAATGACGACACTAGAGGGAGGTGAATAGTGTGTTTACTATAACAATTAGCCTAAATTCACTTTTAATCGATTGCTTAGATTGGTTTAGGCAAGATGCAATTATGCGATTTAAATGCGAGAGCGATATAAATAATTAAGCACACACAATTCAAAACAATGCAAACACTGGTATTTATAGTGGTTCGGCCTCAATGCCTACTCCACTACTTAAGCACACCACTTAGGATTTCCAAACTAGTTTTACTAGATTAATATACGTTTTCCTTACACACGAGGACTTTTCACCGAAGAGACGCACTCTCGACCTAAGACACTACCACACCCGGAAGTCACTGTCTTCTTATCGAAAGTCCTCTTCCACCTCAACCCTAAGGGACAACTAAACTAATCCTAGTAACAACTACGTTTTACAAAAGTGGCTTTACACCTAACACCAGGTAACCACTTGTACACAATAAGACCTAACAACCTAGGTCTTCACACAAACCCAAATCAAAAACAGTTTCGAATAACAGTTAAAATTACAAGGGAAAAGAGCTTTAAGTAAAACAAATTTATCTACTATTTCCAAGCCTTAAAACCTTCAACTCGGCCAAGTCTTTGAGCTTGAATTAAATCCCGAGTTGAGGAAGCAGACGACGCTTGAAGAAGAACTCGATGAAGAATAGGGCGCGCTTCAATCAATCTTTTGGAAGGCTCAAATCTTCCTTTTAATGTCTCAAAAAATCTATAGGAGTGAAGGAAGAAGTTAAAAGAATCATATGAGGGTATATTTATATCCTGCTGAAGAAACGACTGTTCAACGGATAGAAAACTATCCGTTACAGGCCCTGGTCGAATGGTCGGTCGACCGGTCATTCAACCGCTGCTCCTCTCCCTGTGGGCGGTCGACCGACGGGTCGACCGCTTGACGCAAATTTCTCAATCTGCGACTTCCCGTCGACCCATCGGTCAACCGACGCATTTTGCGTCTTTGGCTATCCTTAGGTCGGTCGACCGATCAGTCAACCGCCAGGCTTACTGCCTATTTTAGGCCTTTGTCGGTCGACCGACCGATCGACTGAAGTAGCCACTGCTTGTTTTAGGCAGTGTTCGGTCGACCAGTCGGTCGATCGATAAGGCTACTGCCTGATATCTTACCCTATTCGGTCGATCGTCCGATCGACCGAATTTAGGTTGAAACTTATTTTTCAACCTATTTTCTTCCGCGCTCCGTCTTCGGGTTCCGGCTTTCAACGAGCATCATCTTGGAGAGCTTTCATGTGATCTTTGAGCCCGTCCAATGCGACTTTGGTGCACTCGTTGATCTTTGATAAACTTCCGCGACGAATCCGAGCGCGACGATCAATGTCCTTCCGATTTCTTATTTCTTCCGATATTTTCGATCGAGGACATTTAACGCTAATTGATACGGAACCTGAAAGATATTCTCAATAAAATCATTAGTCCCATATGTGTTATCATCAAAATTATCAAAACCGAGATTAAGGCTAAGGTTAAAAACCTAAAGCCAACACTTAAAGCAAAAAAAATTGGTTTGAAGGAAATCTCCCTCTTCTCCGACTCTTTACAAGCCATAAATTTCCTAAACATGAAGCTAAAGCCACCTTGGTTTCTCCCGGGATTAATTCTAGATATCTTGGACTGTGGCAAAAAAGCAAACATTGTTGAGTGGAAGCACCTCTCAAGAGAATTCAATCAATCGGCTCATAACCTTGCAAGAAAAGACTTGAGCACAAGCAAAGATGAACAACATGTCTCTGGCACTATTAAGTCCACATTGGTGGCTGATTGTAACTATGTAAATTGCAAAGCTAATTCCTGTAAAAAGAGTAGGATAAACACATTTGTATAGACTCTACCAATATAACTTCAGTCTCCATTTCGTATAATAATATGCATGTTCAGGAGGAATATACTCCTGCTCAAATTGCAGGCGAGGGAAACACGACCATTGGCCCTTTGTCCTCTCTACCCTACAACTGAGCAAGAGGTGACCTTTTCTTTGAAAAAAAAAATTAAGCCCACAATTTTTTAATTAAAGCTTTATTGGCCCGTCATCTCAATACTTACACAATTCATCTCAATTTTAACTTGTGATCAAAATTGAGGTGAGGTTTCCCACGCACGTGACAAAAGGTGATCCCAGCGATGTTGCATGCAATTCGAGGAAATCAAAGTGCATCACGCCTACTTCAATTTTGCCTATTTTTTTGGGGGTCAAATCTCATGTTTTTCGGTCAAAATTGGATGTCGCCGACCTATGTTTATACCAATTGTCCGTCCAATAAGATGCAGAGAGCGCGTATTCTCCTTGAGAAAATTAGAAAGAAAATATCGTGCGAGATTTAAAGATTCAAAAAATTAAGAGTTTCGTTATCATCCTTTTTCCAGAGAGTGTATATTTTTAAGTTTCGACATACAGCAGAGTTCAATTTCAAGACAGAAATCGCAAAGATAATGCCTCTACTTTGTATCGGTTTCAGATTTAGTTTATTTGAAATAATTTACTGTATTTTGAAAGAGATTTAGTTTATTGTCATTTTTATTATAGTTTTTTTTTGAAATTAATAAAGCAGTCTCATCTTCTTCTCATAAACGTAGGACTGACACCCCGTCAAGTCCGAACCATATTAACCCAGCCCCTGTGTCTCTTATTTTTGCATCTTGATTTTGGATTTGGATTTTCGTTCTCTCTCGCCGAGATTGAGATTTATCAATTCCAGAAAAAAAATAAATTCTCTTAATTTTCTAACATGTGTAATTTATAGTATTATCATTATATGCAAATGCTATTTACCAGCATTTTGATATGCAGGAAGTAAAGCTTTGGAGCTGTACTGTAGTATCACGGAATTTACGGGTCAGAGGATAAATAGGACAAAATCTGAAAGTTTTTATGGTCAATCAAATAATATGCAAATGCTATTTACTAGCATTTTGATTTGCACTAATTTGGCATGCTTGAAATCAATTTGTGTTTGAGCTAATTACGCATTCTACTTTTAACATAGTTTTCAAAATGCTTGCTTGAATTATTAATTGTGCAAATAATTTCATGTCTAAGGAGAATTGCAAAAATAATAATACTGGTCAAATCTGGCATCACCCTCCTATTAATTGAGTTAAACATAATACATATAGTACCTTTTTGTTTTAAAAAAAAACTTACTGAGTCATATCTTGCTTGAGCTAGGATTCTTCAACAAAATCCAAACCCAACAATTGCTTCCGTCCATATTCATTTCATTCAAGCACGTATCAAAGTCATTACAACCCACGTACAAATATTTTCCCTCCTCATCATACTAAACCACTACATTGTATGCATCTATGTTCCTCTTCCTCTCTGTATATAGCCAGCCCTCTCTCCTTAGCCAACTCCCAAAATTTCCTTGCTAAACCCTTAATCTACCATGGTGGTCCACACCATTGTTACCTTCTTGAAGCATTTTTTTTCTTACATTGTCCGATCTGTACCAAATCGCCTTTGTTTCAGCATGTAATGAGTTCATCGTAAATTCAACTCCATTACTTATCAGCTTCTCAGGATTTCTTATAAAAACTCTACTATGGTTTCCATCTATATCAGCCAACTCAACTCTTGACCAGGAATCAGTGTTACACATTATAGGAATTTCTTCATTTGTTGCAGCCTTAGCTAATTGATGAGCCATTCCATTACTCTCCTTGTTGATGTGTATCCAAGAGCTAATATTGATTATGTTTCCCACTTCTAAAATGTCTTTCAGTAGGTTTTTTGCATACCAAGGGGCTTTATGTACCATGTTCAGTATTTCCACAATGTACTTACAATCTGAGAACACCCTTAGATGTTTAAAATTCATCTGTTCTAACTTGAGTAAAGCAACCAACACTGCCTTCATCTCAGCCATCATTGCATCAGGTTCCACTGATATGCAAAAGTCCATATCCACAGTTTCATTTCTTTTATCCTCTACACAGAATCCTAGTCCATCTTCTTTGCTATGCTTAGACCAAGCATCATCACAATATACATTTAGAACCTTATCAGTTTGAGCTCCATGATTAAGCTGCTCATCCTCCCTAGCTTGTGTTTTACTGAAACTTTTTATATTGCTTCCCATCTGATATACTTCCTTCTCGATTTCTCCATGCCTCACTTCAGCCATCATCTTGACTACTAAGGTATTAATACCATACCCTTTCTCATTAAAGCACATTCCATTCCTGTTTTTCCATAGCATCCAAAGACCAGCAGCAATAACACCAGGATTTTAATTTTTACTTTTCTTCCAAACTTAGTACCTTCCTCCATCCATTTTCCTTGGTACCAAAGTTCCCTGAACTCAAACCTATAGTTGAGAAGAATCTCAATCTGATTTCAGAATTGTTCAGCAAAGCTACATTCAAAAAATATGTGCTTGCTGCAGTCATTTCCTTCCTTACATACATAGCAACAATGTGCTTCAATTTTTGTTCTTTTGGCCAGCAAAAAAGTAGTAGGCAGCCTCTTATGCAACAATTTTCATGCAAACATTTTGATTCTTGGAATAACTTTGAGACTCCATAGTAATCTCCAATCAACTACCTCATCATCAAGGTCTCTATCTTTTTTTTTTTGATAGTTATAGGCCACTTTACAGTTTAGCTTTCCTTTCTTGTTCTCAGCCCACACCCATTTATCAGGCTCAGTAGACTTTGACAAGTGTATTTGCACAATATCTTTAACTATTTCCTCTCCAAACAATTCCTTAATTCTGCCAACATCCGACTCAGCATTTCTTATCAGCTCACTCACATTCATGACAGAAAATTAATTTTATCCATGTTCACCATAGTAGGCCACTAGTTCAAAGATATGTTACTGATCCCGGGATCATTCCATACGTTGGTTTCCCTTCCATTTCCAACTTTAATTCTCAACCCTTCTCTCAACTTTTCCGATGCACAGAAGATGCCTCTAGCAACCCAACTCCTCTTACACCATTTTTGTCTAGTCCAAGGATGAATATCCTTGTCATTAATCAGTTGTACCCAAACTTTCTCTTTTTTATCGAGCAGAGGCAAAATTCTTTTTGCATACACAACAATTTTAACCACTCCCAAATTTTTAACACCTAGTCTCCCACTTGCTTTACAAAGGCATAATTTCTTTCAATTCACCAAATGTATTCCATTTTCTTTTTTTCCACTCTTCCAAAGAAATTTTCTAGCAACTTTCTGATGTTCATTTATTACTTTTTCATTAATCCATGTTGTTGAGAGAGCATGTACTGGGGATGAGTTCACTACTGAATTGAGCAGAATAACCTTTCCTGCTTGAGAAATATCTCTACTTACCCAACTATTCAATTTAGTTTAAGCAGCTTCAATGTCACACCCCAAATTCGGTATGACCGGCCAGGGTACGCCACGTACCCCGAAGTCTAACCCAACTCAAACACAACACAACCACAATAACCTGAACAGTGAATATATATAAATTTTTAAAAGAAAATAGTAGATATGACATACTGAACCAGACCAAACCAAAGGCTAAAAAGGAATACATTGAACAAGTTATTTAAAAGAGTTCAAATAGGTAATCAAACTCTCAAGATAGAGAAAATGCGAAAACAATGACCCGAGTCCGCATGACTCAACAACTCAAAAGAAAGCAAAAAGGAGCCAGGTATCCTGTTGACCATGACATGTCACGAGACCCGTTGTCCTGCCACCACCAACCGAGCTACTGCACCTCGGTACCTCTCTAATATCGCTCAGGTGCTGAAAAATATTAGAAAATGAGGGGTAAGTCCACTAGGACTTAATGAGCAGACCAATCATCAATTCACCAAGTTAATCATCATGCATAAACGATAAATAGCAACTATAAAGCATAAGTAACAATGATAAAAATAATCATTAGTAATCATCCACTACTCTATGCATGATATAACATCCATCAACAATATACAGATATCCAGTAGGGTAAATGCAACATCTCAATCACATGCATGCTCACCGGACCCGTCGATCCCACATAGCCACATAGGGTAGGTAGACGGTGTGACCGTCGAACTACCACCCAGCTCAGTGTTGTCTTGTTGGGGCATGACCTCCCCTCATCGACACTAGCTCTTCTGATCCGTCTCGTTGGGGCATACGTTCCCCTCACCAGTCGGGTCTCCGGACTGTTTCTTTGGTGTATGATCTCCCCTCACCAGTCGGCATACCCTCCCCTCACCAGCGAGGCTTCCAGGAAATGTAACAGGTACATCACAACATCACACACACATGTATATAAGCATAAAAATAAGATGCGTTAACAACAGATAAATAAGGGTATGTCTAGGGCATACCTCAACCTCCACCTCCTCCTGCCATACATCACACCCACCCACCCACCCACACACACACATATATATGTATATGGAAATAGTGCTCACAAATCATGATTTCACAACGTAAATAAATAATGAAATAGGATATAGCATGCCCAATCATCGTAAGAAAAAGAAACATGTACAACATGAAAATAATGCAACATTGCTTAACTACCTTACGCAGTTTAAGCCCGACCTAGCAACCCTAGCCGTGTACCCTAGGGCCGCCCTACCTCCTCTACTTGAGTGCCCTAGGAGAAAAGAGGGTTCGGCCCCCTTGGGTTCCCTAAGGGCCGGCCCACTCGAGTGTCGTCCTAGAGTTGTAGTGTCTCTAGGGTCCTTAATTCTCTATTTGTATGTCTCTACAATTATCTAATGTGTAGAAGTAATTCAAGGTACCCTAAAGTATGTTCCTTAGGTGTAAAAATCATATTTTTATTTTCCTAAAATCTGCCCCTAGGTGGCCGGCCACCATAGGGCTCCCTAAAAGGGGGCGGTACACCTTAAACCCTACCCTAAAACTACCTCATTCAACAAGATACAAATCAAGGTGCAAGAATCTTTAACAACCACCCTCAAGATTCAAGAATTCCTCAAGAAAACTCAAAGAGGAAGGGGCGGCACAATAAGAAGAGGGGCGACGATTCACCCAAAATTCGATCCGAGAACAACACTACGACGACAAAAAAACCCTAAAGCTGAATCTCCAATCCGATACGAGAAAAACAAATAAAAATCATCGAAAACCCCGTGACATAGGGGCGGTGGCAAGATTAAAAAACCGGGGAAATAGGGCTAAATCCACTCACCTCTTTGGAGAAAACGGAAAGGAAGAAGACTCGTAGGATCTTCCTTCAATCGACGCCGACGAACTTGCGAATTTCAACTATGAATCCGCTCCTCCTCTCGGTGGTGCCTCTCTCTCTTCCTCTCTCCTCCTCGGGTGGCGTGCAGCTAAACCTGTAGCCGTGTGCCACTTGGGGTCTTTTATAGGTCCTGGTTGGGTCTAAATGACCAAAATGCCCCTACTTAAGTTATTCGATTTAAACAACTCATATCTAACCCGTTCTGATTCGATTTTCGATTGAACCGCTAAATTTGTCTCGAGACCCTCTATCATCATAGCATGCTAAATCATAGAGATATGGCAAATACAATTTTTTCTAAATTTTTCTACATTAAATGCTTACCCGGGTCTAATCCCGAAGCTTTTCGCCAATTTGCGCTAACTCGATTGGGCCCACGGTCCCCTGCTCAAGAATAAAATATTATTATTAAAATTTTAGGCATTACATTCAACTATATTCCTTTGCTTGTCAACAAGTACCTTCCCTTTGTCAATCCATGACCCTAGATATTTGGTAAGTAAACTTCCTTCCTTAATGCCAAGTAAACAACAAATTTCTTTCCTCTTCCCTTTCGGATAAGTATCAAGGAATATGATCTCAGACTTATCAAAATTCACCAGCTGATTGGTCATGCTTCCATAGAACCCAAGGATTTTTTTTAGGCTCCTACATGATTTATCACAACACTTTATGAACATTATATTGTTATTAGCAAAAAATAGGTGGCTGACCCTGAAGCACTTGTACTTGAACACCTTGATGTTTCCCTCCATAATCTCTTTCTCAATTAACCTTGCTAATAACTCCTGCATTAGTATCAAGAGGTAAGGGGATAAGGGATCCCCTTGCCTCACTCCTTTATGACTTCTGAAAGGCTCAGAACATTCTCCATTAAAAATACATCTGAAACTAGCAGATTTAAGACACATACTAATTCAACTTATGAAATTTTCTGGCATATTTATACATCTGCGTACCTCCTCAATTGCCTCTCATTCAACCATGTCATAAGCTTTTTCAAGCTTTTTCAAGATCAACATTCAGAATAAAGTATGATTTCTTCCTTTTTGATTTCCCAATAATGCTAGTGATCTCTAAGTTTCTTTTTTGTACAAATGCTCCATGCTCCAGGTTTTCAATATGTTAACCAATACCTTAGATAAAATTTTATAGGCCACATTACATAGAACAATTGGCCTATAATCCTTTACAAGTCTAGCACATTCTTTCTTAGCAATCAGGATGATATCAGTTCTCCCCCAAGTAGTAGGTAATTCCACTCTCCTATGAAAACTGTCAATAGCTTCCATGTAATTATCCTTAATTCACTATAATAATTTGAGTCTTTTATAGCATTTAACAATAGGGTCCTACCTGAACACTACGTTAAATGGTGGCTAGGCGCGCGATATAATTTTCTCTCCATTCCTAGATAAAATTTTCTCTCCTTTTTGATTTCCCAATAATGCTAGTGATCTCTAAGTTTCTTTTTTGTACAAATGCTCCATGCTCCAGGTTTTCAATATGTTAACCAATACATTAGACAAAATTTTATAGGCCACATTGCATAGAACAATTGGCCTATAATCCTTTACAAGTCTAGCACATTCTTTCTTAGCAATCAGGATGATATCAGTTCTCCCCCAAGTAGTAGGTAAATTCCACTCTCCTATGAAAACTGTCAATAGCTTCCATGTAATTATCCTTAATTCACTATAATAATTTGAGTCTTTTATAGCATTTAATAATAGGATCCTACCTGAACACTACGTGAAATGGTGGCTAGGCGCGCGATATAATATTCTCTCCATTCCTAAGGGCCTGTTTGGTTAGCGAAACCAAGTCTGTTTTCATGGTTTCAGTTTCACTGAAACCAAAACTGCTTACGAAAACGTGTTTGGTTTAGTGTTTTCGTGAAACTGAATCGAAATCAGAATGAAAACGAAACCAGTTTTCTTAATAAAAATGAAAACAACAGAATGTTGTTTTCTGTGGTTTCGAGACTGTCGGTTTCGTTATCAAAATGCTGTGACAACTTTATAATTATAAATATTTTTTTATAAAATTAATTAATTTAAAATAAATCAAACTATATCGAATTTTTAAAAATAAAAATAAAAATCATCATTTTTAACTCAAACTTTTATCTTAAATTTATAAAATAATTAAACCAATTTATATCTAATTGACTCAAACCCAAATTTTAAATAACTCAATTTTCTTAAAGTTGGTCTATTTATAATTTAATCAAATCTAATTTTAGATCATTGGACTTGTTTTTTTTGAAATTTTATAATAACTATTAATTAATTTTTATATCTAATTGAACAAAAAAAATCTTAAATTACCAATAACTTTATTAATTAAATCACTTAAATATTTTGTAATCATATTAACAAATATTTAATTTTGTAAACTAATTAAACATTTAATTACTACTAAAAATGTTCAAGGAAAATTAATATTATTTTTTATAATCAAATAAATATTTACTGATTTCAACTAACTAAAACTGATGTTGTTTTTATTAACCAAACGCGTTTTCAGAAAATTGAAAACTAGAAATCAAAACCAAGTTTTCGAAACCAAATTTTTAGTTTCACTGAAACCAAATTAAAAAATAATTTTCGCTAACCAAACAGCACCTAAGTTTCGGCCATTCCCTCTCCACCTCCTTCTCCCGCTCGCTCTTTTGCCAAAATTTTTCATATCCGCACCCTTCTCCGCCTCCCTTCCCTTTTCATAGCCGATCAAAACCCACCCCTTCCTCGACCACGAAAGTACGAAACCACGCCCCTCTCTCCGCATTCATCCTCCGCTTCCCCTGCCGCCCCCCTCCCGATCCATCCTCTCCACGTTCCTTGTCCTCCTGCCTCCGCCGCTGTGACCTACAAGAAGAAGACGTCGATGTCTGGTTCTTCATCAGCGATGACGAGGTCGCTTGCATCCGCTCCAACATCGTTGCTCGAGCGCCTCCGTCTCTGTGATCTCCACCTCGAGCAACGATCCTTCATTCGCCCCATCGGGGACCCAAGCTCCTGCGCCAGGCCCTCCGCTCTGCTCGCCTCCACGCCTCTGACCCCCACCACCGCATCGTCCTCGCCGCTGCTTTTCCTCTTCGATTTCTCCTAGTCGATCTGTCGCACCCCCACCGGCATGGCCGCACGCCTCCCTCTCCCAAATTCTGATCTCGCAACTACTCCTTTAGTTCGCCACTCGGTTGCAAGCACCAGAAGGCATAATGCATGTCGTTAGGAATTCGCTTTAGGGCTCACAGGGGCCAACACGATTTGGTTCCCAAAGGGCTCTGTTGTTAGGGCTTTGGTGTCTTCCTCCTCAGAACCTGCACCGTTGATTGCTCTGCTCCAATTAGAGTCGCTTGTTGGGCAATTCCTATCTCAGATCCTCATCAGCCATCCTCATCTCCTTTATGCTACCCTTGATCAATAGCTCAAGCAGCTCCTGGGTGCTCGTGAAGCTGGGGAGAACAAGGAGGAGCCCGCACCATCAGGAACTGACATAGTTTTATACAGGTAAGTTCGATTACATTGTTTGAGGTTTTAGATTTATGTAGATATACATTTTAGTCTCTTCACTGAAAAAGTAATGTTAAATATATCAATATTGAGGAAGAAGACTATTTCTTGTTTTGGAATTCGTAGGACTTAGGAGGATTGCTGAGGTGAAAGCTAACGAGTCGAAGAAGGGATCCTAAGGAGATTTTTATATGCATTGGTTGTCCAAAAGTTAGTCAATGCTGATGTTTCCTTGGTTCCTGCTATATCTCGACTAGCCAACCCTTATGGAAAAGTTGATCAGTAGCCATCTCAGGACAAAAACTTGAAACTGTACATTCTCTTGAGGCATATGAAATGATGAAGAATCATTTGGCTCTTATTTTGTGGCATTGGTTGAGTGACTCCAAGTCTGTGACAGCTATTAGCAAGCTTATAGTTGCTAACGATTCCAGCTTGAGAAGTCCATGAAGCTACTCTCCCTTGGAGATTAGATGAAGAAGAGAGTGCAATTAAGCAAGCATGTCAGATGAGTCCAAACTGTCCAGGGATATCTCATCCCGAGGTGGTGTCTTCATGGTCTTCTTCAATTTTTCATGAGTGTGGGTCTGGGAATAGAAGCAAGTCATGCCAATTACGGTCCTATGTCATGTCTTCTTCAAATTCTCTAATTTCTCCCAGTCGATCTGTCGCACCCCCCACCAGCACGGCCGCACGCCTCCCTATCCCAAATTCCGATCTCGCAGCTCCTCCTTCAATCTGCTACCGCTGCTCCTTCGAATTATTGGTAAATTGTTTGGTAAATTATTTGGTTAATGGTGATGAGATAAGGTTCCGAGGTAGTTTGTTTCTCATATTAGGGTAAAAACTGTGGGAGTTTTCTACATTGACAGCATAATCAACTTGTCAATATATTAGGTTTGGGTAGTTTGTTTAATGCATGGATATAGTCTATCCTAAGTTCATGTCTGAAATGGTTTTTTATGAAATTCTCCTATAGTTCATAAGTATTCTGAGAGTTATTCTTTGAGAGTTCATTGTGTAATCATTTCTTTGTTGGCCTCTGTGTATGATACTGGCCACTGTTCATACACAATGTATCTTACTGTCGTCGGGCGATCTGGAAGCATCGATATAAGGAGATGGTTTGGTTGTCAAGGGCAAGTGATTAGCTTTATTGATAATATCACATACTCAACCAAAATAATTATGTTTTTGACATTCTAGATCTTAATGGTATTGATTAACTTGCTTGTTTGCAGGATTTTGAATCAGAGAGGAAGTGGAAATTAGCTCAGGCAAAGAGGGTTGCAATTAGAGCTAGTAAGAGCATTGTGGATTATGCCAAAAGGGGGGAGAGAAAAGTGAATGTTTGAATTCTCTCATAGACATTAAATAAAAAGAAAATTGGTCCACCTTCTTTTCGTTTTCAAATTGTTTCACTTTCAACATTACTATGTAGTGAGGTGCTGATATCATTGTTCAAATTCAGGAAGAAGAGCAGCGTCTAAGGAAAGTTGCAACCAATATTTCAAAAGATGTGAAGGAATTTTGGATGAAAATAGAAAAACTGGTAAGTTTCATTCTTTTATCTAATCATGATCGATGGCTAGTGTTACTTTTGTTATTTATTCATTCTTGCAGAGGATTAATTGCCTTCTGGTTGTTTGATTATAGGTTTTTTATAAGTACCAATTGGAACTCGAGGAGAGAAAGAAAAAAGCTCTTGATGATCAGCTTGATTTTCTTTTAGGACAGACTGAAAGGTAATTGAAATTTTCTTGATAAGCAGCTCTTGATAATCTCGCCATATGTGAAAGTAAAATATAATGCCTTGAATTCCTGGTAGGATGATTAGAGATATTGTCTTCTTAGTTAGCATGCATCTCCCAACCGTTTACATGTTCCCACAAAATATTGGCTGGTTTGTAGACGGTGTAAAGAGAAATGGTAAGCAAATATTGGCTTTACCATTTCTACAATAATTCTGATGCAAAAAGATTAAGATTTATTATTTCAAAAGTTGATTTATGAAGTTATCATTATATTTTCTTATAGTTTATTGTTACTTCTTGCTACAGCCTGGTTGAATGGGACTCTTTATAGTGTAAGAAGTATTGGAGAGAATGGCTTCACCCCTATTTATTTATATCATTTCTGAGAAATAATATTTCCTTTATAAAACTATGAGAAACAATATTTCCTTTATAAAAAATCACACAATGGCTACGCTTTGCCCAAAACCTTAGTTGGTAGTCTTACAAATGTATAAATCTTGGAACATATTTGACAATTGATTTTCTAGCATTACTTATTTATTTGACTCATAATAGGTTGTTGAGGTTGCCACCTGAGAAGGTGCTACTTTTTTAGATGACTAGTTTGCAAGTCATGTTGTATGTGAAGGTACTTCTATCCAAAGATATATTGGCCACGCTAACAACCTTGTAACTGTAAGTAGTGTTGCACTAACATCTTTTTTTTTTTAAGAAGTTGCACTGACATCTCTGATATTCCAACATAAAATTCTTAATTTAGTACTTATACCTTATTGATTGTCAATGTACCTCAGCCACTGTCCATACTGAAAACAACAAAGGGGAAGTGCATGCAGCGGCTTGTCTATTTATCTTATGATCTGGCTAAGCAGGTTAACATAATTCTCGAGAATGCTCAAATAGCTGGAGAGGTATTCTCAATTACTTGATAAATTAATAGATTGGTTTCTTCCTTTCAAGTTTGATAATTTGAATTTAATTTGAAAGAAATTAGCTTCTTGCTGTATTGTAAAGGTAGAACAAAGTTTTATTAGGTGTTGCAAAATTAAGAGAGATGAAAGCTTGTGCTATTAATAGGCCACCAAGTTGGATATACTCAAGCTAATTAGAAGTAGTAAGTGATGCATTTTTTGAGTGAGAGAAGCCTGTTTCTATTCAAGAGAAATGAAAGGTTATCGGTATAAAATAAGATATAGAGAAAAAAAACACAACAAATAAAACATGAGGTCATATAGACCCAACCAAACAACAATTAGGTACAGAAATTGAGGAAAGTGATGCATTAATCTTAATTAATTCATAGGTGAAATGTTCTCCTCTATTTCATTTGTTCATAAGCTCCATAGTTATTTACAACAAACTTCACATTTTGTAGAGTATGATTGTGCTTTAGAATTAATGTATATGTTGTTTAACCAAGAAGAAGCTAAATTACTGAATGCATGCTAATCTGCTTTTCTGCTTTTGATGAACATAGAACAGTTTTCACTTGTGTAGCTATTTTTCAGGTACTTGCAATTAGCATCAACATAATACACAGTTACACCCAACCACACAAATATATATTCCCCAATGTAAATCGTGCGAGCATAAAACTGCTGGAACCTGAATGTAGTTCTACTTCTCCCAAAGAATTGCCTTACTATTGTCATTGTGTCAGGTCATGACCATGTATTAGACCTCAGAGCATTAGGTTGTGTTATTAGAAAAAAAAATAGCAATGCAAAATAGCACTTTTCTCTACCATGTTCTTTACCAACTCATCTTATAATCATAAGTGTATCAATAAGTAAAAGTCACCAAAGTTAATGATATAATGGTTGTCATATCATGATTTCAGATCCGTGTTGAGTGCTTACTATTGCACAATCAATTATAATTTCTCTTCTGAGTTTTAGCTAAATGTTAGCATGTTTTAAATAAAAAATGGTTTTGAGTCCTAATATTTATCTTGTGGTATACAAGTTTAAGATGTTAGGTGAAACACGTACTTTCTATTTGTTTATATTCTTAACACTTCTCTGGCGCGCGTGTGTGCATGAACATATAGAACTGTCTCAAGCAGAACACTTCACACTTTTGTTATTTTTAGGAGTATATAAATATCTTTTAATGTGTGGCCTGAGAGAAGTCTGAACATAGGATGTCCATTGACATTGTGATACCTTCTTAAGTTTGTGATCATTGTCATTCCATCTAAATGATTAAGCTATTAGGTGACTTGATCTTTAATTTATATTCTTAAAATATATATACATGTGTCAGTTGATATTTTATGCAGTCATTCGTTAAAATATAATTTTTGTTCTTATGCAGTTTTGGAATTGGAACTTAAATGCGAGAGTACTTGGAAGCATATTTGTTGGAAGATTTCATAACAAACTAGCTACTTTTGTTTTGGAAGATAATACAATATGCTTTTGTTGACTATAACAAGCTAGCTATTTTAGTAGTTTGGATTTATATAATGTACTTTTTATTTAATATAAAAATATTCTTTATATATTGATCTATGCAATGTTTTTAATTTTAGTAGTTTGTTGATAAGCTGAGAATCTACTTTTATGACAAGCTGAGATTAAACTTACTTTTGTGTGACAGCTTCAAAATGCTCTCTTTAGTGATAAATTACGATTTGAAAAAATTATATAAGTATATATGATAACTAAATAATATTGCTATTGTAAAAACAAATAATAGCAAATCAAGCATGCTATAATAATTGTATATAATAACGGTTTGCAAATGCTATATAAATATATATGATAACTAATAAATTATGCTGTTGTTGAGAGAAGTAGTAGCAGGTTATGAATGCAATAACAAATTAATCATAATTGATAAAAATATTATAAAATAATATTCATATAGTATTCACAATTGCATTTCTAAAACGTTATTGTAATCTCCTTACATAAGATAACGTGCAATTTGATAATGTTTCAGATAATGCTATACACTACCTATGATAGCGTTTATGATATGCTATTAATGACGATTATTATTATAGTGATTGTTTCCCAGGCATAGATGAAGAACTCCAGATTAAACCCATCAGGGCTAGGAGCCTTCCCTTTACCCAAGCTTTTCATAGAATCAACAACTTCCTGTTCAGTGAACCTCCCAATTAGCATTTCATGTTTGTTTCCAGGAATCTTCCTCTAGTTCAGTTTCTTTATTTTGGACTAGTTAACTATACTTCTATTCTCCCATTTCTAGAGTTCTTTGTACCATCAAACAAACTCTCATAATATCTTTTGTTATAGTCACACAACCAGTATCATTTTGTATTTCTAGTATCAAATTGCTCCTTTTATATTTCACTAAATCGTGAAAGTATTTGGTGTTTTTTATCATTCCTCTCCACCCATTTTTCTCTTGCTTTGCTCCACCCTTTTATATGGACCTACCTACTCAGAACTATCACTCTATTGGTTAATGCCCTTATTTTATCAACCACCAAGTCAGGGGCCATACCATTTTCATCAATTCTTCTAAGAATCTCTAATTCATTCATAGCTTCCTTCAGTATCTTTTCCAAATGTCCCACATGCTCCTTGCTCCACCTTGTTAAATCATTACTGAGATTCCTCAAATATTTCTCAAACATCTCCTATTTATTTACAGACTGCTCCATTTTCCCCATTTATCATCAATGACACTGCAAATCACTGCATTCGATCCAAAAAAGCTCAAAGTCAAATTTCTTCTTTTTCCTACCAGACTTCATCTCATTTTTGGCTTCCAAAAGGATTGGCTTGTGATCAGATGCAATTCTTCTTAGATGCTTCACAATTGCCTTCTCAAATAAATTCATCCACTCACCATTTGCATATGCCCTGTTCAATCTGGCCCAAATCCTTTTGTCCTCTCCTCTATTGTTGCACAAAGTATATCTACATCCCATGAATTTTAAATCTACCAAACCAGTTTCAAAGGAAAGGTCTTTGAAAGCTCTTAAGGAAGCTCCATTACTAATTTGCTTACCACCTTTCTTATCTTCATCATACACTACACAATTGAAATATCCAATTACAACCCAAGGAACATTCACAATATTAAGACTTTGAAGAAATTACCATAATAGCATCCTTTCCTTGGCATTATTACTGGCATAGATATTTGTAAATAGCCAAGGCTTCCCTCCAGCATTTTTGATTGAGGCATGAACAGTTTGGCTGCATTTGTAGACCAGAGCTACCTCCATGTAATCAATCTTCCAAGCAAGTAGTAAGACTTGACCTGCCATCACCAAGGACTATTATCCCATCCCAACCAATTCCAAATTTCTTCAAACAGACCTCAACATTTAGTTGATCAAGGTGAGTTTCAACTAAAAAAATTATATGAGGTTTATCCTCTTTCAGAATCTGATTAAGAAAATCCCAACTAGATGTTTTGAGGCCCCCTCTGATATTCCACATGAGTATCTTCATCATAATAATGTATTAATTCTTCTCCTTTTCCTTCCCTAACAAGGTATCCCCATCTATTTCTATCAGGCCATCATCCTTGGAGAACTTTTTCTTGACTTTATTTTGCTTTATATTGAAGGGAAATCTCTCAACAAAAATAGTTTGAGAAGAGCTTTTCCTAGTCCTTTTTCCCAATGTATCAGAGCTACTACCCATTTCAACATCATTATCATCCTGACAAGACCCATTCTTCTCCTTGATTTCCTCCACTACTATGGCAAATGTATCTGTAAGTTTCCTATGGAAGTCAACTAGGCTCTTCTTTGAATCCACCTACACATGTATGGGTTCATTTCTAGAGCTGTTAAACATTGCCTCCTTATCAGTATCCAATTTTTATAGCAACCCAATATCTTCTGTCTGAGTCAGCACCTCTTTTCCTTTCCTCTTACCATGTCCTTCACTGCTCACAGGCTGCACTTCTAATCTCTTTTTGTTGCCTTTTACTATTTCCATTGATTTTTCATTCTCCACAGTTTCCATTTTAGAGTCAAGTTTCATACTTCCTCTTAACACCTCAAATTTGTTCACTCCTCTTTGATTTTTAACCTCTACTCTTCTCCCTTGACTTTTTTTCTTTTTGTTTACAATCTGCCGAAGACCATAAACATCTTCTGTTTTCTTTACAATTTGATTCTTTTCAGTATCACATCAATTAAAGCTTGCATAGTTCTTTTTAATTAGTTGCTACAACCTTGACCTCAGTCATCTTATCAATTACACACTGCTCAGCCAAATGCCCTATCTTCCCACACTTGAAGCACAGCTTGGGGATATTTTCAAAAGCAACAGCTTGCCAAAATCTTCTTCCACCACCATTTATCTATATACATGTAGGCACTCTTTTATTGAGCTCCCATAAGATGCAAATTCTTACAAACTTTGTCCTCTACCCTTTAAGTGTCACAACATCAATCTTAATTGGTTTACCCACACATTCACCAATCTTTAGTATACTCTAGGGGTAGTCCAAGTAGTTGCATTCAGATGAGGATAGTCTCAATTCTTTCTCTAAGAGGCTGAAGGTTCATTCTCCATGGAATCAATAATAAAGCCTGCCTCCTCACAAACCAAGGGCCACCCGACAATACATAGTCTCTATCCTCCACACTTGCAAATTTAAAGCAAAAGAATCATGCAGCGAGGTCTATGACTTTTACATTACATTTTGTCTTCCATATATTCGGCATTATCTCCTAAATTAGCTCCAAAGATGGAGTCCTGCCATAGAACTTACCATACAGACTATTGTCCCAGTTAGTTCTAGCCGCATTGATCATTCCCTCATCAATTGTTACTTCTTCACATGAGACATCCTGTATTTTCTTCAGTTTTTCATTCAGCATCTCTTTTTCAAGCAAATTCTCAAGCATTTGTGTTTCCCTGAACAAAGCAGCCCACGACCCAGGTTGCTTGGTGTTCTTCTTGTTTTCAGTAATCTTCTGATCATTATTCATCGAAATCTCCACATTCCCTATCACCCTACTTCCCTTATTCCCCACAAATGGCGAATTACTCGCATCCCTTATCACCCCACAACCCTTATTCCCCACATTTTCAACAACAGAATTGAACTTCATAGAATCAACAACAACGGGTTCAATAACAGAAGATTCAACAACATCCATAGACTTAATGAACAGAGGATTATAAACAACAGTGAATACCCCTCTACTTGAACTGCGATTCAAAGATTTCATACTTGAATCTGGATATCGATTCCTGATTCGAGATTGACGCAGAAGCTTTGGCCGCACCAATATAGTTTCCAGATTCGTAGACTCCCCTCCGCTGATCGCCGGGATCGGGCGAACGTTTTGGCCGCAACGAGCCACCGGCCTTCATTGTTGGCCTTTAGGATCTAGGTCCCTTAGGGATCATGTTTTCAATCCCCCTCAAAGCAGAGTTCCGATCGCCCTCTAGAAGATTTTGAACGACGTCGGTCGAGCGCCTAGCATTCGCCTGCAAAATCGCCCATAGTCGCCAATCGTGACTTGAGTCGTGACCGGTTACGAGGAAACTAAAATGTACTACTTCAAATTATTTTTCGCCTGAATGTAACATTCAATTTTTCATTTATAAATTTCCAGTATTTGATTGCAAAGCTACATTTAAACAAGACATGTTCTTCCTAACTCAGGATGCATCACTTTGTCTAGGGCTTCTTAGTCTACATGGTGCTCCAATCAAATTCTCTAGGGATGCTTTTGCAACATTCAGTTGGAACTATGAAGGTTTGAGAGTGGCAAGAGGAAGCTTGATGAGTGATTTGCAGGCAAGCTAGCATATGCAAATATGATGAATCTATATAGAGAGACCAGTGTGATAGCAGCAGAGAAAATAAAATGAAAGGAAGAAGAAGATGGTATCTTATTCCTTCAGCAGTATGCATATTTATACAAGGAGAATGAAGAATGAAACGAATGAATCGAATAAAATCAAAACATCTTGTAACAACCACTAGTGGCGCATGAGACAGACGACTGGCGCAGGAGACGGACAAGTGGTGCAGGAGATGAACGAGCGGTGCAAGAGAAGAAAGAGTGGCACAGGAGGCTGATGTGGCAAGGTTTATCCAGCATTGTGTAAAGATGACGCTTTGATATTAATCATGTTTGTATTAGTATGAAATGGCTCACTGTTAAGCCCCCTCAAGATGGACGGAGTGTCGACAACGCCAATCTTGAGACGCTGTTCAATAAATTTTGATGCCAGGACGACCTTCGTAAGAGAGTCGGCAAGTTGAAGAGTAGACGGTACAAACTGAACAATGAGCTTTTTCTCTTGAACCTGTTCTCTGACGAAGTGCCTATTTAGAGTTAGAAGCTTCATACGACTATATAGAACTGGATTATGAGAGAATGTCGTCGTACTTAAGTTATCATAGTAGAGTTTAGGAGTGTTGGTGCATGGAAGACATAGTTCTTGTAAAAGATTGGTGATCCAATTTAATTTAGCAGCAGCGTTTGCACGTGCTTGGTATTCAGCTTTAGTGGATGAGCGAGCTACCGACTATTGTTTCTTTGTAGACCAGTTAATGGCAGAGTTGCCAAGAAAAACCAAAAAAGCTCCTGTAGAGCACTTGTCATCATAGTCACCACCCCAGTCTGAATTTGAGAAAGCAACAAGATCTAACTTGGTGGCTGGAGAGATAAAAAGTCCATAGGATGCTGTTGATTTTAGATAGCGAAGAACACGCTTGCCGGCTTGCCAATGTTGAACTGTAGGCTGATGCATGAATTGTGATAATATGTTTGTAATAAAGGAGATATCTGGTATGGAGAAGGAGAGATACTGAAGAGCTCCGATTAATTGACGAAAAATTGTAGCATCAGTTGAAGGAGATCCATCCCGAAGCATTAATTTAACAGATGCGGCAGTAGGAGTTTTCATGCCATTTGATTCATGCATGTTGAACTTGTGTAGAAGATCCTCAATATACTTTATCTGAGATAAAAACAGTTCTGAAGAAGTTTGGGAGACCTCTACATATACCAAGGAAGTAGTGTAAGGGCTCCAAGTCTTTTAAGGAAAATTTTTCAGACAAAAGCTTTTATATCTCCAAAATCTTTGATGTGGATGAACTCGTAAGAATTATGTCATCGACATATAGTAAAAGAAATACAACAGTGTCCTTATTATGGATGAAGAATAAAGATGAGTTTGACCTGGAGTTTGTGAAACCAACCGAACATAGAAAAGTTTTAAGCTCAGTATATCAAGCTTCGGAGCTTGTTCTAAGCCATAAATTGGTTTATGAAGCTTGCAAATGAAGTGGGGTTGTCTTTTGCAACGAAACCTGGAGGCTGATTCATGTAGACAACCTCGTCGAGTCGACCCTGGAGAAAAACGTTATTAACATCAAGTTGAAATAGCTGCCATTTTTTGAACATGCAATTGTTAAAATGATACAAATAGTTGTCGGCTTGACAACCGTACTAAAGGTTGCAGTGTATTCAATGCCTTGTCGCTGATGAAATCCTTTCGCGATAAGTCTAACTTTGAAAGAATTTAGACGTCCATCTGCACATTGTTTGATCTGAAAGACCCATTTGCATCCGACGATATTCTGCGCTTCAAGTGGCGGAACCAGAGTCCAAGTGTTATTTTTATGTAAAGCATGGATTTTACGCTGCATGGCATCATGCCATTCTTGATGTTTAGCAGCTTGAGTGTAGGTTGTTGGTACTCGGTTGATGGCTGCTGAAGTGAGCAATGCCGAATAATCAATCGGTTGGTGTGGCTTAAAAATATTGTTCCAAGAACGTGTGACCATGCGACGCGGCTGAATAGCTTCTAAGGAATTGAATGGAGGATCAAGTTGCAGAGTTACATGATTAGTTCTATCCATATTACCTTCTGTTTGACATGGAGATGTATAAATGTCGTCTCTTGTATGTCAAGGAGAGTCAGGAGCAATATTATCCGAGGCTGAGATGGAGGATGTTTGAGTAGACGAGTGAGGAATAGATAAAGGTAGGATACTAAGAGTAGGTGGAGATGGGACATAGGAAGATTGAGAAGTAATGGTATATATCCACTATAGTAATGTATCTTTAGTTATATGGAGCGAGTGTCCTGGGAGAGATTGAAATGGAAAAAGATATTCTATAAAATGAACATGTCGAGATAAATGAAATTTTGAGGTTGAAATGTTGAGACATCTATAGGAATGATACTGTGCAGAGTAACCAAGATAGACGCAAGGACTCAATTTTGAGTCGAATTTGTGAGAGGTATATGGCTTGAGCCATGGGTAACAAAGACACCCAAAATTTTTTAGAGAAGAATAGTTAGGATGTTCCTTGAAAAGAAGTTCGAAAGCAGACTTATTATGAAGATTGGGACTAATCATGCGAATTATTAAATAAACTGCATGAAGACATGCATGATGCCAATATCTTAGAGGAACACCAGATTGGTGAAGAAGAGTCAAGGCAGTCTCCATAATATATATGCCTGTGCCGACGTTCAGCAATTCCGACACGTTGAGGAGTGTAAGGAGGGGAGAGCATATGTTGAATTCCATATTGTGACAGTAATTTAGCTAACCCCAAATACTCTCCATCTCCATCCGAATAAATGGAAATAATTAGAGTTTTGAAGTATCTTTCAACTAGTGTTTTAAAGGAAGAAAAAATGTTGGCAGTATCAGATTTCTTTTGAAGTGGATATAACCAGATATATATGGTAAAATGATCTACAAAAATAAAGTAGAAGCGATGACCTTTAGCAGAAGTCACTGGAGTTGGTCCCCAGACGTCAGTGAAGATAAGCTCTAATGGTTTAGAACTTGACAATGTAGAGTTTAAAAAGGGAAGCCTGTGACTTTTATTACATAGGCATGAATTGCAGAAATTAAAAGAGGAACTAGAGCATGGTAGATTAAATTGATTTAAGATGTTTCTGACAACTTTGACATGAGGATGTCCAAGCCGCTGATGCCATGTGTTGAAGGAAGGTGAGGAAAGTTTTGAGGAGAGGGTTGTTGGAATGATTTCCTCGGTCCATTCATACAAGTTATCTTTACTCGGGCCTCGAACCAGTTGTGCTCTTGACCTCAGATCCTTCACAACAAAGAAATTAGGGAAAAATTCAATGAAGTGAGATTTTGTTTACAAAACTGTGATACCGAAATGAAGTTCTTGCTAATATTGGGTGCACATTCTGTAAAGTAAATGACTGAGAAGATGAGGAGATGATAGTATTGCCAGAATGAGAAATTTTAATACTGTTAACGTCTCCAATGATGAGATCATTCTTCCTAGTATATTCATTGAAGCTTTGCAAGTTCTTTGGAGTTGTTGTAACATGGTTGGATGCTCTAGTGTCTAATATCCAGCTTGGATTCGATTGTTGCTGTTATGTTGAATAGTTGATTTGTGGTGCTTCACTGTATTCATAGCGACACATGCGTGCAGTGTGACCAAACCATCACACAATTGGCATTGTACTCTTGGTCTGGGACCTATGAAATGTGAGGGTGGCCTCCAATTTGTTTGTCTTCCTTGTGAAGTGAAGGGAGGAGCCAGGAGAGGAGGCCTGACTTGAGGAGGTCGAGACCAACTAGAGTGTATGTAAATGAAGAGTTTCTTCTATTACCAAAGTTCTGAACTAGCCGCTGTCGATTCCAATTGTTTGTTCTTTGTGTGTATTGAGCTGTAACCATTTACATTTCTTGTTTATGTGAGATAAAACTTCATGTCCTACTAACTTATCATACCGTTCTTCGATTGAGATAGGATTATCTTTGGCTCTTATGGCTGCACTAATATCATTAAACTTAGAATCCAACCCACTTAGAATTTTAATAATCAAGGCTGAATCATTGACAGGAGAGCCAGCAACCGCAAGTTCATCAGTGATGATACATACTTCATTGAAGTACTGAGCAATAATTTTTTTCTCATTTTGACAGTTTTGCGAGAGAGTCTTGCAATCCATAGATCCTGGATTGCGACTTATTCGTATACTATTGAGAGATTTTGAGCCATGCCTCTCTTGCATTGGAGGAAGTTGCGATTAAAGGAATTATAGAGGTGTTGACATAAGCCATAATGACATGTTGAATTAAATTATCTTGACGGATCTAGGCTTTTCTCTCTGTATCAGGAGGAGAATGAAGATGATCCGTCTATGAAATGAATTAAATCATAACCAACGAGGAGGAGGTCAAACTGAGTTTTCCAGACAAGGTAATTTGTGCTTCCCGTTAGTTTAATGGGAAGCTGAGCACTAGGATTGATCAAAACAAACTGAGTCCCTGGATTCATGAGATTAGGAGTACCATGACCAAAGGACTCAGATGTATCTGATGATGGATGATTTGTAGCCACAGGAGAGGAAAAGAAGAAAATATATTAGGAGAGTTAAAGAAGATTACTCGTTAGAGCTCTATTAGCTCGGATACCATGTGAAGGTTTGAGAGTGGCAAGAGGAAGCTTGACGAGCGATCTGCAGGCAAGCTAGCGTATGCAAATATGAGACTTGAATCTATATAGAGAAACTAGTGTGATAGTAGCAGAGAAAATAAAATGAAAGAAAGAAGAAGATGATATCTTATTCCTTCAGCAGTATGCATATTTATACAAGGAGAATGAAGAATGAAACGAATGAATCGAGTAAAATCAAAACGTCTTGTAACAACCACTAGTGGCGTAGGAGACGAACAAGTGGCGCATGAGACGGAAGAGTGGCGCAGGAGGCTGATGTGGCGAGGTTTATCCATCATCGTGTAAAGATGACGCTTTGATATTAATCATGTTTGTATTAGTATAAAATGGTTCACTGTTAGGAACTACCTTGAGACCTCTGTATCATGTTTACTTTTTCCACTTGTCTTGTGTAAGCTTTTTTTTCTCTCCAAGATTCACCTTTAGATGAGAAGCCTCATATACTAGGGGTGAGAAAAAAAAATTAGTTTTTCGGTTAATCAGAAAATCGGTCCAAAATCGAACCGATTTTTTCGATTAACCGAATCAATTTTTTCTGTTTCGGGTTATATTTTTGAAAAATTCAGTTTTCGTGTTCAGGTTCGGTCCGCGATTTAAAAAGTCCACCGATTTTGGTTAACCGACCGATTCAATATAATCTATTAATTTATATATATATATATACACATAAAATAATGATTCATAAATTATTAAAAAATGATAAAAAATTATAGAAAATGATAAAAAAATTATAAAAAATTATAAAAATTGTAAAAATTATAAACAAATTATAAATATATATAAATTATTAATTTTTTTGCATCACTTTTTCTTGGCTCAAGTGGTTTTAATTTTTTTTCCAATGAAAATTCGATATTTGTTTGGATTTTTTTGCATATGTGATTTGTATAATGTTAATATATTTGTATGTTAAAATTTTTTATTGATTAACCAAAAATTATCGGTTAATTGAACCGAAAAAAAAAAACCGAAATGACGGTTAACCGAAGTTAATGGACCGATTTACCGTTAATGATTTTGAAAAATCGAAGTTAATAAACCGGTTAACCGGTCCATACTAGGGATAGCCAAGGGGGGCTCCACCATAGCCAATTAATTTTCACCCCTCTCAACTTATTCACGTAGGTGCCTATGTTTCTTAGTGATGTGTCTTAGATGGCCATTAATACGTTGAGGCATATATTTAGATTGGACACTTCATCAGGACCAAATTAATCAACTTATGGTATATTTATGGGATAAAGGCAAATTTTCAAGAGCATTGCCGAGTTGCTTGCATCATAGGTCTTTTCTTCTTGGTAGAACGGGTTATACACTATTATATCAATATGTATTTTTCCATTAATGAAATTTTTTCTTTTCTTTTGTGTAAAAAAAAGATGAGGTGGCTAGGATATTCCCATCATCTCTCAATTTGTTGTGTACTTTTGATCAACGGTTGTTGGACAAGAATAATACAGTTGAGGTAAACCTCATCAAGCAGTCATCAAGAGTTAAATCGATGTAGAAACAATCACCACATGCAAAGTAATATGTTGGAGTTGAACCTTTTAGATTACCACATGACGACTAAATCAATGTTACGGAAAATAAGAAAATAATGGTGAAAAGAAATTTAGAATTTTTTAAACTACCTTTCGAGTATTTATACTAACTTTTTAAAAATAGACACAGTTATGATTAACCAATAATATTAAGGAACTTTCGTCATCATCTTACGGGACTTTGATCAATTAAGTGTCAAATCGTGGGGTTCTACCATGGCCATCGTGAAATAAAAAATCAAAGTATATTCAGTAATTTTTTTTAAGAGTATATTCAGTAGAGTTTACTTAATCTATATGCAATGGCTTACTGCCAAAGCAAGATAAATATATATATTGATAGGTGGACCAACATTTTAAAGAATGTTATAATTGTTAAAAATTCGAATGTTAATGTATAAATTAATCACAAGTGTCAAGTTACTAATATACCTTTTAAATCCACTATAGGTAGCTTTCAACATAAATTACTAAGAGACATCTTTATTAGCCAATTATAAATAGCATAATTGATAGCAACATACAACATCTTGTCTAAAAATTTAGAGTTGGATTTCTAATATAATTATTTATTATAATTTTTTATCTTTATTAAATATAAAAGAGATGCTTTATTAGATTAGAATGGAGATGTTGAAATTTGAAACCAAAACATCAAAAAAGCAATGGTGGTCTAAAGTAAAGTATTTAAACCGCACTTGTAGGTTTCAATAGTCATATCAAATTCAATATATAGCGCATGGGAAGATTTGCTTATATTATTTTATTTTTTTCTTAAAAATAGGTAAAAGAAAGTAAATCGAGAAACTTGCTGAACAAT
Organism: Canna indica; assembly: GCA_034359265.1. Classification (NCBI taxonomy): domain Eukaryota; kingdom Viridiplantae; phylum Streptophyta; class Magnoliopsida; order Zingiberales; family Cannaceae; genus Canna; species Canna indica. The sequence continues at coordinate 10,398,365 of CP136894.1, read as the reverse complement.
TAATTATAAAACTACGATTAGATATAAGGATAATACAAACATTATAATAATAATGTTAGAGTGGAAAGCTATGAGAAGGCATATTGGAAAGATATGCACCGCTTTATCCTTATAAATTAAATTTGCTTTAGCATTATATTCTAAAATAAACCAGCCGACAGACACACAACTAAAGTTCAAAAGCACCAATTAACCGAAGACACAAATAAAAGTTGGAGTATTAAGCATGGCTACGACTGCCTTTCTAGTTTTTACAATTTGTTTGCCTAAATTCTCTATATATTAAATGCAAATCTTTAATTTGGTGATCAGCACTGAAGAATGAATTAATTGTTAAGAAAGGTAGCGCGTGTGAACGGAGATAATCACTACAACACATCGTTTGAATTTTGACGGCAAATTACAAATAAATTTTGACGTCGGAGGGAGTAAATATTTGCATACTGACGGCAGTAGATTCGTTGAAAACGCGTGTCAAATAACCACCGCTTAATTTTAAATGTTGACGTCTATGCAGGTGTCAATATTTAAAATTCGACGTCTTCTACCGTCAAAAAATAGGCGTCAATATTTAAATTTCGACGCCGTGTACGGTCGAAACGAGACGTCAATATTTAAAATTTCGACGATACGAAAAAAGGTATATTGACGCTAACATATTGACACCTTTGACGTCAATATGTGGCGTCAATATGCTAAACATATTGACGCCAGTGACGCCTTCACTGGCGTCAATATGTTTAGCATATTGACGCCTGTGGAGACGTCAATATGCTAAGCATATTGACTTAGCATATTGATACAGATGTATATAGAATTATATAGATAATTATGCGAATTATATAAATAATTATATAGATAATTAATTATATAAATAATTTTAGATATAAGTTCATTATACTTTTCAATAAAATATTTAATCTGTATTTTAGATATAAGTTTACGGAAATACCCTCTACGTTTTAAAAAATTAAAAATAATAGGCTGTTTTAAGATTTGTGCGAATCATCTTGTGACGATGTTCTGCCGATGGAGGCGGCGGCCGGAGTGGGAGAAGAGGAATAGCTTCTCGTCTTGGCTCCTCCCTCTACACGCGAACCAGTCCAGCTTCGTGAGCAACAGCTGCAGCAAGGAGGGATCGAGGAACCGGTTCGGATCGCACAAGATCAGGAGCGGCTACTCCGGCGTCTTCGCCTCCGGCACCATTGGCGTCGGCGGAATCTTCACTTTAGTCGAGAAAAGGGAGGCGATGAAGAACTTCGACGAGAAGGCCGTGATTGGGGTCGGCGGATTCGGGAAGGTTTATCTCGGAATGCAAGACGACGGAACCAAGAGCGCGATCAAGCGAGGGAATCCATCGTCGAAGGCGGGATTGCGCGATCTTGCCTCCTGCCTCAGCGAGGGAATAAATAAAATATGTTTTAAAAAAATTAAAATTAAAAAATTTATTAAAAAAATCTACAGGAGGCGGGAAATCTCCCGCCTCCAGCTGCCTCGGCGAGCGCGTTACCCGCCGCGTGGCGGAAATCGCGCGGCAGTCAATCCGCTGCCGCGCGATTTCCGCCACGTGTCGGAAATCGAGCGGCAGTGATTCGATCGGCAATAAAGTACTAAAAAAAATCTACAGGAGGCGGGAAATCTCCCGCCTCCTGCATCGACGAGCGCGTGCGATTGCGCGCTCGTCCCTCCGTTACCCGCAGCGTGGCGGAAATCGAATCCGCTGCCGCTCGATTTCCGACGCGCGGCAGAAATCCAGCGGCAGTAAATCCGCTGCCGCTCGATTTCCGCAGCGTGGCGGACATCGAGCGGGCGTGAATCCCGCTCGATTTCCGCCGCACGCGGATGAAATTTTATATTAAAAAATTAAAAAAATATACCGACGCCTCTGAGAGGCGTCGATATGTTAAAAATATATATTTTTTAATTTTTTTTTGACTGCTGAACTGACGTCAAAACGTTAAACGTATCGATGCCGGCTAACACCTATATGCGATGTCGGTACGTCAAATATTTTGACGTCTTCTCAGACGTCGAAACAAATATTTTAACACTTATCAACTGTTGTTAGGCGTCGAAACATTTCGACCCCTGTTGTCAAATGTTGTGAAACAGTCAAAATATTTCGACGCTTGTTGTCAGGCGTCGAAATATTTGTCGAATGTCGAAAAAATTTCGACGTCTGCGAAAGACGTCGAAATTTATTGTATTATTTTTTAAAAATAATTTTACATTTCGACGTCTTTAGTAGACGTCAAAATTATGATGTCGATATATAACAAATTTGTTGTAGTGAATGGTTGAATATAATTCCAATTTTACAAGGTGTAACATATATAATAATTGTAATATTCAATTTTATTTAGTTAGTACTTATTTAATTGGCATATATATACTTTGCTTATTAATAACGAGGATCGCCAAGAAATCAATCAAGAAACTCGTCAAACACCATTGCAAGGGTTCTACCACTCACCTTGATCACTTGGAAGGAAGAAAATGGGATGAAGGATTTCCAATCTTCGGCAGCGACACCCAATTTAGGTGCCGCCTCCCTGCGTCGACTTCTCTCACACCCTCTCGACGTCCGTGTGTGCGTGTGGTTCTTCTTGAGCCGTACGGCGCTAGGGGTGGGGGTTTATAAATCCTCCCCCATTTTCCTTTTTCCAAGTCTACCCTCCTCTCACTTAAACTCTTGACCCGACTTGACTCGCATCCGAGTCGAGCTTCGATCGAGCCCGCGAACTCGGCTCAACCCGAAATAAACCCAACAACCCAACAATATCATAATTAACATAAATTAAGAGCACTTAAATTATTAACCACTCACCCGAGTCCCTAAATTTGCGCCAGCTCGCGACTCGCCTCAGCTCGTCCCCGGATTAGCTCGCTAAAACAACAACAAAATTATTTGTTAGAATTTTCAGGTATTACAAATTTGTTTCAAAATACATATATCTTATTTGTTTAAATAATTATCTAGTAAATTTATAATTATTATAATTCAGAAAAATAATGACTTTAAAGAATAAATATAGAAAAAAATAGAGCAAAATTTATGACAATAAAAAAATAAAATATTACATAAAATGTAAATCAAGATTCAATATTAATTTTTTAAAAAGGAAAATTTTTGACTCAAAATACATAAATGATGATTCTCTATACTTATAAGCATTTGTTTTAAAATATACATATATGATAGAGAGTAACTTCTTAATAAAAATCTTTAATAGTAATGATATTGTAGTAATGATATTTTGCATAAAAAATTGAAGCAATTATAATATATATATATATATATATATATATATATATTTCAATGAGAAAAAATAAATAAATTACAAAATAATAATATTTTTATGAATAAAAATTAAATATTATATAGATATAAAATAAATTAAGATAAGATATGTAAATTATTTTATATAGAATTCAATGATAAAAAAATAAAACAATTGCAAAAATAGGAACATTTTTAATGAATAAAAATCAAATATAATATAGATAAAGATAAAAACTTCAAAGAATTAGAAAATAAGATATTTAAATTATTTTAAACTACATAAATTTCATTGTTTCGAAATAATATATTAAATGGAATTAATTATAAATTCTAGAAAATTTTTGCTTAAAAAAATTTGGACGGACTTGAAAACATGATGATTATATTAAAAATTTAAGAGAGATAAAGATAAAAAAAATAAAATTAGAAAAGCAAGAGTATAAGTGAAATATCAAATATGAGCAAATTTGGGTGAATTTTTTTTTGAGATTAGAGATTTAAGATGAGGTAAAGATAATAAATAAAATTAAAAAATATAAGATTATAAGCCGAAGATAAAATAGAAATATTTGGGAGGGAAATTTTAGTTGAGAAAATTTTAATAGAGAAATTTTAGGTGGAAAAAATTTGAGAGAGTGGGGTGGGTGGAAGAATTTAGGCGGGAAGGATTAGTTGCTTTTGTTTATATATATATATGATGAGTTTATTTTTGCCTGAATTCGAGATAATGTTATAATGCGGGTCTGTGTGTCTCCTGGTCTGACACTGCTCCGGTGGGGTGATTTGCAAAGATATTTCAACGATCAAGTAAGAAAAAATTCCAAATGGTGGCTATAGAATTGGAATTGAGGGTATATTTGATAAGCGTCGTGTCTATTTATAGTGCATGTTTGGGGATGTCTCAAGCGACGGTGTCTCCCTGAATCTCGCGGAATATGCTTAGAATGAGTCGAAGTTTATCCCGGAGATATCAGGCTCATTACTGTTGAATCCCTAGTAATTAATGAAGGACATGGTGCTGCGTGAAGCCCCCAAGTTAGGTTTTCACTTGAGTTTGTATTCATGAGTGTGGTTGCTTCTGTGCCTTGATCTGACCGAGCCCAAAGTATTAGTCCAGTCCAAATTTATATAGTTCAATTTATTGCTATATAAGCACACCAATTAAACCATCCAACAAAAATAACATCCAATTTACAAGCTATTGATTAATCAAGACTAGCTTGGTTTCCAAATTCCACCTCAAGCCGAGAGGGCTATTGGCAGAGTTGTTATTGATGTCGATGCAACATTTTCACACTCGTATAGCTTGAAAACTCATCCATTTGGTTTTCACTAATATAAGGCATTAAGGCTTCAATAAAGGAATGAATACAGGATTTTTATTCTTTCTTCGGCCCGAACTACAAAATGAGTTCTTTTCTTTTCCGGACATTACACTTTCAACTTTCGTACCAAGATTGATTGTTGGCCTTTTGGGCATGACAATGAACCATAAATGAACTAAAGATGATTAAACCTTGTTTCCTCGCATTTAGTTAGATAGCTACCTATATGCTTTACAAAGGGTAAGCAAAATATAAAGGGTAAAGATGGGTGTATATTTATATTAGAACTCTCATTTATATAAATTGAGCTTGACGCAAGTACAACATGGTTGTTAGCTCAGCCCAAATATTTTTTAATTTTTATCTTCAGTAAAAAAAGAATTTTAGAAACTAAAAAAAATTCAAATTTGATAACAACATGATGATTTTCATTTTTATTTAGTTAAAAATAGTAAAAAAGAAATTTTTTGAAAACTAATGATTTTTATGTTAGGGGTTGATTCAAATAGGGTCCGAACCGAATCTAATGAGTCCGATCCGATCCAAATTGGGGTTTATTTGATTAAGTTTTGATTGAATTCAAAAAAGAAAAATTATCTGCTATTTTTCACTGGGCTCGCCCTAGCCCAGACGAGCCAGGTATTTGGATCAAGCCCACCATCTCAAACAACATCATGTGCATTGCTAATGCACATGCACATGATGTAATCACTGTAGCATTATTTTTGTTTCACGCAGAGTTGATCGGTCAAGATGATAAAGGTGGAGGCTATGCACGAAATTCGAGGAGCATTTTTTAATGGTGATTAAATTGGCAGCATATAACTTTTTCTCATCCAAATTGAATAATTCTTTAGTGCACACAATTCCAAGTTATTTTTTGGAGAATGCTTCAACGATATAATTCGGTAACACCTCCAATTTTATTGCTCAAAATTGAGGATTAATGGCAGAGGTTTGTTCCATTTTTTGATCAAGAAATTAGCTGAAAATTTTGTGTCTCATATTTTTCAACGATCCTAATTTTTCTCCGGACCGATTCACACCTCTTGAGTATAAATACAAGTAGGTTACTTGAGGCAAAGATCATCCCACATCGAGACACAAAGAGTTTTAGGGAGCAGCCATTATTGTTTTGGAGAGCAGTCGATTGTCATCTTCCCTTTCGACCACGGAGGCCGATTGAAGGTTCTCTTTCATCAAAGCAACATGAGCAGTCTTTCACAGGACAGGTTTCAAGATACAAAAAATTATCAGACAATATTTTACTTTAGTTCACAATTAGTTATTATTGTTCAATATTGGCATAAGATTGTTTCCTCATCTTTTTAATAAAAGAAAAGTGTCATCTTCTCCCCGTGGAGTATGATCGGTATCCCACCGATTCCGAACTACGTTAATCCCCATGTGTTTTATTTTTCGACATTGTTATTATCGAATTTTATTTTCTATATCTCTCACCGGGTTCGGGTTTTGTAGATCATTGTAATATTCTAGATATTTTAATTTTATTTTTTTTCCTCTTAAAGTTTGTGTTTGCCAGCCGAGAGGACTAGTCCGAGGTCGAGCCGAGTCAACTCATGATCCAGTGCGAGTTTGCGAACTTGAGTAAATAAGAATATGAGTTATGTGATTTTGCTTGTGTAGATTAATTCATTTAAATTTAAGTTATGTGGAGAATAGGATTAATTAAATTAATTTAAGTTAGCGGGTTCGGATTCGGCTTGATGCGAATGCGGGTGGTATAAAGGGTTTAGATGAGTTAGGATTGAGGAGGGAGTATAAAACCTCATCCCCTTGGCTTGTGACTCCCTATTTGGAGCCACCCAAGCAATAGGAGAGAGGGCAGCTACTAGCCGCAGGAACCAGCCAGCCGCCCCCCTTCCTCTCTCTCTCGCAAGCCGCCGCCCTCAAGCCAGCCAGCTGTCGAGCCCCTCCCATCTCCTTCCCCTCTCTTCCTTCTCTTCGGGGCCGAGTCGAGAGGAGCCAGCCAGCCGCCAGCCACCAGCCACCGGCTTGAGGTGAGCCGCCGCCCCCTCTCTTCTCCTTCTTGAGTCGAGCCATCATCCTTTGAAGCTGGATTTGAGGGCCGTCATCCGGGATTTCTCTTTTATTCATCCTTCATATTTAGGTGAATGGTTTTACCTCTCATTTTCCGGGTTCTTTCTTGGTTTTGAGCCATTTTGGGTTTATTCTTAATTCTTGTGTTTTCTCGACGAATCGTGGATTTGAGTGCTGGTTTCTTGTGCCAAATCGTGGGAGGAGGGCCAAGACCCACTCTTTTTGGCTAGGCAGCCCAAGGTTTATCCTAGGGGTGCTCGGCCAAGGGTGAATCAAGGGTGCCCTTAAGGTGTTCGATGAAATGCTTAAGTATAAGTTTTTGGTGTTCTTGAGATCCGTGTTTTATATTGCTTATGAAATCGAGTTCCTATATATTCAAGCATGCCTTGTATTAAATCTGTGATTTTAGATAAAATCATGTTTAAGAAAAAAATCTTGATGTTGATGCCATGTGGGTTCTTGAAAGAGGGGTTCTTGATCATGATGCTTGTTCTTGTTCATAATGTTGTTAGTGCTTGTTAGCCTTGTTGTTAAGCATGAAAATTGAGAAATTTATCTCAACATTTATATTCTATTTAAATGATAATTAAGGGCTTAATTTTTTGAAAACTTCGGATTTATTTTTAGACTATGCTGAAATTTAATGTTGCTGAAATTGCATGCTGAAATGATGAATTTGTGCTGTTTTTAAATTGCTTGCTGTGATGTGTGTATTTATCTGAACATAGTCATGTAACCTATCGTTTTGACCAGAAAATATAGTTTGAAAATATATGACACACTCCGGAGATCAGATTCGGACTTGATACATCAGTTTCGGGTAGAACGGTAAGCTAAAATAAAACTCTAATTATGGTGAACTAAATTTTAATTGCATAATTAAAATTGGGCAAAAGGATTAGCATAATATGTTATGAACTAACATGAAAAGTTTATGCATGAAATAAAATCACACAGATTTATGACATTATGGGTCTAGGAGTTGGGGTCGGGTTTTGGAGTATTGAGACACTTTTCAATAAGAACACCCCTAAGACACCGTAGGAAAGATTTAACATAAGTTATGGTGCGTCATATCTTTATAAATGACGAAGAGGCTCGTTGAGGAGCCGAATTGCAGGCTAGGCCCGGGAGGTTGGATGACTAATTCCCAACCTGTAGAACAAATTCGAAGGGCCTTTCCCGATTATTCTGGTTTGGCATCAAGGGATAAGTTAGGAGGGCCTACCCGATTATTCCTGAAATATCTTAGAGGAGTAAGCTCGAAGGGCCTACCCGGTTACTCTTATGATATCATAAAGGGGCAAGTTCGGATGAGCGAATCCCGATTGTCCCTACGCGCCTCGTGGAGCAAGTTCGGAGGGTCTTCCCGATTGCTCCCGAGTTTCTTTATACTAGGATAAGTTCAGAGGGCCTTCCCGATTATCCTAGTATGTGTTGATGCCTTAGGGCATGGTTGGCTTAGGCCTGTTGTTCTTCACCGTTTGGGTGTTGGCTTCCTTCGGGCAGGTGGTGGCCGGATGGCCTGTTAGCAGGTCACTCCCTTGTGACATTTTCATGCTTGAGTCAGGGGTTTTACCTTATGCATCTTATCTGTGATGTTTGTTTTTGTGAGGGTTGGTAGAATCGCTCACTGAGTTCTTTGAACTCACCCATTGTCGTTGTTTTATTTTGCAGAGCCTGACCGATGAGCTGGAGGACAGAGGAGCCACACGATCTCATAGCAATCCTAGTTAGGGTCGTAGTCGAGTCTTTTGGTAGTGTGTCATGCACTTTTGTTGGTCTTTTTGAGTTGTAGCCCTTGAGGGCATTTATGTCATTTTATTCAGATTTTATTGTATTTGGTATGTTCGATTTGATGTATTATTTTTGCATTTTATTCGTTTATTAAAATTTGTTTATGATGAACTCTGTTTTGATTATAGATGAAATAACAACTTGTTGATTTCTTTTCGCTATTGTTTATTCTTATAATGTTGGCATGTGCATGAGTTAGGCTGCAGGGTATATGCACGTATACTCTGGCCGGTCACGTGACCTTGTATTTGGGGCGTGACAATCCTGTAGGAAATTACTCCAAATTTTCTAATAGTTGGTATCAGAGCCTACTTCCCTAATCATGACGGGCACCAAATTTGATATTGAGAAGTTAGATCGCAATGTCAACTATGCACTTTAGTCAATGAAGATGAAAGTGATCCTAACTATGGAGAAGATAGATGATGCTATCCTTGGTAAGGATAATAAGCAGGGGACCGATGAGGAGAAAGAATACAAGGAACAAAATGCAATTGCAGTTTTGTACCTAAATTTATCAAATGAAGCACTTCGAAAAATTGCATCCCATGAAGCACAATGAATCATAAATAGATGGGTGTATATTTATATTAGAACTCTCATTTAGTTAGCACAATGAACCATAATGAAACCTTGTTTCCTGCCTTTAGTTAGATAGCTATCTATATGCTTTACAAAGGGTAAGCAAAAGATGGGTGTATATTTATATTAGAGCTCTCATTTATATAAATTGAGCTTGACGCAAGTACAACATGGTTGTTAGCTCTGCCCAAATATTTTTAAATTTTTTTCTTCGGTAAAAAAAGAATTTTAGAAACTAAAAAAAATTCAAATTTGATAACAACATGATGATTTTGATTTTCATTTAGTTAAAAATAGTATTAAAAAAAACTTTTGAAAACTAATGATTTTTATCTATCAGTTTTAGTTAAACTATCCAAAATGTATTTTATATGTTCTATAATTATTCTCATTTCAAGTCCATATAAATAGTTAATAATTAATTTATAAATTATAACGAAGTGCGTGGATTTATCCACTTAAGTGGACGAAGAAGTTTTTCTTTTTAACCGATTAATAATTCATTTTACTTTAAGATTTGTGCAGGTTTATCTTTTTATCGGGTTAATAGTAGGGTTGTGCAAAATTCGAACCGACCTGAATAAACCAAACAAAACGACCCAAAATTTGCATTCGGGTCGGGTTATTAGGGTCAGGTAGTGAAATTTGATATTTTCGGGTTTGAGTCGGGTTTGAGTCAGGTTGAGTTAAAATCCGAATACCCAAACTGAACCGAAATATATATTTATATATATTATAATTTTGAAAGATGATTATTGGCATTGTGGTTGAAAAATTGGAAATGAAATCCAAAAGGTCTTTAGTTTAACTCCTAGATAAGTCATATTTCTTCTACCATTTTCACCTATTTGTTCACTATTTTCACCTCTTTTTTTACACTATTTTGACAATTCGAGTTAATCGGATCGGGGCCGATTCAGGTTAATCGGGTCGGGCCCCTAAATCCTATTTGGATAGAGGGTCGTGGTGTGAGAGCCTTCTTATTCGGATTCTGGTTATTCGAGTCGTGACCGACCGACTGATGCTTACGTACCCCTAGTTAATAGTTCATTTTACTTTAAGATTTGTGCCCAATAGTGATTGTTGGTGATACCAATATTGATATAAATACTATTATTTATTTATAATCATGCACAACTTAAACAAAATAAATAATTAAAAATTATTTATTTTTAGTTTTCAACTCCTAGATGAGTCATATTTCTTATACCATTTTCAACTTTTTTTCACCATTTTCATAATTCGGATTAATCGGGTCGGACCCCTAACTCTTATTCGGATAGGGTCAGGTGGTGTAGGAGCCTTCTTATTCGGGTTCGAATTATTCGGGCCGGGACCAACCCGACCAATGCTCACCCCTAGTTAATAGTTCATTTTACTTTATGATTTGTGCCCAACAGTGATTGTTGATGATACCGAATATTGATAGCAATACTATTTTTTAATTATAATCATGCACAACTTAAACAAAATAAATAATTAAAAATTATTTATTTTTAATTTTCAACTCCTAGAGGCCGGAGTCATATTTCTTATATCATTTTCATCTTTTTTTTCTCACCATTTTCACAATTCGGGTTAATTGGGTCAGAGCCGATCTTATTCGAATTAATCGGGTTGGGTCCCTAACTCTATTCAGATAGGCTCAAATGGTGTAGGAGCCTTCTTATTCGGGTTTGGATTATTCGGGGCGGCACCAACCCGACCAATGCTCACCCCTAGTTAATAGTTCATTTTACTTTAAGATTTGTGTCTGGCAATGATTTGACCTCCATGGGGGTTCGATGGTGTCCGGCTTCGACTCCGGCGTCGATGGTCTCGACTCATGCTTCAACCACGTTCCCCTATCGCGGTTGATGTATCGGTCGAGGCATCCTGCGCGGACTAGGTTCTCAAGCTAGTCTCCTAGCACTATATAGTTTTTTATGGTGTTCCCATAGGTGTTGTGGATAGCACACTTTTTTGCTTATATTAGCGTTGGGTGGCAGTTTTTGCTTCCCGACATTGACGGGGGTGTCTGAGGAGTTTCAAGTCATAGATCTCACGGAGGATGATTTTCTTCTTTGTGTTGAATGGAGTGTATTTCTTGTACCGAGCGTTTAGGCGGGGTGGCGACTTTTCTCTTCTGTTGTTATCTTGCTCATGGTGATCTCGGTATTCGCCTTTCTTGTCAGTTTTCTTGGATTTCTTATCTTCGGCAATATCCTTAACATTCTGCCTGTCGACCTTTCTAACCTCTCGGAGTTCTTCCATTTCTATGTGATTTGCAATCTTCTCCCGGAACTCGGCCATGTCCTTCAACTTCGCCCAGGGCGATTTGGTCCGGAAGTGTCCCCACTTCAAACAATGCTTGATAGAGAACAACTCGACATGTGGGTCGAGATTTGGCATCTCCATGGCCGTGGCCTGGAATCTCTTTTTATAGTCTCTTAATGACTCGTGTTGCCCTGCTTGACATAGTGGAGGATGTTCTCGGTTTTAAAGTAGATCCGCGACGAGGAGAATTGATTGGTGAATGCGCGAGATAGCTCCTCGAAGGTGTGTATAGACCCTGGTGTAGGGATGGCAATTCAAACCGATTAACCACGTTTAACCGAACCGTAAAATTCGGTTTTGGATAGTGAATTTACGGTCCAGTTTCAATTTTGGATAGTGAAAATTAAAAACCGTTTAAAATCGGTTCGGTTTCGGTTATCGGGTCGCGATTAACCGGTAACCGAAACCGTTAATAAATATATATATGAAATATTAAATATAAACCCAAAACCCATTAACTAATTATCCTTTTGCCTGTTTACCCATATGTATATAAACCTAAATCTAACCCTAATTTCCCCTCATTCCCTCATTTAGCTGACTCCCTAGCTCGACTCACTCCCCGTCGTCTCCCCCCTCTCAGCGACTCCACAGTTCGCACCGCATACACTCGGCGACGACAACGAGTGGGAGTGGCGATTAGCGACACCGCACGACTCCACCCTCGGCGACTCCGCACGTCTTCCCGTCTCCCCTCTCCAGCCCTCGACGACTCCGCACGACTCCCCGTCTCCGCTCTCCCCCGTCCAGCCCTAATTTGGATTTCTTTTTTCTTTATATTAAATTTTTTGCCTGTTTACATATTCAATTGGAAGATGCATCAAAGGTGGTGCCTCTGCTGTTGTACTTCAGATGCTATTTTTGAGAAAGAAGCCATGAGAAGAAAGGGTTTCAACAAAATACCTAGACTTGCTCATCTTGCCACTCTTCATTTCTTCAACTTAACCAGGCTGTAAAGTAATTAAGTAATCAGATGCCTACATGACCATACCATTTGGAGAAAAAAACACAAATATTTTGTGCGGTAAAGTCACTACTCAAGTGATGCAACTGACGGTTTACTAAAAGCGCTTCTCTTGTATTTATGTGCCAAGTTTTACCTGGCCTTTTATCTTCTTGCACTCAACATTGGAGCACTACCACTTCGCTTGCATGTTTTGGGGTGAATAAAACTATTCTTTTGTTTTGCTTCATCTACAAATTTGTTTTCCAACATTTTATCAACTCAACATCTCTATTGTTATCAATGGCAAGATAAAAGAAGTGTTTTGGACGCCCCGTCGGAATTGTCCACTTCGGACGCGCGTCGGAATCGTCCACTTCGGACGCGCGCCGGAATAGTTCATTTTCGACTCCCGCCGGAATCGTCTAATTTGGACTCGTGTCGGAATTGTCCAATATGGACTCGAACTTACTCGAAATATTTAGAAAATAATCATCCATCCGACGAGTTGATATGTTTCACGTACGCATCGACGAGTCGGATATGATTTAGCAAAACCTTATATTCGTTCGGGGATTGTATGTTCGTATAAAAGAAGTAGATGATCTTTTATACGACGTACAATTCTTGAATTATCCTTGATTGGAAAAATTTGGGAATATAGTTATTTGTACTGAACTTATGTTTTTCTTTTAGCCGTTAACCAAATTATTCTAAATTTCGGCAGCATCTCTCTTGTTCTCCGATACGCGCCCAGATGATATGCGTATTCGAAGAACTGTAGGGAGATGCTACCAAAATTTAGAATGAAGTTAGCGGTTAAAATAAGTACTTAGTGCAATATAAATAACATAAATCCCGAATGGAATAGGACAATCTCACCTAAAGGCATTAACCAAAGAAATTGTCATTGATTGACAGAATCATGTCAGCTGATCGAAGTTGGATGTACCAACGTCTTGATCGTGGAGCTTTAACGAATGAGTTTCGATTAGACGTAACATACTTCCTAAATTTTGCCTATTTGAATCAGAATTTCGATAGCATCGATGATCAAATCCGATATCCGTGTCGCATTTGTTTGAATGGACGATTTTTGGATCGGGAGACTGTCACTCTGCATCTATATAGCAAAAGATTTGCACCAAGATATTTTCTATGGACTTGTCACGGGGAGTCACGTGAAGTCGGGACGTCGAGTAATCTTGTTGTTCAGACATATGGTGAATCTTCCTCTGCTGGTGCTTCTTCATCTAGTCAATCTAATCCCTATAGAACTATGATACTTGATAGTCTTGGGTGTCAATTCCACCTGAATGATACTGTTGATCAACCAGTTCTTCAGACATCAGTCCCACCAGATACTACAGCGGTTGATATCACACAAGTACAAACTGCGGTAGAGATTGAATTACCGAATAAAGAAGCTGCAGAATTTTACGAGATGTTGAAAGCTGCCAATGAACCTTTGTATGAGAATTTTCCTAAATACATTTGTGCAAATGTCATTCGAGTCGAAGATATGTCAACACTTGAAAATAATATTGTTGAAATCATATGCAAGCTGGAGTAATTTTTCCCTCCTGCATTTTTTGACTCGATGGAGCATCTACCGATACACTTGGCATACGAGGCACGAGTTGGTGGCCCCGTTCAATATCGGTGAATGTACTTATTTGAAAGATACATGAATCGTCTGAAGAAAAAAGTAAAGAACACCGCAGCTGTTGAAGGATCAATATCTCAATCGTATATCATTCAAGAAATTTCAACATTTTGCTCATTTTACTTTGAATCAACAGTACAGACAATATTTGATCGTCTTCCACGTAACGACGACGGGGGTGTTCGACATTCAGATGTGCGTTTAAATATATTTTGTCACTCTGGTCGTGCTTTTGGTTCTCGTCCATCTCGACACTTAAGCGATGAAGAGTATCATTTGACACACTTGTATGTATTACTCAATTGTCCAAAGATTGAACAATTCATTGAAATATTTGACATTGAGATGGTGCAAAAATATTCTATTCACAACGATCAAGAATTGGAGAGATTACGGAATCATGATTTCTCTACTTGGATTCAGACTTACAGCAAAGATCACAGAGCTGAAATAGATGAAAGAATATTTGAGTTTGTTAGTGGACCGTCGCGACTAGTGTCGTGCTATAGCGGATATTTTGTTAATGGGTACAAATTTCACACTGTGGAATATGCCTTTACAAAGAAGATGATGAATGTCGGGGTCTGCGTGAAAGGGACAACCTATGTTGAATGTGATATGAATTTTTATGGACTGGTGGAAGAAGTGATAGAGTTGCACTATTTCGGCTTGAAATCAGTAATCCTATTTAGATGTCATTGGTTCGATACAACAGAACGGGGCATGAAAGTTCATCCAAAATACAAACTTGTTGAGGTTAATTATAAATGTAAATTGGCAGCAAATGAGCCTTTTATATTGGCATCACAAGCCGAACAAGTATATTACGCGAAGTATCTGGCTCGAAATAAAGATAGAGCAGATTGGCGTGTAGTCTGTAAGACTAAAGGTAGAGGAAAAATTGATCCGATAGTAGGAGAAAATGAGTTGATACCTGATATGACAGATGGTTTCTATCAAGAAGATGATCCTCCTGTTGTAGATCGTATTATTCCAATACTCGAGGATGCAGACACAACGTCAATTCAATTAGAAGTTGAATATGCTGATGATGACGATCATAAAATTGAGGAAGCTGGAGATGAAGAAGATGAAGAAGAGGAAGAAAATGAAGAATTCGAAGACTATTATTCAGATGATGCTGAATAATTGTAAAGTATATATTTTATTAAATATATCTCTACTATTTATACAATAATCTAATTATATGTCTGATCGTGGTTATTGTCGCAGGAGAGCTTCGGAGTCTTCGATCGGTGAGACTTCAACACTTACTCATACTGCTGATCCTCCTGTTGTTGATCCTCATGCCGATGAAACTGCCGAGGCTAGTACATCCAGACGCAGGCGGACACGCGGGCCGAACAGGTGGCAGCCTCCACCAGCCACATAGTCACGTAGATTTATTAGCGTGATTAGGGAGCGGTAATATATCATGAATTATGAATCATTACAAATTCATTATATCATAATATAATATTAAAATTTATTTTTGTTGTGCAGGTTCGAGCAAGAAGAAGTGTCGAGGAGCATTTTTTCTACTATTCGACGATACATGCACGGGGCATGGCCTACATGGTCTCACGTGCCTAGCGAGCACGTCGACATGTTATGGCGCGAGTTTGAAGCATGTATTATTATTTTTTTATACATGCATGATGATTAATATTGGTACTGATATTATTATTCTACAGGCTCGCTATACATGGGCTGAGGACCAGAGGCCCTTCATTTACGCTCCCTGAGAGGCTATTTCCCAGGCAAGGTACAACGGGCAGCTGGGGCAGGCCCAATCCCAGGCGATGGCACGAGCTGGGACTACTAACATCGCAGAGACTCGGGGATACGACCCCGATTGGATTACTCCGGATATATGGGACCAACTCGTGGGAATATGGTCGACGGATCGATGGCAGGAGGTTTCTAGGAATGCGACTAGAAATCGCATGTCAAGGGGAGCAGCGCGTCACACCGGCGGCTCTATTGCATTTGCAGTGCACGCGAACCGTATGGTAAGTATACCTTTTAATTATATATTTTATTTGTTACTATGTGTACTAATTAATGTATTATGTTTTGTAAATGTAGACAACGGTGTCGGATGACGGTACTGTCCAGCGACCCTCCCCGATGGCGGTGTTTGAGCGGACTCACCGTCGAGCACATGGGACGGGGATGTACATCGACAATCGCGCTGCATACATTATGGTAACTATATATTTGTTTAAATTATTCATTATATATTTATAATTTAAGTTTTATGATAAATATTAAACAAAAAATCAAACTCGAGTAGGAGACCTACATCCAGACGATCGTGCAGCGCGAGGCACCCCCGAGGACTTTGACGCAGCAACGTGGGTCGAGGCCGCAGGTGGCTGGGACCATGGCCGCGTATATGACTTCGCAGATAGTGGTCATGCGCGAGCCGTGCTAGGGCCACTTGGGGCACCAACCTCTCCGGTCGCTGGTGAGCAGCCATCCACCTCCAGATCCAGTTATGATCATAGTAGCATAATAAGGACTCTAGAGGACACGGTCGCGCGTTAGACTGAGATGATGGAGCGCCAGAGTCAGATGATGGTGGAGATGCATGCTATGCTACGCAACATGTCAGGTCATCCCGAAGCAGGCATCTCTTCGGCATCATCTCATCCATCGTCCTCGAGTCAGTCGACGCCGGTGTACACTCAAGCACTTCAGACCTCACCAAATGATCCAGGCCATCCTCCATCGTCATCGTGAGATTTTTTTTATATTGACTTTGTTACTGAGATATTATACTTGTTTAATTTATTTTGTTTGGATATTGATACTTCAATTTTGCATTTGAATAGTTTTTATACTATTGTGGATAATTATAAATATAAATATAATTATTTTGATGTATATCTTGGTGTATTTGTGATGTGTGAATGAATGTGTGTATGAGTGTATGAGTGTGTGAGTTATGTATCATATAATGTATCAATGTATCAATGGAAATTTGAAACTTTAATTTTTTTCGTTTCCAGGTTCACATCATCAGCAACGGTTTTCCCACGACCGTCTGTGGGAAAGCCGTTGCTAAAAGTTTATCGAAAGCCATTGCTGATGACCTACAGCAACGGCTTAGCAATGGTCTTTTACTAACGGCGTTGCTACAGACTCACCAGCCATTGCTATTAATGTTTTCAACAACGGTTCCATGTCCGTGGCAAAACCGTTGCTGATAATATTATTAGCAACGGCCCAAGCGACCGTTGCTAAGTTATCAGCAACGCGCTTTTCTGTCACGGCTCCGTTGCAACGGGTAGGGCCGTTGCAAGCCGTTGCTGATGCCCATTTTTCCAGTAGTGAATCATTGCCCTTAGCCGACCATGGCAACCCTGTTACAAAATCCATGGTTATCTTTTTCTATTTTCATTCCGGTACTTCTAAGTCCTTGAGCAATCCTGCCGGCTTAAGATGTTCGACCTTCACTTGCTAATATACTAGACACTTAGACACAAACTCGGCCACCTCTCTTTTCATGCCCTTCTACCAATAATTTTGCCTTAGGTCACGATACATTTTCGTGGCTCCCGGATGCATGGTATATGTAGATTGATGAGCCATCTCTAACACCTGCCTGCAGACCTCAGCCATGTTTTACACCACTATCATGTTCTTAAATCTCAGAACGCCCTCTGAGTCAATACCAAAACCATTATCGACATCATCCCTCCTAGCCAGATCCTTAGTAAGTGCACAAAAAGCATCCTCTTCCTGCCCTGCTCGCAGCATGTCTACCAACGTGGTCTGCACCCTTAGGTGAGCCACCAACGCACCAGAGGCTGACATTGCCAAGACTGCCCCGTCATACAAACACATGGCCAAATCCTGACCCAACAACCTCCTCCTAACTGATAAATGCGCTAGACTGCCCATAGACTTCCTGCTCAAGGCATCTGCCACCACATTAGCCTTCCCCAGATGGTATATGATCGTGCAGTCATAGTCCTTCAAGAGTTCAAGCCACCTTCTCTAGCTCAGGTTCAATTCCTTCTAGGTGAGCAAATACTGGAGGCTCTTATGATCAGTATATATCTCACAAGGCTCGCCATAAAGGTAGTGACGCCACAGCTTCAACGCGAACACCACAACTGCTAGCTCAAGATCATGAGTCGGGTAATTCTTCTCATGGACCTTCAACTACCTAGAGACATAAGCTATCACCCTGTCATTCTGCATTAAAACACAACCCAAGCCGACTCAGGAGACATCACAATAAACAACAAATCTTCCCGTGTCCGAGGGTACAGCTAGAACTGGTGCTGACGTCAAACAGTCATTGAGCTTCTAAAAGCTCTCCTCGCACTTACGGTCCCATACAAACTTGACTTTCTTCTGAGTTAGGCGGGTCAATGGCGCTGCAATCATAGAGAAATTCTTCACAAATTTCCTGTAATAACCTACCAACCCCATGAAGCTGTAAATCTTTGTGACATTAGCCGGTCTCTTCCAATTTTGAACTGCTTCTATCTTTGTGTGGTCCATCTTTATCCCTTCCCCGAAAATCACATGGCCAAAGAACCCTCCACTCTCCAACCAGAACTCACACTTAGAGAATTTGACATATAACATGTGCTCCCTAAGAGTCTCCACAACCGTCCTCAAGTGCTCAGCATGGTCCTCCCTACTCTTGGAATATATCAAAATATCAACAATAAATACTATCATAAATTTAGTCAAGTATTCCCTGAACACTCGATTCATCAGGTCCATAAATGTTGCAGGTGCATTTGTCGGCCCGAATGACATGACCAGGAACTCATAGTGGCCATACCTCGACCTGAAAGCAGTCTTCGGGATGTCACTATCCCGGATTCTCAACTGATGGTACCATGATCCCAGGTCAATCTTGGAAAACCATTGAGCCCCATGAAGCTAATCAAATAAGTCATCAATCCTAGGCAGCGGGTAACGATTTTTCACCGTCACCTTATTAAGCTGTCGGTAATCAATGCACATCTGCATGAACCCATCCTTCTTTTTCACAAAGAGCATTGGAGCACCCAAGGCGAAACACTTGGGCGAATGAAGCCTAACTCAAACAGCTCCTGCAATTGGGACTCCAACTCCCTTAACTTAGCTGGTGACATCTGATATGGCAGAATGGAGATTGGCTTCACCCCAGGCTACAAATCAATACAGAACTCGATCTCCCTCTTTGGGGGCAAACCTGATAACTCTTCTGGGAAAACATCAGAGAACCAGTATACCACTGACATTCCCTCAATGCCCCTAGTCGAACCTCCGCTCCTCTCTGCCACAGACACAAAGACCAAGAAGGATTGGCAATCGCCTAGATGTAGCTTTCGAGTCTTGAGAGCTGAAATGACCACCAACGAATCTCCCATTCCCTCCCCCAAGAAGGTAAATTGGGGCAATCCGGGCTTACCGAAGGTCACAGTCTTAGCCCTGTAGTCCACTGAGGCAAAATGGTCCGCCAACCAGTCCATGCCCAAAATCACATCAAGCTTTAGCATCGGCAGGAGTGTGAATTCGACCATCAGCACATGTTCACAAATGACCACCTCGCAACCCCGAAAGACTGTCTCTGCCAGCACAGAATCGCACGTAGGCGTAGATACCACAAGAGGCAAATCAAGCATTGAGGGTTTCCCCAACAACTTAGCATCAAACAATACAGATACAGAACAATGCATAGCACCTGGATCAAATAAAACATAAGCAATAGCATGACCAACAACAAGGTTACCTGACACTACTGCCCTGGACGCCTCAGCACCCTCATGGTTCAGAGCAAACACTCATGCAACGGGCCTCTCTGAACCAGCGGCTCGCTAGCCTCATCCCTGAGTATGAACCCTCTAAGCCACGGAACCTATTGACATCGTTGTCTTCCCTCTGGTCTGATCAGGTTGTTGACTGCCTTTGCAAGGACAATCCTTCCTAAAGTGCCCAACCTGCCCACAACTAAAACATACTCTGAACATCCCCAACAAGCTCCCCAGTGCTTCTTGTGATATCGGTTACACGGCTATGGCTCAGGCCTTCGCTGTGAGCCTCCTGATGACTCCCCTGGTCCTGAGCCCATGCGGCCTCTGGAATTGTTATGACATCTGCCCCGCTAGGGATCTACTATCGTGTGAGTCCCCTCAGAGTGAGCTAGCCAACCCCCCGAGTGCTGGGGCCGAAACTTTTTCTTCTAGGGTCCATCATGCTTGTCCATCAGTACCAATGCTTCCTTCCGAAGTGCCCCATCTATAACCCGAGCAAAAGATGTGTCCTCCGTGTAATGGATAAGTTTGGCGACCTGCAACCTTAGCCCCCTAACAAACCTCTTGATCCTGACGGTCTTTGTGGCTACCAAAGTGGGATGGTACTTTGAGAGTCGGGTGAACTCCATCTCATAGTCCATTACTGACATACTGCCGATCTGGCGCAATAGCTCGAACTCTTTTGCCCGCCTATCCCGGACGCTCAACGGCAAGTACTTCTCAACCATAGCAGCTCTGAACTCCTCCCAGGTAGGGGGTGGTGCACCTGCTGCTCTGCGGTCCCTCTAGGTATAAAGTCAATCCTTAGCTGGTCCTCTTAGCTGCAACCCGATCATCCGAGCGATCGTCTTAGAAGAACAACCGAGCTCCATGCACAGCTCATAGCAATCCCCAAGGAAATTGGTGACCTCCACTAGTTGATCTGTCCTTGTAAACTCCGATGGCCTGAATTTGACAAAATCTGCATAAGTAGGTGCTTCGGGAACTCTGACCACGGGTGCCACTAGCTCGACGTCCTCCGGTACTGCTGGTACTGTCAACACTAGTTGTGGCTGCTACCTCAGTTCTTGCTCTCTGCGGAGTGCCTCAGTCAGCTCAGCCACTCGGGCTTGCAACTGTACAACCATATGATCATGTCCCACATCTTCCCGGGTATACGATGGTCTCCCACAACCCCTGCCTCGGCTTGGGTCTCAGCCTCGGCGCTCTGTGGAGTTACTGCCACTACCGCATATTAGATAATTTAATTTACCCTAAATCTTTAAGTAAACTTAACCACAAGTTGTGCTGAGGTGCAGACTTAGCCCATTATGTCATAACACAACCCCATCGTATACTGACACGCTAGCAATGCCCTATACGATAAACAAACTTTAGGTCGTAGTCAAACCGAACCACATGCTCTAATATCACATTGTCACAACCCGCTTAGGGTCATGTGACCGACCAGGATATACGTGCCTATACCCCGTAGCCTATCCTATGCACATGTCAACTCATAATAAATCATAGCAGAAAGAATAACATATTTTATTATGAACGAGAAACCAAAATAAATTCCATTTAAGAAGTAAAGTTTTAGCAAAATATTTAAAGTGCAAAAATAAATGAATCAAAGTTTAACAGTTTACTTTAACAAATGAAATCTGAACGAAAGACATGAAAGTCCCCAAGGAACTACAATTACAAAATACTAAAACACAAGTGTATGACAAATCTACCAAAGACTCAACTACGACCACTAACAAGGATTGCTATAAGATCAATGTGACTCTCCTGTCCTCCAACCGCGCCAAGTGCTCCAGCCCACCTTATTGGTCAGGCTCTATAAAAAAACAATGGGTGAGTTCAAAAGAACTCAGTGAGTGGTTCTACCAACCCCCACCATAAACAAAACCAACGTCAGAGATATATAAATAAATGAACATGTCTCATATAAGGATAATGCAATAAGTGGTATGGATAGCTAACAGGCTAACAGGCCATCTGGCCATCACCTGCCCAAATACAAACCTATTCACTTAGTAGTGAAGTACAACATGCCTCAGCCTACCCATACCCTAAGCCAACAATCACACTCAAGGGTTATGGGAATCAGGATTGACCCATTCGAGCTTATCCTATAATTATACCCTTAAAGATAGTGCAGGAATAATCGAGATTCGCCCATCCGAATTTATTTCTTAAAATAAAGAACTTGGGAACAATCGGGATTTGCCCATCCGAACTTATTCCACAAGAAATGCAGGAACAATCGGGATTCACCCATCCAACTTGTTCCTTAAATAATCGCAGGAATAATCAGAATTCGTCCATCTGAACTTATTCCTTAAACACATGCTGGGAATTAACCATCCAACATTCCGGGCCAAGCCAGCAATCCGACTCCTATCCGACCCTCTCTGCCATTCATAAAGATATGGCTCTAACAAGACCTAAGTCAAGTGTCTCCTATGGTGTCTTAGGGGTGTCTTTATTGGGAAACGCGGCAACACTCTATGCTTGATCTCGACGCCTAGACCCATAATATCATCAACTCATGAGGTTTTATTTCATAGAGATAATTTATTTTGTTGGCTCTTAACAGATTATGCTGCCCCTTGAATTTTAATTATACAACTAAAATTTCCATTTGCCGAAATTAGAGTTTTGTTTTAGGGATTTTATTTTCAGTTTACTGTTGAGCCCAAAACTTGTGCACCCAAGCCAAATCTGATTCCTAGAGTGTGTCCTATGGTTCTATATTATGTATTCTGGTTAAAATGATAGGTTACACAACTATATTCAGTAAACTATACGCATCTCAACAGAGATTACAAAATTAGCCTTGAATTAATAATTTCAGCATGAAATTCCAGCAAGTTTGAGTTTTCAGCATGTCAAGATAATTAATTCGAAAATCACAGTAATTAAATCCTTAATTACCACCACAACAGATTTATAACATCATGATAAATCATGCAAAGATTAAATAATAATTCATAATCCAAGATTAGCATGCATCCACACCAGCTTTAATTCAAGATTTCAAGCATCAAAACTAAGCACCCCAAACAAGAACATACATGGCATCAAGATTAAATCCTTTCACATGCAACATAGATTCATATGCTGAAATTTATATCTAGATACAAATCATGCATTGTCATCATACGAACTTAATTAAGGAAACTAATCCAATGCCTAGATCTCAACAACAATATCAAGAACTTCTCTTAGGCATTTCATCGAACACCTTGAGGGCAACCCTATTCCCACCTTGGCCGAGCACCCCTAGTGTAGTCCGAGGGTTGCCGAGCCCCTTAGGGGGGGAAGTCTACAAAAGAAATCGGCAAGAACTAGAGAATTGACGAAAAATCCGACAAGAAATGCACCGATCTTCAAGATCGGCTCAAGAAACATGAAAGAAACCCAAGACGAGGAGAGGTACACCACTCACCTGATTTGGAAGAAGAAAAAGAGATTTTTTCCCCGATCTACGGCTTTCGAATCCAGCCCCAATCAAGTTGTGACGGCTCGGCTCCTCAAAGGAAAAGGGGCGACGACCCCCACCAAGCCGGCGGCTTGGCTTCCAAAAGAAAGGAAGGAAGAGAGGGGGGATAAGGGGCACGACTTGGCTACTTTCCTCGGTAGCTGACTCCAAGAGAGGGGGAGAGTGGCGGTGGCTCGGCGGCTCCTCTCTCTCTCTCAGCGGCTTATGTGGCTCCAACAGGGAGCCCCCTAGCCAATGAGGGGGATTTTATACTCCCCTCCTCAAAACCCTCATTCCACTAATCCCTTAACAAATCTGCATCCGTCTTAAGCCCAAATCCAACCCGCAATCCTCCTTAACTCAATCTAACCCCATGCTCCACATAACCATCAAACACATGCACACTCATGCAATACAATTTAATAAATCAAGCACATGCATTAAAACAATTAAATAGATTTATTTAAGCAAGAAAAGAAAACATATAATTCATATTCCTACTTACGCGAGCTTTCAAGCTCACATCGGATCATGACTCGACTCGGCTCGACCTCGAATCAGCCTGCTAGACTGGCAAAGATAAATAATAAAAATTATCATAATATCTTGGATTTTACAGGCCTAGCCGTCTAGCTTAACTTGAGTCAGGTTCATGAGTGTTGGCATTTTTGGACCAAATTCGACCGGGTCCAAAAGTACTAGTACCAAAATTTTCAACCTTGAGAAAGATAGGCTCGAGTTATTAGACTAGGGGATGTGACAATGAGTAATAGCCTAATAGGCATATCCATAAACTTCCAATCAACAAGAATTTGGATGAAGTGTCTAGACTCCAATATGTTACCCCGATAATTGAACATTTCAACCTCATATTTCATCACATTAATCACCCAAAATGATTGTGGTCACATCCAATCAAAAGGATATTCAAATTTCATTCTACCACTAAATGTAACCTCCTTGCTACACCTCCTATCCACATGACATGTTGTTATGTAGAAGAAGAAAATCACAAGAGCTTTGCAGTCTAATGCAAGATGGCCCCTCGATGCACTTGAGGCATTGCTTTTAATTCTTTAGGACCCAGAGGCAGAATGAGAAGCAAAAGGAAGCTAGGTTGAGCATCAAATCAAAACTGCCTAGATATGGATGCATGAGGAATGATCGATAACGATCTTCTGACCACCCGAGAGAAATGACCTCTGCCATTACTTAACACACCTCTAAACTATGAGAAGAGATGACAAACTAGAAGGGGGAGGGAGGTGTATTAGCTATAATAAAACTAAGTGTTAAATTATGCATGGGATTCTTAGATTGGTTCGAATGACAAATTCAATTTGTCAAGCAAAAGCAAGTAATAAATCGATAAGCGCACAAACAATAATAGCAGTGATAGCACACAAATTTACAGTGGTTCAACTTTTAAGCAAACCTATATCAACTACCGAAGCTCTCTTTTTAGGATTTTCAACCAAGTTTACCAAATAGAACAGTTTTCTCCGAGAGGATTTACAACCTAAGGATACAATCCTCTCCTAAGGGCACCTCCAATAGAGTTGTTCACATGTCGGGTCGAGTTGGGTTTAGAGAAAAAATTGACCCAACCCAATAAAAACTAATTGGGTTGGATTAGATAGGGTTCAAGATTTTTCACTTCTCAAACCCATACCGGCTCGTTTAGGTCGGGTTGAGTAGTTGGGTGTACCCATTTACGAACAAGAGGTAGAATGTAGGATTGGGAACCCCTAAATGCCAAATGGGTTAACATATACATATTTTGTAATATGGTTTTTTTAACATTTAAAAAATACAAAAAATCATAGCATCGGGTTAGATTTCGGGTCAATTGTGGTTGGGTTTGGTCGGATTTTACCCGACCTGACCCAATTACCCGACCCCACCCAAATAGGTTCGGTCGGGTCGGGTTCTCGTGCTCTCGATCCGACCCAATGAACAATCCTAACCTCCAACACCTCAAGCTCGAAGGATAAATACTTTAAACTAGTAAACTGAGTAGCCTTATGCCTCTACATCAAGGCAACTCTCAAACTTTTACCTAATACCCTAGTCAACATTGAACCTTCAAATGAGTACAAAAGCCAAAGCAAAATACAAATAAATGGAAAAGATAAATTTCTAACGTCTCTTGATGTCTTTTGATGATGAAACTTGGAAGATAAAGACCCAATCAAGAAAATAAGCACAAAGCTAGAGTTTAAGATCAAGAATGACTCAACCACAACTAAAAAGGGATCATAGGATGACTCTATGTGTTCAATACCTCTTAAGAAAGGCAAGTAAGAGGTTTATATTGGGTTATATTGAAAGAGGCTCGGGTTAGAGAATTCATAGTGGCTAAAAAAAGCCGTTAGGCTCGCCAATCAAAGACTGGTTGCAGGTTGGTCGATTGTCAGTCGACCAGATGTGCGACCAAAAATGCACATAAAGTAGTTTCAGCACAATTAGGGTTATGGTTTGAGTTTCAAGGCTTTGAGTTTGGATTTTAACTTCACCATCTTTTATCGGAACGATATACAATTATTCCAAATCCTGTAGCTCTATAACTTCAAACCATTTCTCGACTTCCGAGCATGGAGCAACATCACTTGAATTTTTTAAATTTTTCTTTGATCTTTTTGAACGCGAGGATCGTGTGCTTATCAACATCGAACATGAAATTATGTCTCTTTAAACCATTAGTTCATTATTTATTATCATCAAAACTAATATTGAAACTAAGGTTGAAAATTTTAGGCCGACACAAATGCTAAAGGACGGCTTCGCCACATAAATGAAGCTCGTGACCTTACTCTTTGCCGCTCTAAGTGATGGAGTCGGGCACAAAGAAGGTTTCAGTGCAATTTTGACACCTTTCGCAAGACTACACTCCTTACTCCTGGCCCCTAAGGGAGGTGTGTCAGCTTTTAGTATATTCGCAAAGAAACCCTATAGCGCCTCACCCTTCTTGAGGAAGAGCTCAAGAGATTCTCTGGTAGAAGAAAACTCTCCGAGAGATTTCGTGTCATAGGATTGGGCATGCCAAAGCACTAGCCTAAGGGAGGTGACCAATGCTAAAGCTACCCTTTGCACCCGAATGTAGATGTGCTCAGTAGCCATATTTACTACCATCATGATGTTTGAAAGCCCAAGCCGACACATCCCATTAGCAAGAGCCAAGAACAACATGACCATAACTTAAGTCCAATTCGATCTTCTCTTCTTCCTTTGAGGCGATTCTAGTCTCTAGGCGATAATAGAGGATAATTTGAGGCTTCTTTTTCATGAATATTTGTTTTCTTTAATTTTCTCATGTCGACATTGCCGTCGAGAGATCTTCACTATATCGTGACACATTTGTGCACACTCCAACCATGATCGAGAAGAAGAGCAAATGTGATTTTGAGAGCATTCCTTTGTTTGATATCCTTTACTCGCCATATTTCACTCTCTCTTCTAGTTGTACGATTCTTATCCACTTCAATAAATTTCGAGGATCGATGTATATATTACCCTCCTTAAGTAAATAAAATATAGTGATGAATAATAGGGCAAGGTTGTGTTTTCTAAAAAATGAACCAGTATGAATAATTGATTGCAAAAATTAAACATCAGTAAAGATATCATTAACCCAACAATCAAGTAATTAAGAATGGAAAAAAAGAGAGAGGGAGAGGATCTGTTAGCGGTTCATTATTTCTTGCAAGGTTGTACCTCACCACAAGAGAGGAAAGTGATACCCATGAAAAATAATAAAACATGCACTAAAAATATAGTGGATAATGAGTTATTACATATACAATAACCTTTATTTACTTGGGAAGAAAAAGGTCAAATACAATGAATTATGAGTAGTAATCTTGTATGTTTTAAGAAAGTTATTGAAGTACAATTGGACTATATATAATATGTATATAATGCAATTTTATCCAAAAACACAGTAATTAATTATTTTGATACCATTTTTATATCCTTCGTCCCCACTTGGCAGCATCCGAACACCAGCCTGTGCATAGGCCGCTCCTCCAGCCCCGGCGGCGGCGCTACCCTCTCCCACCTACATCCGTCCTTCTCCATCTCGCACAGGAAAAACTCCTTCATGTAAAATTGATTGTAGACGTACGCAAACGCCCCCTCGCTCAAGAAACCCATCGACAGCAACCCGCGCCCACCCTCCTCCACCAGCCCGGCCACCATCTCCCTCGGCATTCTCCCCACCTCCTCAGCCGCCTCCACCTCCAGCGTCTCCTCGTTTACCGCCCACATCCGCACGCTCTCCACGCTCCAGCTGAACCCCGTCCCTCTCCCGCCCGCTCCGGCCACCACCAGCCGCCCGCTCACGAACCCGACGGCGGCGACGCGCACTGTGGGGTCCGGGATGCGCATCCGTCGCGAAGGGCCCCACCGGTTCGCCTCTGGGTCGAACCAGCTCGCCGTGAAGGGCGATTGCTTCTCCATCACGTACAATCTCCTCTCCGACGCCGCGGCGGAGATCGCCCGCGACCACCTGAATGCCTCCGGCATCGGCTCGCAGGCATCCCACCCCCCGCCTCGGAGGCAGTCCCACACCTCGACGGAGTTGGTGTCGTCCTCGAACTCGCTGGTGCCGCCTGCCACGACGACGCGCCGGCCCACGACGGCCACCACCGGGTCCGTGCGGGTGATGTGCGGCGCGTCGAGCTCGCACCAGGAGGCTCCGAAGGGGTCGGCGGCGAGGGCCAACTTGGAGGGGGAGAGCGAGTAGAATCGGGTACCGCCGCAGGGGGCGGGGACGGAGCCGGAGACCTGCGGCGGAACGTCGGCGGCGAGCCGACGGAAAGTCGAGGCGGCAGAGGGGAGAGGAATGGATTGCCACGTGCGGGAGATGGGGTCGAAGGCGAGGGCGGCGGCGGCGGCCCCGCGACGGGTGTTGAGGTGGAGGAGGAGGGACGGCGGGCGGAGGATGGAGCGGTGGAGGGAGCTGGACAGAACCGCGGTGCGCCACTCCTTGGAGACGAGGGAAGCGGAGAGGAGATCGAGGAAGGAGGCGCGGTAGATAACGGCGTGGAGGACATCTCCATGGAGAGCAGCGGCGCCCTTGTCTTCTTCTTCTTCTTCTTCTTCTTCTGGTTTGCCCATATTCGTCGATGGATGGTCGGCGTCTCCCCTTCAATGCAACAGAAGAATAAATAGAATGACAAATGGAGGGATAGTTGGCTGTGCTGTAAAAATTAATAAATTATAATTAAGACATGGAATGTATGGTTTAACGGCGTGTTACCATTTTTCTCCTTCATTTGGTACCTTGACCATTCCAGATTTGATTGGCTAAGACGGCTACTGGACAGTAAAATAATGGTAAATTGTACGGAATCCTATTCTACTCTAAATCATGAGCAAGATTTATTTGATTTCAATGTGTGGACGGAATACTCCTTCACTTTTTTTTTATTTGTTCAAATAAATTACTTTGGTTAGTTCTTCAATTAGTAAATTAATGTTTAAAGTCGTCCGTGCATAGAACCCTTCTTCTACAACTTAAGAACTAGGGCAATAATCTTTCTCAACATTTCCTTTCTCTTCCCCTTTCTTGGGAGAATAACCGGGGCCAGAGGAGCCCTTCAACGAGGAACCCTATATATAGTCTAAAAAATGACGGGGTCATGCGGCACCACAAATGGGGAAGGGTAGGTGTAAAGCACTAGGGCAATAGTCTTTTTCAATATTTTCTTTCTCTTTCTCCTTCTGCTCTTCTCTCTTGCAGCTCATCTCCATTCCGCCCTCCCCCCTCGGATAGCTCTTCGCCTCCATCTCAGAGAAAAATCATGCCAAAACTTGCTACAAAAGATCTAAAACCACGAATCCATTTGCGCCTACCTCGAGTCCCATTGCCGACGTCACGCTGCTTCCCTCAGCAACGGCGCCCCGGACATCTTCTCAAGTGTCATGTCCTTCGTCGGCTTAGGCTTAGGTAACGTCGACATGAGCAGCGTCCTCGGCGGCGCCTTCTTCATCACGAGTGTGGTGGTGAACGTTTTGGCCTCCGGAGCTTCACACCCTTCCCCATTCGTGGTGTTGTAGGACCCCGTCATTTTTAAGACTACAAGGTTCCTCATCGAATGGCTCCTCTAGGCCTTGGTCATCCTCCCAAGAAGGGGGAAGATGAATGAAACGTTGAGGAAGACCACTGCCCCAATTCTTCAGGCGTTGAAGGGGGGCGGGTTATGCACACGGATGACTTTAACCGTTAACTTACTAACTGGAGGACTAATGGAGGTGGCTTATTCGAATAATTAATGAAGTGGAGGAGGATTCTGCGCACACTTTGAAGTCAAGATAGGTCTTGCGCACATGGCATATAGTCGAAGGAGGTTCCGTATAATTTACGCTAAAATAATTGAGGTGCTGAACAACTTAATTTGGCAGATTTTTATATTGAAAAAAATATATTCCATCAGTGGAACGAGAGCTTAGAACAAGCAAGTGAATTTTTTTTACTCTTGTGCCTTGTTATTTCTCTCTCATTCCTCATAAGTGGTAACTATTTCGTCCATTGTGCTCCTGACCTCGACAATTATTCCATCGAGATCTCATCCTAAAATGGATATGATCTATGTGATTTGTTAATCTATGAGAGAGATATAAAGATAAATCGGTATCAAGAATTGTGGCCATGACAGTTGGTTGAGATCATGTCATTCGATATATCGTATTCAACATAATTAATGTAGGGATGGATCGACTAACAAAACAACGAAGAACAGAAAAAAATAGAAAGGAGAACACACACAAGATTTACGTGGTTCGGGACAACGATGTGTCGTTCGTACATCCACATGCAAAGGAGGAGCAGATCTTTACTATTCACCTAGAACACAAGTTCTGTGAGAGAGAAAAAAATCCTAGTCCCAAAATACAGATCTCACAACAGCTACTACGAATTGCTCTCCAATCCTATAAATACATAATAACCCTATCGGCCCTTCGCGCCGGCCCGATATTACAAATTTAAGATACATCCAACAATTAAGCTGGATCAATTTAATTCGGTCAACTTAAGACATATCTTTTAGTTAGTGAGTATCTTAGTTTGGTCGCTAGGGGGAGTTTTAAAGATAATATTCAAGCTTTAAGAAAAGAAGTCAATCTTTATGGAATTTATGTGTCAGCAACCACTTACACATCAAGAGCACTTATTAAATCATTATCAATAATTCAAATTGAACCCCTATATACTTTATTGTTTATAAATATTCATTAACTAGCACTTGAGTTCTACCTGCAACTTTTACTAAATTTTTTAGTAGAGATATGTTTAATTTTTATTATTTGAATTAGTTGCATATTCTTTAAAATTCATATAGTGATTGATTGAAATACAAAAGAGTTGTTGGTGAAACCTCTTCAAACCTACTTTTTGGAAGAGCAGCTGGGGATGAAATTAAATCACATCCTGAAGGGAAACCTCATCAAAACCAAACCTACTTTTGGGAGGAGTAGATCGGAAGCGAATGATAACTTCTAACTCAAGCTATTTAACTATTTTATTCTAATTTCATAACCTAGCTAGTATAATTATAGAACCATTTGCTGTATAATTAATATATAATTAATTACCTTAATGGATGATAATAATAAAGCTCATGTGACTTTAGGTATCATGCTTCAATATTCATTCTTCACCTATGAAATGCGTCTGATCAAAGCTAGTGTCATAACTCCTCGTACCACGTAGTGTCATATTATTTAATTAGCTTTATTAATGATAATAATACATTCTTCTAACGAGCCATAAAAATATTTTTCAAGAATTTCCGAAAATCTAAATTACTTTAACAATAATTCTAGATTTCGGGACATGAGATTTTTTTTCCCGAAATCGAAATCATATTTCGCAAAATCCAAAAATACTCTTACTTTTCATCTACCACCCAAACCTGAACCGACTAAGCCAATTCTTGTTTTCCTCCAAAATGGCAACAGATGTTCCTAGTTGCCCGTTAATCTGTCTCGTCAGCTACGATACTTTTTCACCTTTTCAATTTCTACCCATCTCTTTTTTTCACTATTCACATCGACTACGAACCCCGACGACGAGCAGCGATCATCGAATAGCGACCGGCGAAGAGAGACTTTCATGACTGGAATCAACTGCAATGACACCAACGATTCCAGCTTCACTTTCGATAAGACTCCTGTTATCCACTTTCGCAATGAGATTGTTTGAAGCATGATTGTGGACTAAAAATATCAAAAGTTAGGTCTAGAGTTTCTTGCATATTCATTAATAAAATAAAATATATTTAACTATTAAAATATCCACGCCATATTTCAGCTTATATTATAACCTAAATATTGTTTTCTTTTCAAATTTGATTGATTTTATTTGTGATTTTTTATCCGCATTTAATTTTTTTATAGATTTTTCTTAATTTTTAGTTAGAGGAGATCACGTAGATTTGAATGGTAGATTGGATATAGACCGGATAGACTTTAATTATTAAATACAGTTTTCCAGCCCTAAAAAATATTTTAAATGATTAAGGAGTTGCTAATTAAATTATTAGGAAATCCTAAATATTTAGTCCTAAATTATCAAGATTTAAGTGACTTAAGTGAGAATAATTAACATCAACTTAAGTATTAAGTTAGTGATTAAGATCTATCAGGTTTATAGGTTATAATATGTATTATAATGGAATTTAGTCCTCAGCGTGACGAGGAAGCATATGTGAAAAAAATGGTTATTAAGCTGGACCTCATATGTCGTTAAATAAGGTATGTGTGTGGTTCTGTGCTCGACGTTGATTCAAATTGAGTCTTGATAGTGATATGAAGATTCAAGGGGAGAAGATTAACTTTAGCTTAAAAATTTTAATTAGGCCAGTAGTTCAAATTTATGAAATAAATGGACCAATTATATCTTCGAGTTGACTACAACAAATGCTATTAAAGCAGAACATAATCCTAGGCATGATAAGAGTCTATGTGAGAAAAGACTGTCCCGAGATAGGATGAAGCCACTACTAGACTAGGTAGGAGTGAGCATGGACCGGTTAATCGGTCCATTAGCAAAAAAAAGACCGGTTCATTAACTTCGATTTTTCAAAATCATTAACCGTAAATTGGTCCATTAACTTCGGTTAACTGCTATTTCGATTTCGGTTTTTTCGATTCGGTTAACCGATAATTTTTAGTTAACCAATAAAAATTTTTAACCTACAAACATAAAAATATTATGCAAATCATGGAGAAAAATGCAAATAAATAGCGAATTCTCATTGAGAAAAAAAAAAGTGAAATCATTGAACCAATATAATGTTCTACGAAAATTAATATATATTTTTTTATTTTTTTAAATTTTTTTTTGATTTTTTTGATTTTAGTTTTTTTAATTTTTTAATTTTTTTTTTAATTTTTTTTTATAATTTTTCATAATTTATAAATCATTATATATATATATAATTAAAAATTAATAAATTATATCCAACCGGTCGGTTAACCGAAATCGGTGGACTTTTTACCTCTCGGACCGAAACCGAAACCGAAAATATTTTTCCAAAAAAAAAAATCAAAACCGAAAAAACCGATTCGGTTAACCAGAAAAACCGGTTCGGTTTCGGACCAATTTTCCGGTTAACCGAAAAACCAATTTTTTTTTCTCACCCCTAAGGCTAGGTCTCACATGTCATCGACTTGGGTGTGATTCTGTGCTATGTATTAGATTTGATGTCAAGCCCCAAACTCAGGATCATGTGATCGGTCGAAAATACATACCCGTACCCTGAAGCCTACCAAATACTATGCACAATAAAATGAAAAGATGCAATGTATAACAAAGTCATGTTTGACATCCAATGTTTTAACAATAAAATACTCAATAACAGACGACTCCCAAGGAGTTCATGTACAATATGATCAATGAAGGACAACTATCAGACTCTCTACTCTCCTACGTATATGACACGGGAAACAGATTGATGAGCTTGCACCTCCAGCTGCACCCTCCAAGTACCTACGTACCTCTACTTATCAGAGCATGTAACAAATAAAAGAAAGTGACACGAGTTCACAGGAATTTAGTGAGTAGCTCGTACCGAGTCCTCGCTAAGCAAAACATAAAGTAACTAGCATTATGAAATCACATGAGTAAAGAATGCTATATAGATAAACAAATAACCGCTCTAACATACATAACAATCCATAGTCTGAATATATTATAATGAGCATACAAAAGTCAATCACACAGGTCGGTCGCTAGGATGGCCGTAGCGAGCTTTCCGCCCTAGGCCTCACGAGCTAGGATGGCCAACTAGTCTCGTTGCCCCATCTGGTTGGGAATATCCCTCTAACCAATGCTACTACGGGTCGGTCGTCAATGTGACTCTCTGACGAGCTTCCCGACCCATGAGCTATACTCGCTGAGTCAGACATTAGCTTAGCATACTAATGCGCTTCTCGTCCTAGCCATCAATCATATCACGAGCACAAACATAATCGTACAAACATGTATGCATTCTCACAATCAAGCCAACTCGGGTGGATGTGACATTTTATCGAACACTCAGGGTGCACTAGTAGATACACCCAACCCGTCCCTTCCTTGGGCCCCAACCAACCGGCCACACACCACACCATCCCATACCAAGAAAATTAAGTTTTAGATTTGATACACTGAACAAAATGACAAATGAACATGAAATTTCAGCACCCTTGTTTCATTGGGATATTACACTAAGCACTTGTCGAGCAGCCCAAACCATGCCCAACCGAGGCCGAGTGGCAGCCCCGAAGTGAGTGAAATTCGGCCTACGATGCTGAAGTATAGTCAGCCA
The DNA here is from genome assembly GCA_034359265.1 of Canna indica. Taxonomy (NCBI): domain Eukaryota; kingdom Viridiplantae; phylum Streptophyta; class Magnoliopsida; order Zingiberales; family Cannaceae; genus Canna; species Canna indica. The sequence continues at coordinate 10,364,341 of CP136894.1, read as the reverse complement.
CTTGCGGCATGAAAGCAACCCAAAGTTTGGGAGCACAACATCACCAAACTAGAAATTTCAACAACTCAGTAATTTTAGCAACCCATAAATTTTAGCAACCTGGTTGCACTATCTTGGTCATGATACACTCACCCTTGGCCGAGTAGTGCAGCGACCAAACTCCCCAACAACTCGGCTATAAGTACATTGGTTCTAACACACGATAGACAATAAAAAAACTAAACTCACTACAGCCATAAACAACATTAAAATTTTAGCTACACAGTTCTTATAATAATCTCAAACTTTTAGCAATAGTGGAGGTATCTCAGGATGAAAATTTTTGCAACACTATACACCTTCCAACTAGGAATTTCAGTAGTACAATAAACCCTTCAAACTTGGAATTTCAATACTACATTAAGACTTTCCAACCTGAAAATTTTAGCATAACTATACATGAAAACCCGATCTTCAAACATCTTAATTAAAGCGATACAAAACAACATTGAACCATAAATTGAACAACCGTAAACACATTCGAAGAATCCGGCCACAAGGGCCCCAACCGATATTGAACATTTCAAGAATAAACAATAACATAACAAGCTAAAATTTTTAGCAATTCTCTAGACGCGTGAGGCTGAAATTTTCAGCAACTTATTAGGTGCATCAAGCTGAAATTTTCAGCAACTAATACTGATTTTATAGCACCGAAAGTGAGGTAAAATTCAGCCAAAATGCTACGATAGCCCTAGGGTTGATGGCCGAACAATACAACTTCCAAAACAGCCTCATTCGCGATAATATTTTCTCGGAATCGTGAACCTCAAAAATTTTCAGAAAGCATCATTTGATAACCACTACAATAAGGAGGCACACCCTCCGAAGAAACTTCAATTTACGGATCAAAAGTTTATTATAAGAAAAATTTATGGAAAATTTCTAGAATTACTTGGCCTAATCATATTCGACCAAGCCTAAGCGTGAAACCAACCATAAGCCACTCACCTTGGAGTTGTAGACACCGGAGAAGGAGAATCCAATGAGCAAGTGCGACGAATCCCCACGACTACGAACACTCGCTTTCCCCTTCCTTTAGCACACAACTTCACCTCCAAAGTTTTGGCCAACGTGCACCTCTTCCCCTTGGGAGGCGTGCGCTATTCCATCTTCTTCTATATATATATTACATAGGGCTGAATTGACCATAATGCCCCTGAGTTGAATCTTCTTCTAACTTGACCCATATATTCAATCAAATCGCATCCAAAGTGATCTCCGAACCCGACTCAAATCCAAATTCAAATTTCCTACTAGATAAAGATAAATTTCATGCGTAAGGGCCATACCTTCGATCGTGACCTCCGGCGATCCACTTGACCCGTTCCGACGCGCATCCCGGGTTTCACGCTAAAATTTTAAAATTAAAATTATAATCAGTGCGAGTATTACACTTGAGTTGGATCTTGAGGATGACATGAAGACCTCAGTGTGGGGATTATAGTACTCCAATTTAATCCAAGGTCAGAAATGTATTAGATGTTGTGTTGGTCAATGAGGCTTGATGAATAATTCTTGATGAATAATTATTATCAATTTCGACTTAAATATTTTAATTAGACCAGTGGTTCAAGTCTATGAAGTTGATAGACCAATTATCTCATTGAGCAAATTTGTAACATAAATAAAAGATACTTTAGTGTAATTTATCCTTATTAAAAATCTTTAATGATCAATGATAGAGTAGTTATGCATAAAAGGGGATTACTTTTTTTTTCAAGCGCAATCATTAACTATTTGAAGAATAATAGTGATTATAATAATTAATGAGGGTGGAGTTGTTGACAATTAGATCCAAAATATTTTAATTAACATCTTTTGACCTTCGCATTTGATTTCTCATGACTTTTTTTTAACAAAGATAGAAAGTCATAATAGATGATCATACTAAAGATCGAATCTTATATTTTTAGGTAACTTACAATATGTTGCCACCAACCGTGCTATCCGCAGTTGGCTTGACTTCTCATAACTTACTTGTCGAGAGATTTACTGAATTATTTTAATTATGACATATATAAGCAATTTCTTCTCATTGGATAATACGTTGATAGCAATTATTAATTTGAAACTCTTAGATTAATCTACCATTAATAGTGACGCAAATTGACAGGGAGGATATAACTTTATAAAATGTCATGTTTGAGTTCATTGAATTGACAGGGAGATATTTAATTATATGCCCAATTCTATAAACATTTGAATAAATATAGAATCAATATATTTAATTAAAAATAATTCAAAACGATAATGTATTTTATTCTTTATTAATTAGGAAATGTTAACACAACTTATATTTTAAATACTCAATACATTGTTATATATATATATATATATAGGGGTGTTCACGGATCGGGTCGGGTCGGGTCAGATCAGGTTTAGGAAAAAAATTGATCCGACCCGATCAAGTATAATCGGGTCGGGTCGGGTTATAAAATTTTCACCTCTCAAACTCGACCCGACCCAACCCGACCTAGGTCGGGTCGGGTCGGGTAGTCGGGTTTACCTGTTTAGGAAAAAATGAGTTTTTAATAATAATTTTTAAAAAATAATTAAATATAAATATTTTTAAAAAATAAATATTTTTTAAATATAAATATTTTAAAAATAAGTAAAAATATATTAAAAATTCGGGTAATCGGATCGGGTCTCGGGTCATTGGGTTTTAAATATTGAAACCCGAACCCGACACGATTATAATCGAGTTTCAAAATTTTGAACCCGACCCGACCCGATTGGTTCGAGTCGGGTTGGTTTCTGGGGTTCATTGGGTCGGATTTGACCCATGAACATCCATATATATATATATATATATTCAACGTGGCTCCATCAATGCGTACAATTTTCTATTTATTAAATAGTACATGGACTTCCAAATCTTGCTTTATTGCTCTTCCTATTTAGCTTATCAGGGGTGTGTGTGGGTACCGAATAGACCCGGAATCGGTTGAAACCTACCCAATCGTGTAGATTCCGGATAGATCCTAATTAAGTTCAGATAGAGTTCGAGATAAAAATTAAGAAACTGGTTAAAATCGGTTCCGGATCCAACACATTGGGTACCCAAAATTGGAACTGGTATCCAAAACCTATTCTGGAATCTATTGGGACCTGTTCTGAAACTTGTTGGAACCTGTTCGAGAACCTATTGGAACCTCAATGTTCTGAAACATGTTGGAACCTGTTCATTTACAGGTTCCAATAGGGTATCCAAAACTTGTACATCGAAATCTGTAAATGAACAAGTTCCAACAAGGTATTCGAAATTGAAATCGAAATTGGAATCTGTGATTCCAAGTAGGGTTTGGTTCTAAGTTCCAACAGGATATGATCTGATTTCAAAATTTAAGAATCAATCATATATAGGATATGATCCAAATATCATGAAAAATAAAGATACTCGATCCGCTCACCCCTAAGCTTATGGTACATTTATAATTTATAGTAATTATTTTTTATGGGCATAAGTATGAAAATATGTGTATATATACGACAAACTTGCAAATTTAAGAGTCAAATTCTTAAAAGCTTAAGCTCAAAATTGATAATCTAAACGTGGTTATTTACATCATTCATTATAAAATATTTACACTTTAGTGAATGTATTCAAAAATTAACATTTAACAAAAATATATATCAACTATTAATTTATAAATTTATCTAATTGTTTAGTTGGCATTAGTTTCTATATTAAATTAATGATAAGATGTGCGTGTCATTGCACATGGAAAATTAAAAATTAAAATTAAAATTTTATTAATTTGCATTTTATTTGTAGAAGTTTTTTCGGTACTTAATAATGATTACATGTATGACATGTCATCGGACATGAAAAATAAAAGATAAGCATCAAATAGTCAATTTAACATAAAAATATAATGTCAACTTAATAATTGGATAGATTTGTCAATAACTTAATAGATTAGTTATAAACTTATAATATGAATTATCTTGCTTTGTTGGTGAATTGCAAATAGTCTAATCTATTTGTTGTTACAACAAACTTGCAAATTTACTAGTCAAATTCTTGAAAGCTTAAGCTCAAAATTGATAATCTAATTGTAGTTATTTACATCATTCTTTATAAAATATTTACACTGCAGTGAATGTATTCAAAAATTAACATTGTAACAAAAATATATATCAACTATTAATTTATAAATATATCTAATTGTTTAGTTGGCATTAGGTTCTATATTAAATTAATGATAAGATGTGCGTGTCATTGCACATGGAAAATAAAAAATTAAAATTAATTTCTTACTACTTTGCATTTTATTTGTAGAAGTTTTCTTTGGTACTTAATAATGATTACATGTGATACATGTCATCGCATATGAAAAACAAAAAATAGGAATGATGACATGTACGTCAAATAGTCAATTTAAAATAAAAATATAATGTCAACTTAATAATTGAATAGATTTGTCAATAAATTAATAGATTGATTATAAACTTATAATATTAATTGTCTTGCTTTGTTGGGGAATTGCAAATAGTCTAACCTATTTGTTGTTACCTGATATGGTTAATTTAGGTTGTGAAAATTGTTAATTTTTATTTGTGTTTTCAGCGGTCAGAAAGAGTCCGGATGACTTCATTTGTTGCGTCATTTTTAAAACCCAATTTTCTTTTCATTAAAGAAGAAAAATGCAAGGTCGTTGGCAGATGTGCACACATGAACGTGACTTATGCATCAAGTCATGTCATGTCATATATCGGTATCTGATTCTGTTGTGACTTAATCCTAATTATTTCATATATTTTTAAATCGAAATAACTTTATACGAAAGCTTTTTAATCGAATTTTTTAGCTGCTATAAATTTTTAAAATTGAAATCAAATAGTTGAAATTCTTACTTACTTTTAGCTAAATTATTGACCTATTAAAGATTTTCTCTAAAAAAATTGACAATATACCTTACTGTTATATGTCGCTTTAACAAAGATAAAATATACACTCCCCGTCCGTACGCAACTGCAACAACTAATTGATCCTTTCTCTTTGGATGAGGTCAAAGGGATTATTTTCCAACTCAAAAATCATAAATCTCTCATTAGAACGAGTTCTTCAAAATATTTTGAAATGATCTAGGCTCTACTTTGACAAATATGCTCAATAATATTTTTGTTCATTCTGATCACCTTCAACGAATCAACAATGCTTCCATTGTTCTTATCCCGAAAAAATGTGGGGCTAGCCGCATGGAAGAATTTCGGCCTATTAGTTTGGAAGGTAGTCTTGTTAAGATTTTTTCAAAATTACTTACTAATCGTTTGACTATTTTGACGCCCTCCCTCATACACAACATGCAAGGAGCATTCACAATTGGAAGAAACAATCTTGATTGCTATATGATGGTCAACGAGACACGGTGGACAAGTAAGGCAAGACATGAGTACCTTTGCTTCATCAAAGTTGACTTCGAAAAAGTATTTGATTCTATCAGTCACGATTTTTTAATTGAGCTGCTGGAGGTTTTCCCCAAGAATGGATTGCATGTATTGCTCAGTTGGTTTCTATAGCATTCTCTTATATTATCATTAACGACATCATCGGGAAACCCTTTAGGCACAAACGTGTTGAAGATAATGCAACACCACTTTACGTAGATGGGCAAGGCTTGGTTGACTAAGCATTGCAGTTTTCCTATAATTATTAGATATTTATCTTGTTAGAATATTGTGTAATTATCAATTAATTATCGAGTCTTTAGGAATTATCGAAATATCTTGTAAAGCCTATATAAGGCTACTTCATTTAGTAAATTAATGCATCTCTCATTTCAAGTTCAACAATTGGTATCACAGCTAGGGACGAGAGATAGCCATAAGTGAGAGTTGAGGAGAGGAAGAGAGAGACAAACACTCGTCGCTGTAGGAGGTTCGTGCGTTCGTCCGTCAAAAGAAGGCGAAAGAAGACTTCGTCGGGTCCCCGTGAGAAGCACAGGGGACGGTGTCCGTAGAGAGGAAACGAACGAGACAAAGCTGAATCTGTCTGACGACAGCTATATCCAAAAGAGGGAGAAGCATTGCAACAAAGAAGAAAATCCTCTATTTGAATAGAGGTGAAGGAGTGACGTCTGCTCACTCGTTCGTCTCCTCGGGTGGTGCATCAACATCGACATCGGATCCATTCCGAGCAAGACATCGGTGAGGCTGACGCCGACAGCCTGCAGCGCGGCTCACGCAGGAAATAGATAACGTTCCTGTTGTTGTTGCTGCTTGAAAGAGAAGAAGAGTTGCGCCTGATCTCGCAAAGGAGATCGGGAGGACTGCCGAGTCGCACGAGATCTCGCAGAGGAGATCGAGAGGATTGCCGAGTTGCACCAGATCCCGAAGAGGAGATCGAGAAGCCTGCTGTCTTCTCCACTTGGCAAAAGTGCATTTTGGGAATCAAATCTCGGCTGGCAGAATGCAAGAAAGGTGGACGTAGGTGACAAGAGGAGATCCTGGTCGAAGTGGATCACTTCCTCCATCACCTGTTGAAGATTTCTCAACAGATCCTCCGCAGCAAACGAAGCTGCTGCTGCCAAAAAGAGGAAGAAGAAGCAGCGGCGGGCCCCACTTTTTTAATTCACTTGTTCATCTAGTGTGAAGAAAAAAAAATACTCTCAAGCATGCCCCATCTTCAAGATAGGAAGAATGCTACGAATCCTTCATTGAGAGGAAAGGAGGAAAGAATTAATTTGGCTAGGGACCACCGTTAATTATCTTGATTTTGATTTTTGGCAGCAAAGAAGGAGCATTATGCATACCCCCATTTCTATTTTGATTGGGTCAAAATAAGAAAGAAGATTATCTCCATCAAAGTCATCATCAAACTAAAGTTCTGGAGGGTTTCAACGCCACTCCATTGCATCGACTCCCACTCTGGTTTTGGGGACAAGTCACGTTGATCACCATATAGGGGAGACCACAATTGTGGAAGAAGCACTGATCGACCCCCGCTTCTTCAGCAATAGTAGGTCTCTGAATTGAGTTTTCAGAAGTAGTCATTGCCTAAAGGAAGTGAGAGGGAGATAAAAAGGACAATATCGCTCGGTCCCCGTGAAGAGCACAAGGGACAGTCTCGTTGGGTCCCCGTGGAGAGCACAGAAGACAACCTCGTCGGGTCCTCGTGGAGAGCACAAAGGACAAGTCTCGTCGGATCCTCGTGGATAGCACAGAGCATGAAATAAGTCTTGTCGAGTCTTCGTGAAGAGCACATGAGATGAAAAAGAGAAAGACAAAAGAGATGAAAGAGATGAAAGAGATGTACACAAGGAAAGAGACACATGTGCGACATCACACGGAGGATGATGATCGAAACCTTGAGATGGTGAAGCTGGTGTTGAGGGGAAGTGTTGAAGATAATGCAACACCACTTCACGTAGATGGGCAAGGCTTGGTTGACTAAGCCTTGCAGTTATCTTATAATTATTAGATATTTATCTTGTTAAAATATTGGGTTATTATAAGTTAATTACTAAGTTTTTAGGAGTTATCGAAATATCTTGTAAAACCTATATAAGGCTACTTCATTTAGTAAATTAATGCATCTCCTGTTTTAAATTCAACAAAACGGGGGCTGAGGCAAGGGAACCCCCTATTTCCTTTGTTTTTCAACCTGGTTATGGACGCACTTTCAAAGCTTATCAAAAGAGCTTGCAGTTTGGGCTTTATGAAAGGGGCAATTTTAGATGTCATTCTAGGTGGTGCTACTCGCATATCCTTCGTAGATGATTTTGTGGTTTTTTGTAAGGCGTCAGAGGTGGACATCTCCAATTTCAGATTGCTCATGAAGTGCTTTGAATTGAGTTTCGGTCTGAAAATCAACACTTCCATGACCAGATTAATTCACTTGGATGATGGACACCCTTCCCCTGATGGTTCAGTTTTGGCTGACACCTTGGGTTGTGTGGCGACATCCTTCCCTATCGACTATTTGGATCTTCCACTGCGCTTGGGCCCTCTGAATAAGAGTTATCTCCAAATTTGATAAAGCACTAGCTTCCTGGCAAGGATGGCAAGGATCACTACTCTCTCGCGCATGACGACGTACTTTGGTAAACAATGTACTTTCTAGTCAGACATCTTATTTCTTCTCTATCTTCGAAGCCCCAAAGTGGGTCCTACGCTTGGCAGAAAAAAGAAGGAGAAAATTTGTTGGGCAGGAAAAATGGAGGCTTCCATAAGGGGTAAGTGCTTAGTGAACTCGAACACACTCTCAGGGAAAAAAGAAGATGGAGGACTTGGGTTCTTGTGGCTAGCTACGCATAACTTGGCTCGTTTGGGTTCCTGGCTATGGAAACTTCGGCAAAATTCAAATCATATTTGACCAGACATCTTGATTTTCCAAATGAGAGATCCCTTTCATTCGACTTCCACTAGAAAATGAGTTTCTTATGTGTGGAGAGGCATTTTCAAAGGTCTACATCACTTCAATGCCTCTCTTTCCTATTACGTGGACAATGGCTCTCGTATCAAATTGTGGCTCGATGCTTGATCGAACGGTCAAATTTTGGCAGATAAATTTCAAGACCTTTTTCAGTTAGCAGAAGATCCGTTTGCTACCATTGCTGAAGCCAAAGATTGGGATATTGCCAATCAAGTCAGGGGTTGGAACATTCATTTTTCCAATCTCGTCCCCTTGGGCTGAATTGCTAAATTTGCATAACTTCTCTCTCCGATCCTTCATGGCTCAAGTCGGGATTCTTTCCACTAGAAATGGACTTCTAGTGGTGTTTTCACCACCAAATGATATTATCGTACCTTGTCTTATCGAGGGGTCATTGATCCAATGGCAAATTGCATTTGGGATAAGACATTTTCAGAATCACTCTCTATTTTTTTTGGCTTGCCACGAAACATCGCCTTTTGACCAAAGATCGACTTCAAAGATGGAACGTGCAAGTTGAGCTTAAATGTGTACTATGCCAAACTGAGGACGAGACTAACGATCACCTCCTTGGTGCTTGTCACTACACAGCCTTGAGGTGGATCTTTTGTCATCTACCTTTTTTCAACATTATCTACAAGCCTTGGAACTGCACAATCACCAACACACTACCCGAATCTTCCAATAAAAAATTGGGGGCAGTTATGATTTGGAAATCAAGCATATGGAGGGAAAGACACAATCGTATTTTCAATAACGAGAGAAATTAATCTCTAGTCGAACTTGCTCTAGAAGTTGCAAATCTTTGGGTCATTTGTAACTCTTCTTCCTCTAATTAATTTTCTTCTTAGCTTTTTCCTTTATTTTTGTATATTCTATCTCTCCCCCTTTACTTGTATCTACCATTACTAATGATTAATACAAGTGTTCTCCTTTATAAATAAAAATAAAAATAGAAGGGATAATAGACTAAAAAATCACAAGATTTGCAGAAAATTTATGTTCTACTCGCGTTTTCAAATTTCGCCTGTAAATGCACAACTTTTACTTTCGTTTATGTCATCTACCAAATTGTCACGCACCGTCTCAACTTAGCTGACGTGGAGATAAACGACGTTTGGTGGCCTAACAGCGTTATACGTGGTAGGTAGTCTCACCTTTTTTTTTCTCTCTCTCTTCTCTTCTTCCTTCCAATTGCTGCCCTTTTTTTTATTTCTTATTCTCCTCCTCCTCATCCTCCTCCTCCTCCTCCTTCTCCTTCTTCTTCTTCTTCTCCTCCACATCCTCCTCCCCATATGACGTTCAGATATGAGAACGTCACTGCAACGCCAGTTAGCATGGACTAGAGAACTAAAGACACTATCACACTAGTCAAAGATCAAGGACTATGTGGTCTTCTTCTTCTTCTTTTTCTCATCCTCCTCCTTCTTCTTCTCCTCCTCCTCCTCCTCCTCCTCCTCACCATATGACGTTCAGATACGAGAACGTCACTGCAACGCCAGTTAGCATGGATTGGAGAACTAAAGGCGTCGTCACACCAATCAAAGATCAAGGACAGTGTGGTGAGCATTTAATTAATTAATCATCTTCTACTTGGCAAAGTTAGTAATTAATCTTCTTCTTCTTCTCCACCTCCTCATATGACGTTCAGATACGAGAACGTCACTGCAACGCTAGTTAGCATGGACGGGAGAACTAAAGATGACGTCACACCAGTCAAAGATCAAGGACAGTGTGGTGAGCATTTAATTAATTAATCATCTTCTACTTGGCAGAGTTAATTACTAATAGTATGCATACATATATGCATGCATCAGGATGTTGTTGGGCATATTCTCTGTAGTGGCAGCAACGGAGGGAATCACAAAACTCACCACAGGCAAGTTGATCTCGCTCTCGGAACAAGAGCTCGTGGACTGCGACATCCACGGCGATGACTAGGGCTGCAACGATGGCCTCATGGACGATGCATTCAAGTTCATCATCAAGAACAAGGGGCTCGCCGCGGAGTCCAATTACCCTTACAAGGCAACTGATGGCACCTGCAACACCCAAAAATCCTCCCCCAGTGCGGCCTCCATCGGCGGCTACGAGACGTGCTAGCGGTGACCATGGCTGTGGAGGACGGTGAGGAGGAGGAGGAGGAGGAGGAGGAGGAGGAGGGACTGCTTGCCACGTATGACGCTGTTAGGCCACCAAACGCCGTTTATCTACACGTCAACTAAGTTGAGACGGCGCGTGATGATTTGGTAGATGACATAAACGGAAGTAAAAGTTGTGCATTTACAGGCGAAATTTGAAAACACGGGTAGAACGTAAAATTTTTGTAGATCTTGTGATTTTTTAGTCTATTTTATTCAAATTTTGTGAAATAACGTATTGAACTACATAATTTTTTTAATCATCTCTGGTTGGACTCCACCGACATTCACCCCCGTGACATTTTCTCCTTCCTCCTCCATGTCGATTTCCAACTAATCTAAGTCGAAATGAAACTTTAAAACCTTTCTTCAATATTTTTCTCTCATCTTTTCTTCTCTCTCTTCTTCCTTCTTCAAACCCTAAACTCAATGAAGTCCTAAAACTACACCTATGATCTTATAGAGGGGAGAAAAAAGATTCCAAAGGTCCTCAAGGCACTAGCGAAGTCAGAAAACAAGAGAGGATGAGTGAGTGTTTCTATTTATCGAGAGGTGGGTGTTTCTATCAAATGATAATAATAAAAACAAGAGGAAATGAATTTGCAAATACAAATGAAGCTTCTTCTATTGCCTCCTATCCTTTCAATGCCACAAAAGGTTGAATCTTAGGAGCATAGATGGTCTGAAGGAAGAGAGAAGTACTCAAGTATGCGAATTTTGAAGATTTAGGCTTTGAACTCACTTGTTAAGGCTCAAAATCTCAAGGATTAACTCAATAAAGCATTAGTTACAAGTGGAACAATGTTTCATACCTATTTATAAGGATGATGAAGGAATAAAGGTGAAGTAAATTGGTCAATGGCTAAAAAAAATTCATTGGACTCGTCAGTTGTAAGTCGGCCGAAGTTCAGTCAATCGATCTTTAGCTAGACTATCACCTGTCTTATGTTATAATACCCCTATCTACCCGTGAAGTTAGATAGTAATTGCAATGGCTAAAACCCCCCACAATCTATAGAAACAGTAGCATGCAAAGTATAATAGAAAATGAAATTGAATTGAATAAATGAACGAATGGCTACAGATATTTATACAGCAAGATTAAGAATCAAATCATATCAAAGGTGTAATAGCTACATGACACATGTAGCGTCCAGAATGAAGAATCGTGAAGTTTGTTGAATCTCCAGGCAGCAGAGTTGTAAGGAGAAAGTGTAGAAGCTTCGGGAAGAGAGTGAGGAGGATTAAGCTTTGATTAATTTAGTATCTGATTTAATTGCTTCATTACGCCCCCTCAAGATAGGTGTAGTATCTATAACACCTATCTTGTCTCGATGCTGAAGAAAGATAGACGACGGAACATGCTTCATAAAGGAGTCTGCAAGTTGAGATTTTGAGGAAATGTGAGTGATCTATGGATTTGTTCCGAACTTATTCCCGAATGAAGTGATAGTCTATCACGAGGTGCTTTATTCTACTGTTGAAAGCAGGATTCTGAGATAAGAATGTTGCACCAAGATGTCGCAAAAAATGGTTGGAGTAGAAGGAACTGAGAAACTCAATTCAGTGAGTAAGTTTGTTATCCAATTGGTTTCGACAACTGCATTAGCAAGTGCTTTGTACTCAGCTTCAATTGAAGACCTTGCAACGCTTTCTTATTTTTGGAGGACCAGCTAATAGGAGAGTTTCCTAAGAAGGTAATGTAAGCGCCAATCGAGCAGTGATCATCAGGATCTCCACCCCAATCAGAATTAGAGAATATTGTGAGCTTTAGAGATTTGTTGGGATTAATATGTAAGCCATGTGAATTGGTATTTTTAAGATAGCGAAGCAATCTTTTGCTTGCTTTCTAGTGAGATATAGTCGAAGACTGCATATATTGAGAAAGTTTGTTGACTGTAAAGCATATGTCCGCCCTTGTGAAGCATAAGTATTGAAGTGCACCACTCTTCTATACTCAGAAGCATCCGTAGACAAGGTGCCATCATGTAGCTTCAAATCCGTTGATGATGATATGGGAGTTTTGATGCCTTTTGCTTTAATCATGTTAAATCTTTGAAGCATATTAGTAATGTATTGTTGCTGTGATAGTATGAGCCCTTGAGTTGAATGATTAACTTAGATTCCAAGAAAATATGAGAGGCTAAATGTCTTTGAGCGAAAACTTCTTTGATAAGCTGCATAAATTTCATGTATTTTCTCTGAAGAGGGTACCTGTTAATATAATATCATCAACATATAACAACAGGAATATCTGAAAGTTAACTTCTTTATATTGAAAAAGAGAACAATCTGATGTTGAGCTGAGAAAGCCAATTGAACAAATAAAGTTTTTGAATTCGTTGAACCAAGCACGAGGAGCTTGCCGGAGACCATATATAGTTTTATGAAGCTTGCAGACATACGTAGGATGAGTTTTATCAATAAACCTCGGAGGTTGAGACATATAGACTTCACCTTCCAAAGTACCTTGTAAAAATGCATTATTAACATCTAATTGAAAAATTGACCAGCTGAAGTGTACAACGGGAGTCAAAATAATCCTTATTGTAGTTGATTTCACATCTAGACTGAACGTAGAGGTGAAGTCAATCCCTGGCCTTTGAGTGAAGCCTTTAGCTACTAACCGGCCTTTAAATCTATCAATGCTTCCATCGGGTTTCTTCTTAACTCGAAAAACCTATTTGCAGCCTATAATATTTTGTTGGTGGTTAAAAGGAACTAATGTCTAGGTCTGGCTTTTAATTAAGGCATTGATTTCCTCATGTATTTCATGGTGCTAATTTGAGTGTTTTAAAGCCTGTTTGTACGTCCTTGGTAATTCAAAACTCATTGTTAATACAGATAAAACAGAATAATTTGTAGGTTTCTTTGTTTTGAAAATGTTATGCTGCGATCTGGTCACCATTCTGTGAGGTCGAACTGGTTGAGAAATGATTTCTTGTGAGGAAGCAGAGCTTTGTTCATTACCGCATTCCAAAATAAGATTAACATTTGAATGGACTGGTCGGGTGGACGTGAGTAGAAGATGTGCTTTCATTGATGGGTGATAACTGGTTAGGAGCAGGAGATATGTCAAAGTCCTTGATAATGGAAGATGTAGTGGATGGAGGAATAGGATCACAAGTAGGTAAAATATCAAACCATAAGTTATCATTTAATTTGACTCGAGGGAGATGTAATTGATGATTCCGAATGGAAACAGTTCTTCTCTGAAGATAACATGTCTAGAGTAGATGATTTTGCAGGTAGAGATATTGTAGCATATATAAGAGTAAAATTTGAATGAGTAACCAAGAAAGGCACAAGGGTTAGACTTTGGTTCTAGTTTATTATTGATGTAAGGCTTCATCCATGAGTAACATAAGCAACCGAGGTTTTGAGAGTTGTTTAATTAGGGAACTGATGAAATAGTTTTTGAAATGGAGAAATATTGCATTTGAAACTGAAGAAGACATTCTATTGATTAGGTACACTGCTGTAGGACAAGCAAAGGGTCATAATTCCAAAGGTACTAAGGCTTGATGTAGAAGAGTGGTGGCTGTCTCCATGATATGCCGGTGTCTCCTTTCAACAGTACTAATGCGTTGTGGTGTATAAGATGGTGATATAAAATGATTGATGCCCATTTCAGATAGAGATTGAGCCATTGATATATACTCTCCTCCTCCATCAGAGTAGGGAGTGATGATAGAGCTGTTGAAGATTTTTTCAACTAAAGTTTTGAAAGTAACAAAGATATTGAAAACATCATATTTTAACTTGATTGGAAACAACCATATATACTTTGTAAAATGATCTACGAAGATAACATAATAACGGTAGCCATCAAATGAAACTACGGGGGAAGGACCCCATACATCTGAATAAAGAAGTTTGAGAGGTTTTGAGCTTGTGATGTGGAATTCTAAATGGGTAACTTGTGGCTCTTATTACATAAACATGAGTTATATGATGCTTCTTTTGAGATAGAAAAGGGAAGCTGAAACTGAGAAATGGTTTGCTTGAGAACCTTGGAATGAGGGTGACCAAGTCTTTGATGCCAGAGGTTGACAGATGGTGAAGCTGATGATGAAATGAAGTGTGCATATGGGTTAAAGTCACCAGTCCACTCATATGTTTGTCCATTATTCTGGCCTTGAGCAAGGTAGGCTCTGGTTGTCAGATCCTTCACAATGAAATGGTCGGGAAAGAACTCAGTTGATACTTTATTTTGTCAACAAAACTGAGAAACATATATTAAATTTCTGTTTATGGATGGGGCACAGAGAACATTGTGCAATATGAACTTGCGGACTGGGCAATTTTATTATATCTAGGGATGTTGATTGTACTTGGCCATTCTTCTTCGTTTGGACTGGGCAATCTGGTCGGTGAACTTCCCGAGCTTTAGGTCATGCTTGGAAGAATATAGCTCCACGTGTGGGTCGAGGTTTGGGATCTCCCTGGCCACTACATGGAACCTCTTCAGATAATCTCTGAGCGACTCATATTGTCCATGTTTGATATAATGGATAGAGTCCTTGGTCTTGGAGTAGATCCATAACGAGAACTGGTTGGTGAAAACTCGGGAGAGCTCATGGAAGGTATGTATGGATCCTAGCGGCAAGGTAGAGAATCAAAGCAACGCGGCCTTCTCCAAAAAGGTTGGAAAGGATCGACAGAGGATACAGTCGGTTGCGCCGTTGAGGAGCACCATTGACCTAAACATCGTTAGGTGGGTGGTCGGATCATCTGTGCCATCGTAGGGCTGAAGTATGGTTGGCAGCTTGAAATTGTTAGGGAGACGGACTGCCATGATATGCTTGATGAAAGGTCCTGAGTTGAGGATGGGGGGAGGAACAGTCTCTATGATCTTGGTTTCCTCCTCTCTCTCCGGTGGTGTGTGCAGGAGACCTCATCCCAAAAGGTAGAGGTCGGCCTCTCGGATCTCTCCAGGTGGCTGTCTTAATCGTGCTCTGAGCGGCGATGATCACGCTCACGCGGGTGTTGTTCCCCTATTTGCTCCAAAGTCGTGATCTAGACTATTAACCTTTAGTTCTGCGCCTAGAGATCAACGACCATGCGGCGCAGTTCTTCTGGTGAATGGTTGGCAGGTATCGGAGCGTCACTCCTCGGCGTGTTAGCATCTCCAAGTAGCGGGGGAACACTGCTGCTAGGATGTTGCCTATGTGCGGCGGCGTTCTACTGATCCCAGGTACCAACTATGGTGATTAGCAGTTATCTAAAAGATAAAAGATATTCATTTGAAAAGTAGGAGGAGGGCGCCAAATGTTATTGTTTGAAGTCGAGGTGATGCGATCTTATGCGCCTTTTGGTTCGGTGTAACTCCAGCGGATGACCTACAAAGATACTCTGACACTCAAGTAAGAAGGAATACTAGGTGTGGGTATGGAAATTAGAATGAGAAGTTGAATCATTTACCTGATGTGCGTCGTGTCTGTATATAATGCAGGATAAATAATATCTCTCTGAATTTTGTTTGGATATGCTCAGAATAGGCCGAGACTAATCTTGGAGATATCAGGTTCATAATTGACGAATCTCTTATAATTAATGAGAACGTTAGTGTCCTTGAAAGACCGAGTGGAGTCCCCGGACTAACTAGTGGCTGGCTTGACTTGAGTCTGGTTCATGAGTGTTGGCACTTCTGAGCCTAATTCGGTCAACCCTAAAGTGCTAGTCCAGTTCATATACTTTTTTTATAATTATCTCGGCAACATAACTAATATTCAGTTATGTAAATTTTGTTTATAATTAGTATTCCCAAATATAAATCGGTTGTTGGTGAATATATTTTTAAAGTTTAATAATTCACAAAAATCATATTTGAAGTCATAAAATGGTAAATAATGCTATTGATCCTTAAATGTAACTTTTTGTTTTATTTAAATCACATTGATCATCAAAATGCTGAATTTAAATATCTTAAAGAGTTATTAGACGAAAATGATCCATTTTTTTGTGAATTTCTTAATTTTATTCAATCCTTTTATTGACCTCAATTATATATAAGAACTTTAGAATAGATTCCAATAATGGCCCCCTGTCTGCAAATCGTGATGTCGTCCGTTAACTTGTTGACATGACGATCCAAAAATTATTTTAAAAATTCTCATTTGTCATGTCAACTTGATACACATGGGATTATATTTTTAATTGAACCCCACCTCTCTCTCCTCATCCTCCTCCTTTTCTTCCTACCTCCGTTGCCACCCATCTCCGAGTACTCCCCTAGCTTTCAGTTTTCTATCATTGGCGAACAATGATATCTCCGGCGAGCTACAACCATCGTGTTCACCGACGACAGCTGAAATCGTAACACCATGGTCAGTGTGTGCGAGTTGTCGTTGTACACCCGCCACCATAGCTTCATCGCATCCACGGTGGAGGCGGTGAAGAGGCAGTCGTCGAGCTGGTTGACGAGCATGGCGCTGACCTGCCCCTCGTGCACCACGAACGACTCGACGCAAGCTTTCTCACTCGGCTACCACGCCTTTTACATGATAAATGAGCTTGCATGCACCGCAGTGTCATTGTCGCCGACTTCCTAACTTGTTGCCCGCGCACGATGGCCTGTAACCTCACGATTCAATGATCTTGTCTTTGGTGAGCGTCCATCGTCCCGGTCAAACATCGATTGTCACCGACATGAACATACACAATGGCCTTAAAGGAATCGGCCTTCACCTGGGAAGAACAATGGCCTTAAAGGAATTGGCCTTCACCTGGGAAGAACCACTCTCAGCACAGAGCATGACATGGTCATGCTCGCTGGGAAGATGGAAGACCTAAATTTGCCTTCCAAAAGGGGGAGAAGAATGACATAGGAGCCAATCTCGGGGACATGGAGGAGCACCCACTGTGTCTCCATATGCAGGTTTGATTCGGAGCTCCCCACCCACATGGTCGTCCATCATGTCTTGAATCTAAAGATGCTAAGGAAGCTCCTGCAGCTAAACTTCCTCAGCAAGTTTACCAACAATTAGCGATGTTAGTGACGTTGTTGTTGTTGCAGACGAGATCAAAGGAGTTATTAGGATGAGCCATTGAAGGTGGAAACAAAGGATGAAGAAGAAGAGTTTAATGACACGCCGTGAACACTTTCATGCAGAGCCTTCGCCATGAGAACTCTTCATGCAGAGCCATAGGGAGGGCTTGAGATTGCGGTGGCAAAAGAGGCAGAGGAGAAGGTATAACATGTTCCATTGCATTCCCATGAAGATGTGGTGAGAGATAGGTCGCTCTTCATGCAGAGCCATCGTTGTTTCCACTCCTCCACAAGCACCAAGTTCATGTGAAGTCTCTCATACTTCTTCCTTTCTTTACTCTAATTTAATATGTTTAATTTATTGCAGGACAATTAAACTCCTCTTTGTTAGAGAAGGAGCTGAACTCCTCTCTTCTACGTGGAAGTAACTCAAAGGGGTGGGCTTGCAAAGGTGCATCGCATTTTGGATCCTGAGTGGGACTGCTCAAATCGCGAAAAAGAGCACTTGATGAGAGAGAGAGAGAGAGAGAGAGAGAGAGAGAGGCATTTGCTGCTGGCGGTGAAGCGGATACTTGGGATGTAGGCGAGTGCGGGGAGGTAGGCCTGGAAGGGGAGTAGACCATGTATCTACCGGAAGTCATGGTTCCAATGAAATCGACGGCGGATTTCGGCTAGGTTCAAGTGGTTGGAGATACAGATCTCGGCGAGATCTGGGTGTTGGTGCTCTAGGATCGGCTGGTTGAGGAGGGCGAGTGGGGGGAGGCGAGCAAGCAAGCAATGAGGAGAAGAATGGAAAGCAAGCATTTATATATGGGAAGGAGAGAGAGAGAGAGAGAGAGAGAGAGAGAGAGAGAGATGGGATCGGTCGGGTGGATATTAGAAGGTAACTGGAGTGCATCTAGCTGACATGACAAGTGAAAGTTTTTTAAATCCTTTTTGGATTATACTCATGGTTCACAAACGGATGACTATTATTGAAATCAATTTGAATATTTTTATATACAATTGAGATCAATCAAAGGATTGATCGAAATTAAAAAATTCGTAAAAATTAAGATCATTTTCGTCTAATAATTTTATCTTAAATTTTAATACTTATAATTTTTGTATTTTTAAAATTGATTTTACATGCGGTCATTACAAGATGGAGGAACAATGCATACAAATGTAACAAAATACTAGAATTAAAAATTGAATTTATGACCTATAAACAACAAGCCAAGAAGTTTAACCATCAAGCTAAGGGTGAATTGTAGGGGTGAGCAAAAAAAACCGGTTTTTCGGTTAACCGGAAAACCGGTCCGAAATCGAACCGTTTTTTTCGGTTAACCGAACCGGTTTTTTCGGTTTCGATTTTTTTTTTTTGGAAAAATCGGTTTTCGGTTTCGGTTTCGGTCCAAGAGGTAAAAAGTCCACCAGTTTCGGTTAACCGACCGGTTGGATATAATTTATTAATTTTTAATTATATATATATATAATAATTTATAAATTATGAAAAATTATAGAAAATTATAAAAAAATTATAAAAAATTATAAAAAATTATAAAAAATTATAAAAAATTATAAAAAATTTAAAAACATATTAAAAAATATTAAAAAATATTAAAAATATTAAAAATATTTAAAAAATAAAAATAAAAATATTAGTTTTTGTAGAACATTATCTTGGTTCAATGGTTTCACTTCTTTTTTTCTTTTTTTTCAATGAGAATTTGCTATTTATTTAAATTTTTCTCTATGATTTGCATAATATTATTATGTTTATAGGTTAAAAAAATTATTGGTTAACCGAAAATTATCGGTTAACCGAATCGAAAAAACTGAAACCGAAATAGCGGTTAACCAAAGTTAATGGACCGGTTTACGGTTAATAATTTTGAAAAACTGAAATTAATGGATCGGTTTTTTTTTTGCTAATGGACCGATTAACCGGTCCACGCTCACCCCTAGTGAATTGACTCAACATTTATAGTTTCACAAAATAAGTTCAACTTGGCGAATTAAGTACTTAGTCCATGATTGAGCTTAATTACATTTATTTAATCTAATAACATTAAATTGAAATTAGTTTAAAATTAAATTCAATCAAATCATGCTAAGATCATATCAGTTTGTAAATAAAGATTATAAAACTAAAGAGGGTAAATTTTTTTATAACTTTTAATCTTATCACAAAATTTGGAATATTATTAAAACAAAATTATTTCACACAAATCTGAAAATATTTGTCATAAATCAATATAAATATTTCTTAAAGTTGATCAGTTAATTTTAATCATTTAATATCTTATTCTTTAATAAGTTAAAAATAACTTATTACCTGGATTTTTTTAAATTTCCATTTCAAATATATATCTTCTCTATTTTTAAACAATATCTTGAATTTATTAAAACATTCGGTTTTTAAAATACTTCTTTGAGTTTTATAATAGTGTTTGCCCACTACATCTAATTATAAGAAAATGACACCCTCGAAGCTAGTTTGGGCATTTGACGCTAATGAAGCTTCTCAGGACTTATGGGCAATTTAGGCCCTTTAATTAAATTGGGAATCAATAGTGATTCGAATTATGTTGGCCGAGTGCTTTCTACATGAAGAAATCAGCTCACTCGCTCTACAGAACAGAACACAGATGATATTTTTATTATTGACCTAAAGAAATCTACCAAAAGGTAGATTGGTTGCTAGCTGCCCAATTTTCACAATTTTAATTAGCCAGTAAACTAATTAAAATGTGAATGGCTCAGCAGTGTAAACTAATCAAGAATTCTACTCCTACTTATATTTTTTAAGAAAAATACTTATATTTCATATATTTGACATTTGTCTCAGTTGAGACCTCTACTCTAATTTATGTATATGTGACCTCTACTCTAATTTGTCTCATTTGTATATACGTACTAAGATATTTATGTCAATTATCGTATGTCGTCTAATTTTCGTTAGCAACCTATTAAATTAATGACGTGGCATGATAAAAAAATATTTTTTAAATATTAAAATTGTATAAATGAAAAATGGGGTCTCTCTCTCCCCATGACGCACGTAGCAGCAAGGCTCCTCCTGTCGACATCATCTTCCGCTCCCTCACGCCGCTCCTTGTCGCCATCGCCGACATCGTCTTCCGCTCCTCCTCACCCCCCATGCTGCTGCTCCCCACGAGCTCCTCCCACTCCTCCGACAATGTCACCTTTGCTGCAGTAGGAGGTCGTGCATATATTCGCGCCGGAGGCGAGCACGAGGAGGAAGGGCGGCGGCAGGTTGTTCTACCGCACGAGTTTGAGCACAAAGCCAGTGAGGACGACACAACAGGTGTCATTGGTGAAGAGCGCGCTGGAGAGAGAGCGGAGATTGTTATGTCCTTGCGACCCTTGCTCTTCCACGAGAGCAGTGTGCCACGAGGTGCACGAAGAGGTCGACTCGCTCGAGGTAGGCGCACCATGGTACCGAAGAGGAGGGCGAGGATGGGCAGGTCGATGGCGGTGTAGGCTTGCTCAGGAGTCATCACTCCGAAGATGACCATGAGAATCATGTTGAGGAGCGAACCGGCCGTCCACCCGATAGGCAATAAGGGGACGGCCGGGAAGACTAGTCTACGTAGTGGACACACCGACATTGCGCCAAGCTTCCTTGCGTCAAATTCTACGTCAAGCTTCAATACCACCATCTCTCGAGGTGATGCTGATGCGATGCTGCCTAATGCTTAGGCGATGATGATGATGATGGTGTGCAATTTAGTATAGTTTCAAGGTGATGATGATGATTCTGTCTCGAGTACAGTAATGATTTAGTTCCACCATGGAATATGTTACAGCAATGACCTCACTATGCCATGAAACATGGAGTAATTTAAAAAGGCCGGTGGCTCTTTTCAAGTTTCGACTTAATTAAAACCTCTTCGTTGATACTTGATGCCTAATATATATAGACATCCACCTCTTGTCACTTGTATTGGTTAAGAATATACACTGCATGGAGTTGAACATGGCTCAAATGCTCTCGGAGGTTGAGTCTGCAAAGTGCGAGTGCAGTAGGCTGGAGGAGGAGTGCACAGAGGAGTACATTAGCAGGGTGAAGGCTGACTTCGGTGGGAAGTGGCTGTGTGGGCTGTGTGCAGAGGCAGTGAGGGATGAGGCGGGGAAGCCGGAAGGGAAGGAAGAAGAAGGGGTTGGTAGAGGCTGTCAAGGGCTAGTCTTCCCGGCCGTCCTCTTGCTGCCTAGGGAGGACGGTCGATTGGCTCCTCAGCGCGATGCTCATGGTCATCTTCGTAGTGATGACACCTGAGCAAGTCTACACCGCCATCGACCTACCCATCCTCTCCCTCCTCTTCGGCACCATGGTCGTCAGCGCCTATCTCGAGCGAGTCGACCTCTTCGTGCACCTCGCAGCACACTGCTCTTGTCGAAGAGCAAGAGTCGCAAGGACATAACAAGCTGTCGTGTCTGCAAGCTGCTTGTCCCCTCAGCAAGCTACTCTCAGTGTTTGCCTCATCTCCGCTCTCTCCAGCGCGCTCTTCACCAATGACACCTGCTGCGTCATCCTCACCGGCTTCGTGATCAAGCTCGCGCGGCAGAACAACTTCCCGTCGCGGCCCTTCCTCCTCGCGCTCGCCTCCAGCGCGAACATATGCACGGCCTCCTACTGCAGCGAAGGTGACACTGTCGGAGGAGTGGGAGGAGCTCGCGGGGAGCAGCAACATGGGGGGCGAGGAGGAGCGAAAGACGATGTCGGCGATGTTGACAAGGAGCGGCGTGAGGGAGCGGAAGATGATGTCGACGGGAGAAGCCTTGCTACTGCGTGCGTCGTGGAGAGAGAGAGATGGACCCATTTTTCATTCATAAAGTTTTAATATTTAAAAAATATATTTTATTACATGTAAGCATGTCACGTCATTAGTTTAACGGATTGCTGACGGAAATTAGACGACAGACCATAATTGACACAAATATCTTAGTATGTATATACAAATGAAACAAATTAAAGTAGAGGCCACAATTGAGACGAAGGTAAAGTACATATTATATTTAGATATTTTTCCTATTTTTTAACACCCGTGATAAATACAAGCTTTAAAAAAAATAAAAAATTATGGGAAAATGTGAATGCTGCAGTGGGGTTTATTAGTAACTAATTTTGTAATTATGTTTTCATAGTTTCCTCGTTGAATTCCGCACATATATTTAAGCATGTATATTTGCATAAATATGTTTTCCTCTAAATCAAAATATATGCAACCTCAAAATTCTCTAAAGTCAAATATAATATTTGGAATTTTTAAAATCAGAATTAAATTAAAAAATATTCAAAATACTATTGAACTAAAACGGCTTAAAGTGGTCATTTTGATCATAAAAATATAATCTAAATTAGTTAATGAAATATTTTTATAATTTTTTAATAAAAAAATTAAAATATATTTTCATGATCAAATAATAACTTTTAAATTTTCAAGTGACTATTTTAATCACTTTGGCCATCGTGCACTACGACGCCGAGTGGTGC
Source organism: Canna indica (assembly GCA_034359265.1). Lineage (NCBI taxonomy): Eukaryota > Viridiplantae > Streptophyta > Magnoliopsida > Zingiberales > Cannaceae > Canna > Canna indica. The sequence goes on along the minus strand of CP136894.1, from coordinate 10,341,284 downwards.
AACCTAGCTTGGTCTTGTCACCACCCTCCGCCTCTTCTCCTCCACTCATCTGTCTGTGCTCACGCCGCTGCGAGTGGCACATATCCGCACCCATCTCAAAAGCCTCTCCCGAGGCAACGAGTTTCTATGGGTGGAGATCAAGCCAAGGGTGCTGGAGAATTCATTGAATACGTTGATGGAGATGGTTGTCGGGAAGAGGCATGACGATGGGAAGAGGTTTGCATGCATTGTAGAGGAGGCCTTCCATTTGAGCGGAGTGACGGACCTCGAAGACTTCTTGCCGTTTTTGAGGTTGCTAGGGGGTGAGTAGGGTGAAGAGCCAGATGCAGATGTTGCAGAAAAAGATCGATGGATTACTCCAGGGGATGGTGGATGAGAGGCGGAGCGAGAAGATAGAGGGGGCGAAGGAGAGGGAAGATCATGATGGGAAAGAGACTCTGGTGTGCTAAGAATCTGTGACTCATACTTCATCAGTACTCATGCATTTCAGGAAGGCTCGACTAGGTTCTAGAAGTCTATGATTGTATTTTCTGTTCTCTTCAGTTTAGTAAACGTTTCATAACCATTTACAGTTTAGTCAAGAAGTCACTTGACTCTTGTATAAAAGGCTTTGTTTTATATTCTTTCAATATATGAGAAATACTTATGATGTTTTTTTGACAAAAATAGAAAGTCACAATAGGTGATCATACTAGGATTTGAATCCTAGATCTCTAGGCAACGTTCAACATATTACAACCAACTGTGCTACCGACAATTGACGAAATACTTCTGTTGTTTCTTTACACAAAACTTGTTTTCTTGAAACCATGGTGGACATGATGCTTTCCATGCAAGAGGTGGAGCCCCAGTATTATACTGATATCGTCATTAAGGGAATGATAGATGTATGCTATAATTTAATTATATATGGGGCTTAAATTGATACCTCTGATGTAACCATAGAATGGGCGATGGCTCTCCTCCTCAACCACCCCGATGTTATGCGAAAACTCCACAACGAAATAGAAACCTTTGTCGGCCATCAGTGCCTCGTCTTCGTCTCCGATCTCCCAAACCTTGTATATCTCAATAACGTCATCAAGGAGACTCTTTGGCTCTTCCCGCTCGGGCCCCTTTCCTCGTTCCGCACAAGTCAATAGATGAGTGCCAAGTCGTCGACATCAGCGTCCCCTGTGGCACCATGCTCTTGGTTAACGCCTACAAGTTGCACAGAGATCCCGAGCTGTGGAAGGAGTCCACCCAATTCAAGCCGGATAGGTTCGAGAGGATGACGACAGAGGCCGCAGAAGGTGAAGGGTATAGGTTCATGCCTTTCAGAGCTGGGAGGAGGCGCTGCCCCTAGCGACAGTCATGGCGATAAAAATATAAGATAAAATAATGTTATGAACTAAACTGAGAGGATGACGACGATCATGGCGATAGATTTTTTTTGGTTTATTTATATTTTTGGTCCCCCAAAATATCATGTTTTGTCCGTTTGGTCTCTCGTTTTTAAAAATTTATCGTTTAGTCTTTTAAAAATTATTTTCGTTTTCGTTTGATCTCTCCGTTAATTTTTCGTTAACTTTTGATGTTAAGTGTCTACATGGAATGCTGATATGAACTAAAGAAGGATCAAACGAAAAAAATAAGTTATTTCAAGGGACTAGATGGAAAAAAATATATTTTAATAACCTAAAATATAACAATATACATTTTAATAATCTAAAGCATAACAATATATAATTATATTTTAGATTAATAAAATATATTTTTTTTCATCTAGTCCCTTAAAATATTTTCTTCTTTTTTTTCGTTTGGTCCCGGCCTCTTTAGTCCATGTCAGCATTTCATACTGACACTTATCATCAAAAGTTAACAGAGGGATCAAACGAAAAAAAAAAACTTTTGATGAATTAAACAATTTTTTTTTAAAAATGATGGAGCAAACGAAAAAAATGATATTTTGATGGAACAAAATCATAATTAAATCATTTTTTTCAAATTTTAAGTATAGTTTCTATATTTAGGTAATTATTTTATTATATTTATTTAGCCATTTTTATATTTTGGTAAAAATTTATAATATTTTACAGATTTTTTAGTATTATCAAAATTTAATTTCGTGTTTGAAAATTTTAATCATATTATGTTAGGGAGAAGTTTCAATAAAATTATTATCACTAGAGAAAATTACCGTTTGATTTTCATTTGGTGCTTTGTTCGAGAGTCAAAAGCAACGGAAGGCTTCTGATATGGTTGTCGGCAATTCGGCATCAATCGCGTTCTTTTCATTCCCCGCCAATGAAGAGACTGATTCCTCTTGCTTCTGGTTGATTGCTGAGATGTTTGATTCTTTACCTCCTTAACTGGAGAACAAAAACCTAATGCTCAATTAATTTATAGAATTATAGACTTTACATGCATTGACCATTGACCATTCGAAGAAGCTAAGCTCTTGCTCGGAAACGCGAACAATGGGCGGCCAAGTGGCGAAAGGATGCGCGCACATCTCGGAAGATTATAAACTTTGTTTCAACTTTCAAGAGCTTTGTCCTCAAAAGGCTCTGCGCCTACTCCTAGACTTACGCCCACAGGTCTTGATGAAAGCTAGCTACGTGTCAGAAGCAGGGCAAGTTCATGGCGTCCCTGCACCTGCGCTGGAAGCTTGCTTGGCGCAAGGAGACAGGAATGATGGATGGCCCGCAGAAACAAGTCATCGCAACCCAAGGAAGACAACAGACATGCCTCTCCTCAAAAGAATTTCCGCTCCGGTCCTGCGGCTTTTTCTGCTTTGTTACTACTACACTGGTATATAATGGAAACCAATTGAAGTCAGTCCTCGCACGGACCAGCTTGAAGAAGGCGATTAGGCGATCCATTGGAGGAAGGACGTTCGGCATTTCTCATTTAAGTGATTTGATCTGTAGACTTCTTGTTCTGATGGTCAAATGACTCCATAAATAACTCTATCAAGGTCAACACAAGCGAGCTTCGTTTGCACCATCTGGTGACGCTTTGGCTGGTCAAGTCATCTCGCTGTCTATTTTCTTTCTCTGTGAATGTCCTCTTTCCCTGACTGCTTGCCTTTGCAAAGACCGCCTATGCTCAGTTTTACCGACAAGCGAGCTTAGCCGGGTTTCCAACATACTATATATCTATATATAATTGTCCTTTTTCTTTATAACTTTTCAGCTTTTTTTACCTGCAAGCATCGTAGTCTTCTATCGTTCTATCACATTCACAGCGTGTACCATGTGAAGAGAGAAAAGGAAGCGCGACTCCAGAATTCTACTTTTTGGTAAATATTATGTGTTAACTACTACTTTTAAGTCCATTTTCAAATAAGCTTGTACAGAACAGTATTGAGAGAGAGTGGTCTCAAATTAACCTCCTTTCCCGTGACTAAACCTAATGGATATAATAAATTAGTTGAACAAAAATACCCTCCCTTTCCCCTCGCACGCAGGAATGAGGAGGAAATGGGGAGATGCATGCACTTATGAATCCAAAAACTCAGTGACCTCGCCTTCTCGACACACGCCAACATCGATCGTCATCGTCCTATCTCCCCTCTTCCCCACAGGCGACGCCTTCACACTGCAGCAATTTCTCCTCGGAGACTGCATGCCCATAAATATATACACACCATTAGATATATTGCAAAATCTAATGCTAATATTTCATTATTGATAAGCAGCGATTAATGTTAATTAATTGGTCTTACTCGATCCCAGAGGCCTGGATCGGGCTTCTTGTAGACAATGACGTGGTCCACAAGCGCGGAGGGGTCCGGCATCCGCCACCGGCACGTTGGCCGTTTGTCGCGGTAGCGCTCGTAGACGGTCACGGTGGTCCGGCGGGCTTTGTCGTAGCGGGCGGTGGATAGGTAGTATACGTAGGGCCGCTGGCACGGGTGGCGGGCGACCGGGCGCGTGTTGAAGGCGTATGACGTGTAGTCGGCGCGGCGGTACCAGTTGAGGAACGTCCGTGCTGGCATCTCCATTTCCCGCGGCGAGGTCACCCCGCGCGCCACTAGCACGGCGAAGCCCCAAGCCACGCTCACCGTCCATGGTTTCTTGGCGTCGTAGCAGATGGACTGCTGCATCACTCCGGCGGGATCGAGGCGGACGGGGCCGTCGAAAAGCCTGCCGAGGGCGGCTGCGCGCGAGGGGGCGCGGGGAAAGATGGGCTGGACGACGTCGAGGTGGTGGAGGGTAATGAGCGGAGCTACCGGGTGGGCGGCAAGTAGGCCGAGAAGGTCGCCGTAGACGTCGTACTGGTGGAAGCCCGGGTGACGAGTGAGGGGCACGCCGAGCTCGGCCATGCAGGCCTGGATGCGGTCGTCGCTGCCGTAGAGGGCCGGGTACCGGCGGAGGCAACGATCCTGCACGCGGGAGAGGGCGGCAGCGAGGGGAGCGCTAATGGCGAACCCGCCGCCGCCGTAGGCCATGCCGTAGGAGAAGTAGATGTTCTGGACGTGGGACTCGGAGGGCGAACCGATGTAGTAGGGCTGACGGTGGTCGAAGCGAGAGAGAACGCGGGCGAGGTTGTCGGCGATGAAGACGGTGTCGTCGTCGCCCATCACGTACCACCGGACGCCTGGGAGGCGGAGGCGGGACGTCTCGGAGACGATGCGGGATATACGGATGGCAGAGCGGTCGCCGCGCCGGTGGGTGTACGGGAACCGGGAAGTGTCGCCGGAGATCCTGAGGGCCGGGAGGTCGCGGGCGGAGCTTGACGAGTTGAATTCCTTCACGGGCTTGTCAAGCCACACAAAGCCGCGCATCTGCCGGGGGCGCCACCACAGCTTGATGTACTCCTTGCGGCGCTCCCACAGCTTGGAGGACGCTGCGATGCCGAACACAATGTGCTGCAGCCCGGTTGCGGTCTCCGGCGGAGCAGGGGCCACTTTTATAGCGGCAGAGGTCGATTGTGGGGGAGGCGGAGGCGGGTTGGCAACGGTAGTTATGTCATCGCTCGTCATCGTAAAATTGGGGGAGGAGAGGTGGACGACGGAGTCTGTGGTGGAATCGGCGGCGTCGTCGGGGGTGGGACAAGAGGGACGAGTGAGGAGAATATGGATAGGGTAGAGAAGGTAGATAAGGACAATGGAGAGGACGAAGAGGACCATGATCCTTGAGATGGATGAATAAGGCGACGGCTTGCCGTCCCGGGAAGGAAGAATGGACGCGAAGGACTTGCCATTGCCATTACCCCATGGATCCTTGTTGTTGCCGTTGCCGCCACCGCCACTACCGCCTTTCATGGCGTTTTCGATTGCTTGCGCTCTTGTTCTACGTTGTTGGGGAAAACAGGGGAAGGAGAAGGGACCGAAATAAATGGCGAAAGAGGATCGAAGAGAATGAATGCAAGGAGAACCGAAGAGATCAAAAGGAAGCCAGAGGATTTGTTATTGCGAGTTAAAAGAAGGAAACAAGCAATTAGGAAGACAACGAGGGAGAGGTAGCAAATGGAGCAAGAGCTGCAGGTGGAAGAGAGGAGGAGAGACGAGGGAGGCATGCGCTTGTGCCAGATTTCACGTCCTTCTTCGTATTCAAGTCCCCTCTTCTTTCTCTATATCCTCCCATTCCAGCGTCGGATTCTTAATATAAATATTACCAACTATAATTAGATTCTCTTCTTTTTCTGGAATATTTAGAAATCAGATTACCCTGCAATCTGCATCAGCCATCAAGAAAAATAAAGCATTAAAATTTTCGAGTGCAACTTCAATTATTTCCAGAATGTTATGTTGGTAATGGTTTTACTTCAGCTAGTTTTAACAAAAGAAAATGCTGCGCAATCCTTCTGCAATTTTATCTACAGGAACAAAACTATCTACAACAACAATATCATTAATATGAACAATGAGCGTGAAACAAAAGTATAAAGTAGAAAAAAATAGGATCAATTATCAAGCTAGTACTTGTGATCAAACAAAATTTAAGGGTGGTGCAGCAGGATATATCATGTGCATCGCCCATTTATCCTCCTTGGGAAATAATTTGGGTTCCTTTAAACGGGGCAAGTGCATTAATTAAAGGGAAACTAAGTCCATCACATCATATCTAATTGGTTTACAAAATTACTAAATTCTTGTACCTAATAAATCTTCTAATACTCACATTTAATAAAATGCTCATGATTTTTAATAAAATTATAACTCATATCATTATCAATAGTTATGAATATTATTAGGCGCATTCTTAGGAGGATATAACAACACTGTTGTGTTATACTTGTTTCATGTCATAATGAAAGATATGATAACTAGTAAGTATTCGAGTTGAAAATAATGAAATTGGAACTTAAGTTATCTGTGGCGTATTTTGTTTGTATTTATTGCAAGTAGAGATAATGACACCACCCAGTAATCTCGCAGAAATATTGCCTCGGAATGGTCGAGGCTGATCCCGGAGATGTCGAACTCGTAATGACGTATCCCTCGTAATTAAGGATGGTGTTGATGTCATTGTATGGCCGGGTGGAGTCCCCAGACGGAACCATTTGGTCTGGCTCGAGTGAGGTTCAGGAGTGCAGGGCACTATTGGGCCTGATATGGCCGGGCCCAATTGTACTAGTCCAGTCCACAGGCCCCGATATCGATCGGAGTCTAGAGGATTGTGTGTTGAGCTCTAAGAAAAGTTGGCTCATGACTTCGGCTTTCTTGCGGCTTGAGGAATGGAAGTATATTTGCCGAGCTATGTCAAGTTACCGTAGAGGCCGAGCTCAGGTTGCAGGTTGTCACATGTCGACTTTGTTTTTGGCTTGACGCAAATTAGATCGGCGTATCTTTGCCGTGTTGCTTTGCATCATCCTCGACTTTTTGCGCCTAGTATGGTGGCTTAGTAATGAGTTTTTCCTCCTTCGTGGCGGTTTCTAATTGGTACTTGTCTTTTCGTTTTTGAGAAGCAATCATGACGGAGAAAGTGTTTGCACATGCCTCGTTGTTTTCAAGGAAATCGTCGTTTTGGCGGGGTCTGGCTAGGATTTGTTTGTGGTGTCATCGCTAGCCGTTTAATGAGGGATTTATCGCCTGTGTGCGTATAAGGCAATTTTCTCATTCTCGTTTTTGAACTTTTGCTTGTGCTTTCGGTGCTCGGTGCTCGGTGCTTTGGAGGTTTTCTTCGGGGACTGTTTTGTTGATTCTTTGTTCAACCGTCGTCATCCTCTTTTATTCCCCGGTGAGTTTTCTGATGTCTTGCTTCGGCTTTCGTAGGTTCAGCCTTAGATTAGTAGGTTTGTACTCATTTGTCCCCATTTCAGGGGTTCTGCAATCCTTGTTGGGCCGATGGCGAGGATGGATGATGTCGTGAAATCCGAATTCGAGTTGTTAAGGGAGGACCCGGATTCTTACTCTTGGTTCAAGATGAAATAAATTAAGTTGCAAGGTTCAGTAATGATTGATCTAGACAACATCTTATCTTTTTAGGAGAATGTGTCCATTGCTTGCGAGGGTGCCGAAGAGGATATTGGATCCCTTTTGTGCTTATCTTCGGACTGAGTGTATCATTGTACTAACTCGGAGTTTATCTTTATGTACCAGACTCTTTTTGATGAGTTGGGGGTGCATCTTCCCTATATTGATTTTGACCTTAGCGTTCTGAACTTGGCGAACGTCGCTTCCACCCAATTGCACCCGAACAGTTAAGCCTTTTTTTGTTGTTTTGAAATTGTGATGCAGTGTCTCGGGATCAAGCCGAGCCTTTTTGTGTTCTTTGCTCTCTTTCAAGCAAAAGGGGCGCAAATGGGATCGTTGGTGTCCTTCAGTGGTATTCTCGGGAGAAAACTCTTCGCCTTGTATAAGAGTTCGTACGAGAACTTGAAGACCCACTTTTTAGGGTTAAGTTTGTTGGCTTAAGGGTTCCTCTTAAGCTTCGATCTTCATTTTGATGATAATAAATAAGTATTTAATCTATGTATGAAGTTTTGAGTTCAGGTTGAGGTTGCGATAAGCATGCGAACTTCGTTGGGAGAAACGAAAGAAAAGATCGTCAAAGAAACGAACGTCAAAGAAAGGCTCGGGTATAGATTGAGTAGATATCTTGTGATATAACCCTAGGATGATCTTATTACAAGCCCAATTGTAAAGTTATCCAAGTTAAAACTTAGTAACTAAACCTATGAAAATGCATGTAACAAAGATAAAGAAAAAATTAGCCTCAACCTATGTTCGGTCGATCGGTCGATCGACCGAACAAGGAAGAAGAAATGGCAGTAGCCTATTCGATCGACTGGTCGGTCGACCGAAGATAGAGAATAAATGGTAGAAGGCTACTTCGGTCGACCGACCGAGGCCAAAAATTGGCAGTAGGTGCTTCGGTCGACAGGGTTACGGATGAAAGAATCGCGACTCATTCGGTCGACCCGTCGGTCGACCGAACATAGCGATTAAAGCCAGCGGTCGATCGGTCGGTCGACCGACGATCAATCGACAAGCGACCGAACGACCGAAACGACTAGTTTTTCGCCCGTTGAACAGCCGTTCGGTTGAGGGGTTATAAATACCCATCACCTAACTCCTTTAAGACTTCTGAGAAACTTAATTGAGCATTCAAAGGATATTCTTAAGCCTTCAAAAGATCAATTGCTTGCGCTTGGTTCTTTCGTCAACGAATTTTTCAAGCGCCCTTTCTTCCTCAACTCGGGATTTAATTCGAGCTCTACGACTTGGCGAGTTGGAGGCTTGAAGGCTTGGGGAAAAGAGCATTGGTTCTTTCTTTCAATTCTTAGCTCTTTTCATTGTATTTTAAGAGTTGTTTAAACTTATTTTCATTTGTAATAGCTTGCTAGGTGTACTAGAGTAAATACTTAGGGGTAGACTTTGTAGAATTGTGTTTTGCCTAGGTGAATAGGTTTGAGGAGTTCTCAAAGAGATGAGAATCGTGTCCTCAGTTGTATTCAAAGAGAAACACAAGTTCTATAAAGTAATTGGTTAGAAATACTTGGTGTGGAGCCAAGGTAGTGCAATAGGCGGTTGGTCAAACCACTATATTTTCTCGAGTTAACATTGTCTTGATTGCTTGCTTATTGTTGTGTTTGATATTTGATAACAAACATTATTGAGTTGCATTTGAATTTGGTTGAAGTTAAAATTGGGCAAAAGAATATTGACTAAATAAAAAAAAGGATACACACTATTCAACCCACCCTTCTAGTGTGGATTTTCATTCAATAATTGGTATCAGAGCTAAGTCGTAGGATTAGATTTAACCATCTTTTCTACAAATTAAGATGTCTAGTGAAATCCAACTAGCTCAAGGGTCCTCTAATCATACTCCACCACTATTCGATGGAAACAACTATGCCTACTGGAAGATTCGTATGAATGGCTTCCTACAATCACTAGGCATGGATGTATGGAGGATGATACAAATAGAGTATAAGCAACCTACTAAGGACATGGATGATTGGGACCAAGATGAGATTAGACTCTTTAATGCTAATGCAAAGGCCGTCAATGCATTATATTGCGGCCTATTAATTAATGAGTTCAATAGAATTTCTACTTGTAAGTCCACATATGAACTTTGGAAGGTCCTAGAGACCACACATGAACGGACTTCATAAGTTAAGGAATCTAAAATAAACTTACTCATGCATGACTATGAAATGTTCAAAATATTATCGCATGAATCCATTGATGCCATGTATGCTAGATTTCAAAATATTACAAATGGATTAGCTAACCTTGGCAGAGAAATAAGGGAAGAGGAGAAGGTAAGGAAGCTCCTACGTTCCCTTCCAAAAGCTTGGGAGCCCAAGGTCATCGCAATCATGGAAGCGAAGGATATGAGCACCTTGAAGATCACTGAGCTCATTGGGTCTCTCATGACACATGAGACCCATATGAAGCAATACAAGGAGGAAGATGCCCCCAAAGGCAAGACCATTGCCTTAAAAGCATCACACCGAGTAGAAGAATCCTCATCATCCGAGGAAGAGACAGATGAATTTCAGAAAATGACAATGTTGGCAAGGAGATTTATGAACTTTATGAGAGGAGGCATGAGAAAGGGAAGAGGAGACTACACATGCTACCATTGCAACAAGGCCGGACATCTAAGGAAGGATTACTCACTTCTCAAGATGGCTTCCACCTCCAACCCTCACAAAAAGGACAAATACAAGAAAAAGAAGAAGAAGAAGAAGAAGAAGAAGAAGAAGAAGAAGGCAATGATGGCTTCATGGGATGAAAGCGAGGCTTCATCGAGTGAAGAAGAATCAAAGAGTGAAAAGGCAAATTTTTGCTTGATGGCAAATGATCATGAGGTAAGATTTACATTTGGTGAGCTTTCTTTTACTCAAGAAGAATTAGAAAATAAATTTGATCAAATGCATGATGAATTTAATGCTATTAGGAGAAAGTTTAAAGAGCTTAAAAAGGAAAATAAATCTTTAGAATTAGAAAATGATAGTTTACTACTCTCATACAATGCTTTAAGGAAAAAAGTAGATACCCTTAAGGAAGAAAAACATACCCTAGATAAAGCTAAGAAAAACTTAGAAAATGACAACAAAAAATTGGAAGATGAAAATAAGTACTTAAGTGATCAAGTAGAGCACTTGAATGATAACATGCTAACATTGAAAAAGGAACTTTGTGTGCTAAATGAAAAGATGACAACCCTATAAAATGTCATGCCTAACGTTGTCTGTGCAAAAAAATCATCACACTTCCATGCTCACACACACAATAAAAGAAAATTTAATGGAAGTTATTTTTCTTGTGGTATATTTGGTCATATGGCTAAAGAATGTGCATTGAGGAGGAACCCACATGCTAGATTTACTTGGATTCCTAAAATGACTAACACTCAAGGACTCAAGAAAATTTGGGTACCTAAAATAGTTTCTTCTTCTTTTGTAGATGGAGAAGCATCCTCAAGCAAGTAGAAGCACTTGGATATTGGATAGTGGTTGCTCAAAATACATGACGGGTGATATCAACTTATTTGTAATCCTATCAAGCAAAGATGGTGGATATGTAACATTTGGAGACAATGCCAAAGGTAAGATTGTTGGCATTTGTGATATAGGTATACTTTCTTACCCATGCATTAAAAATGTTTTACTAGTTGATGGGTTAAAATATAACTTGATTAGTATATCACAATTGTGTGACAATGGATATATAATTACTTTTGAAGCATCTAAATGTATCATTAGAAGTGCATCATCTAATGACATCATGTTTATTGGAAATAGACAAGAAAATATCTACACATTAGATTTAAATGGCTTGCCTAATCCCCATGTTAGATGCTTGGTTGCCATAGAAAATAATTTTTAGTTGTGGCATAGAAGGCTAGGACATGCTAGCATGAGCCTCATCTAAGAAATATCTAAGAAAGAACTAGTTAAAGGACTACCCAAGATAAATTTGTAAAAGATAAACTTTGTGATGCATGTCAACTAGGCAAGTAAGTTAAATCTTCATTTCATAGCATTAATCAAGTAAGTACATCTAGAACTTTTGAGCTTGTGCACATGGATCTTTTTGGTCCATGTGATGTAGCTAGTCTAGGTGAAAAACTATATTGCTATGTACTAGTTGATGATTTTTCTAGATTTACATGAGTTTTCTTTTTAGCTAAGAAAAATAAATTTTTTGAGTTTTTCAAAAAAATTACTAAGAAAGTTACAAATGAGAAAAGAGTTTTAATTTTAAAAATTAGAAGTAATAATAGAGGAGAGTTTTAAAATGAATTTGCCTTACAATAGATGGCTAGGATCATATTTTGCGAAAATAATTTACCTAAGTAATTTTGGGCCAAAGCCATAAATACATCTTGTTATGTGCTTAATTGTGTTTTATTGAGACCTAAAATTAAGAAAACACATTCTGAGCTTTGGAATAGTAATCCCAAATGTGGGATATTTTCATATTTTTGGATGCAAATATTTTATCTTAAACTCTAAGGAGCATTTAGAAAAATTTGATTCTAAATCCGTTGAAGGCATTTTCCTAGGTTACTCCATTAATTCTAAGACATATAGAGTATACAATCGTAGAACTATGATTGTTGAAGAATCTATGCATGTCACATTTGATAAAACTAATGATTCTTCTAGAAATATGAATATTGTAAATGTAGGTGAGGAACTTGAGGACCTCACACTTCATGACAAAGAGGTAGATGATGAAGACAATGAGGAAACTCAACATGAAGAATCATCATCCTCAACTTTACCTCAAGTTGAAGATGAGGAAGAAGCTCTACCATCTCTCCCCAAAGGATATCGGTTGACAAGGGATCATCCAATGGATCAAGTCATTGGAGAACCATCAACGGGAGTGATAATGCGCTCTAAACTCAAAGATATTTGTCAATATGTAGCTTTTATATCTCAAGTAGAGCCTAAGAATATTAAGGAAGCAATAGAAGATGAGTTTTGGGTAATAGCTATGCAAGAAGAACTCAACCAATTTACGAGAAATAATGTATGAGACTTAGTACCTAGACCTAGCGGACAAACCATAATTGGGACTAAATGGGTTATTAGGAATAAGTTAGATGAATGAGGTTTAGTCATTAGAAACAAAGCTAGGTTAGTGGCACAAGGGTACAATCAACAAGAATGGATAGATTATAATGAAACTTATGCTCCCGTAGCTAGATTAGAAGCAATTCGAATGCTTTTGGTGTATGCTAGTTTTAAAGGTTTTAAACTTTTTCAAATGGATATTAAAAGTGCATTTTAAAATAGTTTTATCAATGAAGAAGTATATGTTGAACAACCCCCCGGATTTGAAAGTTTTGAGTTTCCAACTCATGTTTTCAAACTTAAAAAAACATTATATGGTTTAAAACAAGCTCCTAGGGCTTGGTATAAAAGGCTTTCAAACCTTTTAATTGAATAAGATTTTAACGTTGGAAAAGCCGATGTTTCACTTTTTATTAAACATCATGAAAATGATACCTTATTAGTTCAAATTTATGTTGATGACATAATTTTTGGTGCTACTAATGAAACTCTTTGTGAGTGGTTTGCTAAGTGTATGCAAGATGAATTTGAGATGAGCATGATGGAAGAGCTCTCCTTCATGCTTGGCCTCCAAATCAAGCAAACCAACAAAGGAATCTTCATCAATCAAGTCAAGTACACAAAGGAGCTCATCAAAATGTTTGGGATAAATGAAGCCAAGATAGCTTCTACACCAATAAGCACATCCATCAAGCTTGACAAAGATGAAGATGGTGTCAAAGTCGACGAAAAATGATATCGATGTATGATTGGTAGTCTTCTTTACTTAATCGCAAGTAGACCCGATATCATGTTTAGCGTTTGTGCATGTGCTAGGTTTCAATCTTGTCCTAAAATGTCTCATTTAAGTGTGGTCAAACACATATTGAGATATTTGAAGGGCACGGTTGACTTAGGTCTATGGTATCCATGTCATACATCATTTGAATTAATCGGTTTTTCGGATGTAGATTTTGACGGGTGTAAAGTAGATAAAAAAAAGCACTAGTGGGTGTTGTCAATTCTTAGGAGCGAGTCTTATTTCTTGGTTCTCAAAGAAATAAAACTTAGTTGCACTTTCAACTACCGAAGCGGAATACATCATTGCGGCTAGTTGTTGTGCACAAGTCCTTTGGATGAGACAATCTCTTTTAGATTATGGACTTAAGTACCTAAGCACTACCTAAGCACCCCGCTTAGGTTTTCCAAACTAGTATTACTAGATTAATTTATGTTTCCCTTATACACGAGGACTTTTCCCCAAAGAGACGCACTCTCAACCTAAGACACTTCCACACCCGGAAGTCACTGCCTTCTTATCGAGAGTCCTCTTCCACCTCAACCCTAAGGGACAACTAAACTAATCCTAGTAACAACTACGTTTAATTACACCGGTGGATTTAAGCCTCAAACACCAAGACTACCACCAACTTCAAGACCTAACAGCAGGTCTTCTACAGACTCACATATAAAACATAGTTTAAATAACATATAAAATTACAATTGAAAAAGAGCTTAAAATGAAACCACGTGTTCGTGCTCTTTTCCAAGCCTTGAATCCTCCAACTCTTCAAATCGTGAAGCTTGAACAATTTCCGAGTTGAGGCAACAGCAGGCGGCGCTTGAAGAAAAACTCGATGAAGAACAGGGCGCGCTTTGATCAATCTTTTGGAAGGCTTTAAACTTCCCTTTAAATGCTCAATAAACTCTGTGGAGATCAGGGAAGAAGATCAAATGAATCATACTTGGGTGTATTTATACCCAGGTGAAGAAACGGATGTTCAACGGATAGAAAACTATCTGTTACAGATCGCCGATCGAAGCCTCGATCGAAGCATCGGTCGACCGATCATTCGACCGCTGAAACTTTTCCCTGTGGTCGGTCGACCGACAGGTCGACTGCCAGACGCAAATCAATTGAAACGCGATCTTCGGTCGACCGACGCGATATTACGTCACGGCTCATATGCAGGTCGATCGACCGGTTGGTCGACCGCCAGCCTCGGCCAGTTTCTGTCGCCATTCGATCGACCCATCGGTCGACCAATGCGATCTTGCGTCGTAGGTATCAGCCGGTCGATCGATCGACAAGTCGACCGCCCGAGCTACTACCCGTTTTGGGCTTCTATCGATCAACCGAAGTAGCTCAACTACTTTTTTTACCTTCGGACGGTCGATCGACCGGTCGACCGAACCTAGGCTGAATATTATTTCTTCAGCCTATTTCTTCTGCGCTTCATTTTCGGGTTTCGGGTTTCAATGAGCATCATCTTAAAGAGCTTTTGACTTGATCTTTGGACTCGTCCAAGCGACTTTAGTGCACTCGTCGATCTTCGAGAAACTTCACGATGAACCCGAGCGCGATGATCAATGTCCTTCCGATTTCTGATTTCTTCTGTTATTTTTGATCGAGGACATCGAACGCCAATTGATATGGAACCTAAAACATATTCTCATTGAAATCATTAGCTCCATATTTGTTATCATCAAAACCATCAAAATCGAGATTAAGGCTAAGGTTGAAAACCTAAAGCCAACACTCATTAATTGTACCTCAGTGCTTACTGCCACTTCTTCTGCCTTATTCGGCTGACCGACCGATCGACCGAACTCAGGCTGAGGCTGATTTTTTCTTTATCTTTGTTACATGCTTTTTATAGGTTTAGTTACCAAGTTTTAACTTGGATAACTTTACAACTAGGCTTGGGATAAGATCATCCTAGGGGTATATTACAAGATATCTACTCAATCTATACCAGAGCCTTTCTTTGACGTTCGTTTCTTTTGTTTCTTTGACGATCTTTTCATTCATTTCTCTGAACGAAGTTCGCATCCTTATCGCAACCTCAACCTGAACTCAAAACTTCACACATAGATTAAATACTTGTTTGTTATCATCAAAATGAATATTGAAGCTTAAAAGGAACCCTTGTGATGATTAATATTATACATGCATGATGATTAATATTGGTACTAATATTATTATTTTGCAGGCTCGCTATACATGGGCTGAGGACCAGAGGTCCTTCATTTATGCTGCCTAGGAGGCTATTTCCCGACAGAGGTACAACGGACAGCTGGCATCCCATACCGGAGCAGGCATCCCCTCGACATCATCTAATCCATCGTCCTCAAGTCAGTCCACGTCGGTGTACACCCAAGCACTCAAAACTCCGCCATATGATCCAGACCATCCTCCATCGTCATCGTGAGATTTATTATTTTTTTATATTGACTTTGTTATTTAGATACTATACTTGATTAATTTATTTTGTTTGGATATTGATACTTCAATTTTGAATATGAATAATTTTTATACGATTGTGGATAATTATAAATATAAGTATTATTATTTTGATGTATATCTGGGTGTATTTGTGATGTGTATGTGAATGGATGTGTGTATGGGTGTATGGGTGTGTGAGTTATGTATCAGATAATGTGTCAATGTATTAATGAAAATTTGGAATTTTAAAATTTTTTTCAGTTGCAGGTCTAGGTCATCAGCAATGACTTTTCCATGGCCATCCGTGGGAAAGTCTTTACTAAAAGTATATTGTAAGTCGTTGCTGATGACCTACAGCAACAACTTAGCAACGGACTTTAACTAACAGCCTTACCACGGCCGCTCGGGCCGTTGCTAATAATTTTATCAGCAACGGCACCACGTCCGTGGCAGAGCCGTTGCTAATAATATTATTAGCAACGACCGCTCGGGCCGTTGTTGATTCGTTGCTAAGTTATCAGCAACGCGTGTTTCTGTCACGGCTCCGTTGCAACGGGCCGGGCTGTTGCATGCCGTTGCTGATGCCTATTATTCCAGTAGTGATTCATCGTCGGGGGAGTTGTTGCTTGTGAGGCCGTGGGGCGCCACGTTGTTATTTGGGATGACTATTATTCCAGTAGTGATTCATCATCGGGGGAGTTGTTGCTTGTGAGGTCGTGGGGCGCCATGTTGTTATTTGGGATGATCTTCATCCTCTCTTTTTTCGGCATTCTGATGTCGTCCCAATGCAGAGCAAAGAAAGAGAAGGAAGTGGGCGGAGATGCTGCCGTTGATGATGATGGGTGAGAGAGAGAGAAAGAAGAGAGAAGCAAAACAATAAAATTAACCAAGCACTTGTTGCATTTTGAGGAGAGCTTATTTTGTGCCTAATAATAATTGGTTTGCACATATATATATATATATATATATATATATATATATATATATATATATATATATAGAGAGAGAGAGAGAGAGAGAGAGAGAGAGAGAGAGAGAGAGAGAGTGAGTGAGTGTGTGTGTGTACAATGGAAGAAGGATATGAGGAGAAGGGAAGAGAGAAATAATCTCAACAACTGCCCATTGCAATTTTATGAGATTTTATTCTTGCCATAATTGAAGAAAATATCATTTAGAGGTAGAAGATATGAGCATCAGAGTAAACAAACAAAATATAAATGGGGTGATCGTTGGGTAGATAAAATAATATGGTTGTACTGTTACTTACAACTTGCATAAATTTACTTTTGTCATAGGTTGAGTCCAATATTTGTTGTAAAAGTATAACATAAATATTGCTTATCTAGTGAAAAGAAATTGTAAACTAAGAATGCATGTAGTAGAACTTCACGTCCAAAGGTTAAAAAAAAATCATAGGATGCAAGTTGCATGTGTAGTTACAACTTTCATTTACGACCAATCAAATATCTATATACAAATAGAAGTTACAATTCTACTTGTGGGCAACCAAATGATGGACTGCAAATTTTATTCGCGAGCATTTACTTTTGCACGTAAATACTTTTTGCAGCATTTGCACTTGTGGGCAACCAAACACCCCACAAATGAAATTGAATAAGACTTGCACTCTTAAAGCTTGAACAAGACCTTTTGAGTGTTGACGTGTTGTTCTTAAAGCTTGAACAAGACCTTTTGAGTGTTGACGTGTTGTAGAGGGCTGAGTTTTAGAGAAATTACCTCAAAATCTTAGTAGCGCTAATAGAAACTCATAGTACTTGTGGAGACAAAAAGCTGCCTCCTAAGGTTAAAAATCTTTGATCTTGTAATTGTTGCAAGGTTATTTTGTCTACTTCTCATCATCTTGTGTTGATTTGAGGATTTGACCTTGCCTGCCCATTTTGTCAATTGAGCAATAACGGTTTTTATTAGAATTTGTGCAATGATTATGAATATTGTTTTAGCATAAACTCTCCTTAATAAGGATTCATGGTCTTGGGAAGATGATTGCATATAGATAATATTTTGAGCCAAAAATTTATTAAGGAGTTCATTATTAATATCCTATAGTAGCCATGGAAGATAACAAACATACTTATTTTTTATTGACAAAATCCATCAAATTTTTTTGATTTTTCTTAGAGTCACTAACGATTTCAATGGTTATAGTCACAAAAACAAATTTTAAGGAACATCTAGTTGGTATGATATGATTTAAGAACCACCACATCTTGATTAGGTCAAACTCACTTTAGATGGATTTTGAATACAAGGGAATAACAACTATTTTACGCATAGCTGATGAATTTTTTTTTAACAAAGATAAAAAGTCACAATGAATAATCATACTAGAATTTAAATCCTAAATTTCTGGGAAACACAACGGATGGATCTTACTTGACAATGTTAGCCAAGTCTAGAAATGATGTTTTGTGGTACATAACTTCTATTGGCCCAACATGCGTGAATAAAAAAGCTACATCAATGAATAAACTCACACAAATATCATTTAAAACTTGAAGGAGCAATTTAGATAATTTAATAATTTTACATTCATGACTATATAATTATTTTTCCTAAATAAAGTTACATTCATGACTATATAATAGATGAAGACATGTCAAAGTGGGCTGGTGAGCCAACTTGGGCCAATACTGGTACAAAATCTTAAGTAATTCGAAGTAAAGTTGAGCTATTCCAACTACTTGCCTAGTTGGTTGAGCTTATCAAATACAAGTCGTAAGATGCCCAAGATGACACAAATCCAGATGAACTCTGATATGATTTTATTGACCCAAATAAACGTGCCACTAATGAATAACCAAACAGGCACATATAACTGCTTAATTGCCTCATGGAGGGCTTTTACTCTTCTTACACATTCCTTTGTTTGTTTCAATGTTTGTATACATATGCTAGCAGTATTTCAATGTTTGTATATATGTTGGCAAGATATATTAGTATATTTTCGGACGATAACGCCCACTACATATATGCATTATCGATAATTTTGTTCCTGAGCAAGATCGATATAGGATCCTCGTTGAGCATGGAGGTGACTACAGGGTTCTCGTGCGGGTGGAGGTGATGCTCCCACGGGAAGAAGCATGGAGTGGCCCGACTACTGCTCCCGCAAGAAGAAAAAGAGGAAGGAAGAAGATGAAAATGACGATGATGACGATGACGACGACGACGACAACGACGACTATGACAACGATGATGATGAGATCCAAAATCTCGAAGAGGAAATGACACACTAGAGGAAAATGGGTGAATAGTGTGTTCCAATAATTAAGCCTAAATTCAGAGGAAAAGGGTGAATAGTGTGTTCCAATAATTAAGTCTAAATTTAATTTTATCGATTCATAGAATTCAATTGATAATATACGAAAGCTTAGGTAGGAAGGTGCAATCGATTCATGGAATTCATAGAATTCAATTTTGTTTATAACTTCAAACGAAGCTCCATCATCGTATAATGCATCTCCAGTGCCTACTCAAGATGTTATCATTCCATTTCTCACCATTTGACAAGTAATAATCATCAACCCAGCCTCCAGCTACCCATCAAACTCACTAGTAGTAGCAACTACATGACCTTGAGAGCTCAGCTTGATCTCTTATTAATCGGGTATGATTTGGTTAACTTTGTTGATGGGTCTTTTCCTTGTCCTCCCATTACGAATGCCAACTATAAAGCTTGGTTGTGTCAAGAAGGATTAATATGTCATATAATCATTGCTTCTATAGATCCATCCATTGCTCCAATTATTGCTACTGCAACCTCTACTCATAATGTTTGGCCTAGACTTGCTCATCCAGTATGGAAACAAGCCTCAGTCACGCATATATAATCTTCAATATACTCTTGCAAAAATAGTTAAGGGAAACAAGAGTGTGGCCCAATATTTTAATGAAATCCAATCGATTTCAGATGAACTTTCGATTGTGGAAGCTCCCATTAATAACTCAGCTTTAACTATCAAAATACTAAGTGGCTTGGGACTAGAATATAATGATATAAGTGCTGCAATTCATTCTCGATCGGGATACGCCTATATCCCTTGAAGAATTATTTGACAAACTCACTAGCCATGAGGCATTTTTGAATCATCGAACTTCTCTTCATGTTATTACTGCAAACTATACTCAATAAACATGGTTCAATTAAATCAGCAACAGTTTTGGGATAATAGGAAAATATTTAACACAAATGCTTCACCAAGACCTTCTTTCAATAACAAACAATCACAGCCTAAATACAACTTCAACATATTCAAAATACAGTGCCAAATATGTGATAAGTTTGAATATTCTACCAGAGTTTGCCAATCACGCTTCAACTCTAATCAATAGCCACCACAACTTAACCTCTCTGAGCAACATTCAAAATCAACTTCAAATTGGGTCATGGATTCTGATGCTACCCATCATATAGCTTCTGAAAATCTCCACTTCTATTCAAGCTTCACTAAGAGTGGTTTATCACTTGTAGATGGTAACTTGATCCCCATCTCTCACACTGGTACTTCTATCCTCTCACCTAGCTTTCATTTAAGGGATGTCTTATTTGCACCTCTTATCAAGAATTTAATTTTCGTATCAAAATTTTGTAATTAATTTAATACTTTGGTTGAGTTCTTTCCAGATTGTTTCATTGTCAAGGATCTGAATACAGGAGTTCAGCTCGCTCGCGGCCGGAACAAAGGTGACTTGTATGAATGGTGCAACCCTTAGCCAATAACCTTCAGGACTTCCATCACCACATCAAGTCCGAGTATTACCACTTGGCATCAACGACTCAGCCATCCCCACCATAAAGTTCTTTAGAGTATTATGTCTAAATATCAGTTACAATATTCTACTGCAGCTCAAGAACACTACAACGCATGTGCTTGCAATAAAAGTCATTGCCATCCCTTTTTACCTCAACGATTAAAAGCTCGAGACCCTTGGGACCTGCACCTATTCCTTCGTTAGAAGGACATAGGTTCTATGTTATCTTTATTGATCATTTCTCTAAATATATACATGGTTTTTTTCCCTCAAACAAAATCTGAAGTCTATCAAGTGTTTGCTGCATTTAAAGCTTTGGTTGAAAACTATTTTAATATCTCAATCTCTAGTGTTTATTCTGATGGTGGTGGAGAATTTATTGCTTTAACAAGTTTTTCGTTAAATTTGGAATTCAACACTTGTGCTCTCCACCCTATACTCCACACAGAGCAAGTGTGGCCGAAAGAAGGCATCGCCACATAGTTGAAATTAGTCTCACCCTTCTATCTCACGCCTCTGTACCTCTCCAATTTTGGCAACATGCCTTTGCCACTACGGTTTATTTAATAAATCGCATGACCACATTAATTCTTAAGAACAAATCATCATACCAACACCTATTCAACGTTACACCCAACTACTCCACCCTTAAAATATCTGGATGCTTATGTTATCCATGGTTAAAACCATATGTTGAACATAAGCTTGACTCCAAGTCACATTCGTGCATATTAATTGGTTATTCCATTATGCATAATTGTTGTCAGAGTTTTGATCGAAAAGCCAACAAAATATATCTCTCTCGACATGTTAAGTTCATTGAAACCATATTTCCTTTCACTACCTTATCATCAACTCCACCCCAAGTCAATACTTCTACCTATGACTCTTGGATGGATGTTGTCCCTACCTTAACTCATGTTCAACCTGAACCATCTAACTCTAATCAAATTCACATACCTCAGACACCTATTCCTCCACCTATTCAATCCTTATCGCAACACCAACACTTAAGCAACCACCAAATCAACTTAGTACCAGCCCTTCTTCAATGTCACCTCTTATTCCTGCAGCATGTGGTGAAGCTCCGGCCTTCACAATCCTTACAAAGGAATAACTTATCCGTTGTTCAACCTCAATTACCAAGAAGAATGGTAACAAGATCAAAAACAATATTTCCAAGCCCAATGCACCATTAGATTATGTTGCTCTTCACTCCTCTACTGAAACCTTGATCACTCTAAGCACTCTTAAACAAGCCATGAAACATCATGTTTGGAGAGAAGCCATGCAGCAAGAAATCAATGCTCTTATTCAAAGCAAAACTTGGACCTCGGTTCCACCCATAGAAGGGCAGAATGGAATAGGTTGTCATTGAATTTATCACATCAAACATAAATTAGATGACTCAATTGATTGATTCAAAGGACGACTTGTGGCCAAGGGCTTTCATCAACGTCCAAGAATTGAATTCAAAAGCACCTCCAGTCTTATCATCAAGCACTCTAAAATCCGCCTTGTCCTTGCATTAGCCGCAAAATTTAGTTGGAAAATGTTTCAACTTGATGTTAATAACACATTTCTTCATTACAGTTTAAATGAAGAGTTGTTTATGGAACAACCTCGCTCCCGAATTTATAGATCATAAATGTCCTCATTATGTCTGCAAACTAAACAAGACTATTTATGGACTCCGCCAAGCTCCACAAGCATGATATAACAAACTGACTCGGTACCTTTGCTTTATCGGCTTTAAGAACTCCAAATATGATAATTCACTCTTTATTTTACACACTGATAATCATATTAGTCTTTTATTACTTTATGTGGATGACATAATTCTAACGGGCTTGTCCACTGTGAATATCTTTGAGATCAACAAGAATTTGGCTTCATGTTTCTCTCTAAAGAATATACAACCACTAAATTACTTTTTGGGTATTGAAGTTTTTGAGACACAACATGGTTTATTCCTATCTCAACACAAGTACATTTCTGGTATTCTAAAACGGTTCAACATGAAAGATGCAAATATAGTTAAAACGCTCTTCTTGGCCTCTAAAAAACTATCTCTTAAGGATGGATCCTCTCCGACCGATGCAAAGAAATACAAGCAAGTTATTGGTGCACTACAATATCTGTCATTTACATTCGTAGTTAATAAGCTCTCTCAATACATGCATAAACCATCCATCATACATTGGTAATGTTGTAAACTGTCTTCTACGTTACCTAAGAGGTACTCAATAGTTGGGTATACTACTAAATTCTCAACCAGAGCTGCAAATTGAAGCTTACTCTGACTCGGATTGGGGTAGCGACCAGGATGATAGACGCGTCGAATATAATGTGTTGTTTGGTTAGCGAAAACTATTTTCTAGTTTGGTTTCAGTGAAACTGAAAAGTTGGTTTCCAAAATTTGATTTTGATTTTTAGTTTTCAATTTTCTGAAAATGTATTTGGTTAATAAAAACAAGATCAGTTTTACTTAGTCGAAATCAGTGAATATTTATTTGGTTATAAAAAATAATATTAATTTTTCTTGAACAGTTTTAGTAGTAATTAAATGTTTAGTTAGTTTACAAAATTAAATATTTGTTAATATGATTATAAAATATTGGTAAGATTTAATTAATTAAGTGGTTGATAATTTAATATTTTTTTCGTTCAATTAGATATAAAAATTAATTAATAGTTATTATAAAATTTCAAAAAAAATCCAATGATCTATAATTAGTTTTGATTAAATTATAAATAGATTAACTTTAAGAAAATTGAATTATTTTAAAATTTGAATTTGAATCAATTAGACATAAATTGGTTTAATTAATTTATAAATTTTAGATAATAGTTTGAGTTAAAAATGATGATTTTTATTTTTATTTTAAAAAATTAGATATAGTTTGATTTATGTTTAAATTAATTAATTTTATTAAAAAAATATTTATAATTACAAAGTTATCACTGCATTTTGATAATGAAATCGACAATCTCGAAACCACAAAAAACAACATTCAGGTGTTTTCATTTCTATTAAGAAAATTAATTTCGTTTCATTGTGGTTTCGATTTAGTTTCATGAAAATGCTAAACCAAATACGTTTTCGTAAGCTGTTTTGATTTCAGTGAAATCGAAATCATGAAAACAAATTTAATTTCGCTAACTAAACAGACCCTAAGGCTCTTACAATACTGCGGCAAAAGTAAAATGGATCATTAACTTGATTCAAGAAATAAGCCATTTTGTTCCTCTTGTACCGAAACTCTACTTGACAACCTCATGTTGGATATATACATATCCGTATGAAACATGTGGAGCTGGATTTCCATTTGGTAAGAGGACAGGCTCGGGTGAACAACGTATCACGTACTCACAACTCTCCAGCCCGCAGATTCTTTAACCAAAGTAACCTCTTCGACGGATTATCTGGACCATATTGTCACGGGCCAAATGTTTTGGTGCGGAAGAACCCGTGCGGCACCCTTGCATCGCATGCAAGGGATAAGCCTTGATATGAAATTCGTCCCGATTGGGCTTCCCGACTTAACATCGCGGGGCATATGTCGGACCACGTGCCAACCTCGCATTCCATGTCCGCGCCTTCAAATGACCATGTTGGCCGAATGGTATTGAATGCGTAAAGTAAAATACAATATTTACAGGACTATGGACACAAGAAAATGCAAAAACGAATGTAGGGTGAGTTCCGCAATCGCCTTGGGCGAATTCGACATGTCGCTTGCCCGTTTGGGCCGCTCGTTCGTTTCCGCGCAAGGCAACCGCTTTCGTAAGCCAACACTCTCCTACACTATACATCGGACCTCTAACCCCCAAGTGCCACCCCCAAGGTTCCGCAAAGCACGAGGAGCATGACAAAATCATGGCCACCCGACATGGTGATTTTCCATGGCCACGGCCATGACGAATTCACACAAAGTGCTCCGCTTAGCCGTAACGCACGCCAAGTGTCGAACGATCTCGAAATGCATACAACTCTTGCCATGGGCCCTTGGAGATCGCACAACAGGATTTCACATGAACAAATAAGAATAGAATGAAAATTTACATGGACACAAATCCATATTTACAAACATGTAGGGAACCTTCCGTCACGATTCGACGTTGGGCGAGTGCATCGAAAAATTCCCTAACATCCTCCCCCACTTCAAGCTTCGACGTCCTCGTCGAACTCGCCTCGGCCGCACCGCCTTTGGCTGCAATTGCTAAAGTGAATTCTTCACAAGTTATCGAAGGGAACACCGCCTGAGTAACGACACGCCGCAGTGGGGCTGCAACTTGTCGAGTTTCGCCATGAAGTCCGCCACCAGGAAATGACTACTTGGAACATCATTGAGTTTCGTCATCTCCTATTGTCGCGAGAAAGGGACATGATATTCCCAAACTCGTTGCTGGGCAATGAAGTCCCAGACTTGTGGAGCAAACAAGAGTCGTTGAGCAACGATCGCCTGAAGGGGCACCAGCGCCATTGAGCAACGCTGGCTTGAATGGATATCGAGAAATAGCTACTAGATTCACCAAGTCTCGATGTTGCTGGGTTATGACGGTCCCAGACTTTGTGGGGCACGCGAGCGCCGTTAAGCAACACTCGCGTGAAGGAACCCGAGAAGTGGTTACTCAATTCACCAAGTCTCGTTCTTGCTGGGCAATGAAAAGTTCCAGGCTTGTGGAGCAAACGAGTGTCGTTGAGCAACTTCGCCTGAAGGGGCACCAGCGCCGTTGAGCAACGCTCTCTTGAATGGACATCGAGAAATAACTACTATGTTCACCAAGTCTCAATGTTGTTGGGCTATGGGCGTCCCAGACTTTGTGGGGCACACGAGCGTCGTTGAGCAACGCTCGCGTGAATGAACCCGAGAAGTGGTTACTCAATTCACCAAGTCTCGTTCTTGCTGGGCAACACTCGCATGAAGGAACCCGAAAAATGGTTACTCGGTTCGTCAAGTCCCGTTCTCGCTGGGCAATGACAAGTCCCAGACTTTTGTGGGGCACACGAGTGTCGTTGAGCAACGTTCGCGTGAAGGAACCCGAGAAATGGCTACTCGATTCACCAAGTCTCATTTTTGCTGGGCAATGACAAGTCCCAGACTTTGTGGGGCATACGAGCGCCGTTGAGCAACGCTCGCATGAAGGAACCCAGGAAATGGTTACTTGATTCGCCAAGTCCCGTTCTCGCTGGGCAATGGAAAGTCCTAGACTTGTAGAGCCAACGAGCATAGCTCCGTGGCCGCGCCACACTAGAGCATCGCCCGCACCATCGTTTTGAGCCGATAACTGCTTGCTCACTCGCCCCCCACAGGAGTCATGGCGCCCACCACCGAGCCCATCTCAACGAGCTTCAAGTCTTACTGATCACTTCTTGCTCACTCGCCCCCCGCAGAGGTCATGGTGCCCACTACCGAGCCCATCTCAACGAGCTTCAAGTCTTACGCTGCTCTCCGCACAAACCTTGCGCCTTATAGGCCATCATGCCATGCGCACCAACCTTGCGACTTAGGTGACAACGCCCTGCGCACAATCCTTGCGACTTACGGGACTACACCCCGCGCACTATCCTTGCGACTTACAAGAGAGTCTGCTTCGCGCAAAGGACTTTGGTAACTCGCGAGTCATCGGCTCTGCGGTGCGTCTTAGGGGCTAACGCCCTGCGCACCATCCTCGCGTCTTATGAGAGATTCTACTTTGTGCACCAAGTGCGTCTTGCAAGAGATCTGCTCTGTGCGAGACTTTGCGTCTTACAGGGGACCGTCCACCTTGCGCAAATGACTTTGCGTCTTATGGGCCCATCCGCCCTGCGCATAAGTCTTAATCTTCACCTCCATCAATGTATGCATGCCTCCCCGAATATAACAGTCAGAATGTTCGTCGACTGGGTTCACTGCATCAGCAACTCGCGCACCACAGATGAAATGCACGTCGGCTATGTCCGCATCGAGGGCTTTCTCGGTTGGGGCTTGCAATTCTCGTTCTGCGGGTGAACCACTTTGCATCTTAGGCGCCTATCCGCCCTGCGCAAAAGTCACCATCTTCGCATCAATAAATGTATGCTTGCCTCCTTGAATACAACAGTCGGAAAGTTCATCGGCTGGATCACTGCCTCAGCAACTCGAGCACCATAGACAGAATGCACGTCGGCTATGTCTGTATTGAGGGCTCTATCAGTTGGAGGTTCGCAATTCTCGCTCTGCTTGCAAACGACTTTGCGTCTTAGGGGCATATCCGTCCTGCGCAAACGTCACCGTCTTTGCATCAATCATATGTATGCTTGCCTCCCCGAACACAACAGTCGGAAGGTCCTCGACTGGGTTCACTGCATCGGCAACTCGAGCGCCATAGACGGAATGTGCGTCGGCTATGTCTGCATCGAGAGCTTTCTCAGTTGGAGGCTCGCAAACTTGCTCTGATACCAACTGTCACGGGCCAAATGTTTTGGTGCGGAAGAACCCGTGCGGCACCCTTGCATCGCATGCTAGGGATAAGCCTTGATATGAAATCCGTCCCGATTGGGCTTCCCGACTTAACATCGCGGGGCATATGTCGGACCACGTGCCAACCTCGCATTCTATGTTTGCGCCTTCAAATGATCATGTTGGCCGAATGGTATTGAAGGCGTAAAGTAAAATACAATATTTACAGGACTATGAACACAAGAAAATGCAAAAATGGATGTAGGGTGAGTTCCGCAATCGCCTTGGGCGAATTCGACATGTCGCTTGCCCGTTTGGGCCGCTCGTTCGTTTCCGCGCAAGGCAACCGCTTTCGTAAGCCAACACTCCCCTACACTATACATTGGACCTCTAACCCCCAAGTGCCACCCCCAAGGTTCCGAAAAAGCACGAGGAGCATGACAAAATCGTGGCCACCCGACATGGTGATTTTCCATGGCTACGGCCATGATAAATTCACACAAAGTGTACTAGCCGTAACGCACGCACCAAGTGTCGAACGATCTCGAAATGCATACAACTCGTGTCATGGGCCCTTGGGGATCGCACAACGGAATTTCACATGAACAAATAAGAATATAATGAAAATTTACATGGACACAAATTCATATTTACAAACATGTAGGGAACCTTCCGTCACGATTCGACGTTGCGCGAGTGCAGTAAAAAATTCCCTAACAATATGGATCAAGAGGGTGTACTAGCTCATTTAACCAAAGTATTCTGCATCCACCGCACAAGCCTGCCTCTCCATTACACTGATTTCATATCAATTTGATTCGATTACTGTTAAAACTGGCTCCATTCTGCAAATCATTGTGTATACCTATGTATTCTGCTTTCATTAGTAATCAATTGATTTCGCATTTTCTCTCGAGCCTCTATATTAATGCTGACAACACATTTGAGTTCATCTTCCTACATTGCCTTCTTGTTGATATGCACATGACTGCCTCTGCATCGTTGTCGTTAATCGTTATGTTGTGACAATAAAACATCCTGCAACTTGCTCAAAATGATCTCTTCATTCTCGAGCTAAGCATATCAAAATTACTTGTCATTTTACTTGAAGAAATGTATCAAAATGCGAAACATTCAACTCATCTATTCCAGGAATAAACTTGCAAACATACTCACCAATTGTGATATATGTAATGGAGCCTAAATTGACCACCATTAATTAAGCCTGCGATCAATTGCCTCATTAAGGGCTTTACTATCCTTCCATATTCCTTTATTTATTTTCATGTTACAGTGTCCCCTACTATGCATCACCAAATATTATTTTTCAATATTTTTGCAAATCTCTCATGCTGAACAAAGTTGTGCTTTCGCTCTCTCAAAATGGAGAAAGGAAACAGGAGAGATTCTACAGACCAACTGCAGCTTGAGTTCAACAATGGAGGAGAAGATTCAGCAAATTAGCGAGCCAATGCAAAGTTGAATTTGGAAGCGAGATGTTGATGGGAAGGAAAGTTGAATGGTACAATCATCAGCAAATCAATAGTCAAAGAAGAAAAGGTCTCAAGAGGGACAAAGATGAAGATGAAGCGATCAAACATTCAAGGGGATGCTCTCTTCAGATTTGTACTCCACATTCAATCAGTGTTGATCACTAAACCCCAAATTTACAGCGAGAGAACTAAAAAAAGAATTCTATCTTGGACGAATCAACACTGAAAAATAAATTCCAATTTCCTATCGAAGTACAAACCAAGAAACAGTGTTTTTCACCTCTCCTGTCTTTGTTTTTTTTTCAGTGTTCTATATACAATTGGTTGATCAAAGCTCGTTTGATGTTGTCTTCTTGTGCTTTCAATTAATTAATAGGCAGAGAAGAGCTGGTGAGAAAGAAGCATAGTCGGAGTCGGCGGCAAGGACGGGGTAAAGGGGAAGGAGTAATAGTCCTCGTAATACGAGTCCGGCACACCGGCGGCGGCCCACATTTGTTCGTTGAAGGACTCCTGCATCTCCTCCGGGAGAAGCGGCGTGCGGCAGAGCGGGCACGTGCTCTGGTCGTGCTCCAGCCACCGATCGAGGCAGCCACGGTGGAAGACGTGGCGACAGTTGCTCATCCGCCGGACCTCCTCCGCCGCCTTGAACTCGTACAGGCACACCGCGCAGCTGCCTCCCACGCACTGCCCCACCGCCGCCGCTGCCGCCAGCTCCTGGTACCGCACGACCGGGAGCGCCTCCTGGATCAGCATCGCAGACACCGATCGGAACTGGGGTTGGTGGTGGCGGTGGTCGAGCTCGCCGTGGCTGACGCTGTCGGGCCAGGGGGCGTCGGAGTCGAGGAGGTCGCCGAGGCCGGCGGCGTTGAAGACCCAGCAGATGAGGCGCCGCACGTAGCCGAGGA
This sequence comes from Canna indica, assembly GCA_034359265.1. NCBI lineage: Eukaryota > Viridiplantae > Streptophyta > Magnoliopsida > Zingiberales > Cannaceae > Canna > Canna indica. Next base: position 10,312,009 of record CP136894.1, on the reverse strand, counting down.
GCAAGGCGATGTAAAGGAGGACTCTTGGCAGCATCAGCTCCGAATAGGTCGCCGGGAAGCCCATGCTGATACCACCAACGAGTATTTCGATCTTCCAAGAAAAAGATTGAGCGGGAGCTAAAAAATGTTCTTCTCTTTCTTCTGCTACTTTGATGCTTTGTGATAGGGGTTTGGATTGAGCACAGCTGAGAGACAGATGATCGCGTCCTCCACTTCCTATGCAGTGGCAATATATACTGGGAGAGTTAGGCGAGGATGACGCGGAAATCCAATGTGAATCTAGCGAGGAAGCTGCTTGGCACCGAAAAAAAAGGAATTAGTTAATGGCACTGGTTGAGGAACAAGTGGTGATGTGAGAGCTCATCGATGGCGGAGGTCCACTTTTTGTTGTTATTTTAATTGGGGAAAAGGATGGTTTCAGGAAGGTGCGATCGAAGCAGCCTCTCCTTCAAGCTGTCGACTGGGCCACCCCAGCCATGTCCGCATGCACGCACTGCTTCGCTTTCGCCCTTTTCTTTTTCCTGGCGACCATTTGACCGCATCAACCTTTGTCTTCTCCGACCCATCGCACGCTCGGCCGCGTAGGAGTGGGGCAACGCTACCTCCCATGCGCTCGCGAGGTTTCAAACTCGGTTTACCTGAAAGCAGGAAGAAACGTGCCGTGAAGGAGAAGGTTAACATAATAAATCTCGCTTTCCTCCGCGATGCTTATCTAATCATACTCCTTGACTGAGGTTGATGCTTTATTAAAAATAGAGTTACATAAGGGCGTCGTTGATGTTGAACCTGTAAAGGGTGCAAGTTGACTTGTCCTGGTGGGGTCAACTGGCTCAATCCTGTAGACTCCATAATAATAATTCCAGAGGTGAAAACAAAATGGATTGAGGCTTTTAGCAGACATCGCCTGGCTGTGGAGTTCTTCGCTCTTCCTATAAAATTGTTCTTTATCTCTCCCATGTGATACTGCAAGCTGTATCCTTGCAGGCAAAGATTATTACAAAGCCATGCTTCTGCGTACCGTGAGTTCAGAGATTCACATGAATCGTAAAAAATGACTTCATCTGGTAATGTGCAAACTGCAAAGTGACAAGACCTGCAAGCTCATTGCTTGGCACTGGCATATATTGTTTTGGGTATCTTGAAGCAATTAATCTTTCCTCTGCTTGCTGGCATTCACATGGCAGATTGAACTGATATCTTAAGTAATGTATATTTGATTCCTGTTTCCGAGTGAAAATACACTATATTTTAGCACATCATTGAACTTTCCATTTTTGTGTACGAGTACTTCATTCTTGCGAGCATCTTTGTTATGATTTCATTTCAAATTCTTCGCAGTGGGGAGTCTCAAATTGGCTATTGTGATTTGTCATTATTCATGCCGAGGTCTTCCTGATGATCCCCTTCCTATTTCCTAATATATAAATTAAATAAAATGTGTGTTGAATAAAATCTAAAAAACAAAAAAATAAGTAACATAATATTATCCAACTTGGAAGTGCTCTCAATAAATTGACAGAAAGCAGAAAGTCTTCATCCTCCTAATTAATCGTCCTAATTTCATCTCCATTGACCACTAATTTGGACGCATGCATGCTTGTCCGCAGCCACCTCTGAAAGTCAAACTTCTCTTTTCTTCCTTCCTATCACATTCTTTATTTATTTTGGTCGTACGTACACTTGGAACTCGGTGGGAAAACGAGTAGGTCACCAAACTCTCATTCTTCTTCTTAGTGTGGCTTGCAAGCAAATACCAGCCGGCAGGAGGACCAGCTCCTCACATGAACTGCTGAAACTTGCTCTCCCCCCCCCCCTCTTCTCTTATTTTACTCTTATTTTGCCATATATTTAAATTTAATCCGGTTCACAACGTCATGGAATTGTCCGTGTAGAATTTAATTAACAGTTTTTTATTGTAAATTTTCAAATACAATAATTCCTATGGATGTTTCAATATGATTCTCGGCATTGGCACATTGAGCTCATGATCATTTAGATCTCAAATTAAATTGTTTTTGCATAGAGAAATGTGGACGCCGAGGAATTGGAGCATGAGGAACACGAGCTTGGGAATCAATCATTTCTCATGCCTAGTTTGTGCTAACTAATTAGAGGAAAATCTAGAACAAGTTTAAACACCTAATTTTGAAATAGAAATAAATATATGATAAAATATTAGATATTGTAAAAGAAAAAAAAATATTTTTTTTATAAGATTATGGTGAAATCAAAAAAACATTTATTTGAAAACTCTTGTATTTGTGCTTCGGTCCGAATGGAAAATTATTTTAACAACTGCGTCCAGTGAGATAACATCTTTATTATTACCCGTTGGAAAAATAACACATTCTCGATTTACGGTCTTTCTTAATCTGAATGGGGATTCTACTTGTAATATTAAATAATGTTCTTCGTTGGTTGATGTATTGGTCAGAATAAGTTTAATTATATATTTGGGACAAAGCCCCAATTATGAATAGATATTATGGAGTTATATGTTTAATTTATATATTTATTAAATTTCATTAAATACAAATTTAATAGTCTGATTCTCTTAATTTTAGATATTGTTTTGAAGCGCTTGATGGAACATTGTGTGATGTTATGCGTTTTAAATATCCAAACAACAATGATCATCCTTTTGAAGGTGAGACTGTAGTATTTGGAGAAGACTTCAGACAAATTTTACCTGTCATTCTTAAGAGAAGCGGACAAGATATTGTCAATGATGAACTTAATTTATCTTACTTAAGGGACGACTGTGAGAGTTTGAAGCTAATTAAAAATATGTGTCTCACTATAAACAACTCTGATGACAATACAAATGATTTAAAAAGATTTTCAGATTGGATATTGTCGATATATGACGAAAAGATAGGTGATCCTGGTGATGGTTATGAGGTAGTCTGAATTCTATATGATAACTTGATTTTGGATGTAAGTGACTCTATTGCTGCGATTATTGATGCAATTTATCCCGAGCTTAAAACAAATGTCAAAAATTTGCAACATTTGCAACAATGAGCTATATTAGCTCTCACTCTGAATATGATTGAAACGATTAATGACTATATGATTTCTCTAAATCAAAAAAGAGTCAAATATATTTTTTAGCTCAGATAGCACGTGCTTATCAGATTCTGGAGGGAATTTGTTGGATCAGAACTATATACTAGACTTCTTGAACTGCATCAAATATTTTGGTGTTCTTAATCATTCTTTGACATTAAAAGTTTGGACTCCTATTATTTTGCTAAGAAATATCAATCTATCTGCAGGATTATATAGTGGAACATAATTAGTGTTAACAAGACTAGGTAATCGAGTCCTTGAAGCCATAGTTATTTTTGAAATTAATTATAGGAAAAAGATATTCATTTCACGTATGACGTTGACACCATAAGATCCAAGTCTGCCAGTTAAATATCAAATGAGACAATTTCTTATTTTGATTTCTTATGCGATGACTATCAATAAAAGTAATGACCAATCATTATCAAATGTCAGTATTTTTCTCAAAAAACCTATATTCACTCATGGACAACTTTATGTCGTAGTGTCTAGGACGACCAATAGAAAAAGTTTAAAGATTTTGATTGTAATTCAGAATGTCGTATTAAAAAAGAAACTACATATGTTGTATACCAAGAAGTTTCCATAATTTATTAAAAAAATAGGGTAAATAGCCTAGAAATTCACATAGTTTTACAAAAAATTAAAATCTACCATTTTTTTAATTTTGTTCTCTAAATTCACATAGTTTACTTCCGTTATTATATCTACCAATTCGTCAAGGACCTCGTCAATTTGCTGATGTTGAAGAAAACAACTCTTTGTATTATAAACCACACGAGCATTGTTTTCTTCCACGTTAGTATATTTGATGAGACCCTTAACGAATTAGTAGATGTAATAACATAAACAATCTATGTGAATTTATAAGCCAAAATTAAAAAAATTGTTAGATCTTAAATTTTTGTGAAACTATATGAATTTCTAGATTATTTTTATATTATTTGTGATTTTTGGATAATATTATTTTTCAAATATCAATATATATTAATAACAAATTTATTAGATCTAAAATGAATTAAGTCTTACACTAGTTAACATTTAATACAAGCAACGCGTTCAACTTGGGGTTATCATTTCCTTTTCTAAATTTATTTAAATTAAATCAAATTGAATTGCATGGGAAATCAAATTAGTTTGACCAAATATTTTTGCTTCGTACTATTATTACTTTAATTAATTATTAGAAAAAGAGCTAATTTCAAGATATATATATAGAAGGAATTCACTTTTTTTACCAAAACAACAAGGAGGGGATGATGAGTTTATCACAAATTTGATTAAAATAAAACTCATTTTCCCTGAAAATAAAACATCCGACTAAATTATAACTAAGCTGACATGTTACTTATAAGGTGATTGTGATCCAATTGTAATAATGGATAAATTACTATGCAAATTCATTGATAACAAATCCTATGAAGGGAGTGACACCAAGCTATCCACCAAGAGCATGTTTGCTCCCTAAAATAAGAGATTAAAAGATGATAGGATAAAAAATAAATTATTATTTATTATTTATTTAAGTATATGAATTTAAAAAAATAAGAATAAAATAATATATAACTAATATTATATTCGATGTACATCGAATTTAAAAAATTCATATTCAATTCTCTCTCATATATTATTAAATTCAATTATATTTTATCCAATAAAGTAAATATATATATCATTAAAGCAGATTCAAATTTGAAATTAGCACCCAATAAACTGGTTCTTAAAATACCTGCTTTTTCCGATATGCTTCGTCATGTTAAGTCTTTTTATTTGTCATGCTAAACTCACTTTTCCAAATTAACTATCTTATATGCTATGTTAACTAATCTTTCTTTTATGTTCATTGACTTCATCTATTGTAATTAAATTAAGGGAGGTGTTGCTTCAAGAGAGCTTTAGAGTAAGGGAGGGGCTACTTCAAGGGGCCATCTATACGAGGGAAGTTGGTGTTGCTTGAATGGGCAGTGGGTGTGAGAAAGGGAAGAGATCAAATAATATTGGAAATTTTTGAGGAAATAGAATAAATTTAGGAACAAAAGAGAAGGGTATTTCGCACAATAGTTTGGAAATAAATACATGTTTCAATTTTAATTGGATCAGTGGTGTAATGGGCAAAAAGTAGGTACATTATTGGGTTGAGTCGGGTTGGTCAAGTTAACAAAACAATCATACAATAATTTTCTATTTTCATAAGTAAGAAATATATAATAGGAAAAAAATACATAGACAATTATACAAATAATAGATATTGACTTCCAACTTGAATGGAGGGCTTTTTGTTCTCGCCTGAAGTCGAGATATTGCAAGCATCTGCATCTCCTGATCCAACGCGGCTCCGGTGGTGACCTGCAAAGGCACTCCGACTCTCAAGTAAGAGAAAATCTCATATGATAGGTATGAAATTAGAACAGATGATGAGTATGAAATTAGAATAGAGAGTATACTTGTAGTACGTGCGCCATATTTGTTTTGAGGCATGTCTAGCTAGGTGTTTGATAGGGGTGTAATCGAGCCGAGCTTGCTCGTGGTCGAGCTCGAGCTCGAGCTCGAGCTTCAATCTCTAGGCTCAAGCTCAACTCGAACTCGGCTCGAGCTAGCAACTCCAGCTCGACTCGTTTAAGCTCGTTTAGACTCGTTTATTTTTGTTAAGCTTGACCGAGCTCGTTCAAGCTCGACTAGGGTTTATGTTCGACCCAATCTGAAATATTAATATTTATATACTTATATATAAATATATGAAGTTCGGTTAGGCTCACGCACGAGTCACTCGAGCCGAGTATTGCTTAGCTCGAGTTTGGCTCGAGCTCGATAAGATTGAGTCGAGTTCAGATTTTCATCGAGTCGATCCTGAGTAGATCACGAGCTGTTTGGCTCACTTGTACCCCTAGTCTTCGGTGAGAATATCTCGCGAAATTTCGATGAATATGCATTGATTGGGTCGATGGTTATCCTTTAGATTGCAAGCTCATTACTACCGAATCCATGGTGATAAATATTGAATGTTAATATCCTTATTTAGTCGGGTGAAGCTCTCGAGCTAATTAAGTTGTATTTGGTTTGATTTGAGTCTGATTCATGAGTAATTATGCTTCCGAGCTTGGTCCGACCGCTCCCAAAGTACTTGTCCACTCCGTTTTCTATTTCCATTGGTTACATCCAATACTAAATACTCAAATGCACAACTATATAAATTATACATATTTTATGTCAGGTGTATATATTTGTATATTATATATATTTGTTATATTATATGATAATATTTTTTTATTTTTTATTAAAAATTAGGTTGTGTCCAAGGCTTTCCAAATATAAACTCAAACTCAACCGAAATTAATTAGGGCTAGAGAAAAAAAAAACCTAACCTCGATTAAGGAAAAACTCAGATTAGATTCGTGTTGGGTGAGGCAAATTTCCCAGGTCGAGTTGACATCCCTAGGAAAAGAACTTCTGTATAACAACTACAACAAATTTTTCATACTAATTTTATTCTTATATTTGGATTAATTTGAAGCTTTCCTCTTAATTAATTCCATCTCATGATACAAGATATACAATTGCTAGAAGTTATTCAAGTTTATCTTTTCAACAATTTGAATTGTGCTTCTTTTCAACGATCTATAATTTAAATTCTTCTTTAATTAAATATATACCAAATCATGAGCTAGGCATGACTAAGAAGATTTTCTTATTTGATTATATTAAAATATTACTCTACTATTTATTTATTCAAAATATTTGTGAATTTAATCATATAAAAATAATAATACTAAATTATTGAAACAAAAATTATTAGAGTATTAGACGACCAATTGATCAATTATCCAACTAATAAATCTGCTAATTGGAGCTCCATGGAACTAATTTTCAGAACTTTTTGAATATAAAAATGCAATGCAACATGCAAATCTTCCTAGCTGGTTTTAAAATTATTCGTCTACGTAATTGGTTAAGTTAATAAATAAATGGGTTAGTCATGTGAAGCTTTGATGAAATTTTCATTGGACCAAAAATACTTTCATCAAGAAAATTAAAAGTCCCAATTTGATTTTCTTTATATATATATATATATATATATATATATATTTATATATAGAAATTGGGAATATTTAGATTAAATGAGTGATAATGGGCTGAGACAAGCTAGTTTTGGCCATTAATTGATTTTTTATTTAAGCATATCAGAAAATAAAAAAAATGCAACTAAAATTTCAAATGATATGTATGATTAAAAAGAATTAAATTATTGATACAAATAATTTTTTTTCTAGCCAACTCTGAATAACACAGTTGGTGATAATGTATTATATGTTGCCTAAATATTTAAGATTCAAATATTATTATGATTACTTATTATGACTTTTTATTTTTATTTTATTTTTAATAATTATTTTTTAAGATTATTTAATAAAAAATAATTAAAAAATTGTAAATTGACGTGCATAAATTTTGTTGATATAATTTAGTAAAATAATATGTAATAGGGTGGTTAAAAAAACTATAGGACCTAGTTGTAAGTTTAATTAGGTGACGAGTGGAAGAAAGGGTTAGGTGGATGTGGATTAAGGATATTAATTAAGTTTAATTAGATTAATTAATTGATTAATTATATTACTTAGGTGTGTTTATAAAATAAATTATTTGGATGACTTAGAGTTGTCGGATTAAGTCGGCATGAACATCAATGTTGTAGATTTTTGCGTGCTAAACGCAATGGTGGTGTTGGAATCTAGATAAGAGATTATTTGGTATGACTTTTACATTCTTTAGTATTTTACTATAATTTAAAATTAATTAAAATAATATTAAAATAATATATTACTTTAAATAGTGATTTAGGGTACAAATAATTAACATGGGCTTGTGTTGATTCTCGTTGTAGCCAATGAATTATTGTTGGGTAAAATAACAAATTTATCATCTTGCCTCGATCTGCTTGATATTGCTAATAAATTATGTTGAACTCATGTTGCATATTATTGTTGGACATATCACGTAGAAAAATGCATGTGTTATATTTTATTATCGTTTATTGATGTTGATATTTGATCATGATATGTCATGCTAGTTATGGTGAGTTGAACAACTACTCCATGCATAATATTATGGTGTTATCCTATTAATCATGTCATCATCATTTGGAGTTGTTATATTGTTGATCACGGTGATGTTATTTTATTATACATTGATCTTAGTGATATACTTTGTTGCACTGTTAGAGTTGAGTTGCATGATTACTGTCGACTTGGAGGCTACGACCTTGGAGAGGGCTTTGATCCAGGATCATTTTATTGTGATACTATTCAGACATGGGTGATTGTATAAATATTGACTAGTCACACTTTGGGCACCTTTGGGTGTGAGGATGTCGAATACGACATCCGTCAGGCTACCGCCTACTGGATGGGGTAATCATGTCACTGTTGGAACGAACGGTTGATGTCACTCTACAGATGGTAGAGTGCGGGATTTTTACCACTACTGGAATAACGAGCATCACCAACGGTTGGATTCGTTGTTATGCCATTGCTAAAGACCATCAACAACGGCTGCACCCGTTGCAAAGCAGTCGTTGCAGAAAGTCGCGTACCTGATAACTTAGCAACGGTTCTGCAACAATCGCTCACGCCGTTGTTGATAATATTATCTGTTACAAAGTCATTGTTGATAAATACATATCATCAGCAACGATCGCACGTCCCATGAAAAGTCTTTACTGATAAGTATTTCATTTTCGCGCCACGGGTGCGCCATCGACTAGAACAACGGGTTGAGAACCTGTAATTAAGCCATTGCTAATGTGATAATATCATTAGCAACGACTGACACAACGTTAAAGACGTCGTTACTGATAAGTTATTTTTTTTGCGCGCCACATTTGTGCCATCCACTTGGTAGCAACAGCTCGAGCGGCCGTAAAGAAGCCATTACAGATATATTACATCTACAACAGCCCGAGCGACCATAAGAACGACGTTAGTCATTGCAACGGCTTGAGCGGCCGTTGCTGAATAACATATTTTTAGTAGTGTACGCAACGGTCCACATGCTCGTTGACTTGGTCGACGTTGATTAGGAATAGTAGTGGAGAATTTATTATATATATTGCATTTGACTGTATCATAGGTCATATTGTTGTTTACCGTTGAGTTAACACTTTATACATGTTGTTGATCACATTGTGGTACTCGTACTCAGCATTCCACTGATTCTTATTATTATTGCTTCAAACTTGTAGGGGTGAGTCGTTGATCTCTAGATCGAGGTGTAGATAGTCGATAGACAACATGTAGATATCGAGCTCTGATCACATTGTAGTACTCGTACTTAGCATTCCACTGATTCTTGTTTTTATTGCTTCAGACTTGCAGGGGTGAGTCGTTGATTTCTAGATTAAGGTGTAGATAGTCGATAGACAACATGCAGATCTGGAGCTCTGATATGATGACTGCTTTTGTATTTTATTCTATTTTATTGTCTTTACATACTTTGATTTTGATACTGATGATTTTGTTTGTAAAATATATATTATTAAATACTCTATTTAATCTTGTATTTGAATGAATTATCTTTTGTCGTATGCATCGTTCAATTTTTAAGGTAATTATTTGTTTCATGAGATGCTCGATTATGATTTGTGATATGTTTTGGTGGTTTCCTTCTGCTGCGTGGTTTTTGAGTTGCCTATTGTCGCGTTTCGAAACGGAGCTAGCCTCGGGGTATGGGGCGGGGGGGGGGGGGGGGGGGGGTTGTGGTATATTCGAACCAGGGTGTGACATAATAAGCTTAACACATAGGATTGTATTGAATAATAAATGAGATAAGATTGACTATGAATTATTTAAATCCAGTGTACATAGGATATAATATCAATTTTATTTTCATTTATTTTTATTTTCCTCTAATTCATGCACTAAACAAATAATGGATATTAATCCTCTCTTTATCCTATTAATGCATATTTGCTTCATAGGATAAGGAAGGATAGGATAAAGAGTGGATTATATCCATTATTCATTTAGTGCATGGATTAGAAGAAAATAAAAATAAATGAATATAAAATTGATATTATATCCTATGTACATCGGATTTAAATAATTCATATCTAATCTTACCTCATTTATTATCCAATCCAATTATATCATATCCAATGAAGTAAATATATCATAAGGTAATGTTTGCTTTGTAGGATATAATTTGGATGAGATATGATTTAAGATGGATAAGAGTGAAATAGAAATTTAAGAGAATTTCTTGAAATCATATCATATGTTTGTTTTGGCATAGGATAAGAAGCATGGATAGGATATGAAAATTCACATCCTGTGGATTTGGACCTTAAACCCACCCCCTCCCTAGGATTTCTAAATCAGGCTAGCGATGAATTTGAACCAAAATAAATCCACTCAATATCCGGCCCGATTCATATCCATTGTTGCAGCAAATAATGGATTGGATTTTAAAATTCAATCCACCTCCTTAATCCATCGAAGCAAACGAGGCCTAAATGTATAGGTGGTTATGATAATGCCTAGGCTAGCAAGAGAACTTAAAGGGGTTGTGCAGTCCACGTCAGCAAATAGCGGTTACTTTAACACCCAACTGACGGGAGTATATAATTGATATCAAAATGAAAGTTCGAGTATAAATTAGTTACAAATAAAAGTATGAGTCAAATTTGTTAAAAACTCAATAGTTCAAAATATTTTCATTAATTTTCCCAATTTTAATTCATAAATGATTTGCATATTATACAATATATATATATATATATATATGAAATTTCTATTTCTTTTCTTCAACATCCATGCCTAATGCATACTTTTCTAATATTGTTCCAACATTATTTCTACACCAAATAATCATCATTTTTTTAATTTTAGCATAATGCTAAACAATACAAAATTACATATATCTCTAATCACTATTCTTTAAATTTACTTTTCATTAAGTAATTATATTTTTTAACAACTAATTATTTCTAAATAAAGAAAATATTTTACTAATATTAACTATGTGAAAAAAGAAAAGAAAAAACTAGTGGGATAACAAACACTAGAAAATGCATCGGTAGATTTATCAAAATAACTTAAAATTTTATTAAGATGAGCGTAACTAACCAATCATTTTTAGGCATACTTTGATTGATTTATATTTGGCAAAGTAGATTCAGTGATTTGACCATTTGAATTCTATTTAGTAATATTATCACTATTAAAATTTTAAATAATTTATCGAAAGATTGACATTATTTTTAAAATTAGGATAAATTACACTGATCTTCTTTGAGATTTAGTGAAATTATACTAATCTCTCATCTATTTATAATTTTATTTTATAATCTCTCTGAGTTTTGTAAAAGATTACACAAACCTCCCCTATTACGAAATAAGATTACACAAATTTTTTCTGAGTTTTGTAAAATATTACACGAACCTCACCTAAAAAAATTAATCAAAGATTATTCATGGAAGATGATTATAACCTGAACAAATAGAGGAAGATTAATATAATTTTACTAAATATAAGAGGAGCTCAGTATAATTTATCCTTAAAATTAATATATTCTTCATTTTGAATAATGCATGAATACCATATAGTTTCTAGGGCCCGACTGATGACGTGCCTTTATCAATCGGTTGAATCCGGTTAGGTTGTGGTCAAATCCGATTGACTCCTTCACAAGTATCCCTTCATCAAGTTAGATTTGTTGGGAAAATAAGTGAAACAGCACTAAAAATAGAGTGATATATTACCTCATCCCCTTTCTCACCCTCTATAATTAATAGAATGGGTAATTGTTGTGTGAAGAGTAAAACCATTACCTCATGGCATTTTCTATTGTTAGCTTAAGGTTTGACTACTATTTTAATTTTGATAATAACAAATATATTTCTGATGAATTTATTAAATATACATTTTAAACTGAAGAACAATACGTGTAAAAAATTCACTTTTAGAATTCAAGATCAAAATATTATTGAGAATAATATTTGAAGCAAAAGCTTATCAAAAATTAGTTTTTAGGCTTTAATTTTTTTGTTGTAGAAAACTTTAAGGTCTTACTTGTGTTGCTTCTATGAGTTCCATCAATTTATAACTCAAACTGAAAATCAAATTGAATCCTAAATCGAATCGATCGAAGTCGATTGATCACTACCCGATCGCAAGCCCAACGAGCAATTTTCTATCCATTGGCCGACCTATTTTTTTGTACCCATTTGCCACTCTTATAAATACCCGTGATCTTATGTTCTTGAAATTTCTAATACTTCATTGAGTCTATCTAGGTGAGCTTGAGATTTTTAATAATTCATTGAGTCTATCTACGTGAGATTGAGCAAACTTCTTTGAATTTAAAGCCCTAACTCTCAATCTTCATTCACTCCTCAAATCATCCCAGCATTCAAGATTCATCCATTTGAGTTCTTGAATAGTTAAGAGGTAGCAAGGAGGAGCTTCACTTGAGTTTGCAAGATTTATACTTGTTCTTTGGTTGAAAAGTGTGGGGACACACTTAGGAGGCGTTTGGTTGCTCGCAAGTGCAAATGCTGTAATTTTTATTGTAGTATTTAGACAACAAATTTGTTTGGTATGCTGCAAAAGTATTTTGTAGCATTTACTAGTTGCAATTTATATTTCTAATATCATTTGCAGGCTGCAAATGAAATTGCAGCCCAAAAAATCTGCAATACAAAATTGCGAGCTACAAATATAATAATTTAAATATTAAAAAATAATTAATTTTGACGACTTAGAGTCGCGATGGTAGTGTCAAATTTTAGATCTGATTTCGTTTGAGAGATTTTTTTATATTTCCAATATTATACAAAAATTATTAATTATTAATTTATTTTGATAAATAATTAAATAATGTAAAAAAATTTACCTCAGCCTGGCACGAGGTCGCCACTTCGGGCTCGGGCCAGTCTCAAACTATAAGGCCGGGTCGAACCTACATCCCCTGGCCCGACATGATAATGGGTGACCTAATCATTATTTTATCGTGTCGGACTATCAGACTAAGTCTAGCAAATCGTGTCGGGCCTAAGTTTTCAGCTTGAGCCAAAAAAATTCATGCGCGACCCGGGCCAAAAAAATTCGTGCCCAGCCCGGACATGTCCGAAAAAATTTGTGTCTAGCCCAGCTCGACCCGAAAAAAATTCGTGCCTGGCACGACCCGGCTAAAAAAAAATCGTGCCCAGCTCGAAAAAATCTGTGCCCAACTCGGCTCAAAAATATTCGGCGCATGAACTGACCCGAAAAAATTCGTGCCCGGCCCGACCCAAAAATATTCGCGTCTGGCCCGACCCAAAAAGATTCATGCAGGGCCAAGCTCAGCCCAACCCAAAAAAATTCATGCCTGATTCAACCCAAAAAAAATTGTGGAAGGCCGGGATGGGCCCGACCCAAAAAAATTCATGCCTGACTCGACCTGAAAAAATTTGTGCAGGGTCGGACCCAAAAAAATTCGTGCATGACCAAGCCCGACCTGGCCCGAAAAAATTTGTGCATGTCCCAGCTTGGCCCAACTTAAAAAAATTCGTGCCCGGATCGGCCGAAAAAAATTTATGTCCGGCCCGACCCGATTCAAAATTTTTTTTGCCCAGCCCGACACAAAAAATAATGGGTCGGCACGACCCGACCCATTTAGCCTGATACCACTAAAAAATATTTATAATTGGGTTTAAACCTGATAATTAACAATTTTTAAACTCGCTAATATTGATCCAAAGTGTTTATCGAGCTATCGAGCCGGCCGACCTAATAACACTTGTCCCGACCCCACACGATAAAGGATCGACCTTGTCGGGTCGGCCCGATAACGGTTCGAACCCGATTTTTTCGTGCTACGTCGACGAGTTGGGCTACCGGGTCGGGCCGAACACTGCCACCCCTATATCAGATCGTGGTAAAATTATTAGACTTAGATACAAAAATACAAGTAGCAAGTGTAATCACAATTTCCATTTGCTGCCAACTAAACACTTGCAAATAGAAGTTGTAACTCTACCTATGGGCAACCAAACAGTATGTTACCAATTCTATTCTTAGGCATTTATTTTTGCAGTATTTGTACTTGCGGGCAACCATTTGATTTACTTGTGTTTATATTGATTAGCTAAGTGTTCAATTTCCACTTATATTAATTAGGTTACAAAATTAACCTAGCAAATCTGATTTGTCAAGAAACTTGAAATGTTATGATACATATTATTCTATTCCCCATATTAGCTAAGTGTGACATTTCATTTACATTGGCCCTCCTCCAAATTAATTGGGTCAGGTTAAGCGTCAGCTTGTTGATACAATGTAACAATGGAGTGGGTTAGGACCGGCCTCCCCAGCCCGCCAATTAACTCAAAGAAATGGGTCGGGACTCTACTCGTACACATGGCATCTTCTCATTGGCCGACTAGGGTAAAATTACCATTTTCCCAACAACAATCTCCTAGAACATATTTACTTCATTGAATAAAAAAAAATATGATAAAAAATAATATAATATTTATTATTTATTTAGTGCATGAATTAAAATAAAATGTGAATAAAAAAATATTTATTACATTGAATCTAAAAAAATTCATATACAATCTTTTCTTATTTATTATCTAATTCAATTCTTTCCTATCTAACAAAGCAAACATACCACTAAGTATTTCTTTGGTGAAAATTGAAGCGTCAACCACTCAAGTGCTTGTCTTGAGAAGCGCTTTGAAAGGGAATTTTGATGTCAAATGATTTAGCCACGACTCGCTCTATGATCATGATAAGAGGTGTGTTAGTTTCTAAAACTACACAAAATTGAATGGTGTGATAAGTGTTACAGGGAAATGACTACACAAGACAGTGATTTATTCCCTATTTGTTTTACACAATGCTAGATAAAGATTTTAGTTCTATCACATATTTTTTTCATACTAATACAATATGAAACAAGATGAATCGATTAAAAATTATTTAGAATAAGATTTTAACTGCCTTAAGATTTTATTATCAAGTCTCGTACTTGATGACCATCAGACGAAATCAACAATTCAAGGAATCTTTTATCAAGTCAAACATGATTATAATAAATAATAAAATAAAATAAATGTTTTATTTATTTAGAAAAAAAATTATAATGATAATATTATTTCGTTAGTACAGGGCATACTACTAACACGACTATCGATCGTTATCGTGATATATATTCATCAATCAAGCTTGCATCAACATTAACAAGGATGAGGAGTCTGAGTCCATGTGCATCTTCTCTTGGAGAGGCTAAAGCTAGGGGACGAAGTCTGGGAGCTAGGCAACAGTCGACACGCTTCTCACAAGGAGTGAGTTGATGAATGGTCAAAGCAGATGTCCAATGTGCAAGGCAGATGTCCAATGTGCAAGTCAAACATTTAGATGGCGAGCGATCAAGCAAGATCTGAACCTTCAGTGCACAGGGAGACTTATGATGAAGCATCATCAATATTTTGATCATGACAATTAGCCACTTGACAAGGACAATGAATTAATTTGTTGATTTGGGCAGTAATTTTTTTTAAAACAAAGATAAAAAAAATCATAATAGGTGATTCTACTGAGATTCAAACTTTAATTTTTTTAGGTAATATATAATATATTATCGGTGATTCTACTGAGATTCAAACTTTAAATTTTTTAGGTAATATATAATATATTATCATTAATTATATTATTATTTATAGTTGACGATTTGGACGGTAGTTGAGTGTTAACATTTGTGCAACTAAATCTACAATAAAAAAAACCAATTAGGATATGGTTGGGCAGTAGCTCCTCGTCCCCTATAATTATATATAGTATATAAACATTTACCAGTACATGAACTAAAACTTACGTCTTCTTTGGCTAGAAAAGGAAATTTTCAAAATCATAATGTTTTTTTTGGCAAAATACCAAAGACAAATATTTTTGACAAATTGAAAAAATAAAACTTAAATGATTATATTAAAATTAACCCAAAATATAATCTAAAGGAGGGCTGCCGCCCACACTTCCATTAATTTGGGCCATTAATGAAGGAGCGTACTGTTGATATGATCGAATGATTGAAGCAATTTATAATAATATAATAAGCCATCGTCATTTATCATTTTATAAATATGTTTGCATTACATCGATCCGCTCAATTTATCTAGTCACATTTATGATATATACTCTTCAAAAGAAAATATTTGCAATTATCTTTTCATTTTGTAATTACTAATTAGGAATTGAGTGCATGCTTTAAGATTAGGAATCTTTAACGATGATAAGGCACTCATCTAACGGCCGCTGCACCAATTAGTTTTTCCTGTAGTTAACCACTGCACCGTACATCCGCATAGATGTACTTATTACTCCTTTCGTCCATCCACGCGGTAGTCCTCATAATAATTTGTCAATGCCATTAGCTAGTCTAAGAATAAAGTGGAACGCGGTCAGGGACCAAATCTAAGTCTCGAACCATGTAAATGTACACATGTGAGTATGTGACGAGTACCCTCACATTTCCTTGTCACAACTTTAACGTACCACTAGTAAAAAAAGAAAAAACTTTAACGTACCACTCTTCACAGTTTCTTTTCATTAATCATTATCTCAAGTACTCGGACGCAACTTCCATGGAGCCCGGCGGCTCCGTAGTAGTTATTTCCCAAGTACTCCTATGCGACCTTATATAAAATTATAAATCCCCTGCTCTCCCTCTCCAATATCCTCCATCGTCATTTCAACAAACACCTTTCCGCCCTCTCTCGATGACGTTCCCCTTAGTCTGCTACTGCATTGCGGTGCCATGGCCGGTGGTGCTACTGCTGAAGACGCTCGACCGCATACGCTCTTTCGTCCTGACCATCCTCCACCACGCCGGCGCCTACCGACGGACCAATCCTCCGCCCGCTCCGCCCGCTCCCCCCGCCGCGCCCTCCTCGATCAAGGCCCAGCTACCAGTTGTCGAATTCGCGAGCTTCGTCAAGGAGTGCATCGCCGACGAGGATGAGGCGTCCGCGGCTGTGTGCATCTTCTGCTTGGAGGGGTTGGAGCTGGAGGACGAGGTCCGGAAGCTGGGCAACTGCCGGCACGCGTTCCACAAGGAGTGCATCGACCAGTGGCTGGAGAACGGCCAGGTCAACTGCCCGATGTGTAGGTCAGACATTTTACCGAACAGATGGGGAGCGACGAAGCAGGGCCTGATCTTGCAATGTGTAGGGGCAATGTTGACGAAGCGACGCCATCATAATTTCGACCATGACAATTAGGCACTTGATAAGGATGAGGAGCTAATTAATTTCGTTCGTCTGGGTGGTGGTTGGAATGTTAACATTTGTGCAGCTGGATCTTCTCTGCTATAATACATATAGTATACAACATCAATAACAACAGGAACTGAGACTTATGTATAGTTGTATTACCATGCAAGTCGTGCATAATAATATATATATGAGTTGATTGCTTCCATGTGCATTTCCTATTGAATGATTTCTCTCGCCAAACTATGTCTTTGATGATTTCTAGTGGCATAACAATAGTAAATGGACAAATAGATCGGCCTTAGAATTAATGGGGAAGGGTAATTCAATCAAATAGACCATGTAATAATGTAGTTGAATTAAAAAGGAGAAATTAAAGAATCTGTTATATATCATAGTGTATTAGTGTGTATAGTTGAGGCTGTGACCGACGTATATTTATTATTAATTAAAAAGAAGGGAACTACTTTGATGTCTAGTGAGGCGCCCAAGTGCAAGATTTGGTTTTGGTCTTCTTTTTTGCCATCTTGATATATGAGGAATTAAAGTCATTTGTTACTTTGGCTGTAATTTTAGCAATTATATTTGGCTGTAATTCATCTCTTCTGGGCTGTAATTTTAGCAATTCTATTTGGCACCTATTATCAATTAAATCTGGATATGGGTTCACTGATCGCTCGCTCTGGGGGTTGGGTGATTGGTTCCATCTCTGCTTTCCAACCGTTCAGGGTAGACCGCCGGCTCAAGCGTTCATTGCTACCTCCTGCTGGTTCATCTGACACGCTAGAAATTTGTTAGTCCACGAGGCTAGGCAGCCTATCACTACTAGAATATACCACATCAGTAACGGGGATCAGCGACAGTTGGAAGAGCCATCAGAATAAGTCACGGTTTTGCCTCGGCCCAGTCGGTCGTGGCTGATGTAACTAAATCAGCCACGGCTCGCATACGGCCGCACAAAGCCGTCGCTCATAGATTATGGCGCGCACGGTGCGCGAATTAAAATGGGTTAGTAGCCACGGTTTAGCGGGGACCTCGTAGCCGTTGGTGATGAGAGTAACCGAGCGCGCGAAATAAAATAGGTTAGTAGCGATGGCTCCTCTACGCCGTCGGTGATATGCGAAGTCATTACCCACGGCTGGCTGCGATCGTCGCTTATTATTTAATGCCACGAACGCAACGCGAATATATAACTCTCTTAACCGACGGCTTTGCGAGCCATCGGTGATAATAAAGTTACATATCCACGGTGTTCCGACGGCCAATGCGCCGTCGGTGAAAATCCTTTTTATTTGCGTTCGCGCCCGACCCTTCCTCTTTCTTCCTCTTCCTTCTCTACTCGTCGTTGTCGCCGCCGTCCGTCGATATCGAGTTGTCGGGGAGTCGTTGCCTATTACCGCCGCTGTCAATCACCGCCGGTGAACCTTCCGATATGCTCACTTCCTCTCCTCCTCCGTTAAATCCCCACAGCGCCGCTGCCGCCCTTTCCGCCCGTGCTGCCTCTCCGCCTCGGCGTCGACCCGGCGTTCATCTCAGCGCCTGCCTCAACCCGGTCGGCGCCGCATTGGGGCCGATTACCATCGGCCCCAATGCCGACGAGCAGTAGCCGATAGTGATATCGGCTACTGCTTGATTAGGATAATTAACCCCTAATCAAACTGTGATTAGAGTTTAATAACCCTAATCACAGTTTGATTAGTTTTTTTTTAATTATTTGTTGTTAATTATTAGAAATTAATAATTATTAAAAATTAAAAATTAATTGTTAATTAGGTTAATTATTAGTTTAATATTAATTAATTAGTCGTCCGGAATCATCCACTAAGGACTCGCGCCAGAATCGTCAACTTTGAACTCGCGGTCAAATCGTCCTTGGTGGACTCGTGCTGAAATCGTCCACCTTGGATTCGCGCGGAATCGTCCACAATGGATGGACTCGTGCCGAAATCGTCCACTATGGACTCGCACCGACATCCATAAAGTTAGAAAAAAATCAAGACGAGTTGATACGTTTCACGTACGATCGACGAGTCAAGTTCTAATTTTGCAAAACCTTAGATCCGTTCGGAGGTTGTATGTTCGTGTAAACGAAGTTAATGATCTTTTATACGATGTACAACCCCTGAATTATTCCTAATTGGATAATTTGGGAGCATAGTTATTTATATTGCACTTAGTTTATTTTTTTTAGTCATTAACTTTATTTTTAAATTTTGACTTGTATCTCCCTTGTTCTCCGATACGCGCCCAAATGATATTCGTATTCGGAGAACTATAAGGAGATGCTGCCGAAATTTAGAATGAAGTTAATGACTAAAAAAAAAACTAAGTTCAATATCAATAACATGAATCCCGAATGGAATAAGACCATCCCACCTAAAGACATTACCTAAAGATATTGTAAACTTTTTGACAGAACATGTCGGGCGATCGAAGTTGGATGTACCGACGAATTCATCGTGGAGCTATAACGGACGAATTTCGAGTAGGCATAACTTACTTCTTAAATTTCGCATACTCGAATGAAAAATTCTTTAGTGGTGATAAAATCCGATGTCCGTGCCGAAAATATTCGAACATAAGATTTTTGGACCGAGAAACTGTCACACTGTATCTGTATACAAAAGGATGCACACCAAGATATTTTGTATGGAATTGTCACGGGGAGTCACGTCAAGTCGGGACGTCGAGCAATCCTGTTATCCAAACTCATGATGAATCTTCTTCTGTTGATGTTTCTTCTTCCAATCCACCTAATCTTTATAGAACAATGATTCTGGATAGTCTTGGAGGACAATTCCATTTAAATAATAATATTGAGTCAGTTACTGAGACGGTAGTGCCACTAGATACTACGACAGTTGAAGTCACTGAAGAACAACCTGAGATACATATTGAATTGCCGAATAAGGAGGCTGCAGAATTTTACGAGATGTTGAAAGCTGCCAATGAACTTTTGTATAAGAATTGTCCTAATTATTCAATAATGACACAACTCCTGAACATCAAGTCTGATTGTAATATCAGCGGGATTGCGTTTGATCGGATTGCTACCTCCAAATAACAAGTTTGAGCCAACCTTTTATAAGAC
Organism: Canna indica; assembly: GCA_034359265.1. NCBI lineage: Eukaryota > Viridiplantae > Streptophyta > Magnoliopsida > Zingiberales > Cannaceae > Canna > Canna indica. The sequence goes on along the minus strand of CP136894.1, from coordinate 10,291,600 downwards.
AAAAAAGTTGATGAGGAAATTATGGCTTGGGTATGAAAAGATACACGCGTGCCCAAATAATTGTATTTTATATTATAAAGAAAATGCACAGTTAGAATAATGCCCGATATGTGAACATCCTCGTTACAAGGAGAAAAAACCGGTTCAACAAAAAAATATTCCCTTTAAGGTGCTTCGGTATTTTCCACTAACACCGAGGCTTCAAAGGTTATTCATGTCGAAAAAGACTGCCCCCTATATGAGTTGGCATGCAAGAAGTCGTGATGATACAATAATGACTCATCCATCCGACTGTGAAGCATGGAAACATTTGGATAAGTGTTAACCATCATTTGCTGGGAGACTTGAAATATCATGTTAGGATTGTGCACAGATGATTTTAAATTTTTAATCCATTTGGTGATACGATACTCAATTTACAGCGATGAGGAATTAGAAAAATTACGAAATCATGAGTTCCCTAATTGGTTTCAAGCTTACAGCACAGAACACAGAGGCGAAATAGATAACCAAATCTTTGAGTTTGCTAATGGACCGGCACGACTTATACAGTGTTATAATGGTTATTTTGTCAATGGATATAAATTTCACACATTTGAATATTCATCTATAAAAAAGTCTATGAATGTCGAGGTTTGCGTCAAAGGGACAACATATGCTGAATATGATGTTGACTTTTACGGACTATTGGAAGAAGTCATTGAATTACAATTTTTCGAATGTAAACCAGTTGCCCTTTTTAAATGTCATTGGTTCGATACAAGCGATAGGGGCATGAGAGTTCATCCAAAGTATAAACAGTTGGTCGAGGTCAATTACAAATCAAAATTGGCTTCAAATGAGCCATTTATATTGGTATCTCAAGCTGAATAAGTATATTATATGCAGTATTTGTCTTGAAAGAAAGACATGGTAGATTGGCGTGTAGTCTGTAAGACTAAAGCCAGAGAAAAAATTGACCCAATAGTTGGAGATAATGAGCCAACATATGACTTCTATCAAGAAGATGATCATTCAAAAGTGGAACGAGTTAGTCCAATACTTGAGGATGATGATACAGAGTTAGTTCAATTGAAAATAGAATATGTTGATGATGACGATAATGAAGTTGAGGAAGGACAGAATGAAGATGAGGGAGACGAAGAAGAATTTTAAGATTCAGATACAGAAGAATAAAAAGAAAAGTATTACACGGATGATGATAATGACGAAGATGAATAATTGTAAATGTGAAGTATATATTGAATTATTAAATATATCTATTATATATAATCTAATTATATTAAATTTTTATAGCTATTGTTCGAGATATCAATTCTCGAGGAGGCATTCCTCGTAGGACCCCCCGACGTTTACTACCTACCCCACCTGTAGCCACTGACCCTTCGTCTTCCACCACCATCCCCCCACCTCCGGCCACCATCCCCCCACCTGGTCCGGCCACCATTCCCCCACCTGATCCATCCACCCCAGCTGATATGGTCACCATCCCCCCACCTCCAACCACCATCTCTTCAGCCGATCCAGGCCTGTCGACATCGAGACGTAGGCCACGAGGGCCTAACAGAATTCTCCATTCGCCACCCAAGGGACAATTGCACAAAGCAGTTACTGTGCGCGGAAGAAGGTAAGTATATGCATTAATTATTTCTTATAATTTATTTATAATTCAAAATATCATAATATGAATTTATATATGGTGCAGATTTGAGCAGGAGGACGTCCCCCGCATGATAGCGGGGATGATCCGGAAGTTTATGCACGGGGCGTGGCCTACATGGTCTCACGTGCCCCGTGAGCATATAGATTTATTATGGCGAGAGTTCACGGTAAGTATATTTATTAAATTAATGTTAATGTTAAATATTGATCGATAATAATATTTTTTTTGCAGGGTCATTATACATGGCCGGAGGATCAGACCACTTTTGTGGAGGCTGCATGGGAGCGTGTTGCCCGTGCTCACTATAACGGGCTGCTTCAGTAGGGCCGTCAGATCGTGACAAGATGATTGGGGGCCACATAGATAGGGCAGACTCGGGAACACGCCACCGAGTGGATTCCTGGCTTTGTGTGAGACCAGCTCATTGAGCGGTGGGATACTCCTGAGTGACAGGAGGTCTTCCGGATTACGTCGAGAAACCGCATGTTTGGGGGGACGACACGGGGGCGCGCCACACTGGTGGCTCCATATCTTTTACGGTGCATGAGCGTCGTATGGTATGTATAATTTCCTTACTTTTAATTAAATTATGTATTGTGTATAATGATACTAATGTATTTGTTTTCTAATATAAGACGCGCATGACGAAGGACGACACCGTCCGACGCCCGTTGATGATGAAGCTGTTTGAGCGCACCCACCGTCGTCGACGAGGAGCGGGGGACTACGTTGATAGCAGAGTCTCGTATATAATGGTTAGTATATACATATGTCTATTTGATTTACATAAATTTTATTTATAGTTTATATATATTTAAAATATAAACACGTGTAGGAAATTTATTCGAGGACTGTGATCGAGCATGGAGGGACATCAGAGGAGCTCAACGCAGGAGCTTAGGTGGAGGCAGCAGGTGGCTGGGAGCACGGTCGTGTTTATGGCTTTGTAGACAGTGGTCATGCACGCGCCGTGCTCGGGCCACTTGGGGCACCGACCCCTCCGACTGCAGGTGAGCGGCCCTCGTCATCCCGAGCGTAGGACTAGAGCCGCATAGCGGCCATGGAGTTGGAGCTCACCCAACAGAGACAGGTGATGGAGGAGCAGAGGCACGCAATGGAGGAGAGGATGCAGGAGCAGAGGCTGACGATGGAGGAGCAGCTGTAGGAGCAGAGACGGTCGAATGACGAGTTGAGACAGACGATCCAGAACATGCAGACACTCCTCACTCAGATTGCATCTGATCAGTTCGACCTTCTACCTATGATATCACAACCGTTGTCCTCCTCGACCCAATCGATGCTCCTGACCCAGTCGTTGTCGACTCCACCGCCTCTATCGCCGCCACCGTCGTCGTGAGATTTTGATTAATTATATTTTGTTTATATTTTGATACTTGATATAGATGATATTTTGATACTTGGATATATAGATGATATTTTGATAATTGTTTGCCTCCGGTTTGAGGCTGAGATTGATGATGTTTATGTAAAACTTGTATGTTTGATTTCAAATGCATGTGTATGATGTTTTCTGATTGTAATATGTGATTGAAAATAGGTTGTAGTCGATATATCATTGTATACAAGAATTTATATTTTTTTTTGTTTTTTTAGTTACAAGATAACATCTTTAGTCACGATTTACCCACGGTTAACCGTCACTAAGTCGTGGATGAAAGCCTATCGTAAATGACTGATGGCCTCGGCAGGACCAAATATCACGGTTGCTAATAGTATCACCGACGTTTGTGAGCCGAGGCTAATGTGTTGGTATCAGTGACAGCGCCCAGAGCCGTCACTGATGATTTTAAATCAGCGACAGTCCACGAGGCTGTTGCTGATGATTATGTGTGACGGTCGTGCGCGGCCGTCACAAAACATCTGAGACGCGCACATCAGAGATAATTTTTTTCCACGGTTGACGCTGTCTGTGATATGCATCGCCGACGGTTCAGCCACGGTATCAGCCGTCGCTGATGACCACAATTCTAGTAGTGTATCCCCTCTACTCTAGTGTCTAAAATTGTTGCCTTTACATGTGCCTACGCACATTCATCATCTGAGGGAAACATCATATCTTCCAATATTCTTAGAGCTTGGACTCCACCAGCACCTCGTACTCTAAAAATGATATGTGATGGTTCATCGGATGGTTCTGCAGGTGGTACTGGTTTTATTCTTCGAGCATCAGATGGATCTTTTCAGGGTGGAGAATCCTTTTACTATAGTGCTGGTTCCAGTTTGGTCTTAGAGGCTTTTGCAGTTCATGATGGGCTTCGGTTTGCTATAGAGCATGCGCTTCCTAGCTTTGTGGTTGAATCGGATTCGCAAATTCTAATATTTGCTCTCAATAACAAGGCCTCCATTCCGTGGGAGATCGATTCCATCATTCAGGATATTTTATTGTTAAAATCAAAGTGTAATTATTTGGAATTCATGTTTTGTTACCGATCGGCGAATGAAGCTGCCCATTGGACAGTAAATAGAGCCATGACATGTAAGAATCACATTGTTTGGCCTTCTGTTCGACCTCTTGAACTTGAGGGCATTTTGCTCTCCGATGCCGTAGGAATCTAATTTCTTAATAAAGTGCTATTTTATGTTTTGGTAAAAAAAAAAGTCATTTGTTACTTTTTCTTTTTTTGGAAAAAATAAAGAAAAATCATTTAATGGGATTGGGCAAAGCAATTGTTCGAGTTTATGAATTTTTTAATAATCGATCGCTGGCGGCCCACTAATTCATCTTTGCGTGTCCCGAAGAGTAATGTGGAAATACGAATTATTATTCCAACCCCACGGTAACATTTCTCTTTCTATTGCCAGGATTTTAATAACTATTTGATTTTGCAAAAAAACAATTGTTCAAATATATTATAAAGTATATAATTAAAATAAAATTTGTCATTAACTTATTACTAGGATATAAAATTAATAATAAAATCATTTTAAATGCAATATATATTATACTTTAGTAATTATATTTACATAATTATATGTTTTATTGATATAATGACTTAAATTTAAAAAATTATAAAAATAGAGGGCTTAAATGAAAAATATAATAATTTTACTTAAACATACGCTACCAAACAAGATTTAAACCGATTTCATTTTTATTAAAACTAAGTTTTTGATGCCAATTTCTCCAAAATCAACACCAAATTTGATGTCATTTCCGAAAAATCAGCACTAATCTCTTGAGGGGTATTGATTTCTCTTGTTAATCCCACATTGCAGGTAAATTTTTTAATCAAAATCTTTTTAATACCGACGCCTCTACCATTGGCACTGATATTTAATGTAGAATTAAAAAATATATATCCTAATTTATTCATTATAATTAAATTCACACTCGAAATTATTCATTATTAAATTCGTACTCGAATTTACTTACCTTCTACTCATCTAAATTTAGATGCAGTCATCACACGAATGCTAATTTTTAAAATTAAATATGATGCCAGCTTTTTATTAAATTTTTATAGTGGTAATTTTTTTTTTTTTAAAAATATGCAACTTTTTTAATTAACAAACAAGTAAAATAAGAAATTGTTATAATTTAAATGTCTTATATGCAAAGTACTTCGTAGAATTTTTATGTATTCAATTTTAAAAGTATATATTTTTTATTGATGGAGGGCTAAAATATTAAATTATAAAAGTAGATGACTAAAAATGAAAATTTTAAAAATAAAGTACTTAAATTCACCAATATAATCTTTTATCACTAAATAACTAAAATGTAAAATGTATCGATTAAAATAATTAAATGAAAAATATTGTTTAGTTTTTTATCTACTTAATTATAAAAATATACAATTTTTTATCACTAAATGATTAAAATTTAAAATTTGCAAAATAAAGGGCTTGAAAAGTAAAATGAATTATATCTCACTATTTTTACTTAATTTAACTTTATTATTAAAAATATGTATTTTTCGCTGATAAAATACTAAAATGTAATATTAATAAAAATAGATAATTGAAATGCTAATTATACTTTTTATACTGTTTTTTAAAATGTGTTTTTTGATGTAATAATAAAATATAAATATTTGTAATTATTAAAGAATATTTTAACTTTAGGAGGTTTAAACATCCAAATATGATTTGAGAATGATAAGTATATTTTAAAATGATCATCATATCCATTTTGTCAAAATTCTTCAGGTAAATATATAGAATATGGATATTATTCTCGTTCTCAATCAAACTGGTTTATAATTCTTAATAGAGTTAATAACATTATATATCCTTAATTTTAAATATTTTCTCAATTATATCCTAAATTTTATTTTATTTTAATTATATCTCACTATCAAACAAATGTGAGATATATGTTTAAGTTTCGATGTGGATCAGTAGTCCAATTAACACATTAGAATATAATAAAAAATATATAAATTACCACTTCATCGTACTTACAATCAATAAAAAATAATGTTGAGTTATATATCATGAATTTAGGGAGTTTTCTCAATCATATTCTAACTTCGTTTACTTGTATAAATAGGATGCTTCAATTTTTATTTCATTTCAATATTATTTTATACTTAATTTTTTTGAGTTTGCTGTAGAAACTTCACCTTATTTGATATCATGATACTTAATTCTTTTAAATATTCCGTGATTCATAAAATTTTAGTGCATTCATTTTAAGTATTTATTATATTTAATTTATTTATATAGTCTTAATTTTTTAAGCACTCTTCACTTGTTAAAAAAAAGTAATAATCAATTGAGAGTGTATACTAAAAATTTGACATATTACTTATTCATATTTTTTCTTTTAAATTTTTTTAGGATAAATTACACGGAATCCCCATCGACTATAGTCGATGTACACAAAAACTACCTAAACTACTAAATGTGCACAAACCCCCCTGCGATTACACTTTTTATTCAAATAATCCACCTCCGTTAGCCTGTCCGTTAGTAACTTAACTGTACGTAAAATTTCTACGTGTGCAGAGCTTTCCTTCCTAATGCCACGTAACAACAATCTCCACCATCCATCTCATCTGACGATCATCACTTCTTCTTCTACCTATCCCCTTGCCCTAGACTCCATCGTCGTCGCCTCCTCCTCCACCTCCGCCTCCTCCTCCCGCAGAAGAGGAAGAGATCGCCGACAGCTCCTCCTCCTCCTGTGGTGGAGTCTAGGGCAAAGGGATAAGTAGAAGAAGAAGTGATGATCGTCGGATGAGATGAATAGTGGAGATTGCTGCCACGTGACACTAGGAAGAGGAATTCTGCGTATGTGAAAATTTTACTATTAAATTATTAACAGACAAACTAACAGAGGAGATTATTTGAACAAAAAATATAGTCGCGGAGAATTTTGTGCATACTTGGTAGTTTAAATAGTTTTTGCGCACATCGACTATAGTCGTGAGGGATTTTATATAATTTATTAAAATTTTTATAAACGTGTCAATCATCGGCTTGAAAATTGCTTTTCAGACTAAAAACATATTCATAATTTTTTTGAGAATATTTTTTTTACTGTGTTTATGTCATGTCATAGTTTTCTAGGCCAATTATTGAATCATCTAATTATATTTGAATGGACTGCTATCGTCCTCACTTAGCCACTCACACCGATATACATGGCCGTATGATTGAAGCATTGCAATCATCATCCATCGTTATTCTAAAAATATATTTGCGCAACTGATTAATTTACCAAAGAAAAAGGGCATGTTTAAAATTTCTATTAATATGGAGCCAAATCACATGGTTGCACGTGACTCGCACGAGGGGCGGCCCAACCTCTACAGAAATCATTCCTAATCTACTTGGTTGGGGAAATTAATTAATTAGTAATGGCTAAAAAGCGTTAGGTATGACGTGGCCGACTCATGCCTGCCTTTCTTAATCAAAGTGGGAAGACGTCCTACTCGATCACTCTTTTCTCGTTATTAGTCAATTTTAATTTGATTGAACATGCACCATGTATTTCTCACATTTTTAAAATGTTTTTTTTATAAAAAAAAATGAACATGACCAAGTTTGTCCAATAAAAAATGGTAATATAATATTGTCATCTTTACATTGCCAGGAATCTTAAAACGTTACCACAAACCAAAAGCACTCTTGATTATGCAAAAGAAACTTGCAATTATTCTCCTACAAGTGCAAACTTCCAAGTTCCAATAGAAGCTATAGCCAAATTAAGCTCATATAGTTTCATGTTTAAATCATTCAAGTCAATTGTGGCCTAATTCCTAGTCAATTGTGGCCTAATTCTTAGTCAACCTAGAATATTATTTGGATATAGAATTTCAGAGGGAAAGATAGGGACTAGACGTAAATCAATATGTTAAATTTTGATGACAATATTTTAAATGAGGAAGAAAATTATAAGTTATTTTTTTTAAAAAATAACTTATAATTATTAGGGTAAATTATATTGACTCCCCTGAGATTTAGTAAAATTATATTGATCCCTCATCTATTTGTCCAGTTTATAATCATCTCCCCTGAGTAATCTTTGAGTAAATTTTTAGGAGAGGTTTGTGTAATCTTATTTCGTAATAGAGGAGGTTTGTGTAATCTTTTACAAAACTCAGAGGGATTATAAGATAAAATTATAAATAGAAAGGAGATCAGTGTAATTTCACTAAACCTCAAGAGAGGTCAGTGTAATTTACCCTAATTATTATTACATATCATGCATGTAACAATAATATGAATAAAAAAAATCTTATATTCAAGATGCTATTTTTTTTTTATTAAAAAAAACTCACTTAAATGGTCAGGTTACATCCTGGCCCTGGGTAGAAGAGGTAGAGAGACCATGGCCGTGCACTCCTCGCCAAAGAGACAACATATTACCATGTTCCATTATGTGAGCAACATTATTATTAAAATCAACCTCATATACATCCGAGTTTACAACTGCTAATACATCAACAGAGATTGAACTACTATAACCAGGAATAGATCTCTGGTTTACAATATATGAATCATTACAATATAATATGAAGGAGAGCAGTTTTGACGGCACAGACACATGGTAATTATTTAGGTAACATCTCCAATATGTTGCAGTTGCAGAGGAATCCCCGAATTCACTCCAGGCTTCATTAATGTCCGGTTCAAGACCCATACCAGTTAAGCCAGCTTTGGCTAAATGATGAGCCATCATATTATCTTCTCTTCTAGTGAAGCACCATTCTGAGACCTCCAATGCATCAGCTAATCGAATGATGTCATTCATAAGGGGTTTTACAAACCATGGAGGTTTCAAATGTCTACTTAAAGTATCAACAACAAGCTTGCAATTTGAATTTTTTTTCAGATGTTTGATATTGATGAGCTCAATCTTTAATAGACAAAACCAGATTGCTTCAAGTTCAGCCGAGAGGCTGCTTTGAGAAAATGAGCTGCAATATCCTCTCATGACTTCAACTCTATTGCCATTCAAAATAGTAAATCTCATACCTGATTTCTTAGTTTGATCCACCCACGCTGCATCATAGTAAACCAAAAAACTTTGATTCATTCTTGTTAAGTTAACATCATGATTATGAACAATTCCAGAATCAGCATTATGGAGATTGATAGTAGTTGTTTGCGAATCATTCCTCCTGTTATCATATGAGGCAGTGTATGCTGATAGCAGTTACTCAGTTTCACAAGGACTTTGAAAACTAAAGAATTGAAACCAAGACACTTTCCTCTAAAGCACATCTCATTCTTGTTCTTCCATAAACACCACACTCCCACTGCAATACAGCTGACCAATTGAGATTTCTTATCCTTTAAGAGACAACCTTCATCTGTCCATTTCCCCTGATGCCATAGATTCCTATAAACAAATTTATAACCAAGGATGCTTTTCAAAGCAGCCCACAACTTGTTAGCTTGATCACATTCAAAAAATATATACTCTATATTATCCATTCCATTCTCACACACAAAGCAGCTATGTTCAGGAATGTTGCTCCTTTTAGCAAGCAAACATGTAGTAGGGAGCTTTCCAAGAATTAACTTCCAAGAATTTTTTTTTATCTTTGAAAGTACCTTTAAGCTCCACAGCTTTCTCCAGTCAAAAAAAGTATCAACTTTCTCATCATCCTTTTTCAGGAAGTTATAAGCAGCTTTACAATCAAGCTTTCCCTTATCATTGTAAGCCCAAATCCACTTGTCAGGATCATTCTATCTAGAAAAATGAATCTGCATAACCGATTTAACAAGATCATCACCAAAGACTTGCTTAATCAAAACCAAATTCCATTCTTTATCAGTAATTAGATCACTGACATTGTGAACTTCATTTATTCTTTTCATGTTAATGTAGGTAGGCCATTTTTCAAGAGGGAGACATTCAATCCAGGGGTCACTCCGGATGTTAGTTTCACGTCCATTCCCAATTCTTTTTTTAATTCCCTCTCTAAGCCTAAACATAGCGGCAAGGATACCCTTAACAGCCCAGTTATTGATCCTTCCAAAGTCTTCAAACCAGGGGTGAATGAACCTGTACCTTTGATTAATAAAGATAGCCCAGTTTACATCTTTCTTATTTAACAGGGGTAGTATTCTTTTTGCATGAATTGAGACCTTTAAAAGCTTCAAGTCTCTTATCCCTAATCCTCCTTTGAACCTACTCAAGGAAACCTTCTTCCAATTAACGAGATGGATACCTTTCTTGCTTGAGCTATTTTTCCAAAAATAATCCCTAGCAAGCTTCTCGTAATCCTTCACAACCTTTTCATTAACCCAAGTAGTGGCAAGGGTATGCATAGGAATGGAGTTAATCACTGAATTAAGAAGAATAATCTTGTCGGCTTGAGATATGTTCTTACTTGCCCAATAGTCCAATCTATTTTTTGCTTTACTTATCAGCTGCCTTTGAACATTGATCGGAGTTTTACTTTTATCAATATATGCACCAAGGCATTTCAAGGGAAGGGGACTTTCTTTGATGCCAAGCAATTTATATATCTCCTTCATTTTAACTTCAGGATAGGCACATGAAAAGAAGCATTCTGATTTGCTGAAATTTATCTTCTGGTTAGTGTAAAGCCCATACTGATTCATTACCTCCTTGATGTAGCTGCAGGATTTTTTACAACACTTCACCATTAAGATAATGTCGTCAACAAAGAAAAGATGGCTAAGAGACATGTTCCTATATTTGAAAGCTTTAATGTGACCTCTGTGAACCTTTCTCTCAGTTTGAAGTGATAGAATTAAAGTTCTTGGACAATAATAAATAAGTAATAGGACAAAGGGTCCCTTTGCCTAACCCCCTTGTAGCTCTTGAAACCTTCTGAATGAGAGCTATTAATACAACACTTGAAGTTTGCAATATTTAAACAAGTAATCAACCAACAAATTAATCTATCGGGCAGGTTCAAAAATTGGCATATCTTTTTAATGGCTACCCAACTTACCCTATCAAAAGCCTTCTCAAGGTATAGTTTCATGATAAAATAAGGGTGTTTCCTTTTAGATTTGTCAATTATATTGACAATTTCAGTGAGAAGAATCACATTATCATGCATATTCATTTTCTCAATAAATGCAGTCTGCTCCTTAGAAATAAGCATGCTAATCCAAGGCTTGATTCTGTTTACAAGGACCTTTGACATTATCTTATAGGCCACATTGCATAAAGCAATTGACCTATAGTCTTTGATTCCTTTAGGATTATCTTCTTTTGGAATGAAGATCAAGTTGGTTTGCCCCCAAGATTCAGACAGCTTGTTTTCATAGAAGAAGACTTTGGCTGCTTCCATGTAAGAATCTCTAATTATGTTCCAAAAATTTAGATAGAACTCCAAGCTGTATCCATCAGGCCAGGTGCTTTACCTTTGCCTAGACTATTCATTGCCACAACAATTTTCTGTTCTGAGAACATGCTTGTAAGACTGCTTTGACTATCACTTGCCAATCTTTTCCAATTCAAAGTTTTCAAATCCTCCCAGTTAACAATGCTTTGGTCAGAGTCATCTTCTTTCCAGAGATCTCTGTACCAATTTTCAAAAGCTTTGACAATTTGACTTGTTTCAAATAAGTCTTCATCATTATCCGAAATATTTAGGATGGTGTTCTTTCTTTTTTTATACTTAGCTAGATTATGAAAATACTTAGTATTCTTGTCATTCATCTCAACCCATTTTGTTCTAGCACTTGACCACCATTTGATGTGAAACTGTCTATTAAGTGCCATGGCCTTATTAGTTAGGCATTTAATCCTTTCAATCTCTGCAGCCGAAGCCACCCCTTGTTCATCAGCAGATTCCAAACTTTCTAACTCAGCTAGAGTTTCCTTGAGCCCCATTTCTAGAGATCCAAAGTAATTTTTACACCATGAGATAAGTTCTTTGCCTAATTTACTCAAACAGTTCATGAAGAATTTAGATTTATCCTTTTGAAGAACATTCCTGCCCTAGTTCTCTTTTATCGGCTAAGAAATGTTTTCATTTTCAAGCCAATATAGCTCAAAAATAATCTTCTTTCCCTATTGATTGGTATGATGTTACATTTGGAATCAAGCATTATGGGCCTATGGTCCGAAGCAAGCTTATTCAAGTGATAAATAATTGCTCTATTGAATTTTTGAAAGCCACTTGTCATTAGCATATATCCTGTCGAGCCTAGCCATGATTCTTTTGTCACCATGCTTGTTATTACACCAAGTGAACTTGAAACTTGAGAAATCAAGGTCAATTAAACCAGCTTCAAATTTCAATTCCTTGAATGCTTTCATGACATTACCAAAACTTATATTTTTTCCACCCCTTTTGTCCTCTTGACTTTATATGAAATTGAAGTCACTCATTAACAACCAAGGCGTGTCCGCAATTTGAAGGCATTTTAGAAATTGCCAAAGCAAACATCTTTCCTTGGCATCATTACTAGCATAAATGCCAGTAAGCAACCATGGCCTATCCCCCTTGAAGCATACTGCAACATGGATTGTTTGACTACACTGGTAAAGGAGCTTTGCATCCATTACCTCAACCTTCCAAACTATGATGATACCCTTTGATCTTCCATCACCAGACATGTAAAGACCATTCCAATTTGTTCCATTTTTTTTTATGCATTTCAACGAATTTTCATCATCCAAGTGTGTTTCCACCAAGAGGATCAAATCAGGTTTCTTTGATTTTATCAAATACTCCAAGTAGTCCAGCCCTTGGCTTTAAGACCACATCTGATATTCCATGAAATAAGTTTCATTCTAAGGAAACTATGCTTTTCCCCTTATAATTCATGGGAGGGGGATCCCCATCTAGTTCAATAAGCCCCTCTTCAGAAGAGAACTTAATTTTCTTGCATTTATTCTGCCTTATATTGAAAGGAAAGCTGTCTTGATGAATAGTTTGAGATTGTGCTTTTCTTTGTTGCAGCTTGGGCTACATAAGATGTCCTCTTCCATATTATCCTGCGACAAAATATCAAAATCCTTTATCTTGCTGACAGCTATAGAGAATGTATCAGTAAGCTTTCTGTGATAATTTTCTAAGCTTTTCTCAACATCAATCTGCACTAAAACTGGCTCACTTTTCACTAATTTGAATGTCAGGTCATTCATCGACAAAGTTTTTTTATTCTCAGGGGTACTCTCCTCAGGTTTACTCTTCTTAATAGCCTGAGAAGAATGAGCTATTACAGGAGCAGAGGAAGATGCCTTCGATGGAGAGTGAGAAGCTTTGACAGGAACAATTAAAACTTGATTGAGGTCTTCCTCCATTGCTGAGCTCTGATCATTGCTATTCTTCAAACTTTCAAACATGTTCTTGCTTCTTAAGTCATGGGATTCAGTTTTTTTCCCTTGAGCCTTCTTTTTTCTGTTAATGACTTGCCAAGGTTCAAACATCTCATCATCATTTTTAGCAGATAGGCTGTCACAATTGGAATTCAATCCAATTGGATCCAGAACAGAATCAGTTTTATTACTGACGATTTCAAGTTCTTTTTTCTCAGGACAGTGGATTGCAAGGTGGCCAATTTTCCCACATGAAAAATATAGTTTGGGGATGTTTTCAAAAGCAATGGCTTGCCAGAATTTGAAGCCATCCCCTATTATCCATAGATCATAAGGTACTTTTTGTTTAAGGTTCCAAAGTATGCATATCTGAGCAAACTTTTCTCTTTGACCTTTGAGTGTAACTCCATCAATTTTGATGACCTTTCCAATACTCTTTGCAACTTTGATCAAAATGTCTCTGTGAAGATATTCAAGAGGCAGCCCTGGTAATTGGATCCAAATAGGGATTGGGATTGCTTCAATCCTTTCGAGCAGGGGTTGAAGATTAGGCCTCCAAGGAGTGAGTAGAAGTGCCTGCCCTCTAAAGAACCAAGGACCTTCAGTTAAGACTTTGTTCCTATCTTCCTCACAAGTAAACTTGAAGCAAAAGTATTCGGCTGCCATATCCACAACTTGAACACCACACTTAAGCTTCCAAATTTTGGGCATGACTTGTTGGATCAGCTATAAGGATGGAGTATTGCCGTAAAACTTGCCATAAAGTCTATTATACCATTCTTTCCTAGCTGCATTAATCAAATTCGAATCAATCTCAACTTCACTGATTGAGGCATTCTGGATTTTTTTAAGTTTTTCCTCCACCACAATTCTTTCAGGCATTTCGTCATACAAGTGTGCTTCTCTGAATAAAGCAACCCAAGAGATGGGTTGTTTGATTTTACTTTGCGATTGAATTGCGCTTGGATTTTGATTTGGCACAAACAATAGATTTTCCAAAGCCGAAAATTCATTTAAAACATTAACATAATCTTCATTGACAATCGATTTGGCAGAGTTTACATTGGGGATCATACCTTTTAAATGAGCAGATACTGATTTTTCGATCCCCAGATCCAATCCAAAAACCATAGTGCGTGTATCAGAAGGCTTCTTCCTCCATACTGTAGTATCTGCCTTCTTGACAGCAGGATCAAGAGGCTTTTTGGGTTTGGGAGGGATGCCCGGGATCCTTCCTAGATCCGCGCTCGATCGGTCATCCTTTCCTCCACCAGCGTTATCGCGCACATTATCGCCAGAGGAAATCACTATTCTCGCCATCTTCGTATTGGAGATTATTCAAGATGTTATTGGCTGATCCATATTAATAACAAAATAAATTGCATCTGATCCTTTCTTATGACATTTAGGAGATCAATCTGGTAAACTATTTTAAATAGGTTCCAAGTTTCTAACAAATTAAATTTTAACTAGCCTGAGTATATGACTCACCCAATTGCCTATAGATATTAAATCTAGGATAAAATCAAACCAGAATGTAAAACAAGTTAAATGAAATCAACTTATGATATGTTCAGTGTAATGCAATCCACCTATAGAGACAAATTAATTTTTTATTTTTAAATTTTCACATTTAGAAATTAATAAACATATATTATTTCAAATTAGTATCTAAATATCTATAAAAAGAATAATAACATAGTCTCTCAATTGATTTGACTCTAAAATTTTTTGGGATAAATAATTAACTTATAGACATATAATACAGTCTCATTAGGCCACTTGTGTCGTAGTTGTTTACTTCATTGGATTGGATTGAATTAGATTGGATAACAAATGAATGAGAGAATTAGATAAGATTTTATTATCCGGTATACACTGGATATAATATTAATTTTATAATTTTATAATCATATTTTCTTCTAATCCAAACACCAAACAAATAAGGGATTAAAATCTATCACTCATCCCATTAAGCAAACATGCTCTTTCATATAATTAAAGGAGATATGATAACGGATGCAATTTTAATTCATTGTTTGTTTAGTATATGAATTAGAAAAAAATATAATTAGAAGAATATAAAATTGATATTCTATTAGGTGAACACCGGATTTAAAAAGTACAATCACTTATTTGTTATCATATCATATTTTATCCACTGAAACAAATGAACCATTAGTTCAAGTTAGTCTGAACTCGGTAATATAATAAGATGCTTGCAGGTCTACCTTATCCCGGTGCCTAGTCAAGAATCAATTAACCCGATTTAAGTGTATTTTGATCTTGTTTCATTCAAATTACACTCAATATCAAACATGCCCTATTACAAATGAAATGAGCCCAATTAAAATTTAAATGGTATGGATAAACTACCTTCAACAAGACTCAAGAGCACCAAAAAATAGTTTCATTTGACTAATGAACTTGGAATGGAACCAATTCAAATGACTTGAATGCAAGCGAGTCCACAATCTTGCTTTTGATCATTTTTTAAAATCTTTCATCATGCCAATAGGATCGGATGATCAGAGAACCTAGCTGGTTTAATGTCCACGACTAGGAGATATCGACACCTACCACACTTAGCTCACAACGAGCAGACCATAACAACAACAATGCATATGGGCAAGAAAACATTTCACACATACACACAAAACTGAAGCATTCAAGATGTTTACAGGCCCACAAAGGGCAATTGTTTAACCCACAGTGGGCGCCAAAAGTTCTAGCCTAAGATCGGTGGTCTTGCAAGTCCCCTTCACTCCTGGTCGAACTTGGCTTCAGTGGCGATGCAAAGACACTCTGATGCTCAAGTAAGAGAACTCTAGGTTGTGTATAGAATTGAAAAAGAGAGTATACCTGTTGTGCGTCGTGTTTGTTTTATGGAGCAACTCTAGCTATTCAATGAAGTTTCCTCCTAAAATTTCATAGGAATACACCATGAATAGGTAGACTACGATCCCCTAGCTAGTTTGCGGTATTATAGCTAGTTTGCGATATTATTACTGTAGAATCCTCGATGATAAATACAAAATGTTAATATCCTTCTATGGTCGGGTGGAGCCCTCGGGCCGAGTCGTAATTGATTCAATTTGAGTTTAGTTCATGAGCCAAATTGCTTTCGGGGTCGTTCTGATTGGGCCTAGAGAGTCGATTCAGTCTAGAAATCGAAAAATAAACAGTAAAAATACATTCCCAAATTCACCCTTTAAATTATCAAGAACCGAACTACTTCACATACAAGACTACTTTTTTACTTGAAGAAAAGGGCTAGGGCAAAATAACATGACTACAATTCGAAGACTATTTGTCAAGACCACTTTGACGACTCAGCTTCAACATCTTGTAAATATAGACAGCCACCAAATTCATCCAAATCATAGATTAAAAAATTAATACTCATTGATAGTTCTTCAGCGACAAATTAAAGAGGACTATTCTTTGCTAACCTACATGGCTACAATCTACAGCAAAACAATTAATAAACAACTCCAGTTTCTATTGTTCAATATTCCTTTTGCTCCCTCAGTTATCAATCTGAGGGGATTCTAGATTTATAATCATTCATCTACAACTGCATTTTTTTTCCACCAATTTTAATTATTTATGTAGGGCTTCCACATAATTAATTTAATTACTATCAATGTGATTCGATCAAGAATCAGTCGAACAATCAATACATCTTAATTCAGATTAATCTGAAACAAAGAACAAATAGAATTTCTATTCCAAATAAATATTTATGTTGATAGACATGGATGTGATCACCACGCCCGCAGAAGTCTTCGCCACCACCAGCCTTCCTTCTCGGCAGAGGGCAGCAGTGAAGCTCGGCACAGCGGACAGTTTACATGACCGACATCCACCCACTTATCAATGCAGGCGACGTGGAATCCATGGCCGCAGCTGCCGAGCTCCCTCACCTTGTGGTGCGCCTCCACCTCTTCCATGCAAATGACGCAGGTCGGGTCCTCCGCCCTCCTCGCCTGCAGGCTCGAAAACTCCACCACCCGGAGCTGCTTCTTTATCGCCGAAGGCGCCGCCGCCGCAGAGCTTTCCTCCTCCGAGAACAAGAACGCATGCTCTTGCCACGGGGCGACGAGGGGATCCGCCGGCATGTAGAGGCCGAGGCAGTAGAGGAGCACCAAGACGCCGAACTTTATGCACGCTAGGAAGAGGAAGAAAAGAATGACAGGCTTCGGCAGTATGAGAGAATGGCCGTCAGAAGGGAAGCCCATGGTGCCTGAGGGAGAGAGGAGCAGTGATGAGAATGAAAGAGAGGTAGAGGAGGACATCAAAATAAATAGGGAGAAGTAAAATAGTAGCTCAGAAATAGAAGAAAACGTGATGAATATTTTTGACTTGGTATGTTATTACTGGTTTTTTGCCATGGTCAATGACGTTGACCACGACAGAGCACGAGAAGCAGGGTAGCTAGAGATAAGAAAGTAACAGTCAACAATGGTAGCTAGATAGGAGGTAATTAATTTATCAAATACCAACGAAGAGTTATAATTTTGGAAAAATAAATGATGCGTTGAATTAATTGCTGATACTGGTGTACAGGTTTACCTAAAAGAGCAGAGAAAGGAAGAGAGGTTGTAAGGAAAAGATTGAGAAAAGCTGGGGGAGAAGAGTTGACTTATTAACTGCTTGTAAATATTCGTCTTAATTTATATTTATATATATAAGATGGGCAATTGACGTGCTCCATCACTCCAATGCATCAGAATAATATATGTCTGATGGTTATTTGAAGGGACCAAGTAACTTCTAGAGGCATGAATCAATGGACGATCAGGATTTGGCTGCAAAGAGTATCCTTATCAGTTACAGAAGCCTCTTCTTTGTTCCTTCCAGGAAGCCATGTGCACTGTTCGTGTCATATTGAAGCTATGCCTTGTTCCTTATCTAGTATATATGTATAATATGTGCCGACATATATTATGCTCTATTTTATTGATCAGAGGTCTCGTGATATTTAATCGTATCCGTTTATAATATTTTATTCTTCTTTTATCAATTAAAAAAATTAATTTCGTTGTACCTTCTTTTTTGAATTGAAAAGTTGAAACCAATTCAGAAGTTACTACTGGACCAAGGTAATATATTAGGATTAAAACAAAGAATGAGTAAAACAAATTAATCCAAAACAAATTAATCCGAGCGTAAAATAAATTCAAGCTTATATAAGTATATCAAATGATAGTTACTTAAATATATATTTTGAACTTTAAGAATTTTCACAAATCTATTCAAAACTTTTCATTTGCTTGTCATATACTATCAATTGCCTCAGTACTATTTTTACTTTTCTTACTTATACAATATAAAATGACAAATTTACCCTCCTAAACAATGATTTTATCCATCGTCCCTTCTCCTTAAATCCCTAACTATCTTCTCTCACCATTGTCTCTTACAATTTTAAAATTTCTTATTTATTTATATTGAAAAATAACCTACTTACCCTTAAGAAGGTATTTGCCCCCCTCCACTTATCCCTAAACCCCTAATTTTCTCCTCTCACGCAATCCTCCTTCTCTCCTTCTTCCACTGCACCCTAATCCGCCACCCACTCGTTTTTACAGTCCGCCCAATTTAAATTAACAATTTTATTTCATCACAAATAAATAAAAGTAATTTCTTTAATTTATTATTGTTACGTAGATATTGAAAGATATTTAATAAAGTATATTTATTTTAGGGTAAATTATACTAATCTCTCATCTATTTATTCAAATTATAATCACCTCATCTGAGTAACCTTTTTAGAAAATATTTATATAATATTTTACAAAACTCAAGAGAAGTTTATGTAATCTTATTTCGTTGTAGGGGAGGTTTGTGTAATCTTTTACAAAACTAAAGGGGTTACAAGACAAAATTACAAATAGAGGAAAGATCAATGTAATTTCATTAAACCTCAGGAAAAATCAGTATAATTTATCCTTTATTTTATCAATTGTAAAATTGTTGCTCATACGATGATTTGAAAGTCTGTCCCCCACCTCATATTATTATATTTGTGTCAATTGATCAATTATTCATTAGCAATCTTGTTAAAATGATAATGTAATATGCTGACATGAATAACAAATATATTTATATTAAAAAAATTAATATAGTGAGATGTCGCCGCGCAACAACACAAGTTGTCTTGTCTCGATCTAAATGTTATACTAGTTCCTTGCTCGCTAGATTCCATTATTTTCTTGAAAAGCTAATTCATTAGAATACGCTCACTATCATTTTTGTTTTCTTGACGTATGAAACAGGAAAGAGCTTTAGGGGCTGTTTGGTTACCCAAAACGTGCTCGTTTTGGGTTTTGGTTTTCTTTTGAAAACGAAAACGGGACAAAAATCGCGTTTGGTTGCACGAAACAATGGAAAACGGGCGCCTATTTTCTCCAAAACGCATTTTCTTCAAAATACGATTAATACATGAATTAGAAAATACTGATTCGGTGTTTTCTATGTTTTCATCAAAAATAGAAAACGGGCGGAGTGACATTCTTGTAATTACGTGGAAAATAACTTGTTTTCAATTCAATCAACAAAACCTGGATACTACTCCTCACGGGTCTCTCATCTCGCGCGACTCACCCTTCACCCTAACCCTAGCAGAGCTCGATGACAACTTCTCGCCCAGCGCCGACTACCTCTCCTCGGTTTTTTTCGGCCACTCCTTTGAAGGTAAGGTCTACTCTATATTCTATCTACGTTTTCTTCTTCTTGATCTACTCTTTCTTCTTCTCGATCTACTATTTTTTCTTCTCGAACTCGACCTGATCTAGGATTTTTTTCTTAGGGCGACAACTTCTCGCCCAGCGCCGACTACCTCTCCTCGGTTGTTTTTGGCCACTCCTTTGAAGGTAAGGTCTACTCCTACCCTCATATTTCGGATCTACGTTTTCTTCTTCTCGATCTATGCTTTCTTCTTCTCGAACTCGACCTGATATACATTTTCTTCTTCTCGATCTACGCTTTCTTCTTCTCGAACTTGACCCGATCTATGGTGTGTTGTATTTTTTTATCTAGGGTT
The DNA here is from genome assembly GCA_034359265.1 of Canna indica. Lineage (NCBI taxonomy): Eukaryota > Viridiplantae > Streptophyta > Magnoliopsida > Zingiberales > Cannaceae > Canna > Canna indica. The sequence goes on along the minus strand of CP136894.1, from coordinate 10,271,164 downwards.
TAGGGTTTATATGATTTTTTTTCTTCTTCACATAAGAAGTTTGGGTGAAGGGTGAGTCGCGTGGGATGAGAGACCCGTGAGGAGCAGCATCCGGGTTTTGTTGATTGAATCGAAAATGAGTTATTTTTCTTTTAAACTAGTTAGAAATACATCCACACAATGGATTTTTTGTTCGTCCATTTCTAGCTTCTCCTATCAACAATGGATTTTCATTTTGAACTAGTTAGAAATACTGTGCTAATACATCCACACTTGATATTTGAATGTGACAGTATATATTGGGTTAACACAACAGCTTCTTTTTTTGTGGCAGTATATCCACATTTTGAACTAGTTAGAAATACATCCAAGTGCTGGATTTTTTTTTTAAACTGTTCATTGGTCTATTGTTTATGATTAATTTATTATAATGTTATTTAAATTGTATTTTATGTTTAGTATGGTATGTTTATCATGTTACGTAATTTTTTTACATGATCTATTATTCTGTATGTTATAGTTTATTATGATGCTATTCTGGTTTATTATGATGTTATTTAAACTGTATTAATTTGAATGATTCTATTCTGGTTTTGAAATAGTTGAACAATATGTTACTATGTTCTAATTCTATTTCCATTGTTCAGTCAATGAATCAATGAATGAATGCATGCATGCATATTGCTTGATGGGAAATAGTGTCTTCATATGATTAATTTATTATGATGCTATTTAAACTGTATTTTATGTTTAGTATGATATGTTTATTAGGTTACAGATTCTTTTTACACGATCTATTGTTCTGTATGTTATAATTTATTATGATGCTATTCTGGTTTATTATGATGCTATTTAAACTATATTAATTTGAATGATGCTATTTTGGTTTTGAAATAGTTGAACAGTATATTATACTATGTTCTAATTCTGTTTCCATTCCTCAATCAATGAATCAATGAATGAATGCATGCATATTGCTTGATAGAAAATAGTGTGTCTTCGTATGATTAATTTACATCAATTTATTTCATAAAAATATGAAAAAGCCATATTCCTTGATGTGCGAATATCGAATACTTCAATCAATTGCACCTCCAAGTGCTGGCCAGTAACTTTAATGTCATATTCCTCTTCTCTTAATATGTTCTTTACCAACTTATAACATGTTCTTCCCTTCCATATTGTTTAATCTATTCAAATGCATTGAAATTTAGCATTATCTAGTCCCTTTCTACTTGAAGTTTCTTTCTTTTTAAGTTGAAATAATTGTGACCGAAAAAACTTGTTGGGGTATAGAAAATAGCTTCTTGCTGGTGGAACTATGTTTTTAATATATGTATATCATTTTGTAGTTATGGAGCATTTGAATGTATATGTTTTTCAAAAATACTCTATGATGCATGTGGTTATTTTTTTACTGTACTCGATCCTTTTAAACCTGGATTATAATTAAATGGTCAAAATGGAAACATAATTTGAAGTTATGCCCACAGCAGATCTAATTGTTATACTATGTTCTATTCTGTTTATTAGTTTAACAGTATCCTTTTCAAAAATTTATTTTTTAGTTTATACTATGTTCTGATTTGGTTTACGATTGTAGAATAAATAGTTGAACATGGGTGGCCACCGCAAACCAAGAGAAAATGTGGCTGAGTGGGCCCACCTTGTCACTGAAGAATTTTTGAAAATTTTGGCCGAGTACACAAGACAACGTGGTACCACCAACTATGATAAGAAAAGTTGAGAGGGGATTGGTGATAAGTTAGAGGAAAAGTTTGGGGGCAAATTTGGGTTTGATAAATGTAGACAAAACAAATGTCGTCTTCATAGAACTTATCGATCTTTCAAAGAGCTAATTAATCATAACGGAGTAACCTAGAATCCTGACACAAATATTATTGAAGCTGATGAAACTGTTTGGAACCGGTCTTCGGTATGTCTTTTATTAGTAGTTTTCCTTGTTATGAGTCTTATGACAATAATGTACAAATAAAAAATTGTTGCATCGTAGACTCTTGGAGATTCATTCAAAATGTTAAAAATTGGTCCACATAAGTTTTATGACATGATGGAATTAGCATTTGCTAATTAGTCCGCAACGGGCCACTTAGCTCGTTCCTCTTCTCAAGCATCATTGAACTCAGACGAAGAGCATCGGGTTGAGAATGAGTTTAGAGATATAGGTCGAGGGAAACGACTATTGAGAGCACATGAAAATGAGGGGACAGATTCAAGTGGTGGTCCAGAACCCCCTTTGCGTAGGGTCTCCCCTAACATTCCATCGGGGTCATGTAGTGGTCGATCGAGGAAAAGAGGTAATTCATCTCAATATTCGGCCCAAGCATTATCTGCTGCAACTGCACTAATAGATAAGTTGGGTGGAATCGCAGTTAAGGTAACAAGTGCCACTGGTCCTCCTCAAGTAGTGCCCGAGTCACCTGCATCGTGTGTTTCAAGGCTGTAGTGTTTTGGCCTAGATGCTCATGTTAACAACCATGTTATAAATTTTCTAATAAAAAATCCTGATTCTCGCAGTTTCTTTGTAGCTTTAGACGATGAAGATATTGTAGCGTGGTGCATGAGAATATATAGCACCAATTTTATGTAAATATTTTTAACTTAAATGCACCTAATGTGGGGCTGTACTAAATGCTCAACTATGTAGGGTTCACTACTAGAATAATGGGCATCAGCAACGGCTGATGCCGTTGCTGAGCCGTTGCAATAGAGCCGTGACAGAAAGTCGCGTTGCTGATGACTTAGCAACGGATCAGCAACGGCCGCTCGGGCCGTCGCTCAAAACATTATCAGCAACGGCCGCTCGGGCCGTTGCTAAAAATATTATCAGCAACGGTTTTACCACGGACCCGGAGCCGTTGCTGATAACATTAATAGCAACGGCCTCGAGTCCGTAGCAACGCCGTTAGTAAAACCCCATCGCTAAGCCGTTGCTGTAGGTCATCAGCAACGGCTGTCGATATACTTTTAGCAACGGCTTTCCCACGGACGGCCGTGGGAAAGCCGTTGCTGATGACCTATACCTGCAACCAGCAAAATTTCAAATTCCTAATTTCCATTGATACATTGATACATTGATACATTTATCTGATACATAACTCACACACCCATACCCTCATACACACATTCATTCACACATCACAAACACACCAAGATATACATCAAAATAATTATATTTATATTGATAATTATCCACGATAGTATAAAAACAATTCAAATGCAAAATTGAAGTATCAATATCCAAACAAAATAAGTTAAACAAGTTCAATATCTTAGTAACAAGTTCAATATCCAAACAAAAAATCTCACGATGACGATGGAGGATGGTCTGGATCATATGGCGGGGTCTGGAGTGCTTGAATGTACACCGGCGTGGACTGACTCGAGGACGATGGATTAGATGATGCCGAAGAGATGCCTGCTGCGGGATGACCTGACATGTTGCGTAGCATAGCATGCATCTCCTCCATCATCTGACTCTGACGCGCGACCGTCTCCTCTAGAGTCCTTATTCTGCTACTATGATCATAACTGGATCTAGAGGTGGACGGCCGCTCACCAGCGACCGGAGGGGTCGGTGCCCCAAGTGGCCCTAGCACGGCTCGCGCATGACCACTATCTGCGAAGCCATATACGCTGCCATGATCCCAGCCACCTGCGGCCTCGACCCACGATGCTGCGTCAAAGTCCTCGGGGGTACCCCCGCGCTGCACCACCCTCTGGCTGTACGTCTCCTACTCGAGTTTGATTTTTTGTTTAATATTTATCATAAAACTTAAATTATAAATATATAATGAATAATTTAAACAAATATATAATTACCACAATGTATGCAGCGCGGTTGTCGATGTACTCCCCCATCCCATGTGCTCGACGGTGAGTCCGCTCAAACACCGCCATCGGGGAGGGTCGCTGGACAGTCCCGTCATCCGACACCGTCGTCTACATTTACAAAACAAATACATTAATTAGTACACATAATAACAAATAAAATATATAATTAAACGATATACTTACCATACGGTTTGCGTGCACTGCAAATGCAACAGAGCCGCCGGTGTGACGCGCTGCTCCCCCCGACATGCGATTTCTAGCCGCATTCTGAGAAACCTCCTGCCATCGATCCGTCGACCATATCCCCACGAGCTGGTCCCATATATCCGGAGTAATCCAATTGGGGCCGTATCCCCGAGTCTCCGCGATGTTAGTGGTCCCAGCTCGGGCCATCGCTCGGGACCGAGCCTGCCCCAGCTGCCCGTTGTACCTTGCCCGGGAAATAGACTCCCAGGCAGCGTAAATGAAGGACCTCTGGTCCTCGGCCCATGTATAGCGAGCCTGCAAAATAATAATATCAGTACCAATTCTTAATATATCATCATGCATGTAAAAAAAAAAATAATACGTGCCTCAAACTCGCGCCATAACATGTCGACGTGCTCGCTAGGCACGTGAGACCACGTAGGCCATGCCCCGTGCATGTATCGTCGAATAGTAGAAGAAATGCTCCTCGGCACTTCTTCTTGCTCGAACCTGCACAACAAAAATAAATTTTAATATTATATTATGATATAATGAATTTGTAATGATTCATAATTCATGATATATTACCGCTCCCCAATCACGCTGATCAATCTACGTGACTCTGTGGCTGGTGGAGGCTGCCACCTGTTCGGCCCGCGTGGCCGCCTGCGTCTGGATGTACTAGCCTCGGCAGTATCATCCTCATGAGGATCAGCAACAGGAGGATCAGCAGCATGAGTAAGTGTTGGAGTCTCACCGATCGGAGACTCCGAAGCTCTCCTGCGTCGATAACCACGACCAGACATATCTGTCGAACAGACATATAATCAGATTATTGTATAAATAGTAGAGATATATTTAATAAAATATATATACTTTACAATTATTCCTCATCATCTGAATAATAGTCTTCTTCTTCTTCTTCTTCTTCTTCTTCTTCTTCTTCCTCTTCGTCATCTTCTTCATCTCCAGCTTCCTCAATTTCATGATCGTCATCATCAGCATATTCAACTTCTAATTGAATTGACGTTGTGTCTGCATCCTCGAGTATTGGAATAATACGATCCACAGCAGGAAGATCATCTTCTTGATAGAAACCAGGAGGATCATTTTCTCCTACTATCGGATCAATTTTTCCTCTACCTTTTGTCTTACAGACTACACGCCAATCTGCTCTATCTTTATTTCGAGCCGGATACTTCGCGTAATATACTTGTTCGGCTTGTGATGCCAATATAAATGGCTCATTTGCTGCCAATTTCGATTTGTAATTAACCTCAACAAGTTTGTATTTTTGATGAACTTTCATGCCCCTTTCTGTTGTATCGAACCAATGACATCTAAATAGGAACACTGATTTCAAGCCGAAGTAGTGCAACTCTATCACTTCTTCCACTAGTCCATAGAAATCCATATCACATTCAACATAGGTTGTCCCTTTCATGCAGACCCCAGCATTCATCGTCTTTTTTGTAGATGAATATTCAACCGTGTGAAATTTATACCCGTTAACAAAATATCCGCTATAGCACGACACAAGTCGCGACGGTCCACTAACAAACTCAAATATTTTTTCATCTATTTCAGCTCTGTGATCTTTGCTGTAAGTCTGAATCCAAGAAGGGAAATCACGATTCCGTAATGTCTCCAATTCTTGATCGTTGTGAATAGAGTATTTTTGCACCATCTCAATGTCAAATATTTCAATGAATTTTTCAATCTCTGGACAATTGAGTAATACATACAAGTGTGCCAAATGATACTCTTCATCGCTTAAGTGTCAACGGACCCCAAATATTATCAGGTAGAAGATCTCGAAATGCGATCGGAAGTAATCTCTGCATGAATACATGACAATCATGGCTCTTCATCCCTGATATTTTGCAATCATCGACGTTCACACATCGAGATAAGTTTGAAGCATATCCATCGGGTAATCTGAGTTCTTTTACCCATTGACAAACATCTTTGATCTGTTGTTTATTTAACACATATAGGGCCTTCGGTTTCAGATATCGTCCATTGACCTCTTGTAACTCCAACTCTGGTCTTTTACAAAGTATTTTCAGATCATGTCGGGCTTTGACATTATCTTTAGTTTTTCCAGAAATATCCATCACAGTTTTGAAAATATTATCAAACACATTTTTTTCAATGTGCATGACATCTAAATTATGTCGAATCAATAATGAACTCCAATAGGGCAATTCCCAAAAGATACTTTTTTTCACCCAATTGTGTGTTTGGCCAAAACCTGACACTCTTTCATTGCGACCGAATACAATATCTGGAAGTGCTGAAACACGTGCTAACCTTTGTTCACCAGACAACATCGGTGGTGGCCCATCTCTTTCGACTCTGCCCTTAGTAAATTTATTACGATTCCTTCGATACTGGTGATGAACCGGTAGGAATCGACGATGACAATCAAAGAATGAGATTTTTCGTCCGTTCTGAAGACTGATTGATTTAGAGTGTTCCATACAATACGGGCAAGAGAGTCGGCCGTGAGTGCTCCAACCCGACAACATGCCGTACGCGGGGAAATCATTGATTGTCCACAAGACCGCGGCCTTTAAATTGAAGTTTTGCTTCCGATGACAATCATAAGTGACAGCTCCCTCAGTCCACAATGTTTTCAATTCATCTATCAAGGGTCTGAGAAATATGTCAATTTCTTTTCGCGGACCCTTAGGACCCGGAATAATCATCGAAAGATAAATAAATTCATCTTTCATGCACATTGACGGTGGCAAATTATAAACTGTCAGCAGCACTGGCCAAACTGAATAAGGAGTTGCAGAATGTCCAAACGGATTAAAACCATCTGTGCACAATCCCAATCTGATATTTCTAGTATCCATAGCAAATGATGGATAACATGTATCCAAATGTTTCCATGCTTCACTGTCAGATGGATGAGTCATTACTGTATCATCACGACTTCTTGCATGCCAACTCATGTAGGGGGCTGTCTTTTTCGACATGAATAATCTTTGAAGCCTCGGTGTTAGTGGAAAATACCGAAGCACCTTAAACGGGATATTTTTCTGTCGGACCGATTTCTTCTCCTTGTAACGAGGGTGTTGACATACAGGGCATTTATCCAACTGCACATTTTCTTTTTAATATAAAATGCAGTTATTTTGGCACGCGTGTATTTTTTCGTACCCAAGCCCCAATTTTCTCATTAGCTTTTTAGTCTTATAAAAAGTAGGCTCAAACTTGTTATCAGTAGGCAGCATTCCATTAATCAATCCAGCAATCCGATCATACGCAACTCCGCTGATATTACAATCGGCCTTGATGTTTAAGAGCTGTGTCATTGCTGAAAACCTAGTGTATTTAGGACAATTCTCATACAAAGGTTCATCGGCAGCTTTCAACATCTCGTAAAATTCTGCAGCTTCTTTATTCGGTAATTCAATCTCTACCGCAACCCCTACTTCTGTGATATCAACCGCTGTAGTATCTGGTGGGACTGATGTCTGAAGAACTGGCCGATCAACATTATCATTCAGGCGGAATTGACCCCCAAGACTATCAAGTATCATAGTTCTATAGGGATTACATTGACCGGATGAAGAAGCACCAGCAGAGGAAGATTCACCATATGTCTGAAGGACAGGATTGCTCGACGTCCCGACTTCGCGTGACTCCCCGTGACAAGTCCATAGAAAATATCTTGGTGTAAATCCTTTGGTATATAGATGCAGAGTGACAGTCTCCCGATCCAAAAATCGTCCATTCGAACAAATGCGGCACGGACATCGGATTTGATCACCCATGCTAACGAAATTCCGATTCGAATAGGCAAAATTTAGGAAGTACGTTACGCCTAATCGAAACTCATTCGTTAAAGCTCCACGATCAAGACGTCGGTACATCCAACTTCGATCAGCCGACATGATTCTGTCAATCAATGACAATTTCTTTGGTTAATGTCTTTAGGTGAGATTGTCCTATTCCATTCGGGATTTATGTTATTCGTACTGCACTTACGTTTTTATTTTAACTGTTAACTAATTATTCTAAATTTCGACAGCATCTCCCTACAGTTCTCCGAATACGCATATCATCTGGGCGCGTATCGGAGAACAAGAGAGATGTTGCCGAAATTTAGAATAATTAGTTAACAGTTAAAATAAAAACGTAAGTGCAGTACAAATAACTATATTCCCAAATTGTCCAATCAGGGACAATTCAAGAATTGTACGTCGTATAAAAGATCATCTACTTCTTTTACACGAACATACAATCCCCGAACGGATCTAAGGTTTTGCTAAATCATATCCGATTCGTCGATGCGTACGTGAAACATATCAACTCGTCGGATGGATGATTATTTTCTAAATGTTTCGAGACAGTTCGAGTCCATATTGGACGATTTCGGCGCGCGTCCGAAGTGGACGATTCCGGCGCGAGTCCGAATTGGACGATTCCGGCGCGCGTCCGAATTGGACGATTCCGGCACGCGTCCGAAGTGGACGATTCCGGCGCGCGTCCGAAATTAATCTAAACCCTAATAATTAATCTAACAAATTAAACAATTAATCTAAATAATTAATTAACATTTATAAAATAATTAATTATCAATTTCAAAACAATATATATATATATATATATTCCGGCGCCGGAGTCCACCATCCGGCGCCGACGTACAGTGGCCGGACACACTGTCCGGCCACTGTAGAAGGTCCGGCGGCGGCCATAGTCCGACCGCCGCCGGCCGAAACCCTAGAAATAGGGTTTTGGTCGGATTTTAACATCTCCGGCCGAAACGGTATAGGCCGGCCGATCAACATACCGGCAGTAGCGGCAGCGGCGCGGCGGCGAGAGGCGTCGGCAGCAGCGGCAGCAGCGGCGAGCGGTGTCGGCAGGAGCGGCGGCGGCAGCAGCGGGAGGAAGAAGGGTCGGGCGCGGCTGCGTGCCCTATATAAACTTATCAGCAACGGCTCACTCGCCCGTTAGAAAGCCGTTGCTGATAATTTATTATCAGCAACGGCTCACTTATCCATTAGCAAGCCATTGCTGAAAATTAAAACATCAGCAACGGCTCGCCTATCCGTATGAACGCCGTTGCTTATAATTAAAATAATCAGCAACGGCTCGGTTTTCCGTTAGAACGCCGTTGCAGATATAGATATCTGCAACGGCTCGGGCGGCCGTAAGAAAGCCGTTGCAAATAGCAACGGCTCGAGCGGCCGTTGCTGATAGCCGTTGCTGAAGACCAAGTTTCTAGTAGTGGTTGTACTTGAACTTGTAGTTTGCTTTAACATTAACTTGAACTTTACTATTTTCATTCATTAAGTGATATTTGTGAACTTGAACTTTCATTCATTAAGTGTTGTTGCTTTCATTCATCCTATGCCTATTGTTCAGTTTGTTGAACTTGAACTTGTTGAACTTGATGTTTGTCATTTCATCCTATGCCTACTGTTCATTCTCTGTCTACTGTTCAGTTTGTTGAACTTGAACTTGTTGAACTTGATGTTTGTTATTTCATCCTATGCCTACTGTTCATTCTCTGTCTACTGTTCAGTTTGTTGAACTTGAACTTGTTGAACTTGATGTTTGTTATTTCATCCTATGCCTACTGTTCATTCTCTACATATTGTTCAGTTTGCTATTTTAGTTTGTTCATACTGTCTAGTTTGCTATTTCAGTTTGTTCGTACTGTCTAGTTTGTTATTTCAGTTTGTTCCTACTGTCTAGTTTGCTATTTCAGTTTACTTTAAAATCAGAATGAGTTCTAATGATGATAACGATGAGGTGAGAGATGCACTCATTAGAGCTGGGATAATTCTTACGGGTGTGATTATACTTGATGAACTTTTTGAAGTCGCTCAATCACCACCAAGACCTGTACGCACATCTATATTATCGGGTGCGGAATATACTCAATAGTTGATGAACTCGCGCATCCGTTGCTATGAAAGTTTGCGGATGGAGCCTGACTTGTTTAGAAGGCTATGTCAACGGCTTAGGAGGGTTGGGTTGGAAAATCAAAGGATATCAGTTGAAGAAGGGGTAGCAATGTTCTTATTCATTATTTACCATAATGAACGTGTGCAAATTTTGGCGGAACGCTACCAACACTCAACTGAAACCGTGCACGCATGGTTCAAAAAAGTTCTATGTGCGGTTTTGAGTCTAGCCCCTCAACTAATACGGCCACGAGAACCCCATAAAGTCCAACCTGAGATATAAGGGAATCCTCGTTAGTTTCCTTATTTTAAGGTATGAATTTAGTGGGTTTCCTTAGTTTAAGGTATAAACTTAATGTGTTTCCTTATGTTAAGGTATGAACTGATTTGGGCCTCCTTACTAATAAATTTTTCCTATTTTTTATAATTGCATCGAGGCTATTGATGGAACTCATATTTCGGCATGTATCTCCGCCGATAAACAAATTTTATATCGTGGTCGGAAAGGTACAACCACGCAAAACATGATGGCAACATGTGCACATAACATGATGTTTACACATGTTAAGGCCAGTTGGGAGGGGATGACAAATGACTCTCGAATTTTTTCCCATACAATATACTCAGTCGATTCAGACTTTTCTATGCCAAATGAAGGTATCATAGTTGATAAGTGTATATCCTGCTCAATGGATAGCAATTTATACTAATAATAGCATGTCTTATTTATGTAGATGAGTTTTATGTTGTCGATGCGGGATATCCCAACGTAAGTGGGTTTTTGGCCCATTATAGGGGTGAACGATACCATCGTTCGGATTTTCGTGGTCGGGGAGGGCCATCTACCAAAAGAGAATTATTTAACCAAAGTCATTCGTCTGTTTGTAATGTGATTGAACGATGCTTTGGTTTGCTTAAGACACGATTCCCCATTTTAAAGCAAATGCCCAATTATAAACTGGCAAGACAAAGTAATATGACAATAGCATGTTGTGTCATGCACAACTTCATCATCAAGTATCAGAATTCAGATTCATTGACAGATGAATGGAGCACCGCTGAATTGAATTTCGATGAAGATGAAGACCCTTCTTCATCATCTTCACAACAATATGGCAGTGAATCATCTCAAAATGTGATGCATGCGATTTGAGAAGATGTCGCAGATCAACTTTGAGCCAATAGACATAGACATTGAATTAGAATGGGGCATGTAACTAACTTGTATATTAGTAACTTTAATTTGCTTTTAAGTTTGTGTAATCTGACTTGTTTTTATGTAATATATATTCTAATGCAAAATATCGATTTTGTTAAATTAGAATGGCAACTTCGAGTTCAATAAATACTAATGGAAAATATATCAATTATGCTAATAAAAGATGTACGTGCGGTAACCGAATTGGTGTAAGGATCAGTGAATCAAAAGATAATCCAGGCCGATTATATGCAGTGTATCAGAACACTCCTGGATGTGGGTTTTTTCGCTGGTTTACACCCATTGCACCTATAGATGAAGGTGAAGAAGAAGTCAACCGTAATAGTGGCCTAGATTATTTAAGAAGAGACCTAAATATGTTGGTGGCCAAAGTAGACAAACTTCAAGCTTTGGTCACCAAGGGGATAGTCCTAGTGGTTGTCGTTATGGTAGTTTTTATGTATAAATAGATCTGGATGTTGGATATTATTTAACTTGGATTTGAACATTGTGTATATTTGACTTGAATTTGAATACTATGTATGTTTGACTTGGACATTTGATTCATTCCTTGCACATGTGTTAGTTGATCGCATATCGAAAATGAAATGGAGGCGATACCCAATCAATGGGTATGCGCACTTTCCTTCCTAATGTCGTAGATCAATATTGCCCAATACTATATATGTTTTGTGTGTGCTTATTGTGTATACTTATGTGATTGTATTTATGGTTGTATTTCTATCAATGAGATAATGGGCATGTCATTTCTTGTATGGGTAATGAATTGGAGGCCATCATCAATTAATGATGGTGCGTATTTCCTTCATCGCCCAACATTTATATGGATCTTACGATGATATATGGTGAGCTAGTGATTGTTGTTGGTGGCTGTTATAGCTTATTTCTATATCATTGCTGTTGGTGGCTGTTGTTGGTGGCTGTTATTGCTCAATTTTATATCGTTGTTGTTGTTGGCTGTTGTTGGTGGCTGTTATTGCTCTATTCTATATCGTTGTTGTTGGTGGTTGTTATTGCTCATTTTTATATGATTTGATGGTTGATGGTTGTTATTGCTCATTTCTATATGGTTGATGGTTGGACTGGTTATGCAGAATTGTTGCTCATTTTTATATGATTGATGGTTGGACTGGTTATGCAGAATTGTTGCTCATTTCTAGTTTGCTATAAGGGCTAGTTATTAAAAACAAACATCTAATGATGTTTTGCAATTTTTAACAGTCCTAAATCAATATTTGTCCATAAACTTTGCTTCTTTTTTTCATCTAATATTGTTGCTTATGTTATTGGTCTGATCTTATTTTGAGCTTCTAATATTGGTCTAATTTTGATCTTATGTTTTTCATCTAATTTTGATCTTATTTTTTTCCTTTGTTGATGCTTCTGTTATTTAACTAATCTTTTTGAGTTTCTGTTATTGGTCTGATCTGTTAAATATGATGTGATTACCTTTTTTTGAACCATTTTTGAGTTTCTGTTACTGCTACTTCTGCTTCTGTTAAATATGATATGTTATTGGTCTGGTGTGATCTGTTATTGGTCTCATGTTGCTATTTGTTGAATTATTTTTTATTTATTTTGGAATAATATTTTTTATAAGTTTATGGACAAAAACTTTTTTTGTTGAGCTTTGAATTGGAGGTGACTACCATTTTTTTTATAAGTTTATGGCCCTACATTTTGTCATGGTGGAATATCTCATCTTTTCAAGATACAGGCAAATATGGATGACTGAGGAAGTTATACTAAATTGAATTGAAGAAGACCATCGCAAAAGCTTTGATATAGTTAGGGGATGAACTATTTGGAATTGTAAATTCAATTTTTATTATAAGAATGTATTTCTGCAGTTATATGTATGATATTTATTTGACTACTATTGTAATTTGAATTACATGAAATAAATGAATATTTATTTGAATGTCGCAAAATATTCTTGTGTTACTATTACATGTGGTTGTTGAAAGAATGAATATGAATTATGACTTATTAAATTTATGACTTAACCAAATTTTAACTTAATCAAATTGAGCTAATTAAATAAATTTAATTCAACATTTTATTAAATATATATAAGGGTGTGTTTTATTACGTGTATATATATATAAATAAATTCAACCGTTAATTTATATATAATAATAAATAATATTACACGTGCATATATTTTTAATATTAAAATATTATCAATTTAAAATTAACTTATTAAAAATTTAATCTAATTTAAATATTATTCATAAATATTTAAAATATTTTTTATTTTTAAATTTTATCAATTTAAATAACTTATTAAAATTATTTTATAATCTAATTTATAATATTATTCATAAATTATATACACACATGTTATTCCAAAACAAATTCATTGTTTTGGTAAACCAAATAAGTTTTTAGATTTTCAACTAAAAAATACCCTTGAAAATCAACACTGTTTTGAATAACCAAATAAGTTTTCAAAAGTTTTCAATTTCACGAAAACACATTGTGTTTTCGTTAACCAAACGGATTTTTGAAAATAAAAATATCAAAACAGAAAATAAAAAAATAGTAAACTATTTTTATTTTCTTCAAAATAAAAATATAAAACGATTTTCGCTAACCAAACGCACCTTTAATCTTGCTAAAACTAGAAAGATGGTTAATTGTGAAAAGACTTTCCCACGAGAGAGGTTCCATATGAATACTTAATATTATGGGCTGCTTATGTGTGATTAAACTTGAGACTGGTTCATATTTTCAATTGGGCTTAGCATCAAACCTATCAATTAAATATTTGCACAGGAATGTTGCATTTGGCATCAACAATAATTTTTCTAGTGATTATGATTCAAAACCAAATTAATGATACTCAAAACTCAAAAGCAATTTAATTAAACGGATCAAACAAATGTGAGTTTATAAATAGTTATTTACAATTGTTGAAATTTTTTCTATTATTTAGTGTTTTTCAAATATTACAACATTAAACTACTGTAAAAATATTATTTTAATTTTAGATCTGCAATAATTTAATAAGTTTTAAATAATAAAAAGTTTCTTTTTTAATACATTTTTTATTTTTAGTGCACATATTAAAAAAAATAGGATTGTAATAATATAAAATTAATATTATATCCGGTGACCTCCCATTTATTATAATGTCTTATCCTATCATATTCTATTTTATCCGGTGAAACAAATAAATCATTAAAATATAATATTTGATTTTAAAATTAGGTGGGTACGGGCTCTCATCTTCTTAAAGCATCTATTTAGCCTCAAGATTGATGCAAAATGGTGATTAATTTTTTTTTTAAAGAAAGAAATCAAGCTCAAAGAACATATTCCCCCTTGAGTCTTGCTCATATTATTAATCTCAGTTACCAGAACAGCAGAGTTCTCATCTATACACCATCCACTACTTACATAATTTACACTACTTACTGCATTCAAAGAAAACAAACTACTCACAGTTCTTTCCATCTCACCTATTACATTACTACCTCTCAAATTTTTCACAACCATCTCACCTTCATTTGTAATGTCTGGATTACCAGCTCCCACTACAACATTACTAATATCTAAGTTCATTCCTACTTTTTTCCTCATTTCTCTAAGTCCAGTCTTCGCAAACAGGTGAGCTATGCCATTGCCATTTCTTCAAATATGCCTCCACTCCAGAACCTGCAAATCATCAACTAAATCAGATATCAGCTACCAAGTCTTTCATAAATCAGGGAATCTTCCTCTCCCTCTTCAACATTTTGATTACACTTTGGCAATCAAAAAAGACTTTCATGCATTTCAAATTCAATTCTTTCATTTTATTCAGTCCATAACAAATAGCCCATGCTTCTGCAATCATTGGACTTTCTACCATCTTATAGCAGTGAGCTTCCAAAGCATTCCTCCCCAACTTATCTTCAACATAGACTCCTAACCCAGCTTCACGAGTATCTTTCCTCCATGCATCATCACTAAACAATTTGTACTCAAAAGCATCATACTTCCCATCTCCTCCCTAGTCCTGCATTGAATCCCCAGCTTTGCCATCCTTCAGCCTTGTTATGCTTTCAGGTATTCCTCCTTTGTTGCATACACTGATACTGTTACAATCTACTATAACTCTGAAGACCATAGCATTGATTCCCTGTCCTTTTTTCCTGAAGCAATTCTCATTTCTGTTCTTCCATAATGCCCAATGTCCTGCTGCAATCATACCTATCAGTATGTTCCTCTCATCATTCCCTAACTTTGCCCCCTCTTCCAACCATTTCCCCTCTTTCCACTCTCCCCATAGCCCAAACTTATGTTTGCAAGCAACTTCAAGTTTCCCCCAGAACTTCTTTGCAATAGCACATCTATAAAAAATATGCTCAACACTATCTTCCTCACCTTTACACATGTAGCAATTCTGTTTTTGAATTTTACTTATCCTGGCAAGCATATCAGTGGTAGGCAATCTTTTCTGTACCAATTTCCAACTGAAAACTATTACCTTGGGCAGAGCCTTCATCTCCCATAATCTCTTCCATTGCACATGTTCATCTTTCTCTTCAACATCACTACCTTTTAAATGGTTGTAAGCAATTTTACTATTCAACTTAATTGCCTTTCTCATTTAGACCCATACCCACTTATCATTCACCACTTTCCTGGGTAGGTATATTTGTGACACTTTCTTTGCTAACTCAGTGCCAAATTCTCTGTTCAACAACTCCAAATCCCATTCTCCTTCCTTAATAAGTGAATCCACTGTCACACCCTTAAAGTCACTGCTCATGTTTGCAAATGTGGGCCATCTATCCAAAGGCAAACAATCTATCCAAGGATCACTTCTTATGTTGGTCATCTTTCTATTGCCTATCTTTATTTTCAGGCCATCCCTTAGTTTTATGATTGCCTCCACAAAACTCTTAAATGACTATGATCAGGTTCATTTCTTCTTATACAACCATGGGTGAAGGTCACCATATCTACTCTTTAACAACTTGACCCAAAGCCTGTTTCTACTCTTATACAAACATTGCTCAACCAATGTGTTTTATATCCATTGCACGATTTTTGCAAGTTTGGCTTCTACCTTAGAGTTTAAATAAATATTTTAGTAAATTTCTTAAGAAATATAGATTTTAAAGATGAAACAAAAATAATATTTTAAAAGATAAATATTGATTCTTTTATCTATTTATTAATTTTCCTCTTTTATGTGCTTATTACAAGATTCATGAGACTTTTTATTTTTTTAGTTTATAGTTTCTCATAGTTATTATTCCAGGCTTTGTTGTAGGGGTGAACACGGTTCGGGACGTCGCGGTTCGGTCTGGCTTGACCCGAAAGTTCAGGAAAAATCTCGTCCCAATTCAAAATCGGGACGGGACATGGACAAAATCGTGATGCTTCATATTCGGGATCGAAACTGTGACACATATTTGCCTCCCGACCCGAACTCACCCCTACTATATATGTTGGTTGGTTTTTTATTATAGTGATAAGTGACTAAAGCTGATAATTCATATTAATTTTTGAGTAAACAATTAAGAAAAACATCATTCTTATAACACAAAGTATAATTATCAAGTTTATATTTGCTTCATTTTGGTAAGGGTCAAGAGTGATTTTTGTTCTCGAACTATTGAAAATAGGGTAAAAATACCCCAAAACTCTTCTTTGGTTGATTTTTCTCTTAAACAAACAAAAACGGTTAAAAAATACCCTCGAACTATTGAAAATGAGTAAAAATATTCTTAAACTTTTTTTTTGATAGATTTTTTACCCTTAGATAAACGAAAATAATTGAAAAATATTAGTATTTTTACCCATATTTAAAGGTAGAAAGAGTTTTTTTCCTTAGAAATGGGTAAAAATACTAGTATTTTTCAACTATTTTTGTTTGTCTAAGGGTAAAAATTTCATCAAAAAATAAGTTTAGGGGTATTTTTACTCATTTCTAATAGTTCGATGGTATTAAAAATAAGGATTTTAAAATTCGCCTGTAAATGCACAACATTTACATCCGTTTATGCCATCTAACAAATCGTCAAGCGCCTTCTCAACTTAGTTGACGTGGAGGTAAACAGCGCTTGCGTGACTGATGGATTCATAAATACACATTTTAAAAAGAAAAATAACTATACATGACCCCACCTTTCTCTCTCTCTTCTCTTCTTCCTCCCCATATTTCTCCTTCTTCTTCTTCCCAACTGCTACAACCTTTCTTCTTCTTCTACGGTGAAGAAGCAGAGCCCGGTGACTAGCACGGGATGCTGCTGGCTGCCAACACCATCGCTGTCTACCACGACCACTTCGTCAATAGCGAGCACTCCCACGTCGTGATTGACTACTGTGAGCGTGTTTGGTGCACGTCGTCAGGATCACGACAGCGGCGAGCAACCCCAACACCGACGTCATCCACGTCCGAGGGTCAAACCACGTGACCATCACCAGCGTTGGCATTAGGACCGGCGACGACTGCATCTCCATCACTCCCAGCACCACCAACCTCTGGATCGAACAGGTGGCGTGCGACCCTGGACACGACATAAGGTAAGCCATTGATTACACAGCAGCACATATATACATATGGAATGCACATATATACATATGGAATGGTAATAACGATGTAGGCAATGGATGCATGCAGTATTGGAAGTATGGGAAAGGGATACTAAGAGAAGGGGGTAGAGAATGTGATGGTGAAGAAGGCGGTGTTCACCAGAACGCAGAATGGGTTGAGGATAAAGACATGGGGAAGACCGAGCGGGTGGTGTTCAAGCACGCCTCCATGCAGAATGTGCACAACCCCATCATTATCGACCAAAATTACTGCCCTGGCCACAAAGGATGCTGATGAGGATAGTGATGTGGCCGTCGATGGCCAGGCAGAAGGTGACGATTGGGTTGAGGTGGTCGCCGGAGATGTTAGCAGCCATGGAGACGCCGACGAAGAGGGCCAAGCTATGTGCAAGGAAACAACTACGTCGTAGTGGTAGCCGAAGGTGAAGGAGGAGGAAGGAGAAGGGGAGAAATAGTGTCGTTGTTTGGGGCGGTGGAGTTGAGGTAGCGACGACGGAGGTGGAGATGTAGGAGAAGGAGAGGGAAAAGGTTGGGTTTATTAGGAGGAAGATGAAAAAGAAAAGAGAGGAAAAGATGGGGTCATCTTGGAGAGAGAGAGAGAGAGAGAGAGAGAGAGAGAGAGAGAGAGAGAGAGAGAGAGAGAGAGAGAGAGAGAGAGAGAGAATATAAGGTCATCAGCCACGTATGACGTCGTTAGGCCACACAAACGTCATTTACCTCAATGTCAGCTAAGTAATTGTTGTGCATTTACAGACGAATTTTGAAATCCTGGGTAGAATGTAAAATTTTTGCAAACCTTCTGATTTTTTAGTTTAATTTTTCTAATAATAATATATAAAAGAAAAAATGGTTAAATTTAGCCCTGAAGTATTGAAAAAGATGCAATTTTTCCTAAAGTATTAAAAAAATATTCAAATTTTCCCCTTAAATATGTTTTGGGCCAAAATTACCAATGTCAGTATATAATTGCCACGTGTCATTTTTCGCCATGACATCTTATGTGGCTAAGCTTCACTTGTCACGTTGACTTTCGTTTGATGACGTGGACTTCTGTTAAGAAAAGAGCAAAATTAATCTAAATATGTAACGTCGAGGGCAATTTGTGTCAAAAACATAATTAAGGGATAAATTTGTACATTTTTCAATACTTCAGAAACAAATTTGGCTGTTTCCCATAATGCTTAAATAAATATGCAATAGCTTGTATAACAAGCTAATAGTATAACGAGCCTATAAAGATCAACTTTGAATCAGACTCAATTAAACATCTCGATTGAGACTCGGCTTAGCTTGATTAGAAGCTGACCAGACTTATGCCTCATTTGGTTGACATGAGAAGTAAATTTATTTGGAAAATTATTATTCTCATGAATTAACTTTTCACGTATGTTTCTCGAAAAGTACAAAAAATATATTTTATTGACAAAAAATTAATTGATAGGAAATGTAACTTCCCACCCGTAGCATGTTTGGTTGACATTAACACTTCATACATCAAATAATCAATATATCATTTTCTTATTAATATATATATATATAATATTAGAATATATGAAAAAAATTAAATTTTATTTGTAAATAATATTTTAACACACACATATATATAATATTTCATATGTAACTAATATAATATATAAAAATTAATTTTTATTTTTAGTTAATATACAAATATTATATTATTTTGTTCAAAAATAAAATAGAATAAAATAAATAAGTAAAAAAATTATGAATTATCTAATCATGTTGATAACATAAATTATAAATCTAACGTTAAATGCAAATATCTTACAAAGGTAAGTTAAAATTTTGCAGGAACCTAGGTAAGTTACTTTCTATATTTTGCAAGAACTCATATTTCTTGAGAAAATTATACTTCCTACACAATGTAGAAAATATGTCAACTAAATAAGATAAAAGAATATTTTTTTAAAAAAATATATAAGTTTTTACATAAAATTATGTCAACCAAATGATACTTTAATTGTGGATCCTCATATTTTTTGCAAAAAACAATATACACACATCTCAATTTTTCATCAATATAATATGAACAAAGTATTTTGGTCAATCACATATATAATTTATCCCAAGTCTTGCATAATATTATCGTAGTCGGCGGTCATGCATAAAAGACAGACAAAGAAAAGGTTAATCCAATTAGTACGTCTAAAATGTAATTATACCAGCTAGGCGTCCAATCTATCTAATTAGTTAATTAAGCGTGCACGCAATCGTCTTATCCCGCGATTAGAAAAAGAAAAAATCCAAAATTAACGTGTCAAGGACGTAAATTAAAATGTTTCATCCATGCATGCATGTCACCAACTGTTTTATATTCAAGTCCATCCAATTAATTAAATCGAAATCATTTGTATAAAATAAATGCAAGACCACCGCCCAAGTCCTATCAAATTAATTCATCCGCATATTCTTAATTAATGCTTATCTATAGATTCTCAACTCTGTAGTTATTGTGCTTCTTATTTAAATATAAGATTTTTATTAAATTATGATCCACTATTTATGGAAACCGTTCGTTTGGTATACAATTTATTTTTTATTCTATTATAATTTCAAATTTTAAAGTTATTTTAATTTGTGCTTATCGTCAAGGTTAAAACGGAATACGACAATCGATGTAAGATATTCCAAAAATTTAAAATATCACGTGAAATTTTATACAGTAATTTTAAAATAAACTAAAACTTTAAAAGTGAATCCAATGCTTATAGCAAATGATAACGTGATGACATTTTAACACCTAAAAAAATCCAACCTAGATGGTTAGTTCATCACAATTAACAAGAAATATAATGAAAATTTGATGGTAAATTTAAATCAATACAAATTCAAAAGGTAAGGTCACAGTTAACCAAAAAAGAGAGAGTAAACTATGTACAAAACTTAATAATTTCAACAAGCATTGAGTCATTTGTCATGTAAAAAATCTAATATATATAATTATCCCAATGAGTATTTGGTTGCATGAAACGAAATTACAAAAAAAAAAATAGATAAGGAATATTAATATATAACGATTGAAATAGAGAAGACACAATGTCAACTTGTTTGATTGACATTAGGAATATATATAAGAAATAGTTATTGTCTTGTTTAGTTAATTAGCATTAAAAATAGACAAAAATTAAGAATTTGTTTGGTTGCTGTGAATAGATGATAAATGAAATACAATGAACAAGAATGGACAAGGGATAGAAATAAAGAAGTGTTGGAAGATGAAAAGACTCTATGTAGACCAAGTTTTTAAGGGCCTGTTTGTTAGAGTTCTTTTCGGATTTTTGTTTCGTCTGAAATTGAAATCCGCTCCGAAATCGTGTTTGTTGATCGAAATCGGATCACATTTTGAAATCCGTTTCGCGAAACCTAGTATTCGCGGAACATTATTTTACACATGAGCCCAAATTCTACTCGGAGTAGAATTCGGGTTTTCGTGAAACCTGTCTGAAACGGGTGGTGGCAAACTTGTAATTAAATCCAAGTTTCTGCCCATTTCGCGAGAAGTGTACAAAACCCGCGATCACTCGGGTTAGGGCATCCCACCCCCCTGAGTGATCGCGAGCCTCTTTCTTTGGCGACAACATACGACAAGTTGTCACCGATCTCATTCCTTCGACGGAGCCCTGACATTCCACTTCGCCGACGGATAACACTACTTCTCCTTCCACTGTATCGAACACAGCACCACTCAACGTATGTATTTCCTTGGTGGATTCATTATATTTTCACTGTTCGCCCGATCTAGGGTTTCATGTTCTTATGTGTTCTTCTTATTCCATGGTCTTCTTCGAGATCTCGGCCTGATCTAGGGTTATCTGTTGTTTTGTTCTTCTTGCTCCATGATCTTTTTTGTCGCCGCTATTTCTCGGATTAGGGTTTCGTATTCTTTGACTTCTTGATCTAGGATTAAAAGTTGTGTGTTGGCGAAATGACGATACTAGAGGGGCGGTGAATAGTGTGTTTACTAATACGATTAGCCTAAATCCAGATTTTAATCGTTTACTTAATTAGTTAGGCAATTTGCAATTTAACGATTGGATGCGGAAGAGATAAATGATTAAGCAATTGAAGCAATCAATCAATCAATGCAAACACAGTAATTTATAGTGGTTCGGCCCCAATGCCTACTCAACTACCTAAGCACCCCGCTTAGGATTTCCAAACTAGTTTTACTAGATTAATTTACGTTTCCCTTATACAGAGGACTTTTCACTTGAAGAGACGCACTCTCGACCTAAGGCACTTCCATACCCGGAAGTCACCACCTTCTTATCGAGAGTCATCTTCCACCTCAACCCTAAGGGACAACTAAACTAATTCTAGTAAACACTAAGTTTACACAAGTGACTTTACTCCTTTTCACTATGGATACCACTTCCACACAATAGACCTAACACAAGGTCTTCACGCACACAAATTTAAAATCAGTTCAAATAACAGATAAAATTATAATCGAAAAGAGCTTAAAATGAAACCAAGATTTTGTGCTCTTTTGCAATTCTTCAATTCTTCAACTCGTCAGATAAACTCATTGCAGCAAAGTTGAGGGAGGCAGGTAAGCATACGCTTGAAGAAGAGCTTGACGAAGAGAGCAGTGCGCTGCAATCAATCTTTGGAAGGCTTTAATCTTCTTTTAAATGCTCAATAAATTCTGTTATAGTAGGAGAGGAAGTTAAATGAATCATATGAGGGTATATTTATACCCTGCTGAAGAAACGGCTGTTCAACGGATAGAAAACTATTCGTTACAGGCCGCCGGTCGAATGGTCGGTCGACCAACTAGTCGACTGGTCCTTCGACCGCTCCTCTTTTATCTCTGGTCGGTCGATCAACGGGTCGACCACTAGACACAAATCACATGATCCGCGATGTTCGGTTGATCGACGCGATTGCGTCTTAGGCTTATACGCAGGTCGATCGACCGCCAAGCCTATTGCCCATTTTGGGCTTCGATCGGTTGACCGATTGGTCAACCAAACCTGAGCTGAAGAAGACAAACAGCTTATGTTCTACCTGGTTCTTCTGGTTCCGTTTTCACCACTACATCTACTTATATAATATTTATTAATTTTAAGTTAAATGTTATATAAGAATTATACCCCATTTGAGTTCAATAAAAATATCTAAAAAATCAAAATCCCTAAGGATCAAAATCTAGTTCTTGGGATCTAGTATAAAACAAAAATTTCCTAATCTTTCGGGTCAAATAAGGATATGCTAAAGGCTTCCAAAAAATTCTAAAAAATACCTTGTTATCTAGTTTTGACCCAAGGAACAATTACCGTTATTTTTTATTTCAAGAAAAGGTTTGGATCATATAGCCCTCCAAGGAGCTCTCTAGTCTTAGTGAATTTCAGGACGGTCCCGAAATTTCATGGTTTGGGGTTCGGGATATATTTTTGGGTTTCTTATGCATCATCATGAGGATTACATTAATTGCTAGACACCCTAAACCTAAACTCCCTTTCTTGAAGATTCCCGAGTGCCGACGAGGATCCTTATCGATTTATCCGATTTCTCTGATCGCGAATGTCGCGCACTAATCGATATGGAACATGAAAGATATTCTCAATGAAATCATTAGTCCCATATTTGTTATCATCAAAACCGAGATTAAGGCTAAGATTGAAAACCTAAAGCCAATAGTGTGTACATTCTTCTTCTTATTGATGTTGCTATGTTTATTACCCGATCTAGGATTTTTTTGTTCGATCTAGGGTTTCTATATTTATGACGTTCTTCTGCTTGGGTTTTCACGTTTTCATGTTGCTTTGATGTTCTTCTGCTAGTTGCTATGATTAGTGATGTTGCTTTGTTTATTGGACGACCTAGGGTTTCGAATATTTTTTGTTTTCCATTTATGTTGCATTGATCAAGGATTTCATTGATGTTGTGATGATCTAGGGTTTCATTAGCTATGTTGCTCACTGTAAATTTCAGTCAAAACTAAATTTTTTCCATGTTGTTTTCATTTTCATTAGCTATGTTGCTCATTGTAAATTCTTACCATATGTTACTATTAATATTTGTTCTTACCATTTGTTTTGTTAATTCACAATTAGTTTATTAATTTATTGTTATAACAGTACATATGGTTTTTTATAGGTTTGTATCTATGGTTTTTTAATCAATTGTTTCATTATCTATACTGTTTCATTGGTTTATATCTGTGGTTTATATCTATGTTATTAGCTTATCAGTTTATTAGTATGTTTGTTACTTGTTCGGTTCTTTGGTTATAGTTGTTGATCACCTTGATCCTTGGATCTAGGGTTTATAGATATGGTTATTTGTGATTACTTGTGTTAGCTCCCTTGATCCTCGGATCTAGGGTTTATCAGTCGACATCTTATTCTATGTAATTTGTAGATCATCTAGTTCTTTGGTTACTTGTGATCACAATTGTTGACTGTATGAGAAGATTTTTGGATATTTCTCTTGTTTAATATTTGTTATAGTAATATATGCTTCATTTTTATTTCACTATTAATGGATTGCTTAACTGTTTATTGTTGCTTGATCTTCTAATGGATTGCTTCATTTTTATTATAGTAATATATGTTGCTTCACTTTATTTATTTCATTATCTTATTCAAGTTGCTTATCAGTTATTCTAGTTCCTTCACTGTTAATCCGTGGCAAATGGGTTGTTTTTTTTGTTATGCTATCGAATAATATGGCATTTACATGCATGCCTTCAAAGTGCTTAAAGTCAGTTACAAAGACTTGAGGATGAAGTCATGAACTCGCTACTTTTTCATCTGGTTACTTTAGTTGGTACAAATTTATTTACTAACCAATCCACTCATTGATTATTTACTAATATAGATGGATTGATTCTTTTATTAGTTTATCTACTTTGAGTTGTTCATGATTTCATTTTGCTTGGAACTTAGTTTGACAGACAATAAATTGGTATTTTGTCATTCTGGTTCAATACATGTGAGTGAAATCTAACTCTGGGATCAAATTGAGTGAGGATTCACACAACATTTGACACATTCATTGTATTATAATTGTCCGTTGCAACAGTCGGCATACTGATTTATTAATATTTTCTAAGCATCTAATTAATTAATTTTTCATACGTCATATAATCTGTTAGTAGATATATTGTTGAATGTTTCTGTAATATGTTGTTTGACTTCAGTTATTGCTTGTTCACTGTTAATCATGCAATATGTTAGTAGCTATATTGTTGCATGTTTCTGTAATATGTTGCTTGACTTAGATTATTGCTTGTTCACTGTTAATCATACAATCTGTTAGTAGATATATTGTTCCATGTTTCTGTAATATGTTGCATGCCTTCGGTTATTTCTTGACTTCTGTTTCTATATCAATTATTGCATGTTTATTGCTTGTTCACTATTATCACTGTTCATATTGCAATCTGTTATCACTGTTATATTGTTTAGACTATTATCAGTATCTCACAAACAAATTTTTTAGTAGATATAATAAGTTGAACATATGGGTGACCATCGGAATCCGAGGGAAAAGTCGGAGTTCTAGCCAAAGAATATCACAGAAGAATTTTTGTACCTCTTGCATAATAGACAAGCTGAATTAGGCAATCTCAATTTTGATAAGTCTGTATGGAAAGATATTAGTAAAAATCTGGAGGAGAAGTGTGAGACTAATTATGGGGTAGACAAATGTAAGTCCAAAAAAACACGGCTTCTTCATTTATATAAGCATTTTCAAGAGTTGATTAACCACACTGGGGTCACATGGAATCCTGACACGGGGAAGATTGATGTCGATGAAACAGTGTGAAACTCATCGGTATGTCTTTTTGTATTTAATCAATGGGGTTGAGTTAGTTGGTTTTAGAATAAATTTTTTTCGTGTGCAGAAAGGAACGACAAAAAGTTATTTCAAACCCTTTAAGAACGGGCCACCACCACACTATA
Organism: Canna indica; assembly: GCA_034359265.1. NCBI lineage: Eukaryota > Viridiplantae > Streptophyta > Magnoliopsida > Zingiberales > Cannaceae > Canna > Canna indica. The sequence goes on along the minus strand of CP136894.1, from coordinate 10,245,512 downwards.
ATTTGATGGAATTGATATTTCAAAATCATTCCGCAACTGGTGGGATGGCTCGATCATGAACACAACCCCCATTGAATTCAGATGAAGAGCGTATGTTAGAGAAGGATTATTTGGATCGCGATGTACGTGGGAAGGAGCCCTTAGTGGAGGAAGATGATGATGATAGTGTTGAGGAGGTAGATAGACGTCCATCTATTTCCTCACGCGACAATAAAAGAGGTAAATCATCGGTGAGATCAACTATAGAACAGGAGAAGAAAAAACTGTATGAACTTATTTCAAATCACTATGCAGTCCGTCGAAGTGATGCAGCTTCAGTGTACACATCACCCTCAGATCCATATAGCGTCCCAAATTGTGTTGGACGCATTACTACTGTGGAAGGGCTACCCAAGCTCACTTGTTTAAGACAATGACTTACTTGGTTGAGCATCCAGATGCTCGACCACTTGTCATGTCATTGAATGACGAACAACTCAAGAAATGGATGGAAAATTTACATGGGTGATACATTATTTTATGAACTTATGAACTTTATATATCGGATTAAACTATGTGTGTAACAATACTTTATTTTATTTGTTTTCATGCTTTGGTTATGAACTGAATAATATATTTCTAGTTTGTTTACTTTCATGCATTATGTTTTCATGCATTATGTTTTACTTATTTTTTAATTATCGTAGAATGAGTCATCAACCTCCACATACATCTTATAGCGATGAAGAAATTTTCGATGACTTGGTATTATTACTCATGTTGGATATATTGGATAAGTTGGATGAATTAGAAAACTCAACCCCAAGAAGAGCAGTGCGCACTTTAATTTTGAGAGGTGCGGACTATGTGCAGGAGTCAATACATAATCCTGTACGATGCTACGAGAACTTGCGTATGGAGCCAAGTCTATTCCTTAGATTATGCACCGATCTTAGGAGATTTGGCTTAGAAGTCCAAAATATATATGTTAAGGAAGCAGTTGCAATGTTCTTATATACACTTTCTCATAATGAACGAGTGAGAGTAGTTGCGGAGCGCTATTAACACTCCACTCAAACATGTCACAAGTGGTTCAAGTTGACACTTGCATCGGTTCTTAGGTTGGGGATAGAAATTGTCAAACCCCGAGAACCTCGAATTGTTCAACCTGAAATTGAAGGGCATCCTAGGTGGTTCCCTTATTTTAAGGTAAAATTATTTCCTAGTCCTTATGTATAATTGCATAGGGGTTGTCTAACATTTGAACAATCATTTTGTAGAATTACATAGGGGCGATAGACATGACACATATCTCAACATTCGTTCCCGCAAATAAGGCATATTTATATCAGGGCCGTAAGGGAACCATTACACAAAATATAATGCCAGCATGCACTCACAACATGCTATTCACCTATGTAAAGAGTGGTTGAGAGGGAAGTGCGAATGATGCGCGTATTTTCAACCATACTATTTATTCTCCCAACTCAGATTTTCCTATGCCAATAGAAGGTAAATTTAACTCAACGTAATCACTTCCTTAGTGTTGATTTGGTTTTAATAGAAATTTTTCTTTCAGATTGTTAGATGAATTCTACATGGTTGATGCGGGATATCCGAACGTATTTGGATTTTTGACACCTTATTGTGGTGAAAGGTACCATAGATCAGATTATCGTAGGCGAGGCCCACTACTACAAACTTGGTCTTCAGCAACGGCTATCAGCAACGGCCGCTCAAGCCGTTGCTATTTGCAACGGCGTTCTTACGGCCGCTCGAGCCGTTGCAGATATCTGTATCTGCAACGGCGTTCTAACGGACAACCGAGCCGTTGCGGATTATTTTAATTATCAGCAACGGCTTTCTGACGGAAAGGCTAGCTGTTGCTGATTATTTAATATTCAGCAACGGCTTACTAACGGATAAGTGAGCCGTTGCTGATGATAACTTATCAGCAACGGCTTTCTAACGGGCGAGTGAGCCGTTGCTGATAAGTTTATATAGGGCACGCTCTCGCGCCCGACCCTTCTTCCTCCCGCTTCTGCCGCCGCCGAGACCTAGCCGCTGCTGCCGCTGCTGCCGTTGCTGCCGACGCCGACGCCTCTCGCCGCCGCGCCGCTGCCGCTGCTGCCGGTATGTTGATCGGCCGGCCTATACGGTTTCGGCCGGAGATGTTAAAATCCGACCGAAACCCTATTTCTAGGGTTTCGGCCGGCGGCGGTCGGCCTATGGCCGCCGCCGGACCTTCTACAGTGGCCGGACAGTGTGTCCGACCATTGTACGCCGGCGCCGGAGGGTGGACTCCGGCGCCGGAATATATATATATATATATATATATTATTGTTTTGAAATTGTTAATTAATTATTTTATAAATGTTAATTAATTGTTTAGATTAATTGTTTAATTTGTTAGATTAATTATTAGGGTTTAGATTAATTTCGGACGCGCGCCGGAATCGTCCACTTCGGACGCGCGCCGGAATCGTCCAATTCGGACTCGCGCCGGAATCGTCCAATTCGGACTCGCGCCGGAATCGTCCACTTCGGACTCGCGCCGGAATCGTCCATTTCGGACTCGCGCCGGAATCGTCCACTTCGGACGCGCGTCGAAATCGTCCAATATGGACTCGAACTGTCTCGAAACATTTAGAAAATAATCATCCATCCGACGAGTTGATATGTTTCACGTACGCATCGACGAATCGGATATGATTTAGCAAAACCTTAGATCCGTTCGGGGATTGTATGTTCGTGTAAAAGAAGTAGATGATCTTTTATACGACGTACAATTCTTGAATTGTCCCTGATTGGACAATTTGGGAATATAGTTATTTGTACTGCACTTACGTTTTTATTTTAACTGTTAACTAATTATTCTAAATTTCGGCAACATCTCTCTTGTTCTCCGATACGCGCCCAGATGATATGCGTATTCGGAGAACTGTAGGGAGATGCTGTCGAAATTTAGAATAATTAGTTAACAGTTAAAATAAAAACGTAAGTGCAGTACGAATAACATAAATCCCGAATGGAATAGGACAATCTCACCTAAAGACATTAACCAAAGAAATTGTCATTGATTGACAGAATCATGTCGGCTGATCGAAGTTGGATGTACCGACGTTTTGATCGTGGAGCTTTAACGAATGAGTTTCGATTAGGCGTAACGTACTTCCTAAATTTCGCCTATTCGAATCGGAATTTCGTTAGCATGGGTGATCAAATCCGATGTCCGTGCCGCATTTGTTCGAATGGACGATTTTTGGATCGGGAGACTGTCACTCTGCACCTATATACCAAAGGATTTACACCAAGATATTTTCTATGGACTTGTCACGGGGAGTCACGCGATGGCCCGAGCTGGGACCACTAACATCGCGGAGACTCGGGGATACGGCCCCAGTTGGATTACTCCGGATATATGGGACCAGCTCGTGGGGATATGGTCGACGGATCGATGGCAGGAGGTTTCTCAGAATGCGGCTAGAAATCGCATGTCGGGGGGAGCAGCGCGTCACACCGGCGGCTCTGTTGCATTTGCAGTGCACGCAAACCGTATGGTAAGTATATCTTTTAATTATATATTTTATTTGTTATTATGTGTACTAATTAATGTATTTGTTTTGTAAATGTAGACGACGGTGTCGGATGACGGGAGTGTCCAGCGACCCTCCCCGATGGCGGTGTTTGAGCGGACTCACCGTCGAGCACATGGGACTGAGGAGTACATCCACAACCGCGCTGCATACATTATGGTAATTATATATTTGTTTAAATTATTCATTATATATTTATAATTTAAGTTTTATGATAAATATTAAACAAAAAATCAAACTCGAGTAGGAGACCTACAGCCAGACGGTGGTGCAGCGTGGGGGTACCCCCGAGGACTTTGACGCAACATCGTGGGTCGAGGCCGCAGGTGGCTGGGACCATGGCCGCGTATATGGCTTCGCAGATAGTGGTCATGCGCGAGCCGTACTAGGGCCACTTGGGGCACCGACCCCTCCGGTCGCTGGTGAGCGGCCGTCCACCTCCAGATCTAGTTATGATCATAGTAATAGGATAAGGACACTAGAGGAGACGGTCGCGCGTCAGACTGAGTTGATGGAGCGCCAGAGTCAGACGATGGCGAATATAGAAGCTATGCTACGCAACTTGTCGGGTCATCCCGAAGCAGGCATCTCTTCGGCATCATCTAATCCATCATCCTCGAGTCAGTCCACGCCGGTGTACACTCAAGCACTCCAGACCCCGCCATATGATCCAGGCCATCCTCCATCGTCATCGTGAGATTTTGTTTATATTGACTTTGTTACTCAGATATTGAACTTGTTTAATTTATATTGACTATGTTACTGAGATGTTGATACTTCAATTTTACATTTGAATTGTGTTTATATTATCGTGGATAATTATGAATATAAATATAATTGTTTTGATGTATATCTTGGTGTGTTTGTGATGTGTGAATGAATGTGTATGAGATGTTTGTGATGTGTGAATGAGGGTATGGGTGTGTGAGTTATGTATCAGATAAATGTATTAATGTATCAATGGAAATTTGAAATTTTCAAATTTTCTGGTTGCAGGTATACGTCATCAGCAACGGCTTTCCCACGGGCGTCCGTGGGAAAGCCGTTGCTAAAAGTGTATCGAAAGCCGTTGCTGATGACCTACAGCAACGGCTTAGCGACGGAGTTTTACTAACGGTGTTGCTACGGTCTCAGCGGCCGTTGCTATTAATGGTATCAGCAACGGCTCCGGGTCTGTGGCAAAACCGTTGCTGATAATATTTTTAGCGACGGCCCAGTGGCCGTTGCTGATAATGTTTTGAGCGACGGCCCGAGCGGCCGTTGCTGAACCGTTGCTAAGTCATCAGCAACGCGACTTTCTCTCACGGCGCTATTGCAACGGCTCAGCCGTTGCTGGTTCTCGTCAGCAACGGCTCAGCTACGGCATCAGCCGTTGCTGATGACCATTTTTCTAGTAGTGGCCCCTCAACAAAAAGAGAATTATTCAACCAACGACGTTCCTTCATTCGGAACGTAATCGAACGATGCTTTGGACTATTGAAAGCACGTTTTTCGATATATATTAAAGATGATGCCGAATTACCCGCTAGCAAGACAAAACAATATCGTATTGGCGTGTTGTACAATTTATAACTTCATTATTAAATATCGTAATTCGGATGAATTAATCGATATTTAGAACAATGAAAAAATTATTATTGATGATGAAGAACAATCTTCACCCACTATTGAATCATCAGTAGGTGAATCTTCTTCAACTCAAAATGTTATGCATGACATTCGGAAAGGGATTGCAAATAGCTTTGGGCACATTGACGTTGATTGCCCGAGCTTCCATATTTTAATTAGGTTTAAACATGTAATAGAATTCTATGTCTTGGACTTATGATAGACTTAATTGCTACTTAGATTTATTTTTGATACTGTATGTTACCAACAATATACTAATTTTAGTTTCATTAAATAGTATGACAGCTTCTTCATCCCGAATAAGTGAAATGCATATGAGATATCAATACAGAGAATATTTTTGCTGTTTGCGAGCTGCAGTAAGGATAAGTGAAAGTGAGAAAAATCTCGGCCGATTATATGCGACTTGCATAAATAGAGGCAAAATTGACAGTTACGGTTGTCAATTCTTCCGATGGATCACTCTCATTGCAACGACAATACGCTATGAGGAAGAACTGAACCAAAGAAGTAGAGACATCTTTTCACTTGAGGAAAAAATGGATAAACTCCTTGACATGGGTTGCAAGGGGTTGATAATACTTATTTTCATTGCAATTGCTTTTTTGTTTAAATATGTTAGATAACAATAATGATGTAAACCTAAATACTTTATTGGACTACAAATGTAATTTGACTACTTTATATTATTATTGGATTAACTTAGTTTTATATAGGCGGAGAATTGGAGGCGATAACCAATCAATGGTTATGCGGACTTTCCTCCTAAGGTCGTAAAGTAATGTTGCCCATTATCAATTATGATTTTATATAAATGCATGGTTGCGCTTATATATTTTATTGTTTGGTTGTACTTATATAAATGCGTGGTTGTTCTTATATTTCATTATTTGGTTGTGCTTATATAAATGCGTGGTTGTGCTTATATATTTCATTGTTTGGTTGTGCTTATATAAATGCGTGGTTGATTTTATACTTTGGTTGTTTTAAGATAATAGATAAACTTTATTTTGGTGGACTATGAATTGGAGGCGATCACCAAGTAAATGTGATACACATTTTTCTTTATTATCCTACATTCATAAGATGATTTTTTTACCGTCATAATTGATGTCGTGAGGATTGTTGATGGACAAGGTAAAAAATCAAACATAGTTGATTTTTTCATCCTATTCCATCAACGATCCTTATTGACAACAGTATTGTTGATGCTGCTTGGCTGCTGTTTTCTAAATTGGCCAGTGTAACTGATGTTGCTTCTGTGGTGTAACTTCTGTTGCTATTGTGGTGTACTGTGGTGTAACTACTGTTGCTTATGTAGAAGCTCAATTAATGATGGACTATGTGGTGTAACTGTTGGATTGTAACTATTATGTAACTAATTGAAATTGAGACTTGAATTAAATTATATGTTGTATGCTGTTGTATGTTACTAGATGAAGCTACTTTGTTAGTAGTTGCAAAATATGAAACGATGATACTGTGTTGATGTTCTGAATTTAAGCTACTTTGTATAGCTACTAGATGTTCTGAAATGAAGGTATTACTGTGTTGGTTGATATATTAAATTATATGCTAAATATGAAATGACGATGTGCCAAACGATAACGTATGAAACGACGATATGCCAAAACATAACCTATCAAACAACGATAATCATCGATGAGTGTATGAAAAAAAAAGAGAAAACACATGTATGAACAAAAAAAAGATATATAAGTATCTTTACTCAACATTATGTTTATGACTTATCCTATACTTAACATGTTTATGACTTATATTATACTTAATTTATTTATGACTTATCCTATATACATACCATAATAATTTGAACATTGACTTATATTGGAATGATAAACATATTCATAGAATACATACTATATATTATTTAAGTCATTAATAAATAATTTTTATAATATATTTTTTATCATCGTGTTCAATTTATATAAGCTAATTCATAATTTTTGTATTTAGCAATAGTTATTAATAATTAGTAAATAAGATTGAAATAAAATTATTATATTTATTTGGTAAAAAAATTTAAACTCAAATAGTTATAATAAATAAGGTTAGTAGTACTTAATAACAATTAATTTAATATTTATTCATAAATAAAATAATATAAATTTTAAAATTGAAACTGAGTCTGTTTTTGATAAACAAACACAAATTCAATTTTCGTTCCGAAAATTATCACTGAAATCAACACAAAACAAATATATTTTCGCTGGTTTCATTTCGCGAAACATGAAATTTGAACATGCCAAACAAACGTATTTTCGCCAAACAAAAAAATCGAAACCAAAATTCTGAAACTCGAAAATCTATTTCGATTTTCACGAAACTAAAAGTCACAAAAAAATTTCGTAAACAAACGGGCCCTAAGTGTCTTTAGTGTCAATAGTAATTTAGCTCTAATGGTTGTTTAATGTTGCATTATGATTGAAATTTAAGTTTATCTTGTAACTGTTGTTTTGGAGTCTTTAAATTTGATGTATTTCCAATGCATGAATTAGTATCAAAGAGAACAAGAGTTCTTTGCTTGTCGCACCACATACTTTATTTTCTGCTCCTCCCCGGTGCCAATACTCTGTTTTGCTCCTCATATTTATGATTTCTTTTGCTTCCGATAAGAAGGAACAAAATAACGATTCTTATGTTTTGTACAAAATGACAATATCCTCTTAATAATATCACATGTTTATATTGATTTATAATTTATTCAACCATGATATTTTATATTAATAATATTATAATATTTTACTTGCCTTTATAATAATATTATAATTATTCAAAAATAACAAAGTAGAGAAAATAATTAAAAAATAAATGATATTATCATTTATTATCATTCATAACGACACAATAAAAATATGAATTCTGTAATTTTTTAAAATAAAAATTAATTAATATATTTATATAGTTAAATAGTTTACTATGCAATTTTATAAGTATAACGAATAGATATAATATAATATACATTATGTAATTAAAATTAATTTTTCTTTTTGCAAAAAGGAAAATTATATTAGGCTATTAGCCAGTAGAAAATGAGTCGTGTTACAAGATGATATCGAGCTCGGGAGGCCTATTGGAACTCCAACAAATGGATTCCTCATGACACTTATTTCTATTTGTTACCTAGTGGACAGCTTTGTTGGCATTACGAGATACAGAAGCAAACTTTACATGATTAAATGAGTTGATGGACTCATTTGAATTGATGGACTCAATGAGTTGCTTGCAGTTCGATTCCATGATAAAGTAATCCAAATTCCTGCTAGAAGCATAAGAGAGAGTGTGAAGTATAGCCATTGCTTCTGAATAAATTGGAGAAGATGACTTAAAAAAATAACTTGAGGCCAAGATACATTCGCCTTTAGAATTATGCAAGATAATGCCTGCACCACCATCTTGGTTTAAATAAAAACCATCGCAATTAAATTTAAGCCAATTATCCGGAGGGGGGACCAATCACAAGCATTAGAGCAAGGGAAGTCACCAATCTAGTAATCATTAAGGAAAGAAATATTGTTACCTGAACCAATAATAGACTTAAAACCAAAATGTAATTTAGAGAAAGCATGCATCGTAAGATTCCAAGCATAAGAAGCATGAAAATATCTCTGACAGTTAAAAGAATTAAGAGGATGATACTTAACTTTAACTAAATTTACCCAAATTGAAGAACTAACATTGAGATACTTATTAATTCTCTTAACATGTAAAGAAAGGCTTTTAAGATTGAGATCCTGAATACTCAGCCCACCTCAATCCTTAGGCAAGGTAATAGTTTCCCAATTAACAAGATGCATGCCTCTCTTCTTAGTAGAATTGTTCCAAAGAAATTTTTTAATCTTGGTATCAATTTTGTTACAAAGCTCCTTATTAATCCAGGTAACCGAAATAGTGTGAACATGAATGGAGTTTAAAACAGATTTAATGAGGACTAATTTACCAGTTTGAGAAAGTAAACAAGTCTTCCAATTACTACGCTTAGAGTCAATATGAGCAAGCATATGATCATGAGTTCTAGGGCGTCTTCTAGGAGAAAATATAACCCCAAGGTATTTAAAGGGAAAATAACCAACCCTCGTACCCAAACTATTACAAATATTGAGCTTAGCAGAAGAAGAAAGATGCTTAGGGAAATAAACTTCAAATTTACTAAAGTTAACTTTTTGACCAGTAAGCATTTCATAATGAGCAAAAATATTTTTAACATAACAGTACTTTTCTTGTTAATCTTAAGAATAAGAATAATATCATCTGCAAATATTAAATGAGAAATAGTAAACTCTTTCAATTTAAAAGGGGTATATTTCCCTAAAGCTGCAGTTTTATTAATGAAGCAAGTAAGAATCTGAGCAACCAATATGTATAAAAAGAGGGATAAAAGATCCCCTTGTCCTATTCCCCTGTTAGAGGGAAAAAAATTAGAAAGTTGAGAGTTAACAAGACAAGCAAAAGTAGGGTTAGTAATACATACATGAATCCATTTTATAAACTGAAATGAAACTAATGCATTTCTAAAAATTTAAAGATGGCGTCCCTGTTGAGAAGGTCAAAAGCCTTCTCAATGTCAATTTTTAAAATAATGAAAGGATGACTACTTCTAGTGTTATAAAAAGAGTGAAAAAGCTCTTGCACAATCAGGATATTATCCTAAATAAGCTTGATTTCAACAAAAGCAGACTGCTCCTGGCTAATAAGGGAAGGAATGCAAGTTTTTAATCTATTAGCTAACAATTTAGTATTGGGATGGGAATAAGAAACGCAGCGGAAATAACGATTTAAAAAATTCAAAATATCACAAAATAACGATCTACTTTAGCAACCAGGGCTGTCAAGATCGCTAGTAGGATCGTAGGATTGTATATAGCCAACCGATCCTATACCAGTCCTTTTTAAGCCATGAATTAAACAAATTTGGGTCGAAGCCCATCCCACTCTACAGTCAACTCCGGGTTTGAAACCAATCCGAGACCTGCCTGATCCAATACCTGCCCAATTTTGACATTTCTAGGTTTGAAACCCTTCTCTTCATCGTTCACTCACCCGATTCCTCACACTTGCGAGTCACCGTCGCTACTCTCAAATTGACTCCTCAATACCATAATTCCAGCGTTCCTCACTTCCTCGATTGCTCCCTTTATCTTCATAGAAAAATATACATTTATGGTATAGATAATATTTTTTTAATTATTAGTGGGATCTTACGATCCTCGATTCGATCCTACTATCCTAGATCCTACGGGAGCCCTACGATCTTGCGTAGGAAAGCGATATTGACAACCTTGTTAGCAACAATTAAAGAATTCAATCTACGAATGGAAGGGGGGAGGGAGGTATACCTTATACCGCGATTGGATATAGTGCTCCTATTCCCGTATCAAGACGCGCACACGTACGTCCTCCAATGATAGTCCACACCAGGCTCATCGCAACAAAGGGGCAGCGAACAATCAGACTCGTCGTGGCTCAACGGAGACGCTTTCTCAAACCCCAAATTCGGTATGACCGGCCAGGGTACGTCACGTACTCCGAAGCCTAACCCAAAACGAACCACATGAACACATGAACCAGCCCTGAACATTTAATAACATCTCAAGCATTTTAAAAGAAACATTTCTTTTCAAAACCCTACAACACCAACTCAATAAATAACAACTGTTTAAATTGGTTTTAAAAGTTTAATAAATAACAAGACACACAAGAAATATAAAGTGCAGAAATAATTAAACCGAGTCGACATGACTCAACGACTAAAAGAACAAAAGAAATAACTCGGGTATCCCCATTGACCACGACATATCACTAGACCCGCTGCCATGCCGCCACCAGCCGCGCTACTACACCCCGGTACCTCTCTGATCTAATCAAGTGCTGTAAAATAACCGAATGAGGGGTAAGTCTAACTGGGACTTAGTGAGTAAATCATCCCTCAATTTCACCACAACATCATCATTATGCATAATCAAAAGCATATATATAAGCATAAGAACATAAAGCATAATTTTATTTTGAGCATTTATTTTAGCAGAGCACTCATCCTCATCGATGTATAGCAATGTACATGAAAATGCCGCCACATATATTATGCACAATTCAACCATCCACATGCTCAATCGGACCCGTCGGTCCTTATCGCCACATAGGGTAGGTAGTTGATACGGCCTCCGATCTACCACCCAGCCAGTGTCATCTCTTTGGGGTATGCTCTCCCCTCACCGACACGGCACTTCCGATCCGTCTCTTTGGGGCATACGTTCATCTCACCGGTTGGGTCTCCGGACTATCTCTTTGGGGGTATGAACTCCCCTCACCAGCCGGATTTCTGGAATCAGACCAACACTGTCTCTTTGCGGCATACCCTCCCCTCACCAGCGAGGTTCTGGGAAATGCAACAAGTACATCACATCATCACACACAGTTATAACAACATAATTATAATGTGATATCAACAAGCAAATAAGGGTATGATAGAACATACCTCATCCTCCACCTTCTTAAGTCATAATTCACAAGCACACATGTAAATATAAGCATATTGTGGGTGAAATGGCGACACTAGAGGGGGGTGAATAGTGTGTTGACTAAATCTATTAGCCTAAATCCGATTTTAATCGTTTAGGCAATTTGCGATTCAATGATTATATGCGGAAGCAATAAATGATTAAACAATTAAAGCACAACAAAATGAAATAATACAAACACAAGATTTATAATGGTTCGGCCCCAATGCCTACTCCACTACCTAAGCACCACCGCTTAGGATTTTCAAACTAGTTTTACTAGATTAATTTACATTTCCCTTACACAGAGGACTTTTCACTTGAAGAGTCTCACTCTCGACCTAAGGTACTTCCACACCCGGAAGTCTCCGCCTTCTTATCGAGAGCACTCTTCCACCTCAACCTAAAGGGACAACTAAACTAATCCTAGTAAATACTAAGTTTACACAAGTGGCTTTACACCTAACACCAGGTAACCACTTCCACACAAGAAGACCTAACACTCGGTCTTCGTAAACCCAAATTAAAAGATAACCGTTCAAATAAAAGATAGAATTTACAATCAAAAGAGCTTAAGAATTAAACCAAAGAATCATGCTCTTTTCCAAGCCTTTTGCGCCTTCAACTCGTCAAGGGATGAGCTTGATCAAAACCCGAGTTGAAATAGCAGCTGACGCTTGAGAAGGTGTTCGCGGAAATAGCAGAGCGCAAGCGTTGATCATTTGGAAGGCTCTAAATCTCCCTTAGAATACTCAATGATCTTTGTAAGATTGGGAGAAGAAGGTTAAATGAAGTATATGAGGGTATATTTATAGCCTACTGAAGAAATGGCAGCTCAACAAATAGTTTTCTATCCGTTGCAGGCCACCGGTCGATTGGTCGATCGACCGACCGATCGACTACTCCTTCGATCGCCATTTTTTCTCACTGGTCGGTCGACCGACGGGTCGACCTCCCAGATGCAAGATCTTCGATCCCGACCTTCGATCGACCTGTCGGTCGACCGATGCGATCTTGCATCTTCAGCAAACGCAGGTCGGTCGACCGACTGGTCGACCGCCCGAGCTACTGCCTAATTTGGACTTCGATCGGTCGACCGCCCGAGCAACCGACGTAGCTACTGCCCCTGTTCGGCACTAGTCGGTCGACCGACCAGTTGACCAAAATAGCTGGTGCCCTTTACTTTACCCTATTCGGTCGACCGCCCGGTTGACCGAACTTAGGCTGAGTTGTATTTTTCAGCCGATTTCTTCCCCGATTCATTTATGGGTTTTGGTTTTCAACGAGCATCATCTTGGAGAGATTTCCATGTGATCTTTGAGCTCGTCCAATGCATCTTTGGTGCACTCGTCAATCTTCGAGAAACTTCCGCGACGAACCCGAGCGCGACGATCAATGTCCTTCCGATTTTTTGATTTCTTTGATTTTTTCGATCGAGGACATCGAACGCTACTGATATGGAACATGAAGATATTCTCATTGAAATTATTAGTCCCATGTTTGTTATCATCAAAACCGAGATTAAGGCTAAGGTTGAAAACCTAAAGCCAACACATATGACGTGGAAGGGACAAGAAGGAATAAATATGTAACACATCTAAAGCATAGAATAAATAAGAAGGGAAAACACATATGGGAAGCCCTAAAAAGATAGGTTATCACCACGTAGCAATCCTATACAATTTAACCCTCTCTTGAAGACCCTATCCGATTAACCTAGGCCGGCCTACCTTCCCCACCCGAGTGCTCTAGGGTCTAGGAGGGTTCAGCCCCCTTAGGTGTTCTTAGGGTCGGCCCTTCCGATAGTTAAGTTTAGGTCCTAGCGTCTCTAGGTGTCTCTAGGGTTTCAATTCTCTAAGTATAGGTTCCTGCAATGATTATACTATTAGGAATCCATCCAACATACCCTAAAGTATATTTCCTAGGTGTGAAAACATGTCTAAATTCATAAAAATATCTTCTTTGGGGTGGCCGACCACCCTAGGGTTCTTAAGCACCCTCTAAAGGGGGGTGGCACAACCTAATCCCACAATATCTTCCTTCTTTCCTCAAGATCCCAAATAAGCACGAAGAAACCCCAACCACAATAAAAAATTCACAATAAATCATCAAGAAATCAAGGGGAAAAAGGGGCGGCACAACAAGGAAAAGGGGCGGCCGATCGCCCAAAAATCAATCCGATAGAACCGTTGTGTTCACGATAGAAATCTCGATACGATTATTCAATTCAATTAATGAAAAATCCAACGAAAATGACGAAATCCCCATGACCTAGGGGCGGAATCATATATGAGGAAATTGGGGGAAAGAAGGCTAGAACCACTCACCTTTTTGGAGAAACTTGGAAGGAAGAAGAAGCAAACACAACAAGAAAATTTCGAAATAACGACGTTTATTTTTTGACGTCTGAAGAAGCGTCGAAATGTTTAAGAATGGATGAGAAAAAGTTTAAAAATATCGACGTCTATATTAGACGTCGATATGTAAAACGGGAAATATGGCGTTTTTTCGCCGAAAAGGCAGCGTCGAAATATTTCGACGCCAGCGTTTCGACGCATCTGGCGTCGAAATATTTCGACGCATCCTGCGTCAAAATGGTGGCGTCGAAATATTTCGACGCCACCTGCGTCGAAATGACACATCTACGAATGAATTAAATTAATATTTTTTAAATTTATAATCTATTTTTTGAAATGTAGGCCATCGCCGAACAAACACTTAATGAACGACTTGAGACTAATCCAACAACAGAGCGAGTTCAACTCGAGAACCAAGTATATCGGGAAATATCTGGTCCCGAACATCATTCTCGAGTTCGCCTACAAGGGATTGGAGTCACACCAAGTCAATTTTATGAACGTCATCGACAATCTTTTGTTGCATCTTCCCACGATGCAACATATGACGAGCTTCGACGGCAACAAGAGGCTGCAATGAAAGAAATGCAGCAAAAACATGATGCTGAGATGAGGGAGGTTCAACAAAGACTGAACAGAATGGAGCAGATGTGGTTTCAACAACAATTTAATAATTCATCGTCACAGGGACTAAATCCAATTATTAATCAAGCTAATATATTTTCCTCGCCAATTGATTATGTATGTATTTATTTAATTTATTTGTAGTTGATATTTTTAGCATTGTAATTAATTAAATATGTTTTTTAACAGGATCGATTGTATGTTCCTGAAAGTCTTCCTCATGAAATACCGTCGGCTAATCTCGGAGAAGGTACAAGTAAAGATCCATTTCTAAACTGTAAGTAATTTATATATTGTCATACTGAATATTTTAATTAATAATATTAAAATTTATATGCTTATAATTGATATAAATGTATAGATAGAGATGTTGATCCGTATAGAGAAGACGACGAGGAAGAACAACAAGACGAGGAGGAGCAGGAGGAAATGGACGATGATGAAGATTAAATTATTTAATTTTATTTGTAAATAAAATTACTGAGTATTGTTTAAATCAAATTTTGTATTACTGTTCCAATTAAATAAAATTTTGAATTTTGATGATAATTTGATTAATTTTAAATTAATTAGCTAATTAATATATTAATTATTGATTATGAGTAAAATTTATTTAAAAAAAACAAAAAAAAAGGCTAATTAGCTAAGCATATTGACGCCTGTTTAGACGTCAATATGCTAACCATAACGTCGTCGTTTTGAATACTGACGTCTCGTTTCGACCGCACACGTCGTCGAAATTTAAATCTTTACGCTTGGATAGACGTCAATATTTAAAATTAAGCGGAAGGTTTTTGACACGCGTTTTCGATGGATTCACTGCCGTCAGAATGCAAATATTTACTCCCTCCGACGTCAAAATTTCTTTATAATTTGCCGTCCGAATTCCAACGATGTGTTGTAGTGAAAGGATCTTCCTACGTTGAACGCCGACGAACTCGCGAAATCCTGGCTACGACGGGTCCCCTTCTCTTGGTGTCGCCTCTCTCTCTCTCTCTCTCTCTCTCTCTCTCTCTCTCTTAGGTGGTGTGCGGTTGGAAACAGTAGCCGTGCGCCTCCCTTTGGTTATTTATGGGTTCTGGCTGGCCCAAATTATCAAAACGTCATCGCTTAAGTTATCTGACTAAACTAGCCTGATTCTAACCAGTTCTAACTCCGATTTGAGTTCCCATTGAATCACTGAATTCATCTCGGGACCCTCTATCATATCAGAATGCTAAATCTCAGAAATAAAATAAATATTTTTTCCTTAAATTTTTTCTTATATGTAGCTTATCCGAATTAAATTCCCACGCTAACTTAGGCCCATAGTCTCCTACTAAGGAATAAATTATTATTTTAGAATTTTTGGGCATAACACCTTCCACCATGAATGGAGCTCCAAAAAGAAAGGAAGAGGAGATGAGAAAACAATGGAACGAGGAGGTAGATCAAAGAATACATCGCTGTCATTTTTCGGAATCCTCTAAGTGGATGAAGTAGGCGATACACCCAAGTAGAAGACACCTCTAATTTGGCTTCGTAAAAGATCGGGAAGGAGAAGGTAGATGGCCAACCATCAATGAAGAGGAGGAGAAAGAACTAATTCACCAACCCCTCTCATGGGGTGTTCAGCCACAATTTATAGAGAGGGGGGGAATTAAATTCAATAAAATATAAACTTTAGTTTATCTCCATAAATTAAGAGCCTATAAATAAGAATGATAATGATCTAAACAAACCAATTCCCTAAATAGTAGGAAAGATGTTTATCTAAATAATTTAATTTCTTATTAATTAATAGAATTATAATTTATCCTTATAAATCATATATCTATAAATTTTATGATTTATCTCTATAAATTAAATTCTTATTAATTAGAATTTATCCAAATAAATTAATTTCCAATTAATCGATTAGACTCTTGGTTGGAAACTAATTTTCTCACCATGTATATTTGATTCAAAGTCAAATTATATTTAATTCATAATTAAATATATTCTCGATCAAGTAGTTAATTAAATATTTAATTCATAATTAAATTTAATTAACCACATGAAATTTTATCATGTGCTAATTCCTACAAGTTAGGGATGCCCTACAAATTAGGGTTACTGAGGAACTCCTTCCTCGCGCATTCGTTCCTATAGGAAACAATTTTCCTATCATGTCCGCAAGCGAGATCCGTGATTGAGTTGCAGCTTGTCCATGCTCGGAGACATATAGGGCCG
This sequence comes from Canna indica, assembly GCA_034359265.1. Classification (NCBI taxonomy): domain Eukaryota; kingdom Viridiplantae; phylum Streptophyta; class Magnoliopsida; order Zingiberales; family Cannaceae; genus Canna; species Canna indica. The sequence goes on along the minus strand of CP136894.1, from coordinate 10,228,601 downwards.
CATTCGAACTTTATCTCATAAGGTCTGTTGCGAGGTTAGCCTATAATGTGTGACACATTGAGCCCGACACTAAGCTGGCAGTGAGTTGTGCATAACGGAGAGTCGGATCCGATAGAATGATGTCTATTTGATTTTTATGAGCCACCACTAAACCCCTTTAATGTGGTCGTGAGAGACTCCACTCACAGGTCAAGATTGACGTCTAGCAACGTGTCATGACTACCTAGATAGTGTGAGGTTCAATCTACATGGATCGAACGCCCTTCAGTGGTTAGTTACCGTGCAACTAAGTCCCTCAGTTATATTATCCCGAATACGGCTAGAGTATGGAAAAAGTGTCAAACCCTAATACTGATTCATATGTATTCTGCTTGCCAAATCATCGTCTCAATAATGTCATGTCAGAAACCTTTTTCTGACATTCATATCTACTATGAACAAAGATTTCTGAGTCGATATTTATAGGGACACATAGGACATTATCTCCTGTTACTAGGAGTAACTGATTCCATATTGGTTGCTCACATACCTCCATGGGTGCTTTCCCATGCCCAGAGGTATCCAACACATGACACTGATCGAAGGCCACGTAAGGATAAGTTCAAAGCAATGAGTCGACACTCACAAGGTAACCATGACAACCTCAGATCCAAAGACTGCTTGCACCTACTATCAACCGAGGAACATCCTATCGACACTCATGTAAGGATTCCATTCTATGTTCCTCGTGTAGGTTCGTTCAGTGAACTCGTTCCCTAATGAGCATCTGCACTTGTACATTAAATGACGGCTCAAAGATCAATATGAGATCAGTTATCCCTTATCGTATAAGGCACGTATCAAGTGCACTAGTCTATCCGAAATCACCAATCCCCTAATTGGTGATCCTACGATTGAGAACATTTAGAACATGGGCATCTAGATTCCAAGTCTCACTGGCATGATCTTATCATGACCTTGGAATCAATTGCCCAGGTCCATGGGGTTCATCACAATCTAATATATACAAAATATAGATGTAGCATATGATGAAAAGTTGTATCATATTATTCATTAACCAAAAATAGTTTCATACACATCAATATGTTATTGGCTCAAGGGCACTACTTCTTTCATTTAGAAATAATTCTATAAGAAATATTGCAAAAAGCAATAGGTCTAAAATCCTTAACTAAACAAGGATATTTAACCTCAGGAATAAAAATCAGCATGGCCTGGTTCCAAACATCAGGTAACTTACAAGACTGATAAAAAGAATTCAACTCATGCATGTAAGTGTTAGAGATAATATTCCAGTAAGCTTTATAAAATTCAACAGTAAAATCATCATGCTCAAGACTCTTGCCATTACCAAGAGAATTAATAGTATTTCTTACCTCAATTTTAGAAAAATCAGCAGTAAGATTATTAACCAAATAAGGAGGAATATGAGGCAAATCAGGCCAATGAGCAGCATCAGTAATGGAAGAAGGGGTACCATTCCACATATTACTTTAGTGATTAACAAAAACAATAATAATAGTATTATCACCAACAACAGAAATATTCTGAGAATTGTTAATGCTATTTATATGATTAATACGCCTTCACATGGTGACAATACGATGATAAAAAATTATATTTTTATCACCACCATTGATCGATTTTGCCTTAGACTTAGACCACCATTTAATACACCGTAGACTTTGAAGGGCATTATGTTTATTATAAAGTGCTCTAAGCTTAGAGTGAATGTCAAAAGGAGCATGAGGGAGATGCTCCGAGGATTCAAGCTTGGCAATATTATCAGAAGTGTTCTTGAGTAAGGACTCAATAGTACCAAGAGAAAACTCATTCCAATTAGATAAAGCACTTCTCCTAATCTTAGAATAAAAAATAGAAACACAATTAACATGAGTAGGCATATTCCAAGCATCACAAATAACATTCTTGTTGTCTTTGTATTCAGTCCAAAATTTTTGAAAATGAAAGAGTCTATTTTTGATCTATTTATTGGAAGGAATGGTAGGAATATCAAAAAAGATTGGGCCTATGATAAGAAGTAATCATATTTAAGTGCTTCACCAGAAGAATTTCCAAAGTAATGAAGCCAAACTGCATTGATAAAGACCCTATCTAATCTAACTAAAATCTTAGCCTAACCTTGTTTGTTGTTAATCTAGGTAAACTTACAGCCAATAAAACCTAAGTCAACTAGACCACAATGATTAACTAAAGATTTGATATCAATAACAAACTTATTAAGCTTAAAAGGAAGGCCTCCACACTTATCTTCTGAATTCAAAATGAAGTTAAAGTCCCCCATGATAATCCAAGGATACGTAGAGAAGTCTTTTTAAATCAAAGAATTATAAAGATAGGCTCTAGTATAGGGATTAGTACTAGCGTACACAACAGAAATAAGAAAAGGCTCACAATTATTAAATTGAATAACAACATTAATAATATGAGGCATAATGGAAATAACATTAGCAGAAACTAGCGTAGAATTCCAAGCTAAAATAATACCACTAGCAACACCATTACTAGCTTGAATAGCACATTTCCAATTACGGCCAAAAGATCTAACCAGCTTATTAGAAGCAGAAAAATCTAAGTAGGTTTCTTGCAGTGCAAAAATATTAACATTAGAATTCTTAATCTGAAGGGAAAAAAAAAATCTCTCACTGACTTTCTCCAAGCACCTCTAACATTTCAGTTAAGAATCCTCATTTAAAACAGAGAAAGAATTGGTGGACTTAAAGTCATTAATGGTATGAGCAATATCACCAGACAGATGAAGGAGGTAATTGGGTTTTATACTTCCTAGACTTACCCTAGTCATTCAGGACAGGAATCCTATGATGAGGAGTCTTCACAAATTTAGCAGGCTTCTTACTTGAGGTTCTCTTTGAAATAGAGGGCGAAGGAATGGAAGCAGAAGGATTAAAAATAGTAGACAATTCCTTCACAAACCCCTTTAAGGATTTTGAAAGAAGAGGATTAATTTGTGAAGAGATATTATTAACAAAGTTAGGAGGCTTGATAGAATTAGGAGGTTGATCAACCTCAATAGGCTCAAGAACAATGGGATCCGACCTTATAGAGGAATGAACAAAATTAATGTGAAGATTTGAACTTGAGGGGACCATAGGTTGAGGGGGTGAAGGTTGAAGGGGAGGGGGAGCGAAGGATGACTTAACAAGAATATAAGCAGGCTTGGATTTGCCTATTTGAGTCAACCGAGAGGAGGATTGACGGGCAGCCCTAGCCTCATAGGCAATCCACCTAGAGTACTCCTTACTAGCCCCAACAGAGTTCTTGATAATCTGAGCACGATCCTCTCCGAGGGTCGGAGTTGGGATTGCACTTCTAGGGTTCCGTCGACGGTTAGGCCGACGTTGAACCTGTATCTAGGGATCAGAAGAAGGCTCTAGAGGAGCATACGCCTGAGAGGAATTAGCGGGAGGGGAAGAAGGAGCATCCATATCCACATCTTTAGAAGCTTTAGGAACCACATTAAGATCGAATTTAGAATGCAAATTAACATAAACATCATCATTCAAAGAAGCATTTTTAAACTTAGAAAGAATCGGACAAGTCGATTCACCATGACCAACAACACCGCATTGGAGAGCCAAACTCCTTGACGAAAAGGAACAGAGAGATCTATTTCAACACAAACACGAATATATTTTTCGTGTTCAAAAGAAAACGAATGTTCATCTATACGAATGAACTTACCAAAATGCCTCGCAATTTGGGCAAGAGAAAACGGGTTCCAAAATTCCAAGGGATGCGAATGAAGCCGAATCCACACGAGAGAAGTAGTAAATAATTTGTCCCAGGGACAAAAGAGGGGCTTCCAAGGCGTAAGTCGAAGGATATCATCGCTCAAAGTCAATGGTCCACCCGATAAAACATATGAAGAAGAATCTATAGAATCAAACCAAAAAATGAAAAAAATGCTCATCCAAATCCAAAACAGTTTGAAATCCATGTTTCGACCAATTACGGGAAGCCCAACGGCGAATAAAATCTAGGGGGGTGGTTTGCCAAGAAATTTACCAATCAAGGAAAGTTTGCAAGGTTCACGCTAGGCATTCGTCTGATCGGAGGAGAAAACAATCTTATCTGTGGTAGCTGACTGAATCTTTGAAAGGGTTTCTGTGGTAGTCGTTGTTCCTTATCTATTCCCCATGTAACATGAATATATGACTAGTTATTCTTTGTATTTAAAAAACCAAACATAGTAATAGGAATAGACGAGGAATTGCTATTCCATTGCTCGTCTATTCCGACAACCAAACAAACCCTAATTAATAGTGAAAAATGATCAAAATATCCTTCTTAACAATATAATAAATCTATTAGAATTAATAACAATGTAAAAAGACATGGATTAATGTAAAATAATTTATGAATTTTAAAATTATATATACTTTTTGGTGTTATTTTGGGATTTTCTGTGTCGAGGGGTCTTTTTGTAAAATGGTCGTGACTCGCTCGCTATAAATAGTACCTCTCAGCTCAACCCTTGCACGAATGTCTTTGAAAACGGTGTTTTCAGATCAAGGTGACGTGTCACGAGCGGAGGCGGAGCGTACGTAAATTTGGCAAAATTGCGTTTCGAGGTAGGATTCCATTCCTTCTTTTCTGATCCTTATTGTAGGGTAAATATGAGGATTGAGAGGATCTTGGTGTTATATAGATTCTGTTGTCGAATTTTTTCTATTTTTGGTAATATTTTCCGATGATTTTGTGTTTTTCGACGATCTAACCTATTTTTGGAAAACTTTGGCCGACAGACTATTTTGGGGGGACAACCAAGTATTCCCGAGTCTAGCGGCAGTGCACGTCGGCACTGTGCCACCAAAATACCCCCATATCAATGCAGGAAGTGCCTTGATTCGGGCAGACGACGTTTGTTTGAGAGTGGGCGTCCGCCCTCCTGAGGCGGACGGCACCTCGATCGCGTCTACAGTAGTCCCGTCGGGTCGAGGTGGCTGCAGCCCAAGTGATTGAGCGATGCAACACCGCCTGGCGTGGGGCGGTGCTGGCCGCTCGAGGGAACGGAATAGCGCGGTGGAGGCTGCCGCCGGCTCAAGCTTGGGGAAAGGGCCAAAAAACTTAACTTTTCCATCTATCCTTTTGTTGTAATATTGATATCTTGGATTGTAACAGTGATATATTATTATAACAGTTTTCTTTGAGATTTATAATAATATTTTAAAGATTAGGTGTTATATTTATTAGAGTAAATACCCCAAAAAATATGAACTTTGGACATTTTCCCATTTTTAGCATAAATTTTTTTGATAGTAAGGAAATACACGAACTATCATTCTATTGCCCCTTTTAGCATGCACCATCATTTTTACGGATTTGGCTGACGTGTCACTTCACGGCGACAACATGGCTAGTTACTATCCTACGTAGCGTTTATTACGATTCTTCCCTTAGATCTATGTGAAGCGACGAAGGGTAAATTTGTAATTTGCTTCCTCCCAAATCCTCTCTTTCTCCTTCTCCTCCTCAAGGCGATCATGGTGACGAGAACACGCATCGGCAGCCCACAAGATCCTCAACGACAAAACCAAGCACTTGAAGCAGAATGGCTCTCTTTCCTGCCACCTCCCCACGGTAGCAGGGTCTGCGAGAAGTCCAAGCGAGTCAAAGGAGTCAAAGGGCCCTCTTTCCTGTCACTTGAAGCCCACGAGAAGTTGTCGTGCTTGACGAAGTCGTTGTTGTCACGACCCCAGGCGATGACGGCGTCCGTCGATGGGTCATCCACCATGCGGTAAGTCTTCAACAAGAAGATGCAGCAACATCACCTCCACGACTCTTCTGCGACTTTCCATCCACAAAAAAAGGACGCAACGAACCGACCACCACCGCTTAGTAACACGAGCATCCTGCGAATCCAACGGTACAAATTAGGCGATCGCGACCACACTCTGGCGAGGATCTCATTGGCCCACCCCAGCTCGGCTGGGGCCGAATGGGGCCAGGGCTGCACGCGGATGCCGTGGCGGCCGATCACGACACTACTAGAGGGAACAATGGGGGAAGGGCGAGGAAGAACAATGGTGGGGGCTTGGTGGACGAAGGGGACGTTGTAATGGAGGGAGGGGAGGGGGAGAATAAGAGGAGGAAGATGAGGCGGGAGAAGCAAAATTCGACGACGGCGGAGAGGAGGCAGCAGAGGACGTGCACAGCGGGCGAAAATAAGAGGTCGGGAAACTTGAGGGCAGCACTATTGAGTGTCGCAACGCCCTTGACGATGGTGGAAGAGCAGAAGGCACTAGCGGGCCGACGACGGCGGCGTTGGATGCCCGACGATTGGGGTGTTGTTGCTCAGACTACTTCATCGTCCAAATAGTCTCCCCTCTTTGGTCAATATCTTGGTCATTATTTATCCTACATGGCCTCGGTCAAAGATGAATATTTGCCATGTCGTCGCTGTTAAGTAACACGTCAATCAAATTCGTCAAAAATGATTGTGCGTGCTAAACGAGATAACCGAATGATAGTTTGTGTATTTCCTTGCTAACGGAAAAAGTTTATGCAAAAAATGGGAAATTATCCAAAGTTCGTATTTTTTTTGGGTATTTACTCTATTTATTATAACAGTGTTTTTGATACTGATATAGTTAAGTATGAGTGTTATGTGTTTACAAAAGTGTTATAAACTGTTATATATAGAATATCGGTGTTATAACAAGTTATTTTTAGATGATTTTAAATGAAAATTTAGGAGATTTTCATAAATTAATTTCAGGGTTTTTTTAAAATTGGATTTCAACTTATTTTATATAAATCTTTTTGTAATCAATATTTTGGATTCATTGGTGAAATCAGATTTTCCAAATGAGATATGTATCATTCGAACAATGTGGAGTTTTGGTGCTTCGATTTTCGTGCCAAGTATATTTTTATATTTTAAAAGTAATATTTTGATATTAGAACTTGAAATTGTCAATTGTCGGTAGATCCTCTCCTAGACTCCTGTGGACCCTACACTTTGTGAAATTTTCCTTATTGTTCTATTATTTATTGTGTTTTGATTCAGTATTATTCCTTGGAGTTCCTTACATAATTATTTGAACCATAATATGTAGCGCTCATCTAGATGATATATATATCTATGATCATATTAGTATTATTATGTTGATTATATTGGACATGTCATGTGCTAAAACTGTGCTCATAAGGGTTATTATCATATGTGTTATAGTGATTTGCGTTACATTTCTTATGTATTAGACACATGTGTTAGTGTAGTGTTTTTAAAATTTGCATAAAATTGCTGCATTCATTAGTGCTCTACTTATTATGATGATTTATTTGTTGCCCGTTAGCCTCATGCTTCGGGCGGGGATATTTTTACGAACTAATGGACCTAAGGGAGTCTATGATCAAGAAATACCGGTATTTAGTAGATGCGTTGCGGCGTGAGGGCATTGCGTAGTGTCTGCGGGCTTTCTTTGGATAATCGTTCTCTCTGTACGAGCGGACGAGGAGAACTACTTTCAAGTGCGAGAGTGCAGGGGAAACCCATGGAGCTCTTGTCCATGCCGCTCTTGATTCATTGATATACTGCATATAGGTGGCATTGATGCATGCAGAGCTATTAGAGTTAATTTTAAAGTTATATTTACATTTGTTGGAGTTCATGAAATTTTTAGTTATTATCTTGGTGTTTGTCATATTGACGTTAAATTCTACTCAACCTTCCGTTGATTTTCCTCTTATTTTGGCATCAGATGCATAGGTGTGAGTTTGCAGCTGGGAAGGTCTAGTTAGATAGAATAGAGGAAGCGTGCTCTGGCGTCGATTCTCATAGTGTTGTATATGTTTTTCTTATGAATATTTTGTTATTGTGTAAAATATTATTTCAGTATTCTATTGTGAAATTTTTTTAAGTCTTTGTTGTGTCTTATTGAATTTTCTGTTACGCGATTTTTAGGTGACATTCTTCATTTGGAGATAATCCTAGGTCAAGCGGGTTGTTACAATTCTTATATAAATTTATAAATATTGAAGGATAATATTAAAAAATATTACAAAAATACATGTATAATATTATTTCTTAGACTAAGGTAACATACAATATTTGTTATTTATTTTTCTGTGGAAAAAAAACTAAATAAATAAATAGGTGGATGATAAAAAAATATTATTTCATTCTCCATATGTTCTATTAAAAATATTCTCTCAACAAAGAAACATCCAATTAATTTACCGGATGTAAATGAATCAGTTAATTTCGATCAAGATTCACTCATTTCTCGTCCCGACGTTTGTCATGGTTTCTCAAATAGACACAAAATAAAACATGTACCTTGGAGATAATCCTAGGTCAAGCGGGTTGTTACAATTCTTATATAAATTTATAAATATTGAAGGATAATATTAAAAAATATTACAAAAATACATGTATAATATTATTTCTTAGACTAAGGTAACATACAATATTTGTTATTTATTTTTTATAGTCCATTTATTTTTCTGTGGAAAAAAAACTAAATAAATAAATAGGTGGATGTTAAAAAAATATTATTTCATTCTCCATATGTTCTATTAAAAATATTCTCTCAACAAAGAAACATCCAATTAATTTACCGGATGTAAATGAATCAGTTAATTTCGATCAAGATTCACTCATTTCTCGTCCCGACGTTTGTCATGGTTTCTCAAATAGACACAAAATAAAACATGTACCTTGCAGGTGTTTTGCTTCTTTCATTCACTCATTTTGTTCCAGAATTCAAGCAAGCCAAGTTGATTTATCGTAGTTTGTCTTTTTGTTTTGAAAGGCGGACATGCTATTGAAGTAATGATGGAGTACATAATTCATTTGATCCAACACGTCACTGATCAAGTTTGCTTATGCAGTATGTTACATCGTAACATTTCAGCAATTTACTAAATTCAAAATTATAAATTTCAAAATAATATAAATATAAAACCGAAAAAATAACCAAAATTAAAATCAACTTTTATAATGTACTTTTAATGTATGTTATTTTATCAAAACAAAATATTAAAATATTCTTTTCGGTAAAACAATATACTAAACACAAAATAAAAATTCTAGCACTATTCTCTTCCCTTCGTCGTTCTTTCCCATCACTCGGTGCCTTGTTAGATATAGTTTAATTTATTTATAGATTAATTAATTTTATAAAAAGTTATTTATAATTATAAGTTTGTCACTGTATTTTGATATCGAAATCGACAGTCTCGAAATATAAAACAATCTTCTCGCCTTTTCATTTTTTATTAAGAAAATTAATTTCGTTTTTATTTTGATTTCGATCCAGTTTCATGAAAATGTCAAACCAAATAAATTTTCGTAAGAGCTCTAAGGCCGGATGTAGCGGTTCTGGGGGCTGAGGACCGAACTCGGAGGTTCAAGCTGAGCTCACCGAGGAGCGTAAGGCATGACCATGTGTGAGGGGTCGAATAAGCTTCGATTAGTGAAATATTCGTTAAAGCGGCGAGATGGTTGTAGAATTCCTGGGCACACATATATAAAAGAGAAATGCAATTTTATTGAATACTAAGAGAAAATTGTGCATACAGGAAAGTCCACTATCTCAGCTTTATTTGTGCCTGTTGAGGCGATTTGCGGACGACTTAAGTCGTCATTTAAGCGTCGGCTCAGGGTCATTTCCGAGTGTCTCAACGTAGGTCTTGTTCGAGAATTCATGTCAGCTATTTGCCAAGGGCTACGAAAGGTACTTGCGGGCTGTTAGGATTTTTCTTTGGCTCGACCAGCCTTTGCTCAAGGCATATGTTGTAGCACCGTCAAGCCTCTTTTTGATCGACATGGAGCACACCTATTTTCGTCTCTGAAACATGAAACTTTAGTGCTATGTGAGGAGTAGATACAATAGCTCCCACATTGTTTAAGGAAGATCCTTCCAGGATCATATGATACGGGGCTGTGGATGTTGATGATCAGGTATTGCACATCAGTCATTTTTGCGTTTGGCTGGGAGTTAAATGTTGGCCTTAACCATATGACACCTCAAATGTTAACTCTTTCTCCCTAGTAGCCTACCATGTTTCCTTTGCAGGGGGTGAGTGAGGTTTTGGTTACATGCATTTTCTCGAAAGTGGAATAAAAAAGGATGTCGGCAGAGCTACCTTGGTTGACTAGGACCTTTTTGACAAAAATTTTATTCGATCACAAAAAATCACGATCGGGTTGTGTAGATTTTGATTAGTTCCCTGCAAATCAAATTCATAAAACGATATTATCGAGATTTTAGAGATGGGTTTGCGTGGCGAGTAGTCTTGTCAATTGCCATGATTGCTCGGAGAAATCTCTTTCTGTTCAAGCTTGATTCGCCACCTCCCGCGAATCCGCCAGCGATGTAGTCGATAACTCATTGGAGTTTGTTTCCTGAGCGATCAGCTCAGTTGTTCTCCCTTTGTCCCGGGTGGGGGTTTGGAGGCATTCGGCTTCCTCGTCGAGGGTCGCGGCTCCTGCTTTGACCTCATTTTTTTCGGCGATAGATATGCCTGTCTAGATGTCCTACACTGACCAAATCCTCAAGTTGATCGTCGAGTACTACACAGTCCTCGGTGGTGTGACCATAAGTGTCGTGCAATGCACATTTCTTGCTCATGTCGGCATTAGGTGATAACTTTTGTTTTCCCGTGTTGGCAGGGAGCTTGAGAAGCTTGAGGTTGTAGATGTCACAAAGGATGGTCCCCTTCGTAGTATTGAAAGGAGTATACCTTTCATATCGTACGTTCGGGCGAGGTGGTGACCTCGGGCCTCTGCTATTATCTTGTTTGTGGCGGTAGTGATCTTCGCTTTTTTTGTGTGCCCTTCTGGATTTTTCGTTTTCGGCGGCGTGTTTGATGTTCTGCATGTCTGTAAGTTGAATGGCCTACACTAGAGGGGGGATGAATAGTGTATTTACTAAAAATTTAACCTAAATTTGGTTTAATCGATTCTTAGGTTACTTAGGCAAATTCACAATTCAATACTAAATGCGGAAGCAATTGCATATGACAATTAAGTGAACACAGGTAATAGTAATGCAAACACAAGTATTTGTTAACCCTTTAAATCTAGGTGAACTTATCTAATTAAACAAAGTATATATGTGTGCTTTAGCAAATGATAATCAATAAAAGAAGTAAGAAAATCACACCCAAGCAATATTAATGCTAACAAGATATATTTGTAGTGGTTTGGGACTCTTCCCTACTCCACTACCTAAGCACCCCCGCTTAGGATTTCAAACTTAACTTTACTAGATCAAATTTATTTCCTTACAATGAGGACTTTACATATGAGAATCTTCACTCTCACACTGAAGGCACTTCAACACCCGAAAGTCTTTGTCTTCCTACCGAAAGCACTCTCACACCTCAAACTCTAAAGGACACAAATTCTAGTCCTAGTAAACAAACTAAAACCGGTGGACTTATGCCTTATAATCAAGGCTACCATCCAATCCACTAACCTTGCACTCTAGGTTATCACAACTTCAAAATACAATCAAATAAAGTACAAAATACACAAGTAAATGCATGGAGCAAATGAACAAACAATATATACTTGCCTGAAAACGGGTATTTTTTTGCACCTTGGAATCTGAATTCATATTTCTGCCTAATAACTACGAAGGATAGATGTGGATGCGGCGTTTGCACTTTGATCTTCTTGCTTTTGCCTGAGACGATGTGAAGGAGAAGAGAGCTGCCAGAAAAAGAAACCTTGCTTGAGAAATAGAGCTTTTGGAATGATTTAGAACCATGTATTAGGCCCCCCTTTTATACCGGAGAGGAGAGCCGACGTTCTGAGCGAGATAAGCTTGGATTCCAAATTTCTCGTGAAGAGGCCGCGTACATTGATAGATTAAATCGGCATAGAACAAGCAGTGTCGTTCGATCTGATCCAATGGCATGCAGAGGAGAACAAAATAGAATTTGAAGCAATTGAGGAGGTGCAATTCGCGTGCGAAAAAGTCAACTTTGGCGGCTTGAAGAATCTGCCTGCACGCTGCGTGCGCTACACGCCAGCAGCGCTGGTGTGTGCAGCACACGTGGTCGCTAGCTGCTGGAGCGCGGGCTGGGCTCGGTCCAGATGTTCAGCCCGCCTAGGCCAGGCCGATCCCAAAATAGTAACAACATTTTTTTTCTTTTTCTTTTTTGTTTTTCATTGCTTAACCCAACTTTATGTAATCATGCTCACTTTGAGATGGATCAGGTTTAAATTGAATCAACGCTCACAAATTGAGAAATAATTTTAGGTTCCAAGTTGAGTAGCATGCAACGTCCGCGATCGGAAGATTGATGCGAAATCGAAAAAATTCAAGTGGGCATTGATCGATGCTTGAAAGATGAAGAAAATTAGTGTCTATAGGTTTTTGGGTGTAGGTTATATGTATATTCATCGAAATGCATGGTGATGATGATCAGCTAGTCCTTCACCAACGTGCCCAACGACTATTTTTTTAGCAACACATGCTGTTGAATTCGAGCCATTTCTTGATGCATGCTTGCCTATATAAAAGGCCTAACCTACCTTTCTGTTGAGTTTTTAGAACATATATTGTCATTCTTTGATCCTTGTCTAAGTCTTTAATGAGCCACTAGTTCATTCTAACTTAGCTTGAGCATTATCCTCCTTGACTAAGCCTTAAATACATTTATTGGTCATCAAGAGGCATCAAAAGAGCTAGGATTATTCGTTGAGAGCTAAATATTATTTGATGTATTTGTTGCTCCATCTACGTTGTAGTTTGATTTATTTTTTTGTAAAATTTAGTTGACTAGACTAGCACGTTTGGGCGGATTAGGCCCGGCCGCAGTGGCGTATACACGTTGACAAATGGGGGACATTTTGTCCCTCATTTTTTTATAAAAAAAAAGTCATTAGTAAATTTTATAGAGATTTTTTTAGCGGTTTGTGAAAAATAAAGCGCTCAATAATATGAGCGATGTATGATTATTTAGTAACTTTTATAGAGGCTGAAATGTAGTCAAAGTTTACTAATGATGCTATCATTAGTCGTTTCCAAAATATGAGAAGCGTAGAAGATAATTGTGAGATAGAGTAGGTCATTTCTCATTCATTAAATTATGTAATTCAGTTTTTGATCAATTATTTCTTTCGATTTTTTTTTATAGAATTATATATTTTGTGTATTTTTATACAATTATACTGTACCGTACCCCATCGCGGGGCAAGCCCCTGCACCCCCCCCAAATTATAATTGAACACCCTAATTTTATTTTTAAATTTTTTTATGTTTTTCAATTTTAAAATCCTGCGTATGTCCCTGCCCGACCGAATTATTTGATGAGATCTCGGCCATTTGGGTGGCTTTTAATTAAGAAAGCCAGAGAATTGAATTACAAATTAAACATATTACAGTTTTTATTAATTTTGGGACAAATTGGAAAGAAAAAAAAAACTGTTCAAACTGAAATTAGCATAATTTTCATCAATCGATGGCTCTGAACATGTCAAGGCAGCTCTCTCGTTGGAGTCCTCTGTTCCAGAACTTGTCATAGTACTCCCCATATGTGAAGCTCCTGTAGACCGATGGGTGCTCTTCGTCCACCAGCGCTTCCGCCGGTGCAATCACTGCATCCGGAGATGGGCAATAGAATGTGGGCACAGAAATCGTCTCGCTCTCGCTGTTCACGATTACCCGGTGAAGCGCACTCTTGTACCGATCATTACTAAGCACCTACGTACATACATATTATGAAGAAAACATGTATAATTAATCAAATAATTTCGAATATATATATATATATATGTACTAATGATATCTATACCTGAATCTGGTCGCCGATGTTGATGACGAAGGTGTTGGGGATGGAGTCGACAGCCACCCACTTGCCGTCGCGGAGGACTTGCAAGCCAGAGACGCCGTCTTGGAGGAGGATGGTGATGGCATTGGGATCCTTGTGGCCAGGCAATCCATATGTCAGTTCCGGCTGCGGGCACGGCGGGTAGTAGTTCACCGCCATGTGCTGCGCCTGCTTTCCCAGCGACTTCTCCATGTAGTCCTTCTCCAACCCCAAGCTCTCCGAGATGGCTTCCAACAGCTTCAGAGCCAGTTGCCTGGCATACTTCGAATACTCGCCCACCACCTCCCTGCGTATAAACACAACTACTAATTAAGGATTCTTTAATTTAACTAATTGTTTAATTTCTAAAGATAATTAATTACCGGAAAGTTGGAGGATTGGAGGGCCACTCATGCACGTAGTTCTCGAGAGGGTAGCAGTGAAGCCTGAGAAAGTCTCGCCAGTTGCTGACCTCTTCAGTCCTCACGTTGAAGCTTGTCGACAGCCTCGTCGTCCGCGAGGGGTCGTCGGAGTAGCTCTTCAGCCGCTCCGACTCCGGCAGCCGGAAGAACTCCTTCGATACGCGTAGCATGCCGTTGATCACCACAGGAGGAATGCCGTGGTTCTTCACCTGCAATTTAATCAGTAATATATATCAATACACATGCGCGCATAAACTGATGTATAAATTGATCATGAAAAGTATATATATTTGATCGTATGATACCTGGAAGAAGCCATCACTTTGGCAAGCCGACCCAATGGCTTGGACAACTCCGGCGCGGCCGGAACAGGAGAGCTCGCGGAGGTCGACGAGGGGAAACGTCGCGGCAGATGACGTCTCGACGTCAGCGAGATTAGGGCGGGAGGAGGGTGGCCTGATGTATCGAGACGGTACAGTCTGAGTGCGAGATGCAAGATCAGCGAGGAGGAGAGCAGGCGCCATTAATTGAATCGAAAAAACCCAAAAAATTAAACAATATTACACTTGTAATTAAATCTCAAGTTAAGTGGCGAGAAAGAGTTCACGACTCCTCTCTATTTATATATAACACACTCCAGAATTTGCTGCGGTTCACTTCTTCCAACTTGCAACAAATATTATTTACAGACGATGTTGGATTTCGTGGCCTTGGCGGTGCAGGAAGTCAATCAAGTGATAAAGAACAATACGCTTTATCCCAGAATGGACATCTCGCGCGGAACGCGTCTCAATTGTCACGATCACTCGGAGGAGGACGGCATGTCGACTCTAGGATCGGCAATTTCTGATTCGACCCTACATGACACAGAGTTAATTAGGCGGGTTCGAATTTAATTAAATATGTATTTTGATCAAATCAGTTTAACTTGAATTAATACGATATTTAATCTATTTACCCGTTTATAAGAATATATATATATATATATATATATATATATATATATATATATATATATATATATATATATATATATATATATATATATATATAATAAAAAGTAAAAAAGTTACGAATGTTGAGTATGTCTTGTTATTAGTAGTCTTTCTATTATATTTAATTTTTGATTTTAGTAGCTTTCATTTTATTCACTATTAAAATTATGTTTATCGTGTAGGTGTACATATATACACGTTTAGACACATTTACTTAAACAAGTTAGTGTGTTGTGTCGTGTCAACTCGGAAATAAAAGAGTCGGATTCGAATTTGCATATTTTGACAAGTTTAATAAACGGGTCAAGTTCGAGTTTAACTTTTTACCACACGAGACATGTTTAAATATAATACGGTACAAATTGCCGCCTCTAGTCGACTCTACCGCAGTATGTAGATGATAATGGAAAAATTCATTGTATAATATTAACAAATTTGCTGCTTGAAATAAAGATATGCTCAGCTAGAACGTAGCGATCGACTTGCGATGGAGGTGACTCATGAGCAGTGACGTCAGAATGGTGACGTACGTAGCCGACGAGTGATTGCATCTCGCGTAGGCTAAGTTGGGCGCCTACATGTGGAGGGACCCACCTGTGCTAGTTGTCCATGGAAATTGATGTGTGACGCGTATATGTAGTGTAGTGTAAGGTTGATTGGATCTAATGAATTCGAATAAAGAAAAAATGAGGATCGAGTGGCCAAAAAGACAACGTGTGAATCAAATTCGATTTCATGAAATGATTTCGAGTAAGAAGAAATGAGGATCGATTGGCCAACTTGGGAATCAAATTCGATCCTTTTGTTGTTTCTCACCGTGCGGAATCAGACAGAACTAGCTTGGGCCCTCTCGCTAAAGAGATCAAGAAGTTGATGCTGAACAATAATTATACTAATTGTGATCATGCGTACAGAGAGAATGATGTCTAGAAGAATTTCATAAAATCTTTTATGAAGCATTGTATAGGAGTAAACTTAATATTATTAAGAGTGAATTTCTTTTGATTAAGATTGATCTAAAATAAAAATCTTATATTCATTATTTCACGACACATGTTTATTTTTATTTTAGATTCAATATTATTAAAGAAAAATTGACTTTTCATAATATTATGTTCACTCACATGTACAAAGTTCTATAGAAAATTCTAGAGTCTGACTCTATAGTAGTTGTACCGGGTTTCCATTTCAATGACTATCCTAATTTTTTTTGAGAGATTTGGTTGATTTCTTATAATAATAATGAGATATAATAGCTCTGGTTGATTATTTAATTGTGAGAAGTGCAATCGAGATTCTATAAGTTTTAATTAAATTTTTTAGGAGTCTAGAGTTTGACTCCATAGTAGATGTACCTTATTTCCATTTCAATGATTATCTTAATTTTTTAGTTTTGGTTGATTACTTAATTGGGAGAAGTGTAATTGTGTTCTATAAGTTTTAAATTTTTTTGGATTTCAATTCTATAAATTTTATTTCGATATTTTTAGTTTTATATGTTTGCTCCGTAGCACATATTTGGTTCTATTCGTGATGGTCCGTTAACTCTGTCAACATGAACATAACGTCATTTTTTTTTCGTGAACGAGAGTTAACAGACCATCACAGTTAGGACCAAAACTATGCTACGGAACAAACGTATAGAACTAAAAATTTCAAAATAAATTTATAGGATCAAACATTTCAACGTGTATGAACGACGTTATGTTCATGTGGACGAATAGTTAACGAATCGTCACGGATAAAACTAAATTTGTACTATAAAACAAACATATATAATTGAAAATATCAAAATGAAATTGATAAGATTGAAGTTCAAAATATTTAAAATTTATAGAACTTCTATTACAGTCTCCCTTACTTAATTATACCAAAAGAACGATGAATAGACTCAAATAAGATATAATATCTTATCATATGAACAAAGTCTTAGAATTGATTAAGTTATTATTTTAATAGTCTAATCAATCTAATTAATTGGTTTGAGTAGAAATAAAATTCAAAATTTGCAACTTTTAGAAGAATCAATTCTACTAAAGGTAGAACTATTCCAATTGGAATATAACTCTTTAATAAAAATTAAAGTCAACCACGTCATATGACTTAAACTTTCAATTTTATTTGTCATAAATAAGGTTAATTTCATCACTTTGCCCTTAAAATTTAATTATAATTCCCAGAGTTTAAAAAGTCTCATTTTAATTTTAATTTTTCATTCTACTTTATTTTCCAAAGTTTGAAAACCCCTAATGACATTTGTGACTGTTTTATTAACTTCTACTCTAATCTTTGGAGCTTTCAAGATAAAAATACTTTTGAAAGCAAGTATATCCCTTCTATGAACAAAATAGCAATGATTCTCATGATTCTCTTACTGTATCTTTTACCTCTGAAGAAATTTTATTGTTGTTAAGAGCATGGGTTTGGGTAAGAGCTCGGGTACTAATGGTTATATCCCGAATTTGTTTAAAATTTATTAGAATATCATTGATCACTATTTTGCAAATGCTTTAACTACTTTCATGATTTCAATACTATCTCGGAGGACGACTGGAATGATGCTTCTTTAATCTTTATTTCTAAAATTAATGACCCTTTATTGGTTAAGGATTTTAGGCCTCTTGCTTTGTGTAATATTAGTTTTAGAATTTTTGCTAAAATCTTAGCTAATAGATTTAAACCTCTATTAGATGATCTGATTTCGTTTAATCAATCAGTTTTCATTGCCGGTAGATCTATTTATGATAATATTTTAATTGCTAATGAAGTTATTCACTCTATTCATAATTCTAAAGGAAAGAACCGGTACATAATGGTTAAAATTAATTTAGAAAAATCCTTCGATAGAATCTCCTGGAGCTCTAATATTATAAATATGCTTAAGTTGCTAAATTTTTCTCCTATGTTTATTGTTTGGATTAAATGTTGTATTACTTCTGCTCAATTTTCTTGTTGTATAAATGGTGTCAACTCTAAAAAGTTCACAAATTATTGTGGCATTAGACATAGAGACCCTTTGTCCCCTTATATTTACATTATCGTTAGTCATTTACTCTCTATGTTGCTTAATAATGCTGGGTTTGTAAGCAGATTACTTCAGTTAAAATCAAAAATTTGGTCGACATTAATCATATCATGTATGTTGATGATATCCTTCGGTAAATCTTTGAATATCGTGCTTGAGATTTTTTATCACTACGGTAAAAAATTTAATCATAAAATTAATTTCACTAAATCTGAAATCTATTTTCTTTATTCTACTAGTAGTGCAACTAAAATCGGGATACGTAGGAAATTTAATATAAAGATTGGTATCTTCCCTATGAAATACCTAGGTACTGTTATTGGCCCTAGGAAATTGTGTAAGGGTGATTATAATTTTATGGTTGACAAGATAAATAAAATACCTAGTAATTGGAAAAGAAATAACCTTTCTCAAGCCGATAGGGTGGTACTCATTAAGTCTGTGTTAAACTCTATTCCCCTCCACTCTATCGGTGTTAATTGGACTCTTATTTTTATTTTAAATAAGATAGCTTCCTTCGTAAAGAATTTTTTATGGAGTGCTAATTAATAGCGACAAGAAAGACCTTCACTTGATCTTTTGGGATACGACTACTCTACCTAAATCTTATGGAGGCTTAGGTATTAGAGACCTCCATTTAATGGGAATTGTCTTATCTGCCAAAAGAGTTGCCCAAGTCTTAAACAATCACAGTACTTTATGGGTTTCTATTATAAATGCTAAGTACAATGATCTCAGCCTTTGGGATTGTAGGTTAGCAAAAAATTATAGTAGCTCCGGGAAGGAAGATGATTTGTAACGCCGCTAGTAGTCTTAAATGTGGTTTTGTTAAAAGCATCTCTTCGGGTAAGAATTCCAAGTTGTATTTGGATGCATGGATCTTTGCTATTGCTCTATGTTTTAAGCCTGCTTTCATCAACATAAATGAGTTAAATTTGGATGCTAATATTCATGATTTAATGATTGGCAATTCTTGGAATTTTGAGTTGCTATATAATTTGTTTACTCCTTGCCTGGTTGATAATATAACTAATATATACTTGCCTAATAATCTCTGTGATGATAAATTGGTTTGGAAGTCGGATAACAAGGACCTAGTGAACTCAAACTTAGCATATATATTCCTTTCTCATATTTATAATTATGAACTTTTTAATCTTTCAAAGTGGGACATCCGTTGGAAAGCTAAAGTGGGCCCTCGGATTAAAAATTTTATATGAAAATTTTTTCATCGAAAACTTCCCATTGCGGAAAGATTATCTAGGTTCGGAATGATTAGATCCCCTTGTTGTGTCCTGTGTGGTAGCCATCTAGAGGATATTCCACATATCTTTCTAGATTGTGAGGTAACCAGGACCCTTTGGGATCTTATGGAGGCTCGATTTGTAGGTATGAAGAGGCTAGCCCAGGGTTTAGGTAGGTTTGCAAAGCCTGTTTTGGATACCTCGATAAATTGTCCCTCGATTATGTTGGCTCTTTATTTAAATTCATTTTACTCCTTGTGGCTAGCTAGGAATAAAGCATTTTTGAGCAAGCTTTGCCTTCAGTTTCTTTGATGTTTGCCAAAGTCATCTCTTACTCTGGACTTTATGAACACCCTTGAGTCTATAGATGACATTCTAGTATTTTCAGAAAACGAGGAGGAACATGCCAAGCATATAAAGAATATGCTGGAAATCTGCGAGAAATGGGGATTAATACTATCCCCTACCAAGATGAAGATTGCTGTTGAAGAAATAGAATTCCTTGGAGCTGTCATTGGGAAGAGTAAAATTCGGCTCCAGCCCCATATAATAAAGAAGATCGTTACATTTAACGAAGAAGATTTGAAGACAAAAACTGGGCTAAGAAAATGGCTAGGAATTCTAAATTATGCCAGAAGCTATATCCCAAATATGGGGACACTATTGGGACCTCTATACTCCAAGACAGGACTACATGGAGATAAGAGGATAAAATCATCCGATCGGGAATTGATAGCAAAGGTAAAGCATTTAGTACAGAATCTTCCAGACTTAGAGTTACCCCCTCCTAATGCATATATAATACTGGAAACTGACGGTTGTATGGACGGTTGGGGAGGTATTTGCAAATGGAAACCAATGAAAAACGATAGAAGGCAATCAGAGAAAATTTGTGCATATGCCAGTGGCAAATTCTCGGTGGTGAAATCAACCATTGACGCTGAAATTCATGCGTGCATGGAAACTATGAGCGCCTTAAAAATCCACTACATGGACAAGAAGGAAATAACTTTGAGAACAGATTGCCAAGCTATCATTAGCTTTTATAATAAATCCAGTCAAAATAAGCCGTCACGGGTAAGATGGCTTAACTTTGTAGACTACATCTCAGGGACTGGGATTCAGGTGAATCTCGAACACATCGATGGTAAGCTAGAGGAGAGTGCGGTTGTGGTTGGTGGAATTCGACGAATCGCAATACCAGGTAATCGTCGATGCTTGCGGAAGTAAATAAAAATGGATCGAGCACGGCTCACACGTTCACGGGTTATTCAAACACCGGAACAATATGAGTCTTTTGGAAATGGCGTAGGAAATGGGAAACACTCTGAAAGCTTAAGATTTAAAACTGAAAGCTTAATAGCTTACACACTTAGCAATTACAAGGGAGAAGTAGAGCTCGTAGTTTTCGTTTCTATTATAACAAAAGCCGTTTCATATGGCAAATCTTCAAAGGTGAGCGTATGAGCAACATTATTACCTCCTTCTCCTTCTGAAAAAGAGCAAATAGCATCGCTGTCCGGTTCGTTTAGGTCTACTGATAGTACATCCCAGTCGTCTGGGAGTTCAAGGTTTTCAATTATTGCTGCTCTGGCAATATTTCCTTGTTTTCGTCTACAGTCTCTTGCATAATGACCCTCTTCTTCGCAAATAAAACATTTGCACTTCTTCATTCGGTCTGAATGTTTCTTCTTAAAAATTCGGACATGTGTATCGTGTGGTTTGCCCTTATAATTTTTAGCCTTCCTTAGGCTATACTTCTTTCCTTTGGTATAGTATCCTGGAATAGGAATCTTGCTGCAAATGGAGAGATCCTTCAAACTCCTTTGAAGCGCTGCTCGTTTGCATTGGTCCTCTAGGTATTGGTAGGCGAAATGAATTCTGGGCAATACTCCTATTTGATTCCCTGGATGCTTTCTCTTAAAAGCTTCCTCAAGCTCTTTGCCAATCAGAGGGGGCATTTTACGGAATATTTTCTCAGATAATTCCGTTGAAACATACATTCGACCTGATTTTGATGCCAATATTCTGTAGTCGTTTAAGTAATCCAGTATGTCTTTGACATTTGCACAGGTTAATCTCTCCAGATCCTCATAAGCTCTATTTTGTTCGTCTGTAGAGCCAGTTGTCGGATCTTCTAGCAAAATCATTCTCCTTACTTGTGATAGAACATTTTGCGGATCATCCGCCATATTTGTAATCTCATCATATTCTGCTGGATACATCATACTCCATTGTATCCACATCTTTTTCTCGTTTTCTCCGAGTAAATTCTCAATAAAGCACATTTTGGCTTTATTGTCAATCCAAGTTCTTTCGTTTACCAAATTTAGCGTGATTGATTCCCAACGGGAAATTACATCGCTAAATTGTCCAATCATCAAAGAAACTGAAGAAGCAAACAAACTATCTATGATGACAGAAGGAGATATGCCTCAGGAAGAGTTTATCTCAATTGCAGACCAAGCAAACCATCCGAGAAATAGAAGAGTGCTCAACAGACTGTACAATATGATTATCATCATGGAGATACCTCAGGTTAAAACCTTTCGAGTACAAGCAATACTGGATACAGGTGCGACAGTTTGTTGCATAGATCAGGACTCGATTCCTGAAGAAGCACTGGAACCCAGTGCTTACCCCATATTGATAAACGGGGTCAATTCGCAACAGTTAGCAAATAAAAGATTGAAAGGAGGAAGCATGACAATAGAGGAGAACAAGTTCCCTATACCATTCACGTACTCCTTCCCAATGGGAAAGAAAGACGGGATACAGATGTTGATCGGATGTAACTTCATCAGGTCAATGAAAGGCGGAGTAAGAATAGAAGACCAATCTATTACCTTTTACAAAAAGGTAACAACAATCCTGACTCGAAGTGATACAGAGATAACTACGGTCGCAGCAACGGATGATGATTCATTCCTTACTGAAGAGGAATATATTGAGCTGTCAAGCATATCAGCCTACAATATCAGAGAATCAGAAAGGTTCCGATTAAGGTTTAAACCGCTATTGCAAAAATTAAAAGAGCAAGGATACATAGGCGACAATCCCATTGCTCATTGGAGCAAGAACTAGGTGACATGCAAGATCGATATTATAAATCCTGACTTGACAATACAGGATAAACCTCTGAAGCATGTGACACCGACAATGAAAGATCAGTTTGACAAACATATAAAGAGTCTATTACAGATCGGAGCAATAAGACCAAGTACAAGCAGGCACCGGACTATGGCTATGATAGTCCACTCTGGTACAGAAATTGATCCAGTCACCAAGAAGGAGACCAAAGGCAAGGAAAGGTTAGTCTTTAATTACAGAACATTAAATGACAATACCTACAAGGATCAGTATAGCCTGCCCGGTATCAATACTATTCTCAAGAGAATTGGAAATAGTAAAGTATTTTCCAAGTTTGATCTGAAAAGTGGGTTTCATCAAGTGGCGATGAGCCCAGAGTCAATCCCGTGGACAGCCTTTATTGTCCCAAATGGATTATATGAGTGGCTCGTAATGCCATTCGGGCTTAAAAATGCCTCATCAATTTTTCAGAGGAAGATGGATAAGTGCTTTGAGGGCACAGAAAAATTCATAGCCGTTTATATAGATGACATTCTAGTATTTTCAGAAAACGAGGAGGAACATGCCAAGCATATAAAGAATATGCTGGAAATCTGCGAGAAATGGGGATTAATGCTATCCCCTACCAAGATGAAGATTGCTGTTGAAGAAATAGAATCATCAGCAATTGTCATAAATTGATAGAATGCTTCCATGTCTTCTTCGTAGTCGCTACTCCAATCAAGGTCAGTGTCATAGGTCATAGCGACGAATTCCTCAGCTAGGTCATCATCATTGACAGTGGATGGTTGTACTGAATAGTCAGCGAATTGGACGGCTAGAGCACCGTCAGTTCTAGTTTTTATACTTGAAGTGTGCGGGTTTCTCACTACCGCAACTGATGCCGGTCGAATGATCCATTGCTGGCCTTGTAAACTTTCTGTAGTGCGGACTTGGCCTGGGATGGCCCTGATGCCTCGGCTAGCAAGATGGTCAGCCACATGTTGAACATTATATCTGAAATTTGTGCGGCTTGTATTCGATAGGCGTCCCAAAAGGGATACTTTAAAGGCTAAGAAAAACTAAGATAGGCGATAAAGGGGATAACAGTACCCTGATTAAGGCGAAGATTTCCCACACTTTCGTAATCTTAGTAATAATTAGCTTACGAAGTAGATAAGATTATCATATGAATGCTATATGAGTGATTGGAATCTCACCGCAGCAAGTACTGTGTATAAGGAAGCTCTAAAGGCCACCGAAACTCTGGGCAATACTCCTATTTGATTCCCTGGATGCTTTCTTTTAAAAGCTTCCTCAAGCTCTTTGCCAATCAGAGAGGGCATTTTACGGAATATTTTCTCAGATAATTCCGTTGAAACATACATTCGACCTGATTTTGATGCCAATATTCTGTAGTCGTTTAAGTAATCCAGTATGTCTTTGACATTTGCACAGGTTAATCTCTCCAGATCCTCATAAGCTCTATTTTGTTCGTCTGTAGAGCCAGTTGTCGGATCTTCTAGCAAAATCATTCTCCTTACTTGTGATAGAACATTTTGCGGATCATCCGCGATATTTGTAATCTCATCATATTCTGCTGGATACATCATCCTCTATTGTATCCACATCTTTTTCTCGTTTTCTCCGAGTAAATTCTCAATAAAGCACATTTTGGCAATCCAAGTTCTTTCGTTTACCAAATTTAGCGTGATTGATTCCCAACGGGAAATTACATCGCTAAATTATCCAATATTCTCAGGCAGGACTAGAATGGCTCCTGTGTTGGATTGAGCCGATGGCAACGTATATCTTCCGTCATAATTCTTCGCATACCCTCCTCTAAGACTGTTGAATTTTGTATGTGCAAAACTTGATTCTCCTTAGTGAAACTGCCTTTGAGTACTTTGTCCTGGTGGGTACATAGCAGGTCCCATTATTGGCTCTTTAGGGATCTGTGTGACTGAGGAAGATTCTGCAGTTGTGAATGCTGCCTCTGAATTAATTTTTACGGCATCCTTCAGTTTCTTAAAAACTGGATAATCCAATTCTGCAGTATATGCCATTTCTTCTGAGGCAATGCTGAATTGACTGAACTTTGCCTCAAAGTCTTCATCATCGTCTTCTTCGGTGTCATCAAAAATAGGGTGATCAACTTCTTCAATTTTTAAGAAGAAACATTCAGACCGAATGAAGAAGTGCAAATGTTTTATTTGCGGAGAAGAGGGTCATTATGCAAGAGACTGTAGACGAAAACAAGGAAATATTGCCAGAGCAGCAATAATTGAAAACCTTGAACTCCCAGACGACTGGGATGTACTATCAGTAGACCTAAACGAACCGGACAGCGATGCTATTTGCTCTTTTTCAGAAGAAGGAGGTAATAATGTTGCTCATACGCTCACCTTTGAAGATTTGCCATATGAAACGGCTTTTGTTATAATAGAAAACCTTGAAGACCCTACAGAAGAAATAGTTCTAGTTGTGACAAACAACAACCCAACAACCCCACAGCTACCGGAAAATAGTTGGAGAACCACCGTTAAGGGAAAACTTAATAAATATAACTGGAATCCTCCCCATGTAGGGATCATCAAATGTAACGTTGATGCATCTGTCTGTAAAATCACTAAAATTGCCTCTTATGCTGTTATTTGTAGGGACATGAAAGATAAAATTCTTCATGCTTCGGCTGTTATAAATAAACTTTCTTCTGTTATTGCTAATGAGGCCGTTGCTATTAAATTTATTTTATCTCAGACACTCAAATTAAAGTTCACTAGAATTGTTGTAGAATCTGATGCAAAATCCTTTATAGACATGTGTAACGAAAACTATGATATTTTTTTGGAATATTAAGAGTATAATTAGTGATATTTTATTGGATGCAGGTAAGTTTGCGGAACTAAAGTTTTCATATATTGGTCGTGAAGGAAATAAGACGGTTGATTGTCTTGCAAAGTAGTCCAGAAAGATGGAAAGGAATTTTTCTTGGGAAGAGGACTAGCCTCCTGACTTGTTGAGTATCAATAACAGTGATGTGAATGGATCTACTGCCAAGATGAGAATTGTGTAATCTTGACTTTTTTGCTTTTGTGAAAACAAACCCCTATATATAGATTGAGCATGCATGCATGATTAGGAATAAAACTTGTATGAGCGCCTGCTCATACGAGTTTATATGAGCAGGCCGCTCATCTTTCGCCACGTCAATAATTTCGAATCTTGATGTAATAATTTTTAGGTATAAAAAATTCATTTTGGGTATGGATCCAGATACCAAGTATGAGCTGGATCTGAGAAATTGGAGTTCGGGTTTAATTCTAGATGTACTTTTTTGATTGCATCAAGATTCAGAATTATTGACTTGGCGGCGGAAGATGAGCGGCCTGCTCATATATAAACTCGTATGAGCAGGCCGCTCATACAAGTTTTATTCCATGATTAGGGAGCCAAAGTGATTAAGCCTAAGGGTCTATTTGTTTCGCAATATTTTAAGGTACAGTACAAAACAAAATATATTGTTCGGTGTTCGTTTGCAAAAATATACCAAATGCGGAATAAAAATTTATCTCGGTACAGTACACCGAACCCATTTCCTTGTTAATTGGAGTAACAAAAGCATGTTACTTTGGTACAAGACTTAAAATGACCTTATTATCCTTCATATTTAAAACCTTATTTTTCATCCTAATTCATTGTCTCGCACAGTGCCGTACTGAGATAGAAAGGAAATCGTGAGTTCTCAGCTTTCATCTCCCACCGTTAAGTTTTCTTCTCCGACATCATCGTGAAAGACGTCGACAGCAGTAGCGTCATTGCCTGGCATAGAGGGTGTAGCAACGCCATCGCTGCCGCAACATCTTGGATGTCGATTCTGTGACAATTGCAGATGCTGCGGGAGATTGTCATCATCGTCGTCGCCGGAGCCGGGATTGAGGTAGGATTCTTCTTCTCCTCTTTGTTGTTTCTGTTGTTCTTTCGACGTGATCATCAACAAATTCGGAATTGGAGGCGGTGAAGGAGATCGGAGGAGCTGGAGATGACTAGAGACTACGCGGAGCAAAGCGTAAGGTCATTGCACACCGGTGCAGCTGCTGCACTACGGTGGTTGAACCGCTGCGCAGCATGCATAGGGAAATTCTGTCGCACTTTTCGATCGTGTCGAAAATAGAATCTTGTGCTCACGTAAAGTTGGGAGGGGACCGGAGGCCGGCGGAGAAGGCGACGATGTAGCGAGGATTGGTCGCCGGCGGTAATACGACCAGCCGACGACGAATTTGATAGAGGGAAAGGCTTGAGTGTGAAACATAGGTGGAACAAATGGATGAAAATGACAGGGATTTGGTGCAGCACTCGGATTTGGTGCAGTGGTAATATGCAATTAATTAATTATGTTAATTTATTTATTATTAGTTAATTAATAATTGATTATAAATAAGATATGTGTTAGAAAATAAATTATTTGAATCACATGACTAGATGTAAATATCGTAAATACCAATGTTATTGGTTTTCGCATGTTGAACGCGATTGTGGTGTTAGATTTCATATCGAATAACATTTAGTATCAGATTTATATTTTTTAGTATTATAACATAATTAGAAATTTTTTAATTTAATTTGTTAAATAATTAAATATTATAAAAAGAATAATTAGATTAAGTTAAATGGGGACTTGGGATAAGGAATAGTAAATGAATAAATAAATTATTTATCCATTTATTATTCCTTATTTTATATGATATAATAATATATTTTATCATATTTATCCATTTATTAATTAGATTTATAACTCTTGTGTTAATTAAAATAAATATTTTATTATTATTATAATTTATGATCTTGTCTAGTACATTTTGTATAATGAAACGAACAAGAAATAATACAAATGATATTTTCGTCAAATTATTTAATCATATGTTTTGATAATACGAAACGAATGCAAGACTGTAGTAGATTTGATGTTCAGTACCATGCGAAATGAACATGAGTATTTATTATGTTGTCATGTACAATTTTATATTATACTGATTAGTCTATTCTGTATTAAACTATTTGCGAACCGAATGAACCATAAGTCTACTAATCAGTTAAACTTAGGCCAGGTGTCACTGATTATTTCAGCTGCTTTCATTAATAGTTTAATGGGTAATTACCTAAATATATTCTGAATTATGAACTTTGTCTCAAATTTATCATAAACTTTGACTTCTCCAAATTGCATCCTCAACTATCAAATTTGTATCAATTGTATCCCCCATTAAAATTCCGTAAGCTATCATGTTAACCGCATGACGTGGCAAAAACACGTGGATTAAAAAAATATTTTTTTTTAAATTGATTAAAAAATTATTATTTTTTTAAAAGTTATTTGATGTACACGTGCACCAAATCTATTAGTATATATCCTTCTGCCACATAGACACCCAACTAATGTGGCCCCCACTATTCTTTTGACCTTTGACCTTTCTCTTCTTCTTCTTCTTTCTTGTTCCTTTCACCGTCGGTTAGGAGCAGTTCACCATCGGTGACGACGCGGTGCACAGCGAGGAGGCGTACGCGCTGTGGGGTGACAACGAGAAGTACGACTCCAAAAGGCGTCCTCTACGACATCTTCTTCCCCGTTACCAACTCGCACGACGGCTTCTACGGCTGTAGCGGCGACATGCAGGTCGCCAAGCAGTTCATCGGCGCATTGTTCATCGTCTCATAGAACGTGGTCGTCACCTCCATCATCTGCGTCGTCATACGCTTGGTGATGCCATGCGCATGCAGGAGGAGCAGCTCGCCATCGGTGACAACGCGGTGCACGACGAGGAGGCGTACGCGTATGGGGCGATGATGAGAAGTACAACTCCAAAATGCGTCCTCTACGGCATCTTCCTCCCCATCACCAACTCGCACAACGGCTTCTATGGTGGCAGCGGCGACATGCACGTCGCCAAGCAGTTCGTCGGCGCACCGTTCATCGTCTCATGGAACGTGGTCGTCACCTCCATCATCTGCGTCATCATCCGCTTGGTGATGCCATGCGCATGCCGGAGGAGCATCTCGCCATCGGTGACAACGCGCTGTGGGGCGACGACGAGAAGTACAACTCCAAAAGGCGTCCTCTACGACATCTTCCTCCCCGTCACCAATTCGCACGACGGCTTCTATGGCGGCATCGGCGACATGCAGGTTGCCAAGCAGTTCGTCGGTGCACTATTCATCGTCTAATAGAACGTGGTCATCACCTCCATCATCTGCCTCGTCATTCGCTTGGTGATGCCATGCGCATGTCGGAGGAGCAGCTCGCCATCGGTGATGACGCGGTGCACGGCGAGGAGGCATACGCGCTATGGGGCGACGATGAGAAGTACAACTCGAAAAGGCGTCTTGTACGACATCTTCCTCCACGTCACCAACTCGCGCGGCTGCTTCTACGGCGGCAGCGACGACATGCATGCCATGACATGATGTATTTTAATTAAAATAAATTTGGATATCATTTTTTTTAATCCACGTATGCATACCACGTCATACGGTTAACGGGATAGCTGACGGAATTTTGACGGAGGGATATAATTGATACAAATCTGATAGTTGAGAATGTAATTTGGAGAAGTCAAAATTCAAAATAGATTTGAGATAAATTCTATGGTTCATGATATATTTAAATAATTATCCTAGTTTAATACACGTGCAATATACAAGATCACATTTAAATGATGGATTTAATATTAATGAGCAGGAGGACTACCATTAGGCAACTAGCAGTGATGTGGGTAACCTACCACACACACGGGTGTAGGGATGTGGCATTTAATTGCGGGAGCCAACTAAAGCAAATTAATATTGACTTTATTTGTCTTTATATGTACATGTATATATAATAAGGAAACTTATTAAATGGGCGAGCAAAACGAGTCCTATTTTAATGCATCAAATTGAACACGATGATGCTTAACGAGCGAATTAAGAATCACGTCATCCATGAATAGTTTAATTAAGACTGACTCAAATCTAGTGGAAGTCTTTTTATACAAGGAAAAGATATATATGCATTCTTAAGTACGCAACAAATTCATAATTTATAAGTGGACTGGACCAGCTATCTGGTCGGGCCGATCCCAAAAGCAATTCAGCTCATGAAACAGACCCAGATTAAATCAACTACGACTCAGCTTGAGGGTTCCATCCGATCATACAGGGGTATTAATATCCTACATTTATCATCACAAGATTCCGCGAAAATATATGCAATATATGGGATAGCAATTGACCTATTCAACACACATTTTCGTGTAATTCTAGAAGACATCATCGATGAATACCCAGACCTGCCTCATAAAATAGATACGATGCACAATAAATATACTCTATGTTCTAATTCCATTGACACCAAATCGAATTCTCTCTCACTTGAGTATTGGAATGTCTTTGTAGGTCCCAACTAGAGCCACGTTGAACCAGGAACCCAAAGGACTTCCAACACCACCGATCTCAGGAGAGAACAATTGACGCCCACCGTGGGGCCGAGTAAACTTACCTACCCCACCAGGGTACACACCCGGAATCAAGCAAACGTCGCCAGCAACAAGCAATAGCCTAGTAGTAGCGTTCCTCCGTTGGCACGAGATGTCAATTAAAATGATAAGGAGTGCCTTCAGTTGCCACCAATTCGATTCTGGAGTAGCTACGACGTATGATCATTTATCTCCAAGAACAAAACCAGAGACTGGCGGCTCACATCGACACGCTAATACAATCTAAGGAGAAACACCAAATTGAGCACGAGAATTGTCGCTCAGAGCGTCAAGAAGACAATCACCATGAAAGAACTAGGAGGCCAATCTCAACCTTTAGAGACGTGATCTACCGTATGCAATACGAGAGAGAAGGAACCAAGACCACAGATGTCGTTCCTCCCTCGACCATCGACTCGGGATCGTTCGTGGAGCATATATATCATGGCAATTTATCACTTTGACAAATTTCAAACGGCCAACCACCCTTCAATTGTACGATGACACGAGTGACCCAACCACCCACATAACAATGTTCCTATCAATGATGCTTCTCAACAACGCTATCAACCTAACCTGTGTCGAGCCTTTCCTACCTTCTTGAAAAAGACGGTCTTACTGTGGTTCTCCACCCACCCAACAAGATATGTACACACTTTTCAGGAGCTATCCAAGGCATTCATCATCAACCAGTTCTCCTCGTCTCATATTTACTCCAAGACTAATGACTCCCTCCACTACATCAAGCAGAAGCAAGAAGATAGAGTAAAAAAAACTCACCGAAAATGGATGAACATGATGATAAACGGAACAACGATGTCGTCGACAAAAGTCTCGGGAGCATGAAGTGGGAAGACAGAAAGCAAGCAAGAACTCAGAATGCAAGAAAAGTTGAAATGAGATGAATGACGGAGTTTTAAAGCCTAAAAAGTGGTAACTTCCTCATCTAACGATTGGTGTTCGCATCCCATTGACAGAGCAAATCTTTGTCGAGCACTCCATCAGCGGCAGATGCTCAAACACCTTAGAGATGAACATTCAAATCTCTGCACCATGATTACTCATTGCCAGAAATAAATGCTAAAACAACAAGCGCTAACGGGAGACGAACACATGGAAAAAGCACCTCATCCCTCTGCAGCCACCATACTGCGCACAGAAATCGAAACTCCGCAACACGACAAAACCAAGATACGCACGCTCATATACCTCGGCGATTTGACTGAGGACAAAACTTGGCACATGCTCATATTCTGACCCGAGGTCAGAGGCTCAATCAAGATTAGATGCTCGACACATACAAAGAGCTCAGCAGACAAGTGGAGCTCGGCTAATTACCAGAGCTCGGCACGAAGTCCTCGTACTCTGACCAAGATCGAGGGTTGGGGACTAGGCCGGCTCTCTAGGCCCGGTTGGGCCGGTCCCGAAAGCAACCTAGCTCATGAACCAAACTCAGATCAAATCAGCTACGACTCAGCCCAGGGGCTCCATTCGGCCATACAGGGATATTAACATCATGCATTTATCATCAGGTATTTGATAGTAATATCTATAATATGGGGGATAGCAATCAATCTATTCAAGGTGCATTCACATGGAATTCCATGAGACATCCTTGCCAAATACCCAGACCTGCCTCATAAAATAAACACAACGCACAATAGGTATAAATACTCTATGTTCCAATTCCATAGACACCACCTCGAGTTCTCTCTCACTTGAGTGTTGGAATGTCTTTACAGGCTGCCACCGGAGCCACGTTGAACCAGGAGCCTAAGAGACTTGTAGCACCACCAATCTCAGACGAGAACAATAAGTTAAAAGTGTGGATGTTCAACACTTTTAACCTTAAGCAATTGCATTTTTTTCCTTTATGAAATGTATGTATAAAAACTGAACACTTAAAAGGATTAATTATTTTGGGTTATTTTCTTTTATGTATGATCAGTATGAACACTTAAAATGATTAATTATTGAAAAAAATTTATATTCTAAATTAAAAAATTTATCGTAATTAATTTGTAGCATAAAACAGTTGCAATTCTAGTGCATTGTTATTTTTTGTTAATTTACTTACACGATATGACTAGGGGTGTCCATTATCCGGTCTACACCGAACCGAACTGAAAAACTGAACCAAATTTTTTGGTTCGGTTCGGTTCAAACGCTGCGGGGTTCGGTTCTTGACCCGAACCGAACCCGATCAATTATTTCGGTTCGGATCCGGTTCCCGAAATTTGGGAACCGACCCGAACTGAAAACCGATTACTCGATCATTAATTGGATTTCTCCGGTTCTCCCTCAATCCCTCGATTCGTTGCTCCCGTCGAATACTTGATCCCTCAATACCTCACGCTTCCCTGCTCCCATCGCTCCCGACTCCCGACTCCCAACTTCCCGAGCCGTCTGTCGTCGACTCATCGTCTCATCGAGTACTCGAGCCATCGAGTGCCGAGCGAGCATCGACTCCCTATTTCCTTTAATTTGAGACTCCCAAATCTCACTACTAGAAAAATGAGCATCAGCAATGGCTGATGTCGTTGATGAAGAGCATCAGCAACGGCCGAGCCGTTGCAATAGAGCCGTGACAGAAACTCTCATTGCTGATAACTTAGCGACGTTTCAGCAACAGCCGCTCGGGTCGTTGCTAAAAATAGTATCAGCAACGGACACGGAGCCGTTGCTGATAACATTAATAGCAACGGCCGCTGAGTCCGTAGCAACGCCGTTAATAAAATCCCGTCGCTAAGCCGTTGCTGTAGGTCATCAGCAACGGCTTTCGATAAACTTTTAGCAACGGCTTTCCCACGGACGGCCGTGGGAAAGCCGTTGCTGATGATGTGAACCTGGTAACGAAAAAATTTAAAATTTAAAATTTCCATTGATACATTGATACATTATCAGATACATAACTCACACACCCATACACTCATACACATATTCATTCACACATCACAAACATACCAAGATATACATCAAAATAATTATATTTATATTGATAATTATCCACGATAGTATAAAAATAATTCAAATGCAAAATTGAAGTATCAATATCTAAGTAACAACGTCAATATAAATTAAACAAGTTCAATATCTCAGTAACAAAGTCAATATAAACAAAATCTCACGATCACGATGGAGGATGGCCTGGATCATATGGCGGGGTCTGGAGTGCTTGAGTGTACACCGGCGTGGACTGACTCGAGGACGATGGATGAGATGATGCCGAAGATATGCCTGCTTCGGGATGACCTGACATGTTGCGTAGCATAGCATGCATCTCCGCCATCATCTGACTCTGACGCGCGACCGGCTCCTCTAGAGTCCTTATTCTGCTACTATGATCATAACTGGATCTAGAGGTGGACGGCCGCTCACCAACGACCGGAGGGGTCGGTGCCCCAAGTGGCCCTAGCACGGCTCGCACATGACCACTATCTGCGAAGCCATATACGCGGCCATGGTCCCAGCCACCTGCGGCCTCGACCCACGATGCTGCGTCAAAGTCCTCGGGGGTATCCCCGCGCTGCACCACCGTCTGGCTGTACGTCTCCTACTCGAGTTTGATTTTTTGTTTAATATTTATCATAAAACTTAAATTATAAATATATAATGAATAATTTAAACAAATATATAATTACCACAATGTATGCAGCGCGGTTGTGGATGTACTCCCCCGTCCCATGTGCTCGACGGTGAGTCCGCTCAAACACCGCCATCGGGGAGGGTCGCTGGACAGTCCCGTCATCCGACACCGTCGTCTACATTTACAAAACAAATACATTAATTAGTACACATAGTAACAAATAAAATATATAATTAAAAGATATACTGACCATATGGTTCGCGTGCACTGCAAATGCAACAGAGCCGCCGGTGTGACGCGCTGCTCCCCCCGACATGCGGTTTCTAGCCGCATTCCGAGAAACCTCCTGCCATCGATCCGTCAATCATATTCCCACGAGCTGGTCCCATATATCCGGAGTAATCCAACCGGGGCCGTATCCCCGAGTCTCCGCGATGTTAGTGGTCCCAGCTCGGGCCATTGCCTGGGGCCGAGCCTGCCCCAGCTGCCCGTTGTACCTTGCCCGGGAAATAGCCTCCCAGGCAGCGTAAATGAAGGGCCTCTGGTCCTCGGCCCATGTATAGCGAGCCTGCAAAATAATAATATCAGTACCAATATTAATCATCATTCATGTAAAAAAAAATAATACGTGCCTCAAACTCGCGCCATAACATGTCGACGTGCTCGCTAGGCACGTGAGACCACGTAGGCCATGCCCCGTGCATGTATCGTCGAATAGTAGAAGAAATGCTCCTCGACACTTCTTCTTGCTCGAACCTGCCCAACAAAAATAAATTTTAATATTATATTATGATATAATGATTTTGTAATGATTCATAATTCATGATATATTACCACTCCCCAATCACGCTAATCAATCTACGTGACTCTGTGGCTGGTGGACGCTGCCACCTGTTCGGCCCGCGTGGCCGCCTGCGTCTGGATGTACTAGCCTCGGCAGTATCATCCGCATGAGGATCAGCAACGGGAGGATCAGCAGCATGAGTAAGTGCTGGAGTCTCACCGATCGGAGACTCCGAAGCTCTCCTGCGTCGATAACCACGACCAGACATATCTGTCGAACAGACATATAATCAGATTATTGTATAAATAGTAGAGATATATTTAATAAAATATATACTTTACAATTATTCCTCATCA
The DNA here is from genome assembly GCA_034359265.1 of Canna indica. Classification (NCBI taxonomy): domain Eukaryota; kingdom Viridiplantae; phylum Streptophyta; class Magnoliopsida; order Zingiberales; family Cannaceae; genus Canna; species Canna indica. Next base: position 10,193,800 of record CP136894.1, on the reverse strand, counting down.
TCTGAATAATAGTCTTCGAATTCTTCCTCTTCTTCCTCTTCTTCATCTTCTTCATCTCCAGCTTCCTCAATTTCATTATCGTCATCATCAGCATATTCAACTTCTAATTGAATTGACGTTGTGTCTGCTTCCTCGAGTATTGGAATAATACGATCGACAGCAGGAGGATCATCTTCTTGATAGAAACCATGTGTCATATCAGGTATCAGCTCATTTTCTCCTACTATCGGATCAATTTTTCCTCTACCTTTTGTCTTACAAACTACACGCCAATCTGCTCTATCTTTATTTCGAGCCGGATACTTCGCGTAATATACTCGTTCGGCTTGTGATGCCAATATAAAAGGCTCATTTGCTGCCAATTTCGATTTGTAATTAACCTCAACAAGTTTGTATTTTGGATGAACTTTCATGCCCCTTTCTGTTGTATCGAACCAATGACATCTAAATAGGATCACTGATTTTAAGCCGAAGTAGTGCAACTCTATCACTTCTTCCACCAGTCAATAAAAATCCATATCACATTCAACATAGGTTGTCCCTTTCACGCAGACCCCAGCATTCATCGTCTTCTTTGTAAATGAATATTCAACCGTGTGAAATTTATACCCGTTAACAAAATATCCGCTATAGCACGACAAAGTCGCGACAGTCCACTAACAAACTCAAATATTTTTTCATCTATTTCAGCTCTGTGATCTTTGCTGTAAGTCTGAATCCAAGTAGGGAAATCACGATTCCGTAATCTCTCCAATTCTTGATCGTTGTGAATAGAGTATTTTTGCACCATCTCAATGTCAAATATTTCAATGAATTGTTCAATCTCTGGACAATTGAGTAATACATACAAGTGTGTCAAATGATACTCTTCATCGCTTAAGTGTCGAGATGGACGAGAACCAAAAGCACGACCAGAGTGACAAAATATATTTAAACGTCCATCTGAATGTCGAACACCCCCGTCGTCGTTACGTGGAAGACGATCAAATCTTGTCTGTACTGTCGATTCAAAGTAAAATGAGCAGAATGTTGAAATTTCTTGGATGATATACGATTCAGATATTGATCCTTCAACAGCTGCGGTGTTCTTTACTTTTTTCTTCAGACGATTCATGTATCTTTCAAATAAGTACATCCACCGATATTGAACGGGGCCACCAACTCGTGCCTCGTATGCCAAGTGTATCGGTAGATGCTCCATCGAGTCAAAAAATGCAGGAGGGAAAAACTGCTCCAGCTTGCATATGATTTCAACAATATTATTTTCAAGTGTTGATATATCTTCGACTCGAAGGGCATTTGCACAGATGTTTCTAAAAAACATACTTAATTCAGTCAACGCATCCCAAATATTATCAGGTAGAAGATCTCAAAATGCGATCGGAAGTAATCTCTGCATGAATACATGACAATCATGGCTCTTCATCACTGATATTTTGCAATCATCGACGTTCACACATCGAGATAAGTTTGAAGCATATCCATCGGGTAATCTGAGTTCTTTTACCCATTGACAAACATCTTTGATCTGTTATTTATTTAACACATATAGGGCCTTCGGTTTCAGATATCATCCGTTGACCTCTTGTAACTCCAACTCTGGTCTTTTACAAAGTATTTTCAGATCATGTCGGGATTTGACATTATCTTTAGTTTTTCCAGAAATATCCATCAAAGTGTTGAAAATATTATCAAACACATTTTTTTCAATGTGCATGACATCTAAATTATGTCGAATCAATAATGAACTCCAATAGGACAATTCCCAAAAGATACTTTTTTTCACCCAGTTGTGTGTTTGGCCAAAACCCGACACTCTTTCATTGCGACCAAATACTATATCTAGAAGTGCTGAAACACGTGCTAACATTTGTTCACCAGACAACATCGGTGGTGGCCCATCTCTTTCGACTCCGCCCTTAGTAAATTTATTACGATTCCTTCGATACTGATGATTAACCGGTAGGAATCGACGATGACAATCAAAGAATGAGATTTTTCGACCGTTCTGAAGACTGATTGATTTAGAGTGCTCCATACAATACGGACAAGAGAGTCGGCCGTGAGTGCTCCAACCCGACAACATGCCGTACGCCGGAAAATCATTGATTGTCCACAAGACCGCGGCTTTTAAATTGAAGTTTTGCTTCCGATGACAATCATAAGTGACAGCTCCCTCAGTCCACAATGTTTTCAATTCATCTATCAAGGTTCTGAGAAATATGTCAATTTCTTTTCGCGGACCCTTAGAACCCGGAATAATCATCGAAAGATAAATAAATTCATCTTTCATGCACATTGACGGTGGCAAATTATAAACTATCAGCAGCACTGGCCAAACTGAATAAGGAGTTGCAGAATGTCCAAACGGATTAAAACCATCTGTGCACAATCCCAATCTGATATTTCTAGTATCCCTAGCAAATGAAGGATAACATGTATCCAAATGTTTCCATGCTTCACTGTCAGATGGATGAGTCATTACTGTATCATCACGACTTCTTGCATGCCAACTCATGTAGGGGGCTGTCTTTTCCGACATGAATAATCTTTGAAGTCTCGGTGTTAGTGGAAAATACCGAAGCACCTTAAACGGGATATTTTTCTGTCGGGCCGATTTCTTCTCCTTGTAACGAGGATGCTGACATACAGGGCATTTATCCAACTCCACATTTTCTTTATAATATAAAATGCAGTTATTTTGGCACGCGTGTATTTTTTCGTACCCAAGCCCCAATTTTCTCATTAGCTTTTTAGTCTTATAAAAAGTTGGCTCAAACTTGTTATCAGTAGGCAGCATTCCATTAATCAATCCAGCAATCCGATCATACGCAACTCCGCTGATATTACAATCGGCCTTGATGTTTAAGAGCTGTGTCATTGCTGAAAACCTAGTGTATTTAGGACAATTCTCATACAAAGGTTCATTGGCAGCTTTCAACATTTCGTAAAATTCTGCAGCTTCTTTATTCGGTAATTCAATCTCTACCGCAGCCCCTACTTCTGTGATATCAACCGCTGTAGTATCTGGTGGGACTGATGTCTGAAGAACTGGCCGATCAACATTATCATTCAGGTGGAATTGACCCCAAGACTATCAAGTATCATAGTTCTATAGGGATTACATTGACTAGATGAAGAAGCACCAGTAGAGGAAGATTCACCATATGTCTGAACGACAGGATTGCTCGACGTCCCGACTTCGCGTGACTCCCCGTGACAAGTCCATAGAAAATATCTTGGTGCAAATCCTTTGGTATATAAATGCAGAGTGACAGTCTCCCGAACCAAAAATCGTCCATTTGAACAAATGCGGCACGGACATCGGATTTGATCACCCATGCTAACAAAATTCCGGTTCGAATAGGCAAAATTTAGTAAGTACGTTACGCCTAATCGAAACTCATTCGTTAAAGCTCAACGATCAAGACGTCGGTACATCCAACTTCGATCAGCCGACATGATTCTGTCAATCAATGACAATTTTTTTGGTTAATGTCTTTAGGTGAGATTGTCCTATTCCATTCGGGATTTATGTTATTTGAACTGCACTTACGTTTTTATTTTAACTATTAACTAATTATTCTAAATTTCGGCAGCATCTCCCTATAGTTCTCCGAATACGCATATCATCTGGGCGCGTATCGGAGAACAAGAGAGATGTTGCCGAAATTTAGAATAATTAGTTAACAGTTAAAATAAAAACGTAAGTGCAGTACAAATAACTATATTCTCAAATTGTCCAATCAGGGACAATTAAATAATTGTACATCGTATAAAAGATCATCTACTTCTTTTACACGAGCATACAATCCCCGAACGGATCTAAGGTTTTGCTAAATCATATCCGACTCGTCGATGCGTACGTGAAACATATGAACTCGTCGGATGCATGATTATTTTCTAAATGCTTCGAGACCGTTCGAGTCCATATTGGACGATTCTGGCGCGCGTCCGAAGTGGACGATTTCGGCGCGCGTCCGATGTGGATGATTCCGGCGCGCGTCCGAAGTGGACGATTCCGACACGCGTCCGAAGTGGACAATTTCGAAATTAATCTAAACCCTAATAATTAATCTAACAAATTAAACAATTAATTTAAATAATTAATTAACAATTAATTAACAATTATAAAACAATAAAACAATTATAAAACAAAAAACAATTAATTTAAATAATAATTAAATAATCTACCAATTTCCCGGCGCCGGAGTCAGGTGGACTGTCCGGCCACTGTACAAGGTCCGGCGGCGGCCATCGGCCGACCGCCGCCGGCCGAAACCCTAGAAATAGTGTTTCAGTCGGATTAATTCCCGCCGGCCGCCACGGGAAGAGACGGCCGGCCGGCGAGGCATACCTCAACAAGTCGGCAGCAGCGGGGGAGGCGAGAGCAGGAGCGGCGGCGTCGTCGGCGTCGGCAGCGGCGGCGAGAGCGAGAGCAGGAGCGGCGGCGGCAGCAGCGGGAGGAAGAAGGGTCGGGCGCGACTGGTGCCCTATATAAACTTATCAACAACGGCTCACTCGCCCGTTAGAAAGCCGTTGCTAATAAGTTATCATCAGCAACGGCTCACTTATCCGTTAGCACGCCGTTGCTGATAATTAAAATATCAGCAACGGCTTGCCTTTCCGTCAGAAAGCCGTTGCAGATGATTAAAATAATCCGCAACGGCTCGCGTGTCCGTTAGAACGCCGTTGCATATACAAATATCTGCAACGGCTCGGGCGGCCGTAAGAATGCCGTTGAAAATAGCAACGGCTTGAGCGGCCGTTGCTGATAGCCGTTGCTGAAGACCAAGTTTCTAGTAGTGTCTACTCGACGAGCGGTGACTCCGAGCGGCGACTGGCGAGCACATCGTCCAGCGCTTCATCCCCTCTGACGTGGCAGCGCTTCATCCCCTCCGACGCGGCGACACCGCCAGCACGACAGGGCTTCATCCCCAGCACTTCAACCCCTCCTACGCGGCGACACACCACGCGATCTCCCACATTCCTGGCTTCCTACGTCTCCCCAGTCCCCACTCCCCAATCTGTCGATCTCTGCTGCGGCTTCATGCTTCAACGCGGTTTTTTTGGGTTGAAACCGAACCGAACAATTTCGATTCGGGTTAAATCGGGTTAGGAATTGTTCGGTTCGGGTTCGGGTTGAAGATTGAGTGAAGAAAATTTTTTGTTTTGGGCTTAATCAGTTCGGTTCGGTTTGGTTCGAACCGAACGGACAAGCCTAGATATGACTAGGGTTAAATTATATATTTTATTAGGGTTAAATTAATTTGAACTCAGAATAACACTTAGACTTAATATCTAAAAGTATCATGTAAATATGTAATATCAACTTTAGTATCATGTAATATCTAAAAGTTTTGCTTTTGTGGTATGTTGTTTGAAATTCTATGAATTCTACTAACAACAGTAGTTATCTTAATATTCTGTATTGGAACGTTCGCGATCTCAACCGCCTATCTAAGCATTATATGATAAAACGGTTATTGTGTGATCTTCATTGTTCAGCTACTTTCCTTTTTGAAACTAAATTGGCACTTACTTCCAATAGAATTGTAAAACAGACCTTGGGATTTAAAAATGAAATTCAGCCTCACTTTCAAGCCATTAATGTTGTTGGCCTCTCTGGTGGACTTTTGGCCTTCTGGAATCAGTGTATATGGACTTGTCGATATGGCATTCTGGGTACCTTCTCTATCAAACTTAAGCTCCTTCATGATAAGTCTAATCAGAGTTTTTGGTTCATTGGGGTATATGGGCCTCCCTCTCGTAATGGAAGAAGAAGTTTCCTTCAGGAACTTCATCAATGTATTAGAAATTTATTTGAACATGCAGTCTTCGAAGGTGTCTTTAATATGACCAAGCACAACGGAGAACAAATATATTTATTTCTTTTGGTTCATGGTTAAGTGTAAATATATTTATTTAAGTTCCATTGTTATTACTTTACTATGTATTTCAATGGTGTAGAAGATATTTGCACTTCTCTCTTTTTTTGGTTTATGTCTTTGTTTTTCCCCCTTCAAGTTTAAGTGCTAACCTTTGATCAAGCTAAGTCATACAAAAATGTATGAGAACATGAAGTTAGTTGATCAATGGAATTCGATCAATTTATATCTCTAGCAGTATGGCTTCATTATTCACATCTTCTCTTGCCTAACAGCTGAGATTTTTTAGTACTTGGTTCTAATATCAGCTTGATATGATTTCCATGTCCCTCTAGTTCTAGAGTTGCTAGGTTTTCTCTTTTGTTTTTTTTTAAAAAAAGAAAATATCAAGTCAGTTACAATCACGTAGCATTGACATTCCTTGTCATGATTTCAGGTGAATGCAATGTATGAGGACATGATGCAACAATTGAGGGTATCACATTGAACAACTTGCTAGGCAACAAGTTGATGGAGCGGTTCGCCAGCGGGAAGCAGGCTATGTGGATCATGTGGAATCAATAATTCCATCTTCTTGCAAGCACAGTATCCATGCTCATGAAGGTGGATGCGGATCCATCCTGTTCCAACACAACTTAGATAAGCTGGTCAGTGGTGGCCAGGACCGCACAGTCAAGATTTGGGATACAAAATTTGGAACACTAATCTCCACTCTTCATGGGTGCCGTGGATCAATACTTGGAACCACTATCACAACAACAAACTCATTATATATCGACTTTAAATTTTAGACGCTTATCATAAGCGTCAAAATGTAAAGTAATTAAAATATTTTAATACCATAAATTTCAACGCCTCTCAAAGACGTCAAAATTTTTTCGACGCCTGAGAACAGACGTCGAAATTTTTCGACGTCTAAAATGTTCAAATTTTTGGCCGAAATATTTCGACGCCTACCGACGTCAAAAATTTTTGACGTCAAAGAACAGACGCCGAAAAATTTCGACATCTTCTTAGACGTCGAAAGTTTAAGAAAAATTTCGACGTCTTCTGGACGTCGAAAAATTTCGACGTCTTCTTAGGCGTCGAAAAATTGGACGGCCGAAGTGGGTAAGTGAGCGAGCTCGCCCAAGCAGGAGGCAGGAGATTTCCCGCCTCCTCCTGCTCCTTTATTTTAGAATAAATTATTATATTTATATATTTAATTGTATTTTTTCTTCGCTTCTTCACTTCATCTTCTTCCGCCTCACCTCCGCGGCCGGCGATGCTTTTGGGGTCGGTGGAGACGCGCGCGGGAGCTGCTCGCGTGGGCTGTCCCCTTCTGCCCCAGCGTCGACCTCCACACCCCCCGCCACGTCCTCTCCGCCATCCCCTTCTGCCCTGCATGCTTCGCTGTGATGGTCGTGGCCTCGTTGGTCATGACTGCGATAGCGACGCCGGCGGTTGCTTACCTGCACCGTCCATTGCGGCGTTTCGTCGGGTACAAGCGGCGCAACCTTCAATGCTCGAAGCCCAACACGGAGCTCCGCGTGCTGACCTGCGTCCACAACACCCGCAACCTCTCCAACCCGAACAAGAGCGCTCCGATCTTCGTCTACGCTCTCCACCTCGTCGAGCTCACCCAGAGCGCCAACGCCAAACTCATCGTCCACAACTCGAACAACTTCAACCCTCCGCCGGACCGCCGCAGCCAGCGCAAGCCGCGTCCTTCAGCGCTCACCGGCACGCAAGCGCAGTCCGAGCACATATTCCATGCCTTTGGGAACTACGATAAGAACAGCAGTGGCGTCTCCGTGCAGACGTTGACCATCCTCTCCCCTTACTCGACCATGCACGAGGATATCTGCAACCTCGGCGAGGACAAGCACGTCACCCTCATCATCCTTCCTTTTCACAAGCAGCAGAAGGTGGACGACGGCATGGAGCCGATACATCCGGCAATCAAAATGCTAAATGAAAGAGTAATCGCCATGTCGCCGTCCACAGTGGGAATCCTCTCCGAGCAGGTGGCCTGGTTCGTGAGCGCGGCGCTAAGCCAGGTGTGGGAGTCGTGGAAGGTGGCGGTCTTATGCCGGTGGAGGACGGAGTTGAGCTAGTTGAGGGTGATCTCGAGCAGCTTGAGGCAGTCCTCGACGCCGGAGGGCGACCGCGTGCCGGAAGGGGACTTCTGGGTGCCCGACGTCGGCAGCGAGACATTGAGGGCCTCTTTGTGAGGAAGACGTTCGAGGGCGCCGCGCCGCCTCCCGTCGCCGCGGAGTGCTCAGTGATGAACAGGATGTAGCAGGTGCGGCGCGGCATCAGCACGTACGCCACCAAGGCCGCGCTGGGCAACGGCGGGAGGGGACGACGCGAGCGGGGAGTGCTTGGAGATGCTCACGCCATCAAGGCCGCGCTGGTGATGCGGCAGTGGCGGCTCAATTTTTTTTTTTTTTTTTTTTTGCATATCGACGCCTTAACAGGCGTCGATATGCAAACTTTTATTTCTTAAAAAAATATTTTGACGTCTGTCATTGTACGTCGCTATGTTGATATTGACGCCTGCTGACGCCTATCAATAGGCGTCGATATGTCGAGCATTTTGACGTCTAAGCAGACGTCGAAATATTCGATTCAGCTGTCATTATTTTGCACTCGCTTTCAACGTTTTTTTTTACGTCAATATATCATTTTTGACTATCGTTGGCGTCGAAATACTTTCTTACTTTGACGTCAAAATATAAGCGGTTTGTTGTAGTGTATCTAGGGCAAGGTCGAACATCCCTATTCAGGAGAAGAATGAGGTCTCACCTTGAGATGGAAAGGTCGTTGTCGCTCGTCCACGGTGCCTCCTTCGTCCACGGTGCTTCCGTCGCCCACGTTGCCTGCAATCGTAATGTCCAAGAGAAGAATGAGGTGCAGTCCTAGTTTTTTTCGCCAATTGATCATATCTTTCGTCTCCCTGGCTGTCGTGTATGGTGAGCGTGAGAGACTGGGAGCAATGGAGGGAAGATGAAGAATTCCTTTTTTTTTCCTTTATTATTAGATCAGCATATTGAATAAATAATTTTGCTGTGAAACATATTAATAAAGTAAATGTGTTGTGGTGTAAGAGTTTCTTTAATATTATGTGCAGGTCCTAAGTTCAAACTCTCTTCTCCATAATTTTTTTAAATCAGGTTCGAACTCTCTTCTCCACAAATTTTTTTTAATGAGATAATATTTTAATAGAATAAAATGTTAGTATGTGAAACAAAATAATAAAGAAAATAATATGATTTAGTGTAAAGAATCTTTTGATATAATGTGTAGGTTCAAAGTTCAATTTTTTTCCTACTTTTTGTAATTGTCTTTTATCATCCAAATTACCTCTAGCATTACTTGAATTTGTGTTTTCAATGAAAGCATTGCTAGTAAGATTATGAAAAATTAGGCTTGGCAAATTTCAGCCCGACTTGATAGTCCGACACGATAAAATCGTGCTTGGACCAACCCTTATCATGTCGGGTTGTTATCGTGTCGGCCCGATAAGACCCGAACAATTATCGAGTCATATCGGGCCAGACGATGTAGGCACAATCCAACCTGATAAGACCCAAATAGTTATCGGGTCGTGTCGTGCCAGATGATCTAGGCACCTTTATTAAGTTGGTATGCGAACATGAATTTTATTTTAAAAATTCATTAGTAATTTAGGACATCGAACTATTAGGCGTTTCGGGCTATTGGGCTGAATTGGTCCAATGTATCATGCTTCAATTATTTTTTCTTTTCGTTATCGTGCTAATAGGTCGTGCAGTGCCGACGCGTTTATTTTCAGTGGTGTGCCAAGCCCGGGGTCCTTGGCCCGAACTTTTATCGAGCTGTGTCGAGCCGGGCACGCTTTTTGTTCGAGCTAGGCCAATCCGACCTGATATCCTTGGCTTGGCAGGAAATGTCGGGTCTAAGAAAAATAAAGAATGTTTATGCTAAAATTAAGAATTTTTACTTGGGTGAGTCAAAAAATTAAAACTTGACATTTATGTGACCTTATAGAGTCATGAGGTGAATAATGTAATACACGAAGGTGAGAATTGATGTAATTAATTCCTGATACCAAATTATTATGAGAACTATGGTAGTTTAAATGGGGAATATAAAATTTGAAAAGTATTTGATCAAGTAATTTGGAAAGTTTAGAAATAAAAGAATTAATTTTTATATATTTTATGACATTCTCTAAAGAAAATTATTTGATTGTTTACACCAAAAATATGTTATTAGTCATAAAAGTCAATTCTAGTATATATGCATGATTTTATTAGTCATACAATCAATTTTAATAGTACTAACAAATTAATATAAAATTATTTTATTATTTACACCATAAATATTTTGAATAATATATAATAGAATATCATTTATGGAATATATATCATTTATGTATTTGAATTGATAATAGTATCCACGAATACACTTTATGGATAATACATGTAGTAATATCCACATATTATTCATGGTAATTATAGATGGCTCAAAAAATTTAAACTGACCAAAAAATGAATGACGGGAATAAATTTTATTTATTTTGGCTTCAAGCATTTGCCACGAACGCAAAGTTCGTTACTACAAATTTCATCACATGCAATGCAATAGACACATAGATGTTTGTAACTACTTGTGAACTATCCACAAAGTCTGCTTCGTAGGTACGACAACAAATGACACAAGTATGATTGTGGCTATTATGTATATAGTGGTCACAAATAATTGTTTCATTATGATATTAAGAATGACGCCAAGATATATACTTTAGCGGTAAATTTATATCCACGAACCATTCTTGCATCAATTTAAATGTTTCTACTCACAAACGTATCCAATCAAAGCAAATAAAGTTAATCAATAGCCACACACTTCTCGTGGCTAACTGGTACTCCAGTAGTCACAAATAATATGTTTCGTTACAAATATTACGAATGACATCAAAATATATACTTCAATGGAAAATTTATATCCATGAATGGTTTTTGTGGCAACTAACATATTTTTTTCTCACAAAATTTGATCGAAGCAAATGTTGTTAAACAGTAGCCTCGAAATGATTATAAATACAATGTACTCTAGTAACCACAAAGAATCATCGTCATTAGAAAAACTACCAAAATTATATCCATGAATATTTTCTTAAGGCAACTAAATGTTTGTTCTCCCAAACATGGAATCGTGGCAAATGATATTAACCACTAGCCACGGATTGAACATGGCTACAATATATATACTATAGTAGCTACGATTACTTTTTTGCATTACAAAAATTAAGAAAGGCGCCAAAATATACACTTTGGTGGTAAATTTATATCCATGAAATCTTTCTTATGGCAACCAACATGTTTCTTCTCGCAAAAATAGGATCCAAGAAAATACTATTAAATAGTAGCCACGATTTTAACGTGGCTACAGACTCATATCTTATGTTGACCATATTACATTAGTTATAACAAAAAACACATGTGGCAATTAAACATGTTATTATCATATAATACCGTGCATGTGGCTACTGCTACGTTCTTTTTGCCACGACGTCAATATTTCGTGGCTAACAAAAGCTTGTGTAGCCACGATGTCAATGCTTTGTGGCAAACAAAATCTTTTGTGGCCACGACGTCAATGTTTCGTAGCTATAAATTACTTAATTATCGCAATCGTTCAAACTGTGACTACATACTACCTTTATTGCCACAAATTGATGGTTCATGGGTAATATTTCGTGGCTATAAGTCTTATCTGTTATAGTGGATGAATTGTCCTGAAAATAGTACTGATTCAAGATGTTTCTCTAAATTTATTGCAGACTTGCAATTTCTAGAAATTCCTATCGGCGGTGAAACATTCACCTGGACCAATAACCAAATTAGGCATGCTTTAGCAAAATTAGATCGAATATTGGTTAATTCTAGTTTTCTGACGTCTTTCCCTAGCTGCTGGGTCCTGGGGAATTCTAGAATATTCTCTGATCAGATTCCCCTTGTGCTCAAGCATCTTGATTCGGGGCTAATTTTTAACAGACTGTTCTGCTTGGAATCTGTTTGGTTCTGCACTCCTAAATTTCCCGCCATGATCAATGTTGGACTGATTAATGTCCTTGCCCAGAAAGCTGCTTTGCCATTGTGTGGGACCCTTCTATCAAGTTGGATTCATTCTTGGAAACAATTGAGGTCCACCATCAAGATTTGGGATTCGCTACGGAGAAAGCGCTGAAAGAAGGGCATTAGAAGATCAGGTCAAAAATCTCTCGACTTTAGCTTATTTGAGAAATATGTCTTTACCTAAGCTTAATAACTTCAGAACCATCAAAGCCAACCTTGATAAATTATATCATAATGAAGACACCTATTGGAGACAACAATCCAAGAAAAGATGGATCAAAGAGGAAAATAAAATACTAGATTTTTTCACCAGTGTGCCACCCTCAGACATAACCGAAAGTGGATCCATTGCATCCAAACCCCTCGGGGGAGTTTAACCGAGGAATCTTGCATCTTCTAGGAATTCAGGAGTGCCTATATTAACCTCCTTGGAAAGAATATCCCTCCCTTGTTGGGGATTAATTGGACTGAGATTTATCAACCAACTCACGTTATGCTCAGTGGTATAGATAGCCCCTTCACAGTTGATGAGGTATCAAAGGTCATTTGTTCCATGAAAAATCATAAATCCCCAAGGCCCGACGGTATTACTTTAGAATTCTTCAAACAATTTTGGCAATATTTAGGGGAGTATGTTGTGCAAATTCTAAATGACCTACAGCACCAACTGGTAGACATGAAGCACATCAATCAAGTTATTATCACTATCATCCCTAAGCGAGAAGGTCTTGCTTCTACTGCGGATTTTTCGCCCAATAAGTCTGGAGAATTGCATAATTAACATTTTCTCTAAGTTACTTTCTAATAGGCTCTCCCCTCTCATGCTAGGTTTGATTGACTCGAACCAATGGGCTTTCATATCAAGGAGATGCAGTCTTGACTATTTCATGACAGTGCACGAAACCGTCTGGGCCTGCAAGCAACAAAATGATAACTCTTGTTTCATAAAGATCGATTTTGAGAAGGCATTTATTCGTTCAACTAGAATTTCATTGAAGATTTGCTTAGGGCTCGAGGTTTTCCTCAAAACTGGATTAGATGGATTAATCACCTACTTCGATTTTCTTCTTCATAACTCTTGATTAATGGCAATTTGAGTCGTCCCTTCACTCACAAAAGAGGACTAAGGCAGGATAATCCTCTCTCCCCACTTCTATTTAACTTGGTCACTGATACCGTTTTCAAGATTTTGAGCAAGGCAGCTAATAATGGGATTATTCAAGGAGCCCTTGATGGGAGTATTGAGGGAGGAGTGACTCATAGTTCCTTTGCAGATGACTTGATCATTTTCTGTAAAGCTTCTTCTCAACATCTCAGCAATCTTAGATTATTATTAACTTGCTTTGAACACTACTAGAATTGTCGTTGTCACCGACAGCTCAGACCGTGGCTGAATCGTTAGTGAAGACTATCACGAACGGTGCGAGCCATGGCAAAAAGCCGTCACTGATGTGCGCATCTCTGATAAATTGTGACGATCGACCTCTGTCGTCACAAGTAATCATCAGCGATAGCTGCATGCTGTCGCTGATTTAAACACATCAGTGATGGCTCTCGACAGCTGTCACTGACTTAAACACATCAGTCGTGGCTTGGAGCCGTCGGTGATATTATTAGCAACTGTGATATCTGGTGCTGCCCGGGCCATCATCCATTTACGATATGCTTTCAGCCACGGCCTAGTGATAGTCAGCCGTGGGTAAGTCGTGGCTGAAATTATATTCTGTAACTGAAAAAAAATTAAAATTTTGAAAATTCTTGTATACAATAATATTTATACATTATAATCTATTTACAACCACAAAACATCATACACAAACATTTTCAACCAACCATAAATATCATCAATCTAAGCCTCAAATCGGAGGCAAACAAATATCAAATATTAAATGTAAAGTATATACAACAACTATCAAGTATATACAATTATCAAATATCTAAGTCTCAAACGGAGGCTAACAAGTATCAAAATATATAATCAAAATATAGTATACCAAAATCTCATGGCTGCAGCGGAGACGGTGGAATCGACAGTGACTGGGTCGCACTACAAGAAAACAGACTTTCACCAACAAATAATTACCAATAAACTAATTTTGTTGGTATTACCAACAAAATTACCAACAAATATATCATTTGTTGGTAATTACCAACAAATATATCTTTATCCGTTGGTAATACCAACGGACAATTGTAAGATCCGTTGGTAATACCTAGCATAGTATCACCAACGAATTTTACCAATGAAAATCTGTTGGTATTAGTATTACCAACGGATTTTTGACTATTACCAACGGATTTAATCCGTTGGTGATACCCTATTTTTTTTGTAGTGTCGGGAGTGTCGATTGGGTCGAGGAGGATGACAGCTGCGACATCATCGGTAGAAGGTCTGGATGAGATGCAATCTGAGTGAGGAGGGCATGCATGTTCTGCATCGTCTGTCTCAAATCGTCATTCGTGCGTCTCTGCTCCTCTATTGTTGCTGTCTATTATGTTAGCTCGAACTCTAAGGCCGTTATCCGACTCTGGTCCTGCATCTGCATTGTCGAGGGCCGCTCACCCGCAACGGGAGGGGTTGGTGCACTCCTAGAATCAGCCACGGGAATCACCGACGGTCGCCTCGGCCGTTAGAATCATTCACGGCTTTTCGATGGGCGTAGTGGTCGTGACTGATATAACTGAATCAGTCGCGGCTCACATACGGCTGCCTAGAGCCGACGCTCATAGTTGATGGCGTGCACGGGGCGTGAAATAAAATAAGTTATTAGCCACGGCTTAGTGGGGGCGCGAGAGCCGTTGGTGATATGAATAAGTCATTAGCTACGGCTAGAAGCGGCCGTCGCTTATTAATTAATAGCACGAACGCAGCACGAAAACTAAAACACTCTAAACCGATGGCTTAGAGAGGGCCAGCCGTCGGTGATATTCAAATTATGAATCCACGGTTATCTGACGGTTGACGAGTCGTGGGTGAAAATACTTTTTATTTGCGTTCGTGCCCGACCCTTCCTCTTTCCCCCGCTCTCTTTTGTCTCCGCCGTTGCCGACCGATTTTTCACCGTCGATTGTCATCGTGCCGCCTGCTACCTCACCCTAGCTGGGCCGCCTGCTCCCTCGCTCTCACCGCGTCGCTTCCCCCTCTCTCCCGTCCAGACTGCCGCCCCATCTCCCCCTCGATCTCCCTCACCCGCGCGCGCCGTCGCTGGCCGGCCTGCTCCCTCGCTGTCGCCGCTGATCCCTCTCCCCTCTCCGCCACCACCAAGTGAGTTTGATCCGCCTCCCCTCTCCAGTCTGCAGGTCGAAACCCTAGGGTTTTGGCCGGCGCCGACCAATATATATATATATATATAATTAGTGTTAATTACTGTTATTAGTGATTAATTAGATTTATTTACTATTACTTACAGTTAATTACTATTATTAGAGATTAATTAGGGTTAATTAGTAAATTAGTGTTAATTTTTTTAAAAATTAGATTAATTAATTTTCAATTAGATTTAATTACTACTAATTAGTTGTTAATTAGATTTAATTAGGGTAGAATAAATGTTAGGATTAATTTTAGTTGGGTGTAATTATAATTATGAAATCGTCCACTTTGGACTCGCTCGCTCCGAAATCGTCGACTTTGGACTCGTGCCAGAATCGTCCATAATGGATGGACTCGCATACGCCAAATTCGTCCACTTTAGACTCGCGGCCAAATCGTCCACGGTGAACTCGCGCCGGAATCAAGACAAGTTGATACGTTTCACATACGCATCGACGAGTCAAGTTTTAATTTTCCAAAACCTTAGATCCGTTCGGGGGTTGTATGTTCGTGTAAACGAAGTAAATGATCTTTTATACGACGTACAACCATTAAATTGTCCCTAATTGGAAATTTTGAAAATATAGTTATTTATAGTACACTTAGTTTATTTCTTTTAGTCATTATTCATTTTTAAATTTTGGCTTGCATCTTCCTTGTTCTCCGATACGTGCCCAAATGATATGCGTATTCAGAGAACTGTATGGAGATACTGCCAAAATTTAGAATAAAATTAATGACTAAAAGAAATACTAAGTGCAATATGAATAACATGAATCCCGAATGAAATAGGACCATCCCACCTAAAGACATTACCTAAAGATATTGCCCACTTTTTGACAGAGCATGTCGGACGATCAAAGTTGGATATACCGACGAATTCATCATGGAGCTATAACGGACGAATTTCGAGTAGGCGTAACTTACTTCTTAAATTTCGCCTACTCGAATGAAAAATTCCT
Organism: Canna indica; assembly: GCA_034359265.1. Taxonomy (NCBI): domain Eukaryota; kingdom Viridiplantae; phylum Streptophyta; class Magnoliopsida; order Zingiberales; family Cannaceae; genus Canna; species Canna indica. The sequence goes on along the minus strand of CP136894.1, from coordinate 10,177,533 downwards.
TAGTGGTGATAAAATCCGATGTTCGTGCCGGAAATGTTCGAACATAAGATTTTTGGACCGAAAAACTGTCACAATGCATATGTATACAAAAGATTCACACCAAGATATTTTGTATGGAATTATCACGGGGAGTCACGTCAAGTCGGGACGTCGAGCAATCATGTTTTCCAAACTCATGGTGAATCTTCTTCTATTGGTGTTTCTTCTTCCAATCCACCTAATCCTTATAGAACAATGATTTTGGATAGTCTTGGAGGATAATTCCATTTAAATGATAATATTGAGTCAATTACTGAGATGGTAGTGCCACCAGATACTATGACAGTTGAAGTCACTGAAGAACAACCTGCGATACAAATTGAATTGCCAAATACGGAGGCTGTAGAATTTTGCAAGATGTTGAAAGCTGCCGATGAACCTTTGTATGAGAATTGTCCTAATTATACAAAATTTTTGGAAATGGCACAACTCCTGAACATCAAGTCCGATTGTAATATCAGCGGGGTTGCGTTTGATCGGATTGTGGGTTTTTTCAATGGTATGCTACCTCCAAATAACAAGTTTGAGCCAACCTTGTATAAGACAAAAAAGTTGATGAGAAAATTAGGGCTTGGGTACGAAAAGATAGACACATGCCCAAATAACTACATTTTATATTATAAAAAAAATGCACAGTTAGAGCAATGCCCGGTATGTGAACATCCTCGTTACAAGGAGAAGAAATCAGTTTGACAAAAAAATATTCCCTTTAAGGTGCTTCGATATTTTCCACTAACACTGAGGCTTCAAAGGTTATTCATGTCAGAAAAGACTGCCCCCTATATGAGTTGGCATGCAAGAAGTCGTGATGATACAGTAATGACTAATCCATCCGACAGTGAAGTATGTAAATATTTGGATAGGTGTTATCCTTCATTTTCTAGGGATACTAGAAATATTAGGTTGGGATTGTGCACAGATGGTTTTAATATGTTTGGTAATTCGGCAACTCCGTATTCAGTATGGCCAGTGCTGTTAACAGTTTATAATTTGCTGCCCTCAATGTGTATGGAAGATGAATTTATCTATCTTTCGATGATTATTTGGGGTCCTAGGGGTCCTCGCAAAGAAATTGACGTATTTCTCTGTCCCCTAATTGATGAACTAAAAATATTGTGGGTTGAGGGAGCTGTCACTTATGATTATCACCGGAAGCAAAACTTTACTTTATGAGCTGCTATATTGTGGACAATCAATGATTTTCCGGCCTATGGCATATTATCTGGTTGGAGCACGTATGGGCGACTCTCTTACCCGTATTGTATGGAACACTCAAAATCCTCCAGTCTTGAGAACGGTCAGAAAATTTCCTTCTTTGATTGTCATCGCCGGTTCCTATTATCTAACCATCAGTATCGAAGGAATCGTGATAAATTTACCAAGGGTAGATTCGAAAGAGATGAGCCACCACCAATGTTGTCTGGTGAACAAATGTTAGCACGTGTTCAATTGCTACCATAGATTATTTTTTGTCGGAATATAAGAATTTCAAGCTTTGGTCAAACACATAACTGGGTGAAAAAATGTATCTTTTGGGAATTGCCGTATTGGAATTCATTACTGATTCGGCATAATTTGGACGTCATGTACATTGAAAAAAATGTGTTTGATAATATTTTTAACATAGTGATGGATATTTCCAGCAAACTAAAGATAATGTGAAGGCCCGACATAATGTAATAATACTTTGTAAGAGGCCTGAGTTACAGTTGCAAGCGGTCAACATACAATTTTATAACCAAAAGGCGTCGTATGTGTTAAATAAACAACTGATGAAATATGTGTATCAATGGATCAAAGAACTCAAATTATCCGATGGATATGCCTCAAACTTATCTTGATATGTAAACGTCGATGAATGCAAAATATCGGGGATGAAGAGCCACGAATGTCATGTATTTATGCAGAGATTGCTTTCGGTCGCATTTAGAGATCATCTACTTGATAAGATTTGGGGTCCGTTGACAGAAATAAGTATGTTTCTCAGAAACATTTGTGCAAATGTACTTCGAGTCAAAGATATGTCAGCACTTGAAAATAATATTGTTGAAATCATATGCAAGCTGGAGCAGTTTTTCCCTTTTGCATTTTTTGACTCGATGGAGCATCTACCGATACACTTGGCATACGAGGCACGAGTTGGTGGCCCCGTTCCATACCAATGGATTGTACTTATTTGAAAGATACATGAATCGTTTGAAGAAAAAAGTAAAGAACACGCCGCAGTTGAAGGTCTCATATCAAAAGCATATATAATTCAAGAAATTTTAATATTCTGCTCATTTTATTTTGAATCAATCATCAAGACAAGACTTGATTATCTTCCACGGAACGACGACAGGGGAGCTCGACCATCAGATGGTTGTTTAAATATCTTTGGTTACCCCGGTCGTTCTTTGGATTCTCGTCCGTCTCGATTCTTAAACGATGAAGAGTATCATTTGGCCTACTTGTACATTTTACTAAACTGTCCAGAGATTGAGAAGTTTATTAAAATATTTGATATTGAGATGGTGACAAAATACTTAATTTACAGCGATGAGGAATTAGAAAGATTAAGGAATCATAAGTTCGTTAATTGGTTTCAAGCTTACAACACAGAACACAGATAATCAAATCTTTGAGTTTGCTAGCGGTCTGGCACGACTTGTACAGTGTTATAAATGGTTATTTTGTTAATAGATATAAATTTCACACACTTGAATATTCATCTATAAAAAAGACTATGAATGTCGGGTTCTGCGTCAAAGGGACAACGTATGCTGAATGTGATGTAGAATTATAATTTTTCGAATGTAAATCAGTTGCCCTTTTTAAATGTCATTGGTTCGATACAAGCGATAGGCGCATGAGAGTTCATCCAAAATATAAACAGTTGGTCGAGGTCAATTACAAATCAAAATTGGCTTCAAATGAGCCATTTAGATTGGCATCTCAAGCTGAACAAGTATATTATATGCAGTATCTATCTCGAAAGAAAGATATGATAGATTGACGTGTAGTCTGTAAGACTAAAGCCAAAGGAAAAATTGTTGGAGAGAATGAGCCAGCAGATGACTTCTATCAAGAAGAAGATCCTTCCGAAGTGGAACGAGTTAGTTCAATACTCGAGGGTGATGACACAGAGTTAGTTCAATTGGAAATAGAATACGTTGATGATGACGATAATGAAGTTGAGGAAGGACAAAATGATGATGAGAGAGGCAAAGAAGAATTTCAAGATTCTGATACAGAAGAACAAGAAGAAGAGTATTACACGGATAATGATAATGACAATGACTAATAATTGTAAATGTGAAGTATATATTCAATTATTAAATATATCTATTAATGTATTATATATAATCTAATTATATTAAATTTTTACAGCTATGGTACGAGATATCAGTTCCCGAGGAGGCATTCCTCATAGGACCCCCCGACGATTATCACCTGTACCCACTAACCCTTTGCCTTCCATCACCATCCCCCCACCTTCGGCCACTATCTCCCTACCTGATCCGTCCACCGTTCTCTCACCTGATCTAGCCACCATCCCCTCACCTCCGGCTACCATCCCTCTGCCACCCTCTGCAATCCAAGATCGTCGTCTTCGAGACGTAGGCCATGAGGGCCTAAAATAATTCTCCCTCCGTCACCCGAGGGAGAACTACGCAGAGCAGTTAGTGTGCGCGGAAGACGATAAGTATATGCATCAGTTATTTCATATAATTTATTTATTTCAAAATATCATATTATGAATTTATATTTTGTGCAGATTTGAGCAAGAGGACAACCCTCGCACGATAGCGGGGACGATCCGAAAGTTTATGTGCAGGGCATGGCCTACATGGTCTCACGTGCCCCGTGAGCATATGGATTTATTGTGGCGAGAGTTCACGGTAAGTATATTTATTAAATTAATGTTAATGTTAAATATTCATCGATAATAATATTTTTTTTTGCAAGCTCATTATACATGGCCAGAGGACTAGGCCACTTTTGTTGAGGCTGCATGGGAGCGTGTTGCCCGCGCTCGCTATAACGAGCTGCTTCAACAGGCCCATCAGACCATGATGAGACGACTGGGGGTCAAACAGATATGGCATATTCGGGGACACGCCCTCGCACGAGTGGATTCCTAGCCCAGTGTGGGACCAGATCGTTGAGCAGTGGGAGACACTTGAGTGGCAGGAGGTCTCTCGGATCGCGTCCAGAAACCGCATGTCCGGGGGAGACGAGACGGGCGCGTGCCACACTGGTGGCTCCATCTCTTTTGCGGTTCATGTGCGTCGTTTGGTATGTGTAATTTAATTATTTTTAATTAAATTATATATCGTGCATAATGATATTAGTGTATTTGTTTTCTAATGTAAGACGCGAGTGGCGGAGGACGACACCGTCCAACGCCCATCGATGATGGAGGTGTTTGAGCGCACCCACCGTCGTCGACGAGGAGCGGGGGACTACGTTGATAGCAGAGCCTTGTATATAATGGTAAGTATTTATATATGTCTACTTGATTTACACAAGTTTTATTTATAGTTTATATATATTTAAAATATAAACATTGTAGGATAGATCTTGACACTAGAATGGGGGGTTGAATAGTGTCAAGCCCCTTTTATAATTTTCTTTTAACTTAATTTTATCTTAACTTAATTCAAGTATTATTTTATCTTGCGATCTCCGATCGATCAGTCGGTCAACCGAATGGGTTGCATCGCCATTTTATTGCCTTGATCGATCGACCGACCAATCGACCAATCCCAGGCTGAGGATGATTAATTCCTTGTATATTTATATGCCAATTCTAAGGGTTTGGTTACCAAGTTTCAACTTGGATAACCTTATATTTTAGGCTTGGGATAAATTATTCTAGGGACATATTACATTAAATCTTCTTGACTTAATCCGGAGTCTTTCTTCAATGATTTCTTCTTCCGTTCTTTTGACGATCTTTTCCGCCGTCTCATTTGAACAGATAAGGCATGCGTATCGCAACCTCAACCTGAACTCAAAACTACACACTTGGATTAAATACATGTTTGTTATCATCAAAATAAAGATCGAGGCTTAAGAGAGACCCTTAAGCCAACAATCTCCCTCTTTTTGATGATGACAAATATAACATTAAATTTTAAGAAAATTAACAGCATTTGTGAGTTTAAGTTAAGGCATTCAAGAGTTAGGGTATGCAAGATAAATACTTTAGCTTATGCATTCAACTTTCTAACTTAGCCTATACATCCAACTTCTTATAACTCAACCTATGCTCCCCCTATCAATGTGCATGTTCAAATTATCTATAACTTGACCTATGCTCCCCCTACCATTGTGCATGTCATTTTTAACTCCCCCTAACTATATCTCTTACCCTTAACTATAAAACTCACACTACCTATATGCATCTTGAAAACCAAGTGTGACCTTACTTTTTCTCCCCATTTTGACATCAATCAAAAAGGGTAAGAATTAATGTACAATTAATGAAATTTCATCATAAAACCAGAAAACCGAGAAAGCCACAAGAACCAAGTATCATCTATCACTATAGTCCTTCCCATTAATGTAAGCCTATAGAAGGCAAACACCAATAAGTCGCAAAGCCCCACTACAGAGCAATACATAAGTGTGATGATACTTTTATAGAATGCAAATTTTGAAAACATGTAAATTTTGAAGAGAATACTCTTTAATCACAAGGTAAAGCACAAATTCCTAGTTGCATCCTTAAGGTTGTGAAACTTTCTTCAACTAAGGGCTTTGTAAATATATCGGTAAGTTGTTTATCGGTGGATACAAATTCTACTGATATATTTCCTTAGCTACATTATCCCTAAGAAAATGATGTCTCAAATCAATATGCTTAGTTCTAGAATGTAAAATGGGATTTTTGGTTAAATTAATTGCACTAGTATTATCACAATGTATAGGTATGCAAGAATACCTAAGTCCATTGTCTAAAAGGGTTTGTTTCATCCAAAGGACTTGTGCACAACAACTAGCCGCTGCGATGTATTCCGCTTCAGTAGTTGAAAGCGCAACCGAGTTTTGTTTCTTTGAGACCAAGAAACAAGACTCGCTCCTAAGAATTGACAACACCAACTAGTGCTTTTCCTATCTACCTTACATCCGACAAAATCAGCGTCTGAAAAACTGATTAAATCAAATGATGCATGACATGGATACCATAATCCTAAGTCAACCATGCCCTTTAGATATCTCAATATATGTTTTACCGCACTTAAATGAAACATCTTAGTGCAAGATTGAAATCTAGCACATATACATACGTTAAACATGATATCGGGTATACTTGCGGTTAGATAAAGGAGACTACCGATCATACCTCAATATCATTTTTCATCCACTTTAATGCCTTCTTCATCTTTGTCAAGCTTGATGGATGCGCTCATAGGTGTAGAAGTTATCTTGGCTTCATTCATCACAAATCTTTTGATAAGCTCCTTTGTGTACTTAGCTTGATTGATGAAGATCCCTTTGTTGGATTGCTTGATTTGGAGACCAAGCATGAAGGAGAGCTCTCCCATCATGCTCATCTTAAATTCATCTTGCATGCACTTAGCAAACCACTCACAAAGCATTTTATTAGTGGCACCAAAAATTATATCATCAACATATATTTGAACTAGTAGCATGTCATTTTCATGGTGCTTAATGAAAAGTGAAACATCCGCTTTTCTATATCAAAACCTTGTTCAATTAAGAAAATAAAAAGTCTTTCATACCAAGACTTTTTAAGTTTGAAGACATAATTTGGAAACTCAAAACTTTCAAAACCGGGGGGGTTGTTCAATATAAACTTCTTCATTTATAAAACCATTTTAAATAGCACTTTTTACATCCATTTGAAAGAGTTTAAAACCCTTAAAGCTAGCATATGCTAAAAGCATCCTAATTGCTTCTAATCAAGCTACGGGAGCATATGTTTCATTATAGTCTATTCCTTCTTGTTGGTTGTACCCTTGTGCCACTAACCTAGCTTTGTTTCTAATAACTAGTCATTCTTTATCTAGCTTATTCCTAAAAATCCACTTGGTTCCAATTATGGTTTGATCACTAGGTCTAGGCACTAAGTCTCATACATCATTTCTATCAAATTGGTTGAGTTCTTCTTGCATAGCTAATACCCAAAACTCATCTTCTATGGCTTCCTTAACATTCTTAGGCTCTACTTGAGAAACAAAAGCTACATATTGGCTTGGATGATCTCTTACCAATCAGTATCCCTTAGGGAGAGGTGGTAGAGCTTCTTCTTCTTCTTCATCTTCAACTTGAGGTTGACTTGAGGATAGAGGTTCTTCATGTTGTGTTTCCTCATTATCTTCATCCTTCACTTCCTTATCATGAAGTGTGAGATCCTCAAGCTCCTCACCTACATTCACAATCTTGACATTTCTTTAAAAATCATTAGTCTCATTGAAAGTAACATGCATGGATTCTTCAACAATCATTGTCCTACGGTTATAAACTCTATAAGCCTTAGAGTTGGTGGAGTAACCTAGGAAAATTCCTTCAACGGATTTAGAGTCAAATTTTTCTAAATTCTCTTTAGTATTTAAAATGAAGCATTTACATCCAAAAATATGAAAATATCCCACATTTGGAATTTTACCATTCCAAAGCTCAAAAGGTGTTTTCTTTACTTTTGGTCTTAATAAAACTTGATTAAGAACATAACACGAAGTATTTAATTATGGCTTTGGCCAAAAAATATTTAGGCAAATTATTTTCACATAACATAGTCCTAGCCATTTTTTTGTAAAAGTTCTATTCTTCCTCTCAACCGCCCCATTTTGTTGAGGGGTCCTAGGGGAAGAAAAGGTATGTTGAATACCTAAATCATCACAAAACCCCGAAATTTTTTTATTTTTAAACTCCCCTTCATTCTCACTCCTAATTTTCAAAATAGAAACTCATTTTTATTTAAAACTTTCTTTGCAAATGATGATGAGACAAAGGTTTTAAGACAAAGGTTTGCTTTTTGACTCCTCTCCTATTCTTCACTTGATGAGGCCTCGCTTTCGTCCCACGTAGCCATCATTGTCTTCTTCTTCTTCTTGTACTTTTCTTTCTTGTGAGGGTTGGAGGTAGTGGCCATCTTTAGAAGCGGGCAATCCTTCCTTAGGTGCCCCGTCTTGTTGCAATTGTAGCAAGTGTAGCCACTTCTCACTACTAGAAAAATGGTCATCAGCAATGGCTGATGCCGTTGCTGAGCCGTTGCTGAAGAGAATCAGCAACGGCTGAGCCGTTGCAATAGCGCCGTGAGAGAAAGTCGCGTTGCTGATGACTTAGCAACGGTTCAGCAACGGCCGCTCGGGCCGTCGCTCAAAACATTATCAGCAATGGCCACTGGGCCGTCGCTAAAAATATTATCAGCAACGGTTTTGCCACAGACCCGGAGCCGTTGCTGATACCATTAATAGCAACGGCCGCTGAGTCCGTAGCAACACCGTTAGTAAAACTCCGTCGCTAAGCTGTTGCTGTAGGTCATCAGCAACGGCTTTCGATACACTTGTAGCAACGGCTTTCCCACGGACGCCCGTGGGAAAGCCGTTGCTGATGACCTATACCTGCAACCAGAAAATTTGAAAATTTCAAATTTCCATTGATACTTTGATACATTTATCTGATACATAACTCACACACCCATACCCTCATACACACATTCATTCACACATCACAAACATCTCATACACATTCATTCACACATCACAAACACACCAAGATATACATCAAAACAATTATATTTATATTCATAATTATCCACGATAGTATAAACACAATTCAAATGTAAAATTGAAGTATCAGCATCTCAGTAACATAGTCAATATAAATTAAACAAGTTCAATATCTGAGTAACAAAGTCAATATAAACAAAATCTCACGATGACGATGGAGGATGGCCTGGATCATACGGCGGGGTCTGGAGTGCTTGAGTGTACACCGGCGTGGACTGACTCGAGGATGATGGATTAGATGATGCCGAAGAGATGCCTGCTTCGGGATGACCCGACAAGTTGCGTAGCATAGCTTCTATATTCGCCATCGTCTGACTCTGGCGCTCCATCAACTCAGTCTGACGCGCGACCGTCTCCTCTAGTGTCCTTATCCTATTACTATGATCATAACTGGATCTGGAGGTGGACGGCCGCTCACCAGCAACCGGAGGGGTCGGTGCCCCAAGTGGCCCTAGTACGGCTCGCGCATGACCACTATCTGCGAAGCCATATACGCGGCCATGGTCCCAGCCACCTGCGGCCTCGACCCACGATGCTGCGTCAAAGTCCTCGGGGGTACCCCCACGCTGCACCACCGTCTGGCTGTAGGTCTCCTACTCGAGTTTGATTTTTTGTTTAATATTTATCATAAAACTTAAATTATAAATATATAATGAATAATTTAAACAAATATATAATTACCATAATGTATGCAGCGCGGTTGTCGATGTACTCCCCAGTCCCATGTGCTCGACGGTGAGTCCGCTCAAACACCGCCATAGGGGAGGGTCGCTGGACACTCCCGTCATCCGACACCGTCGTCTACATTTACAAAACAAATACATTAATTAGTACACATAATAACAAATAAAATATATAATTAAAAGATATACTTACCATACGGTTTGCGTGCACTGCAAATGCAACAGAGCCGCCGGTGTGACGCGCTGCTCCCCCCGACATGCGATTTCTAGCCGCATTCCAGGAAACCTCCTGCCATCGATCCGTCGACCATATCCCCACGAGCTGGTCCCATATATCCGGAGTAATCCAACCGGGGCCGTATCCCCGAGTCTCCGCGATGTTAGTGGTCCCAGCTCGGGCCATCGCCTGGGACCGAGCCTGCCCCAGCTGCCCGTTGTACCTTGCCCGGGAAATAGCCTCCCAGGCAGCGTAAATGAAGGGCCTCTGGTCCTCGGCCCATGTATAGCGAGCCTGCAAAATAATAATATCAGTACCAATATTAATATATCATCATGCATGTAAAAAAAATAATAATACGTGCCTCAAACTCGCGCCATAACATGTCGACGTGCTCGCTAGGCACGTGAGACCACGTAGGCCATGCCCCGTGCATGTATCGTCGAATAGTAGAAGAAATGCTCCTCGGCACTTCTTCTTGCTCGAACCTGCACAACAAAAATAAATTTTAATATTATATTATGATATAATGAATTTGTAATGATTCATAATTCATGATATATTACGTACCGCTCCCCAATCACGCTAATCAATCTACGTGACTCTGTGGCTGGTGGAGGCTGCCACCTGTTCGGCCCGCGTGGCCGCCTACGTCTGGATGTACTAGCCTCGGCAGTATCATCCTCATGAGGATCAGCAACAGGAGGATCAGCAGCATGAGTAAGTGCTGGAGTCTCACCGATCGGAGACTCCGAAGCTCTCCTGCGTCGATAACCACGACCAGACATATCTGTCGAACAGACATATAATCAGATTATTGTATAAATAGTAGAGATATATTTAATAAAATATATACTTTACAATTATTCTTCATCATCTGAATAATAGTCTTCGAATTCTTCTTCTTCTTCCTCTTCTTCCTCTTCTTCCTCTTCTTCATCTTCTTCATCTCCAGCTTCCTCAATTTCATGATGGTCATCATCAGCATATTCAACTTCTAATTGGATTGATGTTGTGTCTGCATCCTCGAGTATTGGAATAATACGATCCACAGCAGGAAGATCATCTTCTTGATAGAAACCAGGAGGATCATTTTCTCCTACTATCGGATCAATTTTTCCTCTACCTTTTGTCTTACAAACTACACGCCAATCTGCTCTATCTTTATTTCGAGCCGGATACTTCGCGTAATATACTTGTTCGGCTTGTGATGCCAATATAAAATGCTCATTTGCTGCCAATTTCGATTTGTAATTAACCTCAACAAGTTTGTATTTTGGATGAACTTTCATGCCCCTTTCTGTTGTATCGAACCAATGACATCTAAATAGGATCGCTGATTTCAAGCCGAAGTAGTGCAACTCTATCACTTCTTCCACTAGTCCATAGAAATCCATATCACATTCAACATAGGTTGTCCCTTTCACGCAGACCCCAGCATTCATCGTCTTTTTTGTAGATGAATATTCAACCGTGTGAAATTTATACCCGTTAACAAAATATCCGCTATAGCACGACACAAGTCGCGACGGTCCACTAACAAACTCAAATATTTTTTCATCTATTTCAGCTCTGTGATCTTTGCTGTAAGTCTGAATCCAAGAAGGGAAATCACGATTCCGTAATCTCTCCAATTCTTGATCGTTGTGAATAGAGTATTTTTGCACCATCTCAATGTCAAATATTTCAATGAATTGTTCAATCTCTGGACAATTGAGTAATACATACAAGTGTGCCAAATGATACTCTTCATCGCTTAAGTGTCGAGATGGACGAGAACCAAAAGCACGACCAGAGTGACAAAATATATTTAAACGTCCATCTGAATGTCGAACACCCCCGTCGTCGTTACGTGGAAGACGATCAAATCTTGTCTGTACTGTCGATTCAAAGTAAAATGAGCAGAATGTTGAAATTTCTTGGATGATATACGATTCAGATATTGATCCTTCAACAGCTGCGGTGTTCTTTACTTTTTTCTTCAGACGATTCATGTATCTTTCAAATAAGTACATCCAACGATATTGAACGGGGCCACCAACTCGTGCCTCGTATGCCAAGTGTATCGGTAGATGCTCCATCGAGTCAAAAAATGCAGGAGGGAAAAACTGCTCCAGCTTGCATATGATTTCAACAATATTATTTTCAAGTGTTGACATATCTTCGACTCGAAGGACATTTGCACAGATGCTTCTAAAAAACATACTTAATTCAGTCAACGGACCCCAAATATTATCAGGTAGAAGATCTCGAAATGCGATCGGAAGTAATCTCTGCATGAATACATGACAATCATGGCTCTTCATCCCTGATATTTTGCAATCATCGACGTTCACACATCGAGATAAGTTTGAAGCATATCCATCGGGTAATCTGAGTTCTTTTACCCATTGACAAACATCTTTGATCTGTTGTTTATTTAACACATATAGGGCCTTCGGTTTCAGATATCGTCCGTTGACCTCTTGTAACTCCAACTCTGGTCTTTTACAAAGTATTTTCAGATCATGTCGGGCTTTGACATTATCTTTAGTTTTTCCAGAAATATCCATCACAGTGTTGAAAATATTATCAAACACATTTTTTTCAATGTGCATGACATCTAAATTATGTCGAATCAATAATGAACTCCAATAGGGCAATTCCCAAAAGATACTTTTTTTCACCCAGTTGTGTGTTTGGCCAAAACCTGACACTCTTTCATTGCGACCAAATACTATATCTGGAAGTGCTGAAACACGTGCTAACATTTGTTCACCAGACAACATCGGTGGTGGCCCATCTCTTTCGACTCTGCCCTTAGTAAATTTATTACGATTCCTTCGATACTGGTGATGAACCGGTAGGAATCGACGATGACAATCAAAGAATGAGATTTTTCGTCCGTTCTGAAGACTGATTGATTTAGAGTGTTCCATACAATACGGGCAAGAGAGTCGGCCGTGAGTGCTCCAACCCGACAACATGCCGTACGCGGGGAAATCATTGATTGTCGACAAGACCGCGGCCTTTAAATTGAAGTTTTGCTTCCGATGACAATCATAAGTGACAGCTCCCTCAGTCCACAATGTTTTCAATTCATCTATCAAGGGTCTGAGAAATATGTCAATTTCTTTTCGCGGACCCTTAGGACCCGGAATAATCATCGAAAGATAAATAAATTCATCTTTCATGCACATTGACGGTGGCAAATTATAAACTGTCAGCAGCACTGGCCAAACTGAATAAGGAGTTGCAGAATGTCCAAACGGATTAAAACCATCTGTGCACAATCCCAATCTGATATTTCTAGTATCCATAGCAAATGAAGGATAACATGTATCCAAATGTTTCCATGCTTCACTGTCAGATGGATGAGTCATTACTGTATCATCACGACTTCTTACATGCCAACTCATGTAGGGGGCTGTCTTTTCCGACATGAATAATCTTTGAAGCCTCGGTGTTAGTGGAAAATACCGAAGCACCTTAAACGGGATATTTTTCTGTCGGACCGATTTCTTCTCCTTGTAACGAGGGTGTTGACATACAGGGCATTTATCCAACTGCACATTTTCTTTATAATATAAAATGCAGTTATTTTGGCACGCGTGTATTTTTTCGTACCCAAGCCCCAATTTTCTCATTAGCTTTTTAGTCTTATAAAAAGTAGGCTCAAACTTGTTATCAGTAGGCAGCATTCCATTAATCAATCCAGCAATCCGATCATACGCAACTCCGCTGATATTACAATCGGCCTTGATGTTTAAGAGCTGTGTCATTGCTGAAAACCTAGTGTATTTAGGACAATTCTCATACAAAGGTTCATCGGCAGCTTTCAACATCTCGTAAAATTCTGCAGCTTCTTTATTCGGTAATTCAATCTCTACCGCAGCCCCTACTTCTGTGATATCAACCGCTGTAGTATCTGGTGGGACTGATGTCTGAAGAACTGGCCGATCAACATTATCATTCAGGCGGAATTGACCCCCAAGACTATCAAGTATCATAGTTCTATAGGGATTACATTGACCGGATGAAGAAGCACCAGCAGAGGAAGATTCACCATATGTCTGAACGACAGGATTGCTCGACGTCCCGACTTCGCGTGACTCCCCGTGACAAGTCCATAGAAAATATCTTGGTGTAAATCCTTTGGTATATAGATGCAGAGTGACAGTCTCCCGATCCAAAAATCGTCCATTCGAACAAATGCGGCACGGACATCGGATTTGATCACCCATGCTAACGAAATTCCGATTCGAATAGGCGAAATTTAGGAAGTACGTTACGCCTAATCGAAACTCATTCGTTAAAGCTCCACGATCAAAACGTCGGTACATCCAACTTCGATCAGCCGACATGATTCTGTCAATCAATGACAATTTCTTTGGTTAATGTCTTTAGGTGAGATTGTCCTATTCCATTCGGGATTTATGTTATTCGTACTGCACTTACGTTTTTATTTTAACTGTTAACTAATTATTCTAAATTTCGACAGCATCTCCCTACAGTTCTCCGAATACGCATATCATCTGGGCGCGTATCGGAGAACAAGAGAGATGTTGCCGAATTTTAGAATAATTAGTTAACAGTTAAAATAAAAACGTAAGTGCAGTACAAATAACTATATTCCCAAATTGTCCAATCAGGGACAATTCAAGAATTGTACGTCGTATAAAAGATCATCTACTTCTTTTACACGAACATACAATCCCCGAACGGATCTAAGGTTTTGCTAAATCATATCCGATTCGTCGATGCGTACGTGAAACATATCAACTCGTCGGATGGATGATTATTTTCTAAATGTTTCGAGACAGTTCGAGTCCATATTGGACGATTTCGGCGCGCGTCCGAAGTGGACGATTCCGGCGCGAGTCTGAATTGGACGATTCCGGCGCGCGTCCGAAGTGGACGATTCTGGCGCGAGTCCGAATTGGACGATTCCGGCGCGAGTCCGAATTGGACGATTCCGGCGCGCGTCCGAAGTGGACGATTCCGGCGCGCGTCCGAAATTAATCTAAACCCTAATAATTAATCTAACAAATTAAACAATTAATCTAAACAATTAATTAACATTTATAAATTAATTAATTAACAATTTCAAAACAATAATATATATATATATATATATATATATATTCCGGCGCCGGAGTCCACCCTCCGGCGCCGGCGTACAGTGGCCGGACACACTGTCCGGCCACTGTAGAAGGTCCGGCGGCGGCCATAGGCCGAGCGCCGCCGGCCGAAACCCTAGAAATAGGGTTTCGGTCGGATTTTAACATCTCCGGCCGAAATGGTATAGGCCGGCCGATCAACATACCGGCAGCAGCGGCAGCGGCGCGGCGGCGAGAGGCGTCAGCGAGAGGCGTTGGCGAGAGGCGTCGGCAGCAACGGCAGCAGCGGCGAAGGCGTCGGCAGGAGCGGCGGCGGCAGAAGCGGGAGGAAGAAGGGTCGGGCGCGAGAGCGTGCCCTATATAAACTTATCAGCAACGGCTCACTCGCCCGTTAGAAAGCCGTTGCTGATAAGTTATCATCAGCAACGGCTCACTTATCCGTTAGTAAGCCGTTGCTGAAGATTAAATAATCAGCAACGGCTCGGCTTTCCGTCAGAAAGCCGTTGCTGATAATTAAAATAATCCGCAACGGCTCGGTTGTCCGTTAGAACGCCGTTGCAGATACAAATATCTGCAACGGCTCGAGCAGCCGTAAGAACGCCGTTGCAAATAGCAACGGCTTGAGCGGTCGTTGCTGATAGCCGTTGCTGAAGACCAAGTTTGTAGTAGTGTCTTCCTATCCTCATGCCTGTCCTCATGAAGGTCATGAACCTTCTGGCAAGCATTGTCATTTCTTCAAGGTCATCCATTTCTTCTTCGAATGATGATGACTCTTCGGCCCGATGTGATGCTTTTAAGGCAATGGTCTTGCCTTTAGAAGCATCTTCTTTTTGATATTGCTTTATGTGGGTCTCATGTGTCATGAGAGACCCAATGAGCTCGGTGATCTTTACCGTGCTCAAATCCTTGGCTTCCATGATGGCTGTCACTTTGGATTCCCAAGATTTTGGAAGGGAACGAAGAAGCTTCCTTACCTTCTCCTCTTCCCTTGTCTCCCTGCCAAGGTTAGCTAAGTCATTCGTAATATTTTGAAACCTAGCAAGCATGACATCAATAGACTCATGTGAAAGCATTTTAAATATTTTATAGTCATGCATGAGTAAATTGATTTTGATTTCATTTACTTGCGAAGTCCCTTCATGGGTGGTCTCTAGGACCTTCCACACTTCGTATGCAGACTTGCATATAGAGATCCTATTAAATTCATTAATTGATAGGCCGCAATATAGAGCATTGACAACCTTGGCATTAGCATTAAAGAGCCTAACTTCCTCTTGGTGCCATTTATCCATGTCCTTATCGCGTTGTTTATACTTTACTAGGATCATCCTTCATACATCCATGCCTAAGGATTGAAGGAAGTCATTCATGCGGATCTTCCAATAGGCATAGTTATTTTCATCGAATAGTGGTGGAGTGTTAGTAGAGGACCTTTGAGATAATTAAATTTCACTAGACATAATGACTTGTAGGGAAGGTGGTTAAATCTTAGCCTACTACCTTGCTTTAATACCAATTGTTGGATAGATCTTGACACTAGAAGGGGGGGTTGAATAGTGTCAAGCCCCTTTTTAAATTTTCCTTTAACTCAATTTTATCTTAACTTAATGCAAGTATTCTTTAATGATTGATATGGTGACAATTCAGTAGCAATGATAAAGCAAGTAAACAAGCAATGCAAATAAGACTATTTATAGTGGTTCAGCCAACCGTCTACTCCACTACCTTGGCTCCTTACCAAAGATTTCTAAACACTACTTTATAGAAATTATGTTTCCCTTTGAATACACTTGAGAACACCCTTCTCCCACACTTGGAGAATACCTCAATCCTATTCACCTAGGCAAAACACAATTCTACAAAGATGATCCTAAGTGTTTCCTAGCACACCTAGCAAGCTATCAACTTGAAAATAAGATTCAACAAAGTACAAATACAAGGAAAGAGCTAAAGAAAGAAAACTTGAACCAAGCTTCTTTCCACCGCCTACTTTTCTTCAACTTGCAATAGGATGATGACTTCAATGAATGCAGCACAGTTGAAGCAGAGAGAAGCAGCGCCTGGAAGATGTTGAGATTGGGAGCAGAGAGTGCGCACACAGGTGAAGTTCTTTGAAGGCTTTTAGTCGGTCGATCTGTCGATCGACCGATGGATCGACCGCCTAGTACGACCGCTCGCAACTGAGAGAGGTCGGTCGACCGTCGGGTCGATCGCCAACAAATCTTCCGACATTTGATCGACCCGTTGGTCGACCGAATTGCTGCAGCGAATCGCGCGATAGAGGCCATCTTTAGGTCTGTCGACCGATTGGTCGACCGCTATCTTTCTGCCAAATTTTTGCCTCTGTCGGTCGACCGACGCAGCCCAGCTATTTGTCCTTCGCCACATTTGGTCGACCGAATGGCTTCTGCCAATTTCTTGCGATCTCCGATCAACCGAATGGGCTGTATCGCCATTTTATTGCCTTGATCGATCGATCGACCGGTCGACCAATCCCAGGCTGAGGATGATTAATTCCTTGTATTTTTACATGCCAATTCTAAGGGTTTGGTCACCAAGTTTCAACTTGGATAACCTTACATTTTAGGCTTGGGATGAACTATTCTAGGGACATATTACATTAAATCTTTTTGACTTAATCCGGAGCCTTTCTTCAATGATTTCTTCTTCCGTTCTTTTGACGATCTTTTTCATTGTCTCGTTTGAACGGATTAGGCATGCGTATCGCAACCTCAACCTGAACTCAAAACTACACACTTGAATTAAATACATGGTTGTTATCATCAAAATAAAGATCGAGACTTAAGAGAGACCCTTAAGCCAACAAACATGTGTAGGAAACTTACACGAGGACTGTGATCGAGCGTGGAGGCACACCAAAGGAGTTCGACGCAGGGGCTTGGGTGGAGGCCGTAGGTGGCTGGGAGCACGACCATTTTTATGGCTTTGCAGACAGTGGCCATGCACGCGCCGTGCTCGGGCCACTTGGGGCACCGACCCCTCCGGCTACGGGTGAGGGCCCTCGACATCCCGAGCGTAGGACCAGAGCCGAATAACGGCCATGGAGTCAGAGCTCACCCAGTAGAGACAGGCGATGGAGGTGCAGAGGCAAGCGATGGAGGGATAGAGGCTAGCTATGGAGGAGCAGAGGCTGGAGATGCAGGAGCAGAGGCGGACGAATGACGAATTGAGATAGACGATCCAGAACATGCAGATACTCCTCACTCAAATTGCGTCTCACTCTGGCCTTCTACTGATAATGTCGCAGCCGTCGTCCTCCTTGACCGAGTAGACGCTCCCGACCCAATCGTTGTCGACTCCACCGCAGTCTTGAGATTTTGATTTATTGTATTTTGTTTATATTTTTATACTTGGTTGTATATATATGATATTTTGATAAATGTTTGCCTCCGGTTTGAGGCTTAGATTGGTGATATTTATGTAAAACTTGTATGTTTGATTTCAAATGCATGTGTATGATATTTTTTGATTGTAATATGTGATTGAAAATAGGTTGTAGTCTATATATCATTGTATACATGAATTTATAAAATTATCAATTTTTTCAGTTACAGGATACACCTTTAGCCACGGCTTACCCACCGTTCACCGTCACTAAGCCGTGGCTGAAAGCTTATCGTAAATGGTTGATGGCCTGGGCAGCACCAAATATCACGATTGCTAATAGTATCACCGACGGGACTGGGTCGTGGCTAATGGGTTGGTATCAATGACAGCGCCTAGAGCCTTCACTGATGTTTTTAAATTAGCGACAGCGCACGCGGCTGTCGCTGATGATTACGTGTGATGGTGGAGCTCAGCCGTCACAACTTATCTGAGACGCGCACATCAGTGACGGCATTTTGCCACGCCCTTTGCCTTCTGTGATAGTTATCACCGACGGATTATCCACGGATATAGACGTCGGTGATGACGACAATTCTAATAGTGGTGCCCCAAGTGGCCCTAACACGGTGTGTGCATGACCACTGTCTGCAAATCCATAAACACGGTCATGCTCCCAGCCATCTACGGCTCGACCCATGCACCTGCGTCAAACTCCTCCGGCGTGCCTCCGCGCTCAATCACGATCCTTGTGTAGGTCTCTTACACGCGTAATTTATATTTTAAATAATACATATATAAACTATAAATAAAAATTGCGTAAATCAAATAGACATAAATACTTACCATGATGATCAAGACCTTGTTATCGATGTAGTCCCCCGCTCTTCATCGCCAATGGTGAGTGCGCTCAAGCACCTGAATCAGCAAGGGGCGTTGGATGGTGCTGTCCTCTGCAACCAGTATCTTACATTAGAAAATAAATACATTAGTATCATTATACACAATATATAATATTTTAATTAAAAGTTAGGAATACATACCATACGACGCTCATGCACCACAAAAAATATGGAGCCACTAGTGTGGCGCACCCCCATGCCGTCCCCCAGACATGTGGTTTCTCGACGCTGACCGGGAGACCTCCGGCCACTCAGGCGTGTCCCACCGCTCAACAAGTTGGTCCCACACAGGTCCAGGAATCCACTCGAGGGCGTGTCCCCGAGTCTGCCCAATCTGTATGGCCCCCAACTGTCTTATCACGATTTTACAGGCCTACTGAAATAGCCCGTTGTAGCCAACGCGGGCAGCGCGCTCTCATGCAGCCTCTACAAATGTGGTCTAGTCCTCCGGCCATGTATAATGAGCCTGCAAAAAAATAATTTTATTATTATCAATTAATATTTAACATTAATATTAATTTAATAAATATACTTACTGAGAACTCTCACAATAATAAATCCATACGCTCATGGGGTATGTGAGATCATGTAGGCCACGCCCCGTGCATAAACTTTTGGATCGTCCCTGCTATCGTTCGGGGGACGTCCTCCTACTTAAACCTGCACCAAATATAAATCTATATTATGATATATTGAATTATAAATAAATTATAAGAAATAATTAATACATCTACTTACCTTCTTCCGCGCACACTAACTGATCTATGTGACTCTCCCTCTGGTGGCGGAGGGAGAATTCTGTTAGGCCCTCGTGGCCTACATTTCGATGTCGGTAGGCCTGGATTGGTTGCAAGGATGGTGGCTGGAGGTGGCCAGATCATGTGGGGGAATGGTGGACGGATCAAGTGGGGGGATGGTGGTCAGATGTGGGGGGATGGTGGCCGGATCAGGTGGGGGATGGTGGCCGGAAGTGGGTGGACGGTGGCCGAAGGTGGGGGAATGGTGGTCAAAGGCAAAGGGTCAATGGGTACAATGGTGGAAGGTGGTAATCGTCGAGGGGTAGTCCTGCGAGGAATGCCTCCTCGGGCACGCACTTCTCGAACCATAGCTGTCAAATATGATTATAATTAGTATGTATATATATATATATATATAATAGATTAATAGATATATTTAATAATTGAATATATACTTCACATTTACAATTATTCGTCATCGTCATTCTCATCATCCGTGTAATACTCTTCTTCTTGTTCTTTTGTATCAGAATCTTTAAATTCTTCTTCTTCTCCCCCATCATCATTATGTCCTTCTTCCTCAACTTCATTATCGTCGTCATCAACATATTCTACTTCCAATTGAAGTAACTCTGTGTCATCATACTCGAGTATTGGACTAACTCACTCCACTTCTGAAGGATCCTCTTCTTGATAGAAGTCATCTGTCGGCTCATTCTCTCCAGCTACCAGGTCAATTTTTCCTTTGGCTTTAGTTTTACAGACTACACATCAATCTGTCATATCTTTCTTTCGAGACAAATACTGCATATAATATACTTGTTCAGCTTGAGATGCCAATATAAATGGCTCATTTGAAGCCAATTTCGATTTGTGATTGACCTCGACAAGTTTATACTTTTGATGAACTCTCATGCCCCTATCGCTTGTATTGAACCAATGATATTCAAAAAGGGCAACTGATTTCCATCCGAAAAATTACAATTCAATGACTTCTTCCAACAGTCCATAAAAGTCAATATTACATTCAGCATACGTTGTCTCTTTGGCCCAGACCCTGACATTCATAGTCTTCTTTAAAGATTCAAGTGTGTGAAATTTATATCCATTAACAAAATAACCGTTATAACATTGTACAAGTCGTGCCGATCCGCTAGAAAACTCAAAGATTTGATTATCTATTTCACCTCTTTGTTCTATACAGTAAGCTTGAAACTAATTAGGGAACTCACGATTGCGTAATCTCTCTAATTCCTCATCGCTGTAAAATGAGTATTTTATCACCATCTCGATATCAAATATTTTAATGAACTTTTCAATCTCTGAGTAGTCTAGTAAAATGTACGAGTGAGCCAAATGGTACTCTTCGTCGTTTAAGAATCGAGACAGACGAGAACACAAAGCACGACCAAGGTAACAAAAGATATTTAAACAGCCATATGATGGTCGTGCTCCCCCGTCGTCATTCTGTGGAAGACGATTAAGTCTTGTCTTGATGATTGATTCAAAATAAAATAAGCAGAATGTTGAAATTTCTTGAATTATATATGCTTTCGATATGGAACCTTCAATTATCGCAGTGTTCTTTACTTTTTTCTTCAAATAATTCATGTATCTTTCAAATAAGTACATCCACTGGTATTGAACGAGGCCACCAACTCGTGCCTCGTATGCCAAGTGTATCGGTTGATGCTTCATCGAGTCAAAAAATGTAGGAGGGAAAAACTACTCCAGCTTGCATATGATTTCAACAATATTATTTTCAAGTACTGACATATCTTCGACTTGAAGGATATTTGCAAAAATATTTATGAAAAACATACTTAATCATGTCAACGAACCCCAAATCTTATCACGTAGATGATCTCTAAACAGACCGAAAGCAATCTCTACATGAATACATGACAATCATGGTTCTTCATCCTCGATATTTTGCATTCATTGACGTTCACACATCGAGATAAGTTTGAGGCATATCCATCGAGTAATCTGAGTTCTTTGATCTATTGATACATATCTTTTATCTATTGTTTATTTAACACATACGACGACTTTGGCTTATAAAGTCGTCCGCTGACCTCTTGTAACTCTAACTCAGGCATCTTACAAAATATTTTCACATCGTGTCGGGACTTTACACTATCTTTAGTTTTGCAGGAAATATCCATCACAGAGTTAAAAATATTATCAAACATATTTTTTTCAATGTGCATGACGTCCAAATTATGCCGAATCAGTAATGAACTCCAATACGACAATTCCCAAAAGATATTTTTTTCACCCAGTTATGTGTTTGATCAAAGTCTGAAATTTTTACATTCCGACCAAAAGTAATCTCTAGAAGCAATTCAACATGTGCTAACATTTTTCCACCAGACAACATCGGTGGTGGCTCATCTCTTTCGACTCTACCTTTGGTAAATTTGTCACGATTTCTTCGATACTGATGGTTCGACGGTAGGAACCAGCGATGACAATCAAAGAAGGAAATTTTCTGACCGTTCTCAAGACTGAAGACTTTTGAGTGGTCCATGCAATACGGATATGAGAGTCGCCCATGTGTGCTCCAACCAGATAACATGTCGTAGACTGGGAAATCATTGATTGTCCACAATATAGCATCCTGTAAAGTGAAGTTTTGCTTTCGGTGACAATCATAAGTGATAGATCCCTCAGCCCATAATATTTTTAGTTAATCAATTAGGGGTCGGAGAAACACGTCAATTTCTTTCAGAGGACCCTTAAGACCTGGAGTAATCATCGAAAGATAGATAAAATTCATCTTTCATACACATTGACGGTGGAAAATTATAAACTATTAGCAACGCTGGCCATACTGAATACAGAGTTATGGAATTATCAAACGGATTAAAACCATTCATGCACAATCCCAATATGATATTTATAGTATCCCTAGCAAATGAAGGATATCATCTATCCATATATTTCCATGCTTCACTGTCGGATGGATGAGTCATTACTGTATCATCACGACTTCTTTCATGCCAACTCATATAGAGGGTAGTCTTTTCCGATATGAATAACCTTTGAAGCCTCGATGTTAGTGGAAAATATCGAAACACCTTAAAGGAGATATTTTTTTGCTGGACCGATTTCTTCTCCTTGTAACGATGATGTTCAAATTCTGGGCATTGCTCCAAGTGTTCATTTTCTTTATAATATAAAATGCAGTTATTTGGGCACGTGTGTATCTTTTCGTACCCAAGCCCCAATTTCCTCATTAACTTTTTTATCTTATAAAAAGTTGGCTCAAACTTGTTATCTAGAGGTAGCATACCAATGATAAAGTCTGCAATCCGATCAAACGCGGCTGCTGATATTACAATCGAACTTGATGTTCAAGAGTTGCGTCATTGCCGAAAATCTTGTATATTTAGGACAATTCTCATACAAAGGTTCATCGGCAGCTTTCAGCATCTCGTAAAATTCTGCAGCCTCCTTATTCGATAATTCAATCTGTATTGCAGGTTGAGTGATTTCAACTATCGTTGTATCTGGTAGCTATACCGTTTCAGTCACTGACTCAATATTGTCATTTAAATGGAATTGTCCACCAAGACTATCCAAAATCATTGTTCTATAAGGATTAGGTGGATTGGAAGAAGAAACAACCACAGTAAAAGATTCACTATGAGTATGGACAACATGATTGTTCGACGTCTCGACTTGACGTGACTCCCCGTGACAATTTCATAAAAAATATTTTGGTGTGAATCCTTTTATATAAAAATGCATTGTGATAGTTTTCCGATCCAAAAATCTTATGTTTGAACGTTTTCGGTACGAACATCGAATTTTATCACCACTAAGAAATTTTTCATTCGAGTAGGTGAAATTTAAAAAGTAAGTTACGCCTACTCAAAATTCGTCTGTCTCCACAATGAATTCGCTGGTACATCCAACTCCGATCACCCAACATATTTTGTCTAAAAGTTGATAATATCTTTAGGTCTTTAGGTGGAATGGTCCTATTCCATTCAGGATTCATGTTATTTATATTGCACTTTATATTTCTTTTAGTCATTAACTTCATTCTAAATTTCGGCAGCATCTCCATATAGTTCTCCGAATACGCATATCATCTGGGCGCGTATTGGAGAACAAGGGAGATACAAGCCAAAATTAAAAAATGAATAATGACTAAAAGAAATAAACTAAGTACAATATAAATAACTATTGTTACCAAATTGTCCAATTAGGAACAATTCAATGGTTGTACGTCGTATAAAAGATCATTTACTTCGTTTACACGAACATACAACCCCCGAACGGATCTAAGATTTTGCAAAACTAAAACTTGACTCGTTGATGCGTATGTGAAACGTATTAACTCGTCATGATTATTTTCTAAATTTATGGATGATGGTGTGAGTCCACAGTGGGCGATTCCGCGTGAGCCCAAAGTGGACGATTTCGACGCGCGCAAGTTCAAAGTGGATGATTTTAAAATTGTAATTACACCCAACTAAAATTAACCCTAGCATTGATTCTAGCCTTGATTAACTAACCTTAATATCAAAACTAACCTAAATTTAATCTAACAGCAAAAAAACTTAATTAATCTATAATTAACATATAAAACCTACTATTAACACATAATAAATCTACAATTAAAAGATAATTAATCTAAAATTAATCTACATTCAACACATAAATTCTATAAATAACAAATAATAAATAAATCTAAAAAAATTAAAACCTAAGATTAGCGGTTAAACCCCTAATCAAACAGTAGCCGACAGCTACTACTGGCTATTGTTCATCTGGTTGGGGCCGAGGGATTTGGCCCCAAACCCAGCACCGGCGTGTACATGTTGGCACCGTTTGCCAGTGTCGGCGTCTGGCGTGTAGACACCGACAGTGATGGCGACAGAAAAAGGGGGCATGCGGTGGAGGGAGGTGGAGAATACCTCATAGAGAAAAAGGGGCGACAGGCCGGCTGCTGAGGGTCGAAATCGACAGCGGGTGACAACGAGCGGCGAGGGCAGCGGTGAGGCACGACAGCAACACGGGTGGCGACGGCAACAACGACACCAGCGGGAGAGAATAAGAGGAGCAGAAGAGGAAGGGTCGGGCGCGAATGCAAATAAAAGGTTTATCACCAACGGCCCAACAGCCGTTGGTAAACCGTGGACTCCTACTAATAATATCACCGATGGCCGACGTGGCCCACACTAATCCATCGGTAAAGAGTTTTTTATTTTTGCACCGCGTTCACGCCATCAATTAATAAGCGACGGCCGCTGTTAGCCATGGCTAATGACATTTATATCACTGACGGCGGCTTTGGTGCCCCCGCTAAGCCGTCGCTACTAAGTTATTTCATTTCGTGCCTCGTGCACGCCATCAGCTATGAGCGACTGCCTTAGGCGGTCGTATGCGAGCCGCGACTGATTTGGTTACATCAGCCACAGCCGTTGTGGCCATCGAAAAGCCGTAAATAGTTCTAACGACCCAAGCGGCCGTCGGTGAGCCCCGTGGCTGATAGCCAATATTCTAGTAGTGGAACTCACCACGGGATTGAAAATTAACATGGAGAAAACTAGAGCCCTGAGTATCCTTGGGGATCCTACTACTGCTTGTCAAGCTGCGGCAATTCTTCAGTGTACACCAGAAAAATTTCCCATCAATTACCTTGACCTGCCCTTGAGGGTGGGAAGTCTTCTTAAGAAAGATTGACTTCAGGTGATTAATAGATACGACAAAGCTTTGGGTGCTTGGTAGGGGCCCCTTCTCTTTAGAGTTGGAAGGATCACCTTAACCAACAACATTCTTCCTGGTCAAGGTTCTTACATCTTTTCTATTTATAAAGCTCCCTCGTGGGTCATCATGTCTATTGACAAGAAAAGAAAGCAGTTCATCTGGACGGGTGTTAGGAATTCATCTCTCCAAAGCAAGTGTCATATAAATTGGGAAAGAGACACATTGAAAAAGGAAGGGGGAATCAAGGTCCTGAACTTTCAACAACATAACATGGCCTGACTTGGGGGCTGGCTTTAGAAGCTTCTCAACAATCATGATTTGGTTTGGGTTAAGATTATCGGCTCTTTATATCCAGATTTACTTCATTGTGGTGCTGCTCTCAGAGAACCTCTATCTACCATCTAGAAAGACATCATGGGTAACGAAGAAAATTTCTGATACTCTATACAGTTTCATGTGGGCTCGGGTGTTAGAACACGGCTTTGGACTAACCCTTGGTTGAACGGATCTAGACTATGTGACAAATTCCCCACACTTTTTACTCTTGCCACCGCCCCAAACGCTCTCATCAACGATTGCAAAGAGCTTGATGAGTAAGGAAGGATACGAGATTGGAACATTTCTTTCAACAACTTTATGGATATTGACACCATTGCCAAACTAGTCTCTGATTTGGCGATCATACTTTTCAATTCTAGGGAAGATAAAATCTCTTGGAAATGGGACAATCATGGAAACTTCTCCACCAAATATCTTTATAATTTACTCTCTTTCAGGGGCATCCTTGATCGTGCTGCAAAATGTGTGTGGCTTTCTAACTGCCTTGAAAGAGTATCGATCAATAACTAGCTCATTAATTTGAAGAGACTGCCCACCAAAGATCGACTCTTGAAAAGATTTGTCCAAGTGGATCCTAGATGCCTTCTATGTAATATAGAAGATGAAACACATGATCATCTCTTCTCCACATGTGTTTTTCCGAATCAAGGTTGTGACCTTTTGCTTAGTCTCTGCAACCTAGCACATTTTCAGTGTGGGTACAAAACTTGGGTGTGTTAGATTTTATAGAAACACAGCATGATCTAACCAATGACATAATGAAATCATAAATAGAACATGCATAAATTTATAAACATATTAAATTGCGGAAGCGTATGATCGAGACTAACCTCCTGCCATTGATACCGTGTTGATGCGCTGCTCCGGTTCCCTTTTTGCTCATGTGCACCTTACTCAATAGGTCTTCCAGTACTCTCTTTAGAACCCTCAATAGATGGTGTAGAAAGGTAGGAATGAGTATGGGGACCTATGAGTATCCCGACCTATTTATATACGCACCTTGCCATCAAAGGTGAAAAGATAGGCTTGAATCGGGTTTGAGATAGACATGGGTAAAACGGTAAAACATAAAATATGTGGACCACATAAGGATAAACACGTGAACATATGTGGTCCACATCAGATGATGATGTGGACCATGCATTTATAATGCCACGTCCAACATTCTCCCACTTGGTCCATATATTAAAACACCAAAAATTTCATATCTGCTTTAGATGGAATAAAACACACGAATCATAGCGATAAGTCCTCTTTGAGCGAGTATTATCTTCTATGTATCACGATGTATTTCAATCCAAAATAACTTTATGAATAAACCCTATGTTTATTCTAGGTCCAACAAAATTGTTATTCTCGAACTATATGTGTACACCATAAAATGAGAAATAACAAATTAAATAGGAGCTTTATTAAAGACAAAAACGTCTTTACAATAATTACATGATGGGACCAAGTCCCATTCGGTCTACATGATCCTTTAAATCCTTTGGCGGCATGCCCTTTGTCAAAGGATCGACGATCATAAATTCAGCATGAACATGTTCAATGACCACTTAATTTTCTTTAATACGTTCACTCATAGCTAAATACTTTATGTCGATGTGCTTGATTCGACTTCTACTTTTAGCCAAATGAATCGTAGCTAAATTGTCATAGTATACCCTCATGGGTCTAGAAATGGAATCCACGATTCCAAGACCCGAAATGAAGCTCCTTAACTACAGACCATGTGAGGTAGCCTCAAAATAAGGTACGAACTGGGTCAAGTTATCAGTTCATCTATACATGAGCATGATATCGTTAGTACCTTTAAGGTACTTTAACTCTTTCTTTATAACATTCCAATGGTCTATTTCTGGATTACTCTGAAATTTGCTTAGCATTCCAATAGCAAATGCTATGTCGGACCTTGTACAAGCCTAAGCATGCATAAGGCTACCGACAGCCGAAGCATATAGAATGTTTTGCATTTGTTCCATTTTCAAAATATTTTTGGGACACTAGTTAAGACTAAACCTGTCACCTTTCACAATGGGTGTTACATGCGGTTAACAATCTTTTATCTGAAATCTCTCTTAGACTTTATTTGATATAGATCTTCTGAGATGGACCTAAAATGCCTCGAGGTCTGTCCTTATGGATCTTAATGTCAATGACATAAGACGCCTCACTCATATCAAAAATTCTTAGAGAGGAAAAATGTTTCACCTCATATAACAACCCCTTTATCATTGGTTGCAAGTAAAATATTATCCACATATGGGATAAGAAAACAAAACTTACTCCCACTGATCAAGTGATATATACACTGATCCATGATGTTTCTCGACAAAACCGAATGAAGAGATCACCTCATGAAACTTTAAGTACCATTGATGGGAGACTTGTTTCAATCCATATATGGACTTCTTGAGTTTGCAAACCAAGTGCTCACTGTTATTAGAGGAGAATCATTTAGATTGTTTCATATAAACCTTTCTCCTCTATGTATCCATCGAGGAATGTCATTTTCATGTCCATTTGATGCAATTCCAAGTCAAATGCTATGATGACACGGAAAGAATCTTTCTTAGATACAGGAGAAAAAGATCTTCGTGTAGTCGATTCCCTCCATCTAAGTGAATCCTTTGGTCTCTAGTCTAGTCTTATATATTTCGATGTTGCCTAGGGAAATCTTTTTGATTTAAAAGACCCATCTACAACCAATGGCTTTTAAACCTTAAGGCAACTCGACAAGATTCCAGACTCTGTTTGATGCCATTGAACTCATCTCTTTCTTCATAGCATTGTATTATAACTTAGATTGATCGCAACTCATGTTTTGTGAAAAATGTCTTTAGATTATTTTCGGCCCCAAGATTGTAGTTAGACTCTTGTAGATACACTATATAGTCACTAGGAATAGTTGACTTCCTTATCCTAGTAGATTTGCTTAACGTTGTGTCATCAAGCTTTTGAGGAGCCTATTCCACAACTGGTTGCTCAACATTTTTTGGTAATTATTGAGTACCAGGATCTACTTGGTCATTATCAACTATTTGTGAATTCTCAATAATCAGTTGTTGAACACCTGGAAGAGGTGCATTGTGAATAACAACCAATCTTTCACTTGAGTCAGGAGTGGACTCCTCCAAATGATCTTTCTCGGAAATTAAATTCTGAAATTAATCGCTCCCACTAATCAAGTTATTTTCAAGAAATTTTCATGTTTCTAGATTCCACAAACCTAGTACTATGAGAAGGACAGTAAAATCTATATCCCTTAGACTTTTCGGCGTATCCAACGAAATACCCACTTATAGTCCTTGGGTCTAGCTTCTTCTCTTGTGGATTGTAAATCCTCACTTCAGACGGGCACCCCCATACGCGCATATGTTGCAAACTCGGTTTCCAACCTTTCCATAACTCGAATGGCATTTTAGTAACAGGCTTGGTTGGAATCCGATTTAATATATACACTGTCGTCTTAAGTGCTTCAGGCCACAAGAACTTATGAAGCTTGGAGCTGCTAAGCATACTCCGCACCATGTCCTATAATGTTCGATTCCTTCTTTCTGCAACACCATTTTGATCTGGAGATCCCGGCATGGTGTATTGGGCAACTATCCCATGCTCTTGAAGAGACTTAACAAATAGACCAAGGTGCTTGTCCAACCTCAGTATATCGTCCATAATACTCACCTCCCTTATCTGATCTGACGAACTTTATTTGCTTCTCGCACTTCTACCTTGAAAACCTTAAAGGCATCGAGTGCTTCGTTCCTTCTATGAAGCAAATAGATATACATGTAGCGTGAGTGGTCATCTATGAAGGAGACGAAATACTTCTAACCATATGAGTCTATGTCTTGACTACAAATATCTATATGTATAATATCTAATGTGTTTGAGCTCCTATTAGCACCTTTGTTTGACATGTTAGTCTACTTTCTCTTTATGCAGTCTATACACGTCTTAGAGTTAGTAAAATCCAAAGCACTAAGTACTCCTTCATTTATCAACTCTTTTATTCTCTTAATGGATGTAAGTCCTAACCTTTGGTGTTATAACCTAAAAGAGCTTTTATCTATAACACATCCTTTAATACCCGCACTTTATTGAACATGCAATGCATTATAAGTAGAATTATCTTGCAACACAATAAGGTTTTTTTAAAATGCAAAATAAAACCACAACTTAAAATAAGCCTGCATGTTCTAACGACTTTCGTGTGTGAGCGCACTCTGATTCCTGTATAGATGTAATGCTCACTTCCCACTGACTTTATGTGGATTTGACAACCTTGCGAGGTATTAGAAATATGGATTGTATAACCTGAATCAATCCACCGAGTGCTATAACAAATATTAATTATACTAGATCCATAACAAACCAAAAGATTGAATGTGCATTTTCATCTATTTCAGCGAGCAGACTTTTATCTTCTTGTACACACATGGTCAGAAGTTCATTGACTCACCATTTCTCTTTATGTGCATTTTAAGAGATTTTAAAGACTCTCTATTGCTGATAAGGAGTTCAAAAATGAAAATGAACTTGAAAAGACTCAAACATATCAACCTCTGGTTTTTTAAGTTGGATCGTTATATTCCTCATCTACACGATGTGCCCATGCACACCTCTAATCCTAGTGAGCCTTAATGATGACAGTCTAGTCATTAAGGTGCTGATAAGGACCTTATCTGAATATTCAAACTGTTCATTTATAGTCTTTAGTAGATTCCTTACATTATTACCCAAATAGAACCACAAAAACTAGTAGAAAAGTATAATTTTTATGAACATCGCTAAGGCGATGGGATTGCTCCCACTGTTCATAGGACACGACCTCAACTGTAATGCTAGCAGGTGGTTCATCTTTTCTTATAGTATAATATATGTTCATGCACCCTAAATGAAAGAGAATTCTTTCCGTTTAGATTCTATAATTCTCCCTACTTAGTTCGGGAAAACATTTTTAAAGTCAGAGTAGTTAAAAACTTAAATTATTGCATATTTAAACCATATATTAATGCTCATAATCTAAATAGAGGCATATAAGATTCGAGTTTTACCAATGTAAACAAGAAATAAAAATAACATAGGTCAATACAATAAAAACTGCCTGTGGGCTAAGCTTTTATTTTAGGACTCATGTTAGACTTTATGTGAAACTAATAAAATTATTTTCCTTTTCCTAATACCTGTGGGCTAATTAGAAAAATATAACCTATTATTTCACACTAATTAACCATCTAAGTATGACAAAAATTCCTGTGGGATAATATTTATCATACTCTAAATGGCTAATTACAATTTGATGTCATATATATCTAAATGTGACCTAAAATTGTCAAATATATAATTTTAACATAACTAAAGATGTTGTGGCTACTTCCTAATTAGTTAAAATTATGTGGCCAATTACCTAATATATAATTTAACATAACTAAGGATGTTGTGGCTACTCCTTGTTGGCTTTAGGTTTTCAACCTTAGCCTTAATCTCGATCTTGATGGTTTTGATGATAACAAATATGGAACTAATGATTTCATTGAGAATATCTTTTAGGTCCATATCGACTAGCGTTCGATGTCCTCGATCGGATAAATCGGAGAAATCGTGAAATCAGAAGGATATTGATCGTCGCGCTCGGGTTCGTCGTGGAAGTTTCCCGAAGATCGACGAGTGCACCAAAGTCGCTCGGACGAGTCCAAAGATCAAGTCAAAAGCTCTCCAAGATGATGGGTCGATCGAAGATCGCGGATCGCGTGATCTGCGTCTGGTGGTCGACTAGTTGGTCGACCGATCACAGGGTAAACAGAAGCGGTCGAATGATCGATCGGCCGATGCTTCGACCGACGCTTCGATCGATGGCCTGTAACGAATAGTTTTCTATCCGTTGAACGCCGTTTCTTCACCTGGGTATAAATACACCCAGGTATGATTCATTTGATTTTTCTTCCTCATTCTTACAGATATTATTGAGCCATTAAAAGGAAGATCTAAGCCTTCTATCAATTGATCAAGCGGCGCTTTGTTTCTTTCCGCAACATCTTCTTCAAGCGCAGAAGCTGCTGCTTCAACTCGGGTGTGAACTCAAGTTTATCTCTTGGCGAGTTGAAGGTTCCTAGGCTTGAAAAAGAGATTGTAATATTGGTTTACATTCTTAGCTCTTTTGATTGTGTTTTTTCTCGGTTATTCAAATTGTTTAATTTGTTTGTGTGAAGACCTAGGGTGTTAGGTCTTACTGTGTGTGAAGTGGTATCTTGGTATAAGAGTAAAGTCACTTGTGTAAACTTAGTTGTTACTAGGATTAATTTTAGTTGTCCCTTAGGTTAAGGTGGGAAAGAGCTCACGGTAGGAAGGCGGGATACTTCCGGGTGTGGAAGTGCCTTCGGTTGGAGAGCGAGTCTTTCCGGTGAAAAGTCCTTGTTGTAAGGGAAACTAATTAATCTAGTAAAACTTAGTTTGAAAATCCTAAGTGGGGTGCTTAGGTAGTGGAGTAGGCATTGGGGTCGAACCACTATAAATCACTTTTGTTTGCATTGTTTCTTATTTGTGCTTAACTGTTTATTATCGCTTCCGCATTCGATCGCATAATCGCATATTGCCTAATCGTCTTAAGTAAACGTTTAAAATTGGATTTAGGCTAATAGAATTAGTAAACACACTAGGAAGGGTTCTAAATCGTAGGCTAAATTGTAGGCTAAATTGTAGGCTAATTGTGGTTTTCGGTTTTCAACCAATAGGAAGGGTTGGAGATCATATTTTTCATATATTATCTTTGTGATCTCTTAAATTCGTTTTGGTATCACTTGATTTTATTTGAAACGGATTTGAAACCATTTAGCAAAGTAACCTTTGATAATAAAACTTGATGCCTATCTTTGCTTTTTGGTTGAGTTAGCTTGCTAAGTAGCTATATTTTCTCTAAAAATATTAGTGTAGCTTACTTGCAAGTTATATATTTTTAGGAAGGCTAATACCTAAATAGAATAGATTAGTTTGGCTAAATTCATGGATGAGGTATGTTTTTTATTATTGCATATTACTAGTCTAATACCTCAATTTTCATGGTTGAACTATGTCTCTATACTCATGATTAGAGTTGCATGTTAAATCCTTGAATTTTTCTAAGTAGGTAGAATATTAGCACTTAGGCAAATTTCATCAAATGAAGCTTGCCCTAAGTTAGAACTTGTCATTAGAGACATTCCTTTTAAGTCCAAACTAGTTTAACATAGGTAAAGATCTTATTCTTTAAGTAGTTCATATCTTAAGATCTCTTAGATTCATTTAGATATCATGAAAACTAATTTAAAATTAATCTTTTACTGTCTAGCATAGGTTGATGTTTTAAATGAATCTTTGCATTTAAAACTTGTGCTATTTAGTAAATTAGCTTGCTAGTAGTCTTATTATTTCATTATGATACTAATGAAGTCTACTTGCAAGTTAAAAATTAGAAAGCTATGCTATCTAGAAGTAAATGAAAAATGAAATGAAAAAGTTGGGCAAATTTTCTAGAAAAATGTATGAATTTTATTTTGCAAATTTTTTGAAAAATAAATTGAAATTTCATGTTTAATGATGTCTCTATGCTCATGATTGATGTTGCATGATATATGTTTGAATTTTCATGAGTAGGAAAAATCTTGATAACTTAGCTCATTTCATGAGATCTTGATATTTATAAAATTGAACTAGGTTAAAATTATTATTTAGAGACTTCATGTTAAGTTAAAATTTGATGAACATGTTTGGATACACATATCACATAAGTTTAGAAAATTAAAATTGAAAATTCATGTCTAGATGAACAATATGATATCTATATCACTTTAGGGGACTTAAGCTTGAAAAGCTTGGTCCAAGTCAACAAACCACAATTGGTATCAATTGACTTGGATATTTCATTTTAAGTCCAAATCCTCATAAACATGTTTAGGAATAGGTATGACATGTTTTCATGCTCTTAGAATGACAAATTAATATGGATATAGATAAATTAACAATTGAGGTTAATTCATGCAAATCTCTTTTGAACCTTGTTGACTCAAGTCAATAAGTTGATCTATAGGTCTCATTTTCAATCCATACTTGTGGACATGTTTAGATTTACTCATGTTAGATATTCATAGGTTTAATCTTAAAAAATCATGAGTAAATATTAAGATTGAAACTTAGCAAGTTTCATAAAAACTAGTTTAGTTTTGAATGAAACCATGCTAGGATGATATCTTGACTTAAGAACTTAATTTTCATTTTAAACTTGACATATACTCTTTACATGACCATCATGTGATGTCATGAAAGTTTGAATGAAAATTGAAGAAGTTTTAGGAAAAACTGAAATTTACAAAAATATCACTTCAATCTACATTTGGTATCAAATTTCAGTTATTTCTAAAGAAATATGGAAAATTGATTTTGAAATGATTCTTGAAGCTACACCTTCATTGAAAAATCTAGAATGTTGTGTAAAAATTTCAAAAAGTTTCATCAAGAATCTAAATTTTAGTGAAATTTTGAAGTTGGATTTTCAAAATAAAAAGTATCATCCTTAATTGAAATATCAATCTTCTATACTTTGATTTTTCTTCAAAAACTTCAATAAAAACTCATGTACATCATTTGGATTCTAATTCTAATATCATTCACACATTTTCACGAGTAAAATATTTTGGACGATAGCTGGGATCCATTTGTTTATTTGAAAATAATATAGGATGAAAAATAGGCTTTGACTTTTAAATTCATTTTGAGTTCAACTTTGATGCATGCATTTCAAATGTCTATTCAATAATTGGTATCAAAATTTTCATCCCACAATTGGTATCAAAATGAACATTCTATATTTGGTATTAAAAATCATCATCCAAAAATTGGTACCAAATTTTTCATTGAAAATATGGTTTATGTATAAACTTAAAAGTTCGATTTTTGAAAACTTAAGGTATAAGTTGACCTAAGTCAACAAAGTAAGTTAAAAATTTATCTTAAGCCCAAACTTAATTCATAGTCTTACATTATCTCATGTTTGATGTCTAAATGTCTAAGTTTAAGAAAACATGAGTAGATAGCCAAATTTGATACTTAGCATTTTCCTTGATTTCAAGCATACATTGAATGGAATCATGTTAAGTTTATACATTCTTGAGAATATACATGATTTAATTTTGAATGTAGATTCATGTTCTCATATCATGTACGATTTTGTTTCTTATTAAATACTTGTTTTCCATCCATTTGGTTGAGATTTTCATATTGCATGAAAATAATCCTTTGAGTCTCAACTTCATACAAATATATTTGTGTTTCATCCCATTGTCTAGATGGATCTTTCTTGCCCTTTTTGATTGATGTCAAAAGGGGGAGAATTGTATAAGAAAATAGGGGAGAATTGTATAAGTCAAAAGGGGGAGAATGTATAAGAAAAAAGGGGAGTTTAATAGGAAGGAAAGGGGGAAAAGTATAGGTTAATAGGAAGAAAATTACAGATAAAGGGGAGAGGAAATATAGGAAATCCATGCATATAGATAAGAGGAGTTTATTTCATAGATGTGCATGTTGATAGGGGGAGAAATCCCTTAGTTGATATCCTTATATTTTAATGATATATTTTCTTAAGGATGTTTGTCATCATCAAAAAGGGGGAGATTGTTGGCTTTAGGTTTTCAACCTTAGCCTTAATCTCGATCTTGATGGTTTTGATGATAACAAATATGGAACTAATGATTTCATTGAGAATGTCTTCCAGGTTCCATATCGACTAGCGTTTGATGTCCTCGATCGGATAAATTGAAGAAATCGTGAAATCGGAAGGACATTGATCGCCGTGCTCGGGTTCGTCGCGAAAGTTTCCCGAAGATCGACGAGTGCACCAAAGTCGCTTGGACGAGTCCAAAGATCAAGTCAAAAGCTCTCCAAGATGATGCTCGTTGAAAGCCGGAACCCGGAAACGAAGCACGGAAGAAATAGGCTGAAGAAATAACATTCAGCCTAGGTTCGGTCGACCGGTCGATCAACCGACCGAAGGTAAAAAGGTAGCAGAGCTACTTCGGTCGACCGAGCGGTCGTCGATGGAAGCCCAAAACGGGCAGTAGCTCGGGCGGTCGACCCGTCGGTCGATTGACCTGCTAATTCCCGCAACGAAAGATAGCGTCGGTCGACCGACGGGTTGACCGAATGGAGGCAGAATTTGCCTGAAGCTGGCGGTCGACCAATCGGTCGACCGACCTGCATATAAGCGGGACGCGTGATCGCGTCGGTCGACCGACAGGTAGACCGAAGATCGTGTGATCTGCGTCTGGCGGTCGACCAGTCGGTCGACCAACCATAGGGTAAACAAAAGCAGTCGAATGACCGATCGACCGATGCTTCAATCGGCGCTTCGACCGACAGCCTGTAACAGATAGTTTTCTATCCGTTGAATGTCGTTTCTTCACCTGGGTATAAATACACCTAGGTATGATTCATTTGATTTTTCTTCCTCATTCTTACAGAGATTATTGAGCCATTAAAAGGAAGATCTAAGTCTTCCATCAATTGATCAAGCGGCGCTCTGTTTCTTTCCGCGACATCTTCTTCAAGCGCAGAAGCTGCTACTTCAACTCGGGTGTGAACTCAAGTTTATCTATTGGCGAGTTGATGGTTCCTAGGCTTGAAAAAGAGCTTGTAATATTGGTTTACATTCTTAGCTCTTTTGATTGTGTTTTTTCTCGGTTATTCAAACGGTTTAATTTGTTTGTGTGAAGACCTAGGGTGTTAGGTCTAGTTGTGTGTGAAGTGGTATCTTAGTATAAGAGTAAAGCCACTTGTGTAAACTTAGTTGTTACTAGGATTAATTCTAGTTATCCCTTAGGTTAAGGTGGGAAAGAGCTATCGGTAGGAAGGCGAGATACTTCCGGGTGTAGAAGTGCCTTCGGTTGGAGAGCGAGTCTTTCTGGTGAAAAGTCATTGTTGTAAGGGAAACTAATTAATCTAGTAAAACTTAGTTTGGAAATCCTAAGCGGGGTGCTTAGGTAGTGGAGTAAGCATTGGGGCCGAACCACTATAAATCACTTATGTTTGTATTATTTTTTATTTGTGCTTAATTGTTTATTATTGCTTCCGCGTTCGATCGCATAATCGCATATTGTCTAATCGTCTTAAGTAAACGTTTAAAATTAAATTTATGCTAATAGAATTAGTAAACACACTATTCATCCCCCCTCTAGTGTAGGTCATTTCGCCTTCACTCCTCAATTAGTCAAATTTTGTGGGTCACATGATATCATAATGTTGCATAGATAATTATATGATACAACATGGCATTATAATATGCATTATAATTAACTACAACATAACATAGTTAATTAATGTAACAAGCACTATAGGTCAAATAGATGTAATATCATAATTTATCAATGCAACAAATGAAACAATAAATAATTATATTCATGTAACATGATTTAACACAATATATAAAATGATCTACTGATAATTGATTTCAATCATAGAAATATTACTTCTTCTAGTTCATGAAATTTTAGATTGGGTTAGTTTATGCAATTTCAAAAGAAATCATATTTAAAACCCAAATTAGATTTAAGTTGACCCAACCAACATTGAACCAACTTTAAACCAATGAGAAATTTCAAATGAACCAAAATTAAATCAAATTGGACCTGATTTCAATTTATTTGAATCGGACCAAAAGAATTATTTAAAACAGATATGAACCAGAATAAATCAAACCATATATTGAAATCAACCCAAACAAAGGAATTGGACCGGCTTCAATTGATTTGAACCGGACCAATGTTATATTAAATTAGAGGTCAACCATGTTTCAATTGAACCGAAATTTGAAATAAACCCAAATTTATTTGAACCGAACCAAAATGACTTAAGTTGCGGATCGGGTTTGAAATCTAGCGGATCCGGATTTTAAACAAATATGACGCAGATCCAATATGTAAAAACTATTAACTTTTAAAATTAAATGAATGGGTGTCGGATCAAGAATTCATTAGGTTGAATCCAAACCCAACCCAATAGACTTAAACCCAACATTTCCACTTCTCTTCTTCACGTATGTTCTTTTACAGCGGTTCATTACATGAACCCTAGCTGCCGCCGCATGCAGTCTACCACACTGTCTTCATCGGCCATCTCCTAAGCGCCGCCGCCCATCATTCATGCGCCGGCGATGATCTCGCCAGCGCTGGACGACGGGAATACATGAAGATGGCGACCGCACGATGCCCTTTCACCGGGACGACTTCTGCATGCATCTCATCCGCCGTCGTCGCCTCAGGATCATACCCAGAACACACGGCCTCTTCACCCCGCCGCCTGCATCACATCGCCTGGAGACATTTCCATGTCCCCACAACAGCTTTCTTCAGATGCCGACCAACGCCGGCGTCGGATGATGTCAGGGAGGCGGCAGTTGAGAAGAGGGCCGAGCACATCTCAAAGCGCTTCTCGTCGTTTGCATGTCCATTTTGCCGGCGTCGAGCAACAAGGAAGAAGCCCGAAAGTTGATGTAGTCGCTCGCATGAGCAGATGTGGGTGGTTATCGGAGGAGTTTACACCGCATGCGTCGGTGGACAAGGGGAGTCCAGACGCTGCTCCTGCCGGAGATTGGGTTTCACACCCATCGTCTTGGCTTTGCTGCTCCATGCATGCGCCCGATGAATGCATCTGCCATGAACGAGAGATGAGGAGCGTGACGAAACCATAGTCACGTTCCTTCCCTTCGGCCAAGATGACGCAGCGCGTCCACAAGCACCGCGCAGTCCATTGCCTTCACGGATGCAGTGGACCGATCAACGGGAAGACGGTAAAACACGGCGAGAAGAGAAAGAAGAAAGAACGGAGAGGACAAAAAACCAAAAATCCGAGATAAAGCGAAAATAATAGTAATATATAATAGTTGCATTTTCAGTGTGGGTACAAAACTTGCACAACAAGAAAATTTGGAAATAACGACGTTTATTTTTTGACGTCCGAAGAAGCGTCGAAATGTCCAAGGACGGATGCGAAAAAGTTTTAAAATATCGACGTCTATATTAGACGTCGATATGTAAAACGGGAAATATGGCGTTTTTTCGTCGAAAAGGCAGCGTCGAAAAATTTCGACGCCAGCGTTTCGACGCATCTGGCGTCGAAAAATTTCGACGCCACCTGCGTCGAAATGGCGGCGTCAAAAAATTTCGACGCAGGTGGCGTCGAAATTTTTTCCCGCGCGAACGCACGGTCGTCGAAGCAAGTATCACGGGTTGAAAAATTTCAACCCGTGAGCGTACGGTAAGCAGCTGAAATTTCATTTCAGCTGCCGACCGTACGAAATTATATATATATATATAATTTTTTTAAATATTGCTACAGTTCTTTAACTAAAAAAATATAAAATTTATCTATAAATTTCACGTTCACCGCTTAAATTTTTTCCTCCCGCGCGCCTACTTCTTCTTCTTCCTCCGTCTCATCGCTGCTGCCGATCGATTTCTTCGTCCGATTTCTTCCGTCGTCGAACCAGCAGGTAATTTCTTCCGTCCGATTTCTTCTTCCGTCGCTGCTGCTCTGCTATTTTTTTTTTTTCTTTCCTTCTTTCTTCTTCCGTCGCTGTTGCTCTGTTTTTTTTTTTTTTTTTCTTTTCTTCTTTCTTCTTCCGTCGCTGCTGCTGGTTTAATTTTTTTTTTTTTTTTTTCCTTCTTCTTTCTTCTTCCGTCGCTGCCGCTGGTTTTTGGTTTTTTTTTTTTTTTCCTTCTTCTTTCTTCTTCCGTCTGCTGGTTTTTTTTTTTTTTTTTTTTTTCCTTCTTCTTTCTTCTTCCATCGCTGCTGCTGGTTTTTTTTTTTTCTTCTTCTTATTTCTTTTCTTACGTCGACGAATCTGTAATTAACTAATATTTTTTTTTTTTCTGTTCATCTCGACGAAGCAACCGGCGGTCGTAAATTTTGCTCGTCGAATCAGCTCGAGATCCAGCTCTTATTCTCAAGTTAGTATAAATTTGATGTTATGCATATATCTTTAGATTTAAGATCAGTTATCTTGTTTAATTTTTTTTAAACTATGTTATCATGCTTTACTGCTTTATCATGTTATATTATGCATGTTACTGCTTTAGATATTAATTTAGATATTATGCTTTAGATATTACTGCTAACTATGCTATCATGTTATATTATTACTGCTATCTTTAGTTAGAATTACTGCTATCTTTAGTTAG